>CM042406.1:30280995-30883133 GCA_023634145.1 Thymallus thymallus
CTTAATTAAGGACTTGACTGAATTTATTCAATGGTAGGGTACACTGTATGCTACTACTAACCTACTACCTGCTCAACCTGGTCTCATAGACTAAACGTAACATAGTAAACGATGTGTTAAGTATGGAATGGTTAATTAAGAGAGAAGGTTACTTAAGATAAAAGGAAAAGGAGGACGGCATGTAACAAGAACAGTTAGCAACCCAAAAGTAGCATGTTCGATTTTCATCATGGACAACTTTAGCATTTTAGCTAATTAGTAACTTTTCAACTACTTGCTACTTTGTAACTAATTAGCATGTTAGCTAACCCTTCCCCTTTAACCTAACTTAATCATTTACAGTATTCACCTTTAAAACATTGAGCCTAAGGGGGGAATTGAAATAGAAAGATCCTTGGGAAGAAATCCTTTCCCTCATTGTGAAGAGATGAGAATGAGAGAAACCTGACAATTCTCCTGGGAAAATAAATAGTGAATTATGTATAGCCTACACATCTGGGAAAAACATATATTTTAGAAATCTGTGTATTTTATCAAGGATATAGTAGGAATGATTGATTCATGGGTTCGCTCTCATAGTATCACAATTTAGCCACACGCTACAACAGTAATCCCTTTACCGGTAAAACATCCACGTCTTTGAATCCATTACAAAATAAAACGGAAAATACCAAACAAAAAGGTATTCTGGTCTCAAATTCTCAGCAGCAAAATGTTCCAATTTCCCGGTAGTACATCCTCCTTTCTTTATAAACTCATATTTAAACTGTCTTCCCAGTCTGGTCACTTTAAACTGTCTTCCCAGTCTGGTCACTTTAAACTGTCCTCCCAGTCTGGTCACTTTAAACTGTCTTCCCAGTCTGGTCACTTTAAACTGTCTTCCCAGTCTGGTCACTTTAAACTGTCTTCCCAGTCTGGTCACTTTAAACTGTCTTCCCAGTCTGGTCACTTTAAACTGTCTTCCCAGTATGGTCACTTTTGTTTGCTTACATATTCCTTGTCTCGTCCCATTTCCAACTCTCAAGTTTGGTATACACATTGGTGTATAGTACTTAAGTAAAAATACTTTAAAGTACTACTTAAGTAGTTTTTTGGGGTATCTGTACTTTACTTTACTATTTATATTTTTGACAACTTTTACTTTTACATCACTACATTCCTAAATTAAATGATGTACTTTAATTTTCCCTGACACCCAAAAGTACTCATAACAGTTTGAATGCAGGAAAGTGGTCTAATTCACACACTAATCAAGAGAACATCCATGATCATCCCTACTGCCTCTTATCTGGCGGACTCACTAAACACAAATGCTTCATTTGTAAATTATGTCTGAGTGTTGGAGTGTGAGCCTAGCTATCCGTAAAAAAAATAATAAGAAAAAACAATTGTGCTGTCTGGTTTGCTTAAAATAAGGAATTTGAAATTATACTTTACTTTTGATACTTAAGTATATCTAAAACCAAATACTTTTTTTTACTTTAACTCCAGTAGTATTATACTGGGTGACTTTCACTTTTACTTCAGTAATTTTCTATGAAGGTATCTTTACTTTTGCTCAAGTATGACAATTGGGTACTTTCCACCACTGGGCATACATCATCCAACGAACTGCTTACTTGCAGGTTCCTTCTTGACGATGCAACAACAATAAGAAATAATAAAGATAAGAATGCTGAGGGACTTCCTCAGGCACCGTTTCCAGTAGAAGTCCTGAATGGGTGGAAACACGGCCACAGGGATGTACTGGGCCGTCTTCACCACCCACTGGAGGGCCTTGCGGTCGTGGATGGAGAAATTCGCACACCAGGTCATGATGCAACTGGTCAGGACGCTCTCGATTATGCAGTGGTAGTATTTGGAGCTGGGGTGGCATGACTGTGTGCCCTCTTGACAAGAGTGGTGGTGTTGTTGGTTCATGTCAAGTCCTCTGTGATGTGGACGCCGTGGAGCTTAAAACTGATTACTTTCTCTACTGCAGTCCTGCTGATGTGGATCAGAGGATGTTCCTTCTTCTGCTTCCTAAAGTCAACAATCAACTCCTTCGTTGAGTAAGAGGTTGTTGTCCTGGTTGACTCATCGTTATTGGTTATCAGGTCTACAACCGTGGTGTCGTCAGCAAACTTGATGATGGAGTTGGTGTCGTGGAAAGCCATACAGTCATGGCCGAACAGGGAGTACAGCAGAGGACTGAGGACACACCCCTGGGGGGCCTCTGTGTTAAGAGTCAGTGTGGAGGAGGTGTTGTTGCCAATCCTCAAGGCCTGTGGTCTGTACGTCAGGAAGTCCAGGATCCAGTTTCAGAGGGTGGTGTCCAGACCCAGGGCTCTGAGCTTGGTGTCCAGCTTGGAGGGGAACAATAGTGTTGAATGCTGAACTGTAGTCAATGAACAGCATTCTCACATAGGTGTTCCTCTTGTCCAGATGTGTTAGGGCCATGTGAATAGCTCCTCTCACCATCTCTAGCCTGTCACATTTACTAACTATAATAGCCACTGACGTAATAGCCTGCCCAATGGCCGGTACCTTGGCCTCCTGACACACCCAGCTTGACCAATTACGCTGCTCTGATCTGATAGAACCGTGTTCCCTCCGGTCTCATCTCTAATCTGTGTTTTACATAATAAATGCAATGCTTTCCCCTCCCGGTATTACATTTCCTTTGATGAATGTCAATGAGAGACTTTTCCATCGATTAATATGAAATTCTGGACTGTGGAGGTCTGCATATATTTTTATTTTACCTCATCTGGTTTGTTCTCTCAGTCTTTTATTTATTGTATCGACTAATGGTGAGGTGCTGTGCAAGTGAATATGAATAGATATCACAACACTTGGGCAGATGAACAACCTCACAAAGGGAAGCCTAAATAAACACAGGACTTCAGAGTGAGCCGGTCACAAATAGATTTTTCTCTTCATTCGTCAAATGTATGCTTGAGTTTACATCAACGTTTACATCAGACTGGACAGAGATTCACTCAACCATGGCAACAAGACGTCGCCTTTACCAATGAGGGGATTTAAGGATAATGGATCAACTGGGGAGCATCACAGAAACACTTCAGTATCACAATTAGGAGATAAAATCATCTAACATTTCCTCAAAATTGGCCTCGCAGTTTTCCTCGAAGCTAAATCGTCCGTGACAGGAGTGTGTTGTGTGAGTATGTAGTGTGTAGCAGGCTGGGAAGACGGCAAGGCATGTGCCTTGTGTGTTTAAAGCAGTGACGGTGCTGTGAAGTCAAGTCAAGTCATCCCGAAGCATCCCCATTGATTTTCCCCAGGCCCCACATGCCTTCTCTCACAGCCCTGGTGTAGAGGAGCATTATTGCCCCATGATATCTGATGCTTCTCTGCGTCAGTATACTCAGAACAGATTGCGTTCCTACAGCGACTATTAGTAAAATCAACCACAGAGCAATTACAAACCTCAGTGGCTTGTGGTGTAGTTTCGCTTTATGCCCTCCCGCCACGTAAGCGTATTAATTAATATTCATTTCACGAGACAGCAGGGGGGAGAGAAGCCCCTTTTAATTATGCTTAAGCACGTCATTGCATTAGCGAAGTAGCAGGCTGTGGGGACGCCACGTTAATTTGGGCTAATCTAAACATTTTGCAGACGTCAACAGTTGTTACTGTTTCACTCCGTGGCCAACTGCAGGAAATCACAACAACATACTGGCTGTGTTTTTTGAAGTGCCAGCATTCTGTCTCAATATCATGAAACCTATTGGGGCCATACTTTCAAACGTTAGAATACGTTTTTTTCTCAGTCTCAAAATGCGCATCAGCTAATAAAAACCGTTGACGTAGTCGCATGTGATCAAACGCTACATTTTAACATGGCACATTTAGCCCTATGCTAATCTGAGCTGGTGGTAGTAATTATGTCCTGTAACAAATATTACATATACCCACCAACCAATGGTATTTCTTAAAATAAGTAATGTAAGATTCGAACACTTCCCACAATCTGCGGCAATTAAGTGGAGCTAGGCGCTCTACACAGAGAGATATTTGACCAGTCAGTCATTCACTCTACACAGAGAGATATTTGACCAGTCAGTCATTCACTCTACACAGAGAGATATTTGACCAGTAAGTCATACACACGTTCCTTTGGTTATCAAAGCGGGCTGTTGGACTTCTTTTAAGAACGCTTTCATGAAGTGTTGCATCACGTCTAACGTCAACCATTTTAATTGGCTAATACGGAATTTGAACCCAATTTAATCACGGTCAGCTGTGAAGGTTAGCACAGGGCTAAGCCTGACAGGTTATCTGATGGGAACAGCTAACATATAGCATTTGTTCACACACAACTACGTCAATGATTTTAATTAGCCAATGCACATTTTGACACAGAGAAAAAAGTTAAAGCTTTTTCTAACGTTGACAAGTATGGCCCCTGTAGGTTCTTCCTGGTTCGCTGAAGAGGGACATTTTTCAGAAGACCTGACTGTGCCTGTTATTCATACTTTATTATTTTATTCAACCAGTTATTCTCAAGGAGTTATTCTCAAATCCCTTGAGAGTAAACATAACTTCACAAGAGAACTGGCAGAAGTAAGTGAACCAAAGTTGCCCTTTTCTCCAGTAAATCAGATACAGCTGGAGGAGTGGAATCCCTAAGGAGATGATTCTGTTTGTTTCAGTCAAATAGCGATTGGGAGAAAATCACCTCGGAGCGCTCAGAATTTTTTAAGTTGTTTAAAAAGACCAAAGAGTCCAGAGCTTTGTGTGTGTGTGTGTGTGCATGTGTGTGTGAGAGAGAGAGAGAGAGAGAGAGAGAGAGAGAGAGAGAGAGAGAGAGAGAGAGAGAGAGAGAGAGAGAGAGAGAGAGAGAGAGAGAGAGAGAGAGAGAGAGAGAGAGAGAGAGAGAGAGAGAGAGAGAGAGAGAGAGAGAGAGAGAGAGAGAGAAAATATATGACACTTGAAATGTCTTTAATCTTTTGGAACTTTTGTGAGTGTAATGTTTACTGTAATTGTTTTTATTGTTTATTTCACTTTTGTTTATCTATTTCACTTGCTTTGGCAATGTAAACATACGTTTCCCATGCCAATAAAGCTCCTTAAATTGAATTGAAATTGAAATGAATTGAGAGAGAGAGAGAGAGAGAGAGAGAGAGAAAAGAGAGAGAGACAGGCACACAAAGAGAGAGAAAGAGAGACAGAGAGAGAGAGTTTGGGTTTTAAATAACCTTTACTGGGTCTGGGAACCCACAGCACAACTAAGACTCAAACAACAAAGCAGATATCATGGGCATCTGGATCAGCCAAAATTACCACTTCTACTGTAGCTTTCCCAGGGTGTCCAGGCTAACCAGGAGAGTAAGGATTTTATGGTTTCCTTTTGTCATCAGGGCTTCAAATCTACCAACTGCTCACGTGGACAGGATAATGCTATACGCCCAAAAGCTGTCCATGATATACTGCCCCAACAATTTTCTGAAGCTCTAGTTCACACTGAGTGTCTGTGAATCCCATCAGCACAGTCTTCTTCTCCTCATTTCTCTCTTTCACCTTCATCCCCAGAAGGCAGGACCAGTAGTGTATTGATTCCTGCAGGTCAGACCCTGCCAGACACACCTTCTGTACAGGATCGTTGGGAGGCTGTTCTTTGTCCACCAGATAGAAGTGATAGTCTCCTGGGACCTCAGCCAGATAGAAGGCCTTTCCAACCTCAGTGAGGGGCCAACCAAGCCACTTAGCATTGCTGACAACCTGGCTAGACTAGAGTCAGACCCAGGAAGTCGTTGCCTAGGCGATATTCTCCCACTCCATTATTGTAGATCAGCTGATCCACAAAGCCGACCATCCTCTGGCCCAAAGCCGACCACTGTCTTGCTCCATGTTCCATCATAAGGGCCGTTACAAGTTGCTTTTACATCCCTCTTCAAACGCTTTGTCAGGCAACATCTGCAAGGCTCGCCTCAAAGCCACGATAACCCAAGTGAGTTTGCTATGTACTAATTGATTGCCATATAGAAAAGAGAAAGGAACAAACTGTAGAAACCACAGAGAACCCATACAAAGACAGACAACACCCTGTGAGTCATGATCACCATCACTGTTTTAATTTTATCTTAACCTTACCACGTTTCCCACTACCTTTTGCTGCCGTGACAGCAGTAACAAATTTCCTCAAGTGGAAACGCTTCTTCACACTCAGCTGATCTAACCCCACCGTCTCTGTAACACCACAGCTGACCTCACAAATTTACAACATCAAAATAATCTGCCAATTTCACAGATTTTCCAAAAGTCTGATCCAGGAACCCATTTACCTCCTCTAGATTGTAAATTGAGTCGTCACGAGATGCTATCATATCAGCAGAGACGTTCAGCCCCACCTGAACCCCCTCCTGTACTCCAGATCCATCCTTACCTCCTACAACAGTATTTTTCTGCTGCACATCAGACGCTATGTTCCCATCTGGTACAAGCTGCAACCCTCAACACGGACAACTTGTTCCTCAGCAACAGGTGCTTGTGGCTGCTCTACCACTGTCGGCCCACCTCTCCCTATATCAGTGGGCCCAGGCGTTACGAGGACCACCTGCGCCTTTCCCTCCGCCTTCTCCCTTTTCGGGCATGCATGTCGCTTGTGGACAACATCCCCACTCTCAAAACATCGCTGACCATCCGTACTAGCATAAGCCATAAACCATGTAACTCCAAAGTATGCTCTGGTGAGTCCAAAAACATAAACACCCGTTGCCGAAACGACAGAACCTGTTTCAGAGCCGGGTGTTTGCAACCCAACGGGACAATCTGAATTGAACTAGCAAACTTCCCAAACCGCAATAACTCGCATCCAATAGCTCATTGGGAATAAACAGCGGTACATTCAAAATCGTTACCCTTGTTGACGGAGAAAAAAGCGGCGTAACTTGAATAAACATAACTTTAAGAAGTACGCCATGCTCAACCATCCGATCAACAAGACGCTCTTCTTTAAGAAAAAACCACCAACGCTTTATTCATCCGCAACGCATAAACAGAATTTTCATAGAGAGAGAGAGAGAGAGACAGTGAGAGATAGAGAGTGAGAGCGCGAGAGAGAGAGAGAGAGAGAGAGAGAGAGCAGTGTTTTTTGAGCGCAGGTGCCATGTGAATGTGTACAGTGTGTGATGAAAAAAGCTCTTGACAGACTCTGAACAGGTGAGAACTATCTTATACGCACTAATGGAAAGAACGTTAGGAAATTGTGTGTCAAAGCTATCATGGCTTACAGGTTTCAGTGTGAATATTCCCCACACACCATGCTCTATGTTTAAAGAGAACCGAGGGCCTGCCGTATGCTTAAAATGTACCAAAAAGCTGTCAATAGACCGTAATGGAAAATATGTCACCCAAGCAGACAAATAAACTTAGAAGCACAGGCTGATTTTCACATTGATGCAAATTTACTACAGCATATTTCAGTGGAGTAGCTGAGTGAATGAAATGAGAGAGATACTGAATGTTCCAAAATGATCCTCCACTGAGTGATGCTCAAGCTGTGAAGTTGGACAAGGCAGGTGGGACGGGAGCGAGCACTAAACATCCATTAACACCAACACAGCCCTCGGCCGTGATGCTCACATAATGAACAGGCGCTGACAAAGCCTCAGCTGGTGCACCAATGCGAGAAACCGCAGGCAAAGATCACAAGGCTAATGTTCCCATGACAACATAATGCCTGTCATCAAGGAAAGGGGTTATGGTTTCTAATGCACAGCTGGCTAGCCCTTGTTTGGGACTAAACCTGGCTACGTTCCACTGTCCACATAAGAATACCTACCCAATACATTGCTTCATTCTAAGTAGTGTGCTAGTGTGTCTATGTCTCTCTGTTTGGTGCAAGTCAGTTCAAGTGCAGTGAATGCTGAGCTAAGATATAAACAAGTCCTGACTTTACTGACTAAGAAACCAAATTGGTTGATTTTTAATTCAGGATGTTGTTTAACCACAGCAGAGTTCCTTGGCAGTGACTCAGATTGGTGCCAAAAAACGTAAACAACTGCAGCATTTGCACGATTAACAAAATCCCACACCGGTTCCCTAAAAAATCCCTTACATTGCTTTTCAGCGCAGGCCTATAATACTGTGTAACTAGTACTTTAATGGGGAGACCTAAGTAGACTGGCAATAAAGCTTACAAAGCCAGTGTGTGAGAGCGTTTGTCTCTCGCCAGGATTTCAACCGACAACCCTCGGGTGACGTGCCAAGTTCCTCATCTCTTGCTGCAGACAGCTGGCCATTAAACTACTGAGGTGAGCTGATACCATCACTTCCGTTCATTTCACAGAAAAGGTTGTGCAGAGATACTTCCCTCTCCTCTGCTGGCAGGGGGGGGGGCGGGGGGGGGGGGGGGGTGAGAGGGGGGGGGGGGGGGGGTGAGAGAGAAAGAAAGAGATGAGTGAGCGGACATAGGGATTCTACAGCATCAGACAGGTGTATGAAGTGGAAGCATCACCCAGGTGCAGATTCAGAGTGACAGGGAAAATTTCCCAACGGGATTAGTTAGGCCTTGCATAACAGCTGGAGAGGAAAGTGTTTTCTTGGGGGAAAGCCCACCTCTCAGCAGCTCCAAACCAGGCAATATGTGAACTAAGTTGTATGCAACAGGATTTGGTCACTTAGGCATAAAAGTGTGTGAAGATGCTGTTCAATAATCAACCACAGGCCGTAAAAAAGCCTCCATCGATCTAAGCGAAAACCATCAACATCCGGACCGTTTCACCTGTATATCGCATGGAGCTACAAAATCCAGAATCACAGCAACCACATTAGACAAATCTCCCCATTTCCCCTATCATTAGGCTACTTTGTCTCTGCCCTCTCAGATCATTACATCATCTATCTCTGTAGCTTCGTCTAATCTCACACGCTGCGTGGTCCAACATGATGGAATATTTCATGCTCCGTCCCGACCAAGGGAGTTCATTCATTAAAATTACAGTACCTTCTTACCCGCCTCAAGGCCACGGCTGAGAAGAGGAGATGGGATGATTCCCTGAGGGGATGTGGAACAAACTAAAAGGAAATCCTTCGACATTTAGTTCTTGTCAAGTGGTCAACCAAGGGTTTAAGTACGCAAACATATCACATCTGTGACAAAGTTTGATAGATTTCTTCAGGTATTGTTAGTGCATAAGCGTGGACATGCACACTCAACCACTTATGGATGTGTGGAAGAATACCCTTCACAGGCAAATGTGTGCAGGCATGCCAGGGACCAGGAACAGAAACATTGATGCTAAATGCACTGAGTGTGACAACAGGAAGTACTCTACTAGGACCACATTTGATTTTATTTAACCTTTATTTAACTAGGCAAGTCAGTTAAGAACAAATTCTTATTTACAATGACGGCCTACATCAGTGGAGGCTGGTGCGAGGAGCTATAGGAGGATGGGCTCATTGTATTGGCTATATGATATATAATATTTTAGGGGAATATGATATCTACAGCGGGTGAAATAAGTATTGAACACGTCACCATTTTTCTCAGTAAATATATTTCCAAAGGTGCTATTGACATGAAATTCTCACCAGATGTTGGTAACAACCCAAGTAATCCACACATACAAAGAAACCAAAACAAATAAGTTCAGAGATTAAGTTATGTGTAATAATGTGAAATGACACAGGGAAAAAGTATTGAACACATGAAGAAAGGGAGGTGCAAAAAGGCATGGAAAGCCAAGACAACAGCTGAAAACTATCAGTAATTAAAAAGCAATCCAGCCCCCTGTCAGTGCAAATTAATATCAGCTGGTTCAGTCCCAACTGATGGCCTACAAAAAGGTCTCATTGCCAAGGTGTCACACAAGACACATCTCATGATGGGTAAAAGCAAAAAGCTGTCTCAAGACCTTCGCAACCTAATTGTTGCAAAACATAATGATGGCATTGGTTATAGGCGCATTTCTAAGCTTCTGAATGTTCCAGTGAGCACTGTTGGGGCCATAATACGGAAGTGGAAAGACAATCATTTCACCATGAATTTGCCTCGACCAGGTGCTCCTCGCAAGATTTCTGACAGAGGAGTGAAAAGAATAATCATAAAGTTGTCCAAGAGCCAAGGACCACTTGTGGAGAGCTTCAAAAAGACCTGCAATTAGCAGGTACTGTTGTCTCAAAGAAAACAGTAAGTAATGCACTCCACCGCCATGGACTGTATGCACGCTCACCACGCAAGACTCCATTGCTGAAAAAAAAAGCATGTTGAAGCTCGTTTAAAGTTTGCTGCACAACATTTGGAAAAGTCAGTGAAATACTGGGAGAATATAGTGTGGTCAGATGAGAGCAAAATTGAACTGTTTGGATGTCATAATACACACCATGTTTGGAGGAGAAATGGCACTGCACATCACCCTAAAAACACCATACCAACAGTGAAGTTTGGAGGTGGGAACATCATGGTGTGGGGCTGCTTTTCAGCAAATGGTACTGGCAAACTTCACATAATTGAAGGAAGGATGAATGGGCAAATATACCGAGACATCCTTGACAAAAATCTGTTGCCATCTACCAGGATGATGAAGATGAAACGAGGGTGGACATTTCAGCAAGACAATGATCCCAAACACACAGCCAAGGAAACTCTCAATTGGTTTCAAAGAAAGAAAATAAAGCTGCTAGAATGGCCCAGCCAATCACCTGACTTAAATCCCATTGAAAATCTATGGAAAGAACTGAAGATCAAGATTCATAGAAGAGGCCCACGGAACCTTCAAGATTTGAAGACTGTTTGTGTGGAAGAATGGCCCAAAATCACACCAGAGCAATGCATGCGACTAGTTTCTCCATTCAGGAGGCGTCTTGAAGCTGTCATTACCAACAAAGGCTTTTGTACAAAGTATTAAATAAATATCAGTAAGTGTGTTCAATACTTTTTCCCTGTGTCAGTTCACATTATTACACATAACTTAATTTCTGAACTTATTTGTTTTGGTTTCTTTGTATGTATGGATATGTTACCAACATCTGGAGAACATTTCATGTCAATAGCACCTTTGGAAATATATTTACCGAGAAAAATGGTGACGTGTTCAATACTTATTTCACCCGCTGTATGCCTCTGTAACTTTCTCACACATCATTATTCACGATTCATTCAGGACTCTCCGTAATCATAGTAGCATCCACATTAATGTAGAAGTGTTAATGTAGAAGACTCCAAAATGACACAATACATTATTTACCATTAATTTCTATAGAGTCACAAGCTTGATGTAACTATTGCGTGCTATGAATATGGCACCAAATAGATAACGTTTGAATACTTGAATACACATATAAATGAATTTGTCCCAATACTTTTGATCCCCTAAAATGGGGGGACTATGTACAGAAAGTGCTGTAATCGGTCACTCACTGTCCCAATACTTTTAGAGCTCATTATCTGTTTTCACATTCATGCCTGTTTCATGTGCTTCACGCCGCCATCTTCATGCATCTCCATCTAGCCATGAGCCACCATCATGAAATCTCACTGTATGTGGCTAGTGGCTACAGTTTAGAGCCAGCTGTAGACTAAAAGTTAGCATTACAGAGACGGATTAATGATACAATGTAAGGTGCATGTTTTACAAAAACTTTTCCTAAAAAACTTTATGGATGTTACATTGCCTGTCCCAATCAAAGCCCCTATGTTGCAGAGCATTCAAATATGCCCACGGTTGGGCCTACATCAACAAAATACTTAATTGCACAGAAACAAATTGTTCATAACCCCATGTTGCTCCTCAGGGTTAGGAGATGGACACAGTTGAAACACCATCACATTTAATTGAGACAAAAACGTTTTAAATTTTCATCAACAGCTTGGTAGGGTTGTGGGAAAGTTCATTAGACTACAAATGTCTTCATTGGCTCATTAAACTCTCTGAATCGCTCTCTAATTATCCAAGTCCAAGATCTAGCAGCAGGCAGTATTTACTGTTTGTCAAAGTAATAACTTCACACATGTTATCACTGTCTTACTCAGTGGGAAAAGCCTTGGTAGCAAGCATCTTACGTTTCTTGACCTTAAACTCTTATTAGCTGCCCTCCTTGTCTACAGGGCTGCCTCATTTAAATACATCACCAACAAATTTCTTTTCAAAAGCTGTGTTCTATACAGGGTCAGCGCCAGAACAAATTAGTTGGACGGGCCTTTGATTTCCATAGGCGGGTATGTTTTTTCACGGGACCTCCTATGTGTGCTCGTGAACAAGCTTATGAGTTTCAAGTTCGGGGAAGCTTACAATTTATCCTACCATATCTACCGTGCCAGTTGTGATTATTTGTATATGCGCATTTTCGTGGAATAGTTTAATTTCAATAATAACGTTCAAATCATTGTCACGTGGTTAATCATAAAAATTTGAAGAGCACCAGCCTCTGACACATTGACACTGTGATCCATTGGAGGCTAAAGAAATGAGATCATAGAACTCAGAGATGCAGCAGTAGGCCTATAACTTCCACCAGCAACTAAGTAAAGGCCTAAAGCCTACAAATAAAAACACTAGAAAATATCCTAAAGAAAATTCCGGTTCTTTTAATCTGGATATATAGGATCGTCTGAGCATGATATTTTGCTCTTTCACATCAAGGTTTGGTGATTATCGGGGCCGGGAGTGTTGGAAATATTTTTCAAACACTGAGGAACGAGGCGCTATCATTCGCAATGGATGTAAAAAAAAAAACAAAACAAAAAAACAGACTTCGTTGACTTGTGTGAGGTGAAGAAAAAGTTGACTGAGAAGCTCATCTTGTTAGTGATGTATGTGGGGAGTTAAGACGCATCATAAATCAGACATTGCCAAATGGGCTCTTTCCTACATATGCATACATTCTGGAGAGATGCACCATATCTTCCCCACACAAACCTCCCCTTCTTCTTGATGCAACATTTTAAATTATACCCAAGACACATTATCGCCCCACAATTTTAGACGCTTTCACTGTCAGCCACAACTTAATCAGCTAGACCTATTGCCACGCACACTACCCAAATTGAAGGCTTCCCCAATAGGCATAGGCCTACACGCTTGTGATTTGAAACAATCAACAGCTTTTTTTCTTCTTTTTTTAATAACCTAATGATCCTCTGTGGCTAAATAATTTGAGCTCTGTCTAAGTATATGTATCCCATCTATCTGATGCTGTCTGGACAGAAATAGTATGACATGCTACAATATTTTGGTCCAGACAGCATCAGATACATGGTCTACACATACTGAGACAGAGGGGCGCTGATTCGCTCGCAAAGATTATTTAACTGAGATTGATGCGTCTTTCTCTCTGTCAAATAAATGATCAATATTTTGTATGGACGGGCAGGGAGGTACGGTAGGGCGGGCCAGGCCCCACAACGCCAGCCCTGGTTCTATCTCCTGCTGTCTGCCATAACTGACGCGTGTGGGGGCAATGAAGTGGTCATTACTCTGCATTTGAAGTAGAGAATGTCCACAGAAAAATAAACAGATTGCTTCTGTCCCCTGATGTCGTCGGCTCTCAGCACCTGTATGCCCTGCTGTAACAGTCCTGTCATGGGAACTCAAAACCTGTATGCACTGCAGTAACACCACCGGAAGATGTTTTGAGTTGGGCGTGCTGCATCAATAATCGCATTTGCACAGTGGCATACAGTTGAGAAGACAAGTTTTTAGGATTTCCAGGGGTGTCCACATACTTTTGGAATAAATATGGGCCTTTCATAAACGGATTTCATGCAATTATACATAATGTACATGATAGAAGACGTTAACAGAACATGTTTTCACACCACACAAATGGCCAAATGCTGCAGGCTACTGTGCAACTCGCTATTCAGGTTGGATGCAATGTTGGAACTTAATTTATTTAGTTTTTCTTTAACTGTAATGTTGTGATATAATGTCCTGCTCGTATTTTCCTTATAAACATTGGCTTGACTTGCTTTGATATTACTCTAATAGAGTTAAGAAACGTTTTGTGAAGGTTTGGTGTGGCTATTATATAGCCTATTATACTGCAGGCCTATGATATGAAGGCAGTGTGCCCCAGCGCTCCCAACCAACTCCCGTTGAAATTGCGTTGAGGAAGAATGTTTTAGGCCTACTAAAGTTACTCCTAAAATCGAACAATATAATGCTTATCTTTATAAAAATAATAATTAGCCTCCTTCTGTACATCTATATCTGTATAGCAGACGCAGTAGCCTATCTGACAAGAACAAAGATGCCGCCGGCATATCTCTATCTCTCTCTCTCGCGCTAGGTCTAAGCATATCTTCCTTTATATTTATTTTTAAATGTTAATATCATACAGTGGACACCTAAGCCCATAGGCCTATGCATGCAAAGCCCTGATGCATTTAGTGCTCAAATCTCCGACAGCTGAACCGTGAGGTTGACAATTATTATTTTAGTAAAGTAAAAACCAATAAAACAATAGGCTATAAAGTTTTGCTTATGCTACACACCGAAACACAATGAATAGTGTTTTTGTAATTTGTTAAAGGCTGTTTTTAAGGACATGTAAATGTGGCTAATTTGGCCAACATCCCTTGTTTATTGATAGTGCTGGCTGCGTGGGTGGACGCCCTAATACAGCGGTGTCAAACTCGTTACATGGAAGGCCTAGTGTCTGCGGGTTGAGGTTTTTCCTTTCAATTAAGAAAGATAACCAGGTGAGGGGAGTTCTTAACTACATAGTTAGTGACCTTAATTCATCAATCAAGTACAGAGGAGAGAAAACCCGCAGACACTCGGACTTCCGTGGAATGAGTTTGAAACATGTTCCCTAATGGGTTATGTACCCTATGCATATGGATGACCTGTACATTTCTCAAATGTCTGATGTATTATAATCTTCCCAGTCACTTGTCAGGTGCCACATTTTCCTAACGGAAAACCCTGATATATAATATATACATCATATAGTCTACAGTAGGCTACAAAATAAACTTTCCAGTGACACTGACACACCCAATGATGTAGGTGAAGCATAGGATGGCCAATGTGCTCCTGCCAATATCTAATGATAAGGTAGCCTACTTTGAAAAACCGTGCTGTTCGCTCAGAATAGGTTAAAAGTTTATGAAAAAAAAAAATAGTTAGCTTCTCCAGACAGATTAGTCTTCTCTTTTCAGCAGTAGGTATTTGCTTTCCAAACTGTAGGCCTATGTTTTTCTCACTATTGTAATTTTCTATTTGTGAAAGTCAAACTGACAGCTGCAACCAACCATAGAAATATAATCCATAGATGGAAGCTCCCATTCAAGTCAGAACTGGCAGCCATTGCAAGTGTACCCATGAGTTTCACAGTCAAAGAACTGGCAGCCATTGCAAGTGTACCCATGAGTTTCACAGTCAAAGTGCCAGGGTTAGAGTTTCCAAAATCCTTTATGGATTAAAGTATATCTATGGCCACAATGCAACAAGCTGTTCTATATTCGGAGCACATATTTGGCACACGTGCTGCCCAAATTGCGGCCTTCGCGACTGTAAATTCTTGTGATAAAACTTAATCCTCAGCTGTTTTTTGTTTTTTTAAACTATTGATCCTATGTAGCTAAATTATGCTCTCGGGTGTAGTATTTTGAATTACTTTATTAATGTCTGTTCAGACAGACAGAAAATGTATTTTGCTTTGCCTCATTTTGGCAAAATAATGTATATTTATCAGGGGGTGCTGCAAAACCTCCAGCACCCCTACTGCCCATGGCCCTGTCTAAAAGTCCTGTCATGGGCACTCAGCACCTGTATGCCCTGCTGTAACCCCTAACAGTCCAGTCGTGATGGAGAGACTGTGTCACTGAGGGAGAGGCACCTGCATCGAGGAGAAGTTCCCTGCAATTAATTGAAGAGAATATCACTTCCTTTCAATGATACTATCGCCAGTACATCACTGCGCTGCATCTTGCCGTGCCATTAGAAGCCTTGGACTTTTTACTGCTGTGGGGTAGGCCTAAATCAGGGTCACACAGAGTGATTCATGGTAGTCTTAAACAAATCTACTTTGAAACAAAAGTATACACCTCACGCACATGTTTATGGGCTTAAAACTGAAAACTAAAAAATAAGATATCTGCACTATGTCAGATATAGAGTTGTATTCAATTTTGAGTTTGCGCCCCAATATTACCACAGTCTGAAATATAACAAAACTGTTTGACATAGAACAACCTGATTTTCACATGTAATTTTTTTTTTTAATTGAAGATGATGAAATTATGAAAAATATTAATAACATTCCACCCGTTCATTGACTGCATGAAACGGCTACGAGTCAATGTAATTGCCTTTTAATAACTAGAGTCATGAAATATATAATTTTATAGGATCTCTGGCCATGACTTGGTCCCCTACTGAGATATGAGGTACACAAAAGTACGTGGACACCCCTTCACGCCCGTTGCTGACAGATGTATAAAATCAAGCACACAGCCATGCAATCTCTATAGACAAACATTGGCAGTAGAATGGCCTTACTGAAGAGCTCAGTGACTTTCAACGTGGCACCGTCATAGGATGCCACCTTTCCAACAAGTCATTTTGTGACATTTCTGCCCTGCTAGAGCTGCCCAGGTTCAACTGTAAGTGCTGTTATTGTGAAGTGGAAAAGTCTAGGAGCAACAACGGCTCAGCCGTGAAGTTGTAGGCCACAAAAGCTCGCTGCCATTGGACTCTGGAGCAGTGGAAACATGTTCTCTGGAATAGATCGGTGTGGAAGAACTTGACAGAGCCTTGACCTACCTAGCTAGATAGATAGATAGATAGACAGACAGACAGACAGACAGACAGACAGACAGACAGACAGACAGACAGACAGACAGACAGATGACTACGTAAGTTCAGTCCACAATATTGCACATGATATGATATAACAACTGTACATGAATATGTATATACAGTCCTGAATGAATGAGTGCTGAATGAATAAGTCCTGAGTGAATGAGTGATTACAGATCAGAGAGTTACTCACGGATGGATGGATGCCTAATTGTTAAACTAGGTCCTAACACCCCAACAGTTCCAGGTCAATGTTGCCGACGGCACGGCACCCAGGTGAGGTATTAAATATTCGAATAGCCGCCGGCAGGAAGGACCTCCTGTAGCGCTCTCTGGCACACCGTGATAGAATCAGTCTGTGACTGAAGGTGCTCCTCTGCATCCTAAGCATGGCATGCAGAGGGTGGGTGACGTTGTCCATAATAGCCAGAAGTTTGGCCAGGATCCTTCTCTCCGCCACCTCCTCTAGAGTGTCAAGGTTAATCCCCAGAACAGAGCTAGCCTTCCTGATCAGCTTATTTACCCGAGAAGAATTACCGGCCTTTATATTCGCGTCCAAGCACACCACTGCAAAAAAGATGGCACTGGCAACCCAATCGAACACCTTTGGGATGAATTGGAACGCCGACTGCGAGTCAGGTCTAATCGCCCAACATCAGTACCCGACTTCACTAATGCTCTTGTGGCTGAAAGGCGTCTGTGTAATATTCTGACACTACATGACAAAAACAGTGATTCATAGCTTATTAGGGTGGTGACCTCCTCGGGCTCCTGAGTGGCGCAGTGATCTAAGGCACTACAGTCCCTGGTTCAAATCCAGGCTGTATCACATCTGGCTGTGATTGGTAGTCTCATAGGGTGGAGCACAGTATTGTCCTGTTTTTGGCCAGGGTATGCCTTAACTGACTTGCCTAGTTAAATTTAAAAAATAAAAAAAACTCAAACAATGATCTTGAGGTCTGACAGAATAGGGCCTTCCCTCCCCTTTCGAATATTGTATTTGTAATTTTTAAAATGATGACCCTTGACAGCTGATTTTAGCTGGTGGAATCTCCTCCTTGTCCCCTACCTAAAACCTTCATTTGATTTGAACGTCTCCAATCGTTTGCATTACGTACTTAAGGCACATACCTCTGACGTAGCGCTTCCAAATCACAGTGGATTCTGTATGTTCAGAGATTGCTCTAAGAAAAGTGGTGTAGTGAAATACTTGGGTACTGTCTACTGTGTGCGCGCGTGTGTGTGGGGGGTGTGGTAAATAACTAGCAAGAGTGGTGTGTGAATACTTAATGGATCCGATGGGACATTTCCATTTTAGAATACATGTTTTGTTCCTTCTGGAGGAAGAATGGAGGCCCCAACAACACAAAGACTTTCGCTAACCTTTGGTGGAGTCGAGCAATCTCACGTGCATTTTTTCCTCTGCACCAATTGTTCTGTGCACAATGGTAAAATGACTTGGAGTGAGACAGCAGCAGATGACCCAGCTGGATAGAATGTCTCACAGCAGCTTTTGATGCCTGCAGTTATCACTCGCGGAACAGTTGCAAGTTGTAGGCTGGCCTTGAATAGAATTTGGATATGATTGGGATTAGAGATAACAAAAAAAAACATCCTCCCTCCGGTCCAAGTGGCGCAAGTGTCTAAGACACTGCATCTCAGTGCTAGAGGCGTCACTACAGAAAATCTGGTTCGAATCCAGACTGTATCACAACCGGCTGTGATTGGGAGTCCCATAGTGCAGCGCGCAATTGGCCAAGCGTCGTCCGAGTTTGGCCGGTGTAGGCTGTCATCGTAAATAAGAATTTGTTCATATCTGACTTGCCTAGTTAAATAAAGGTAAAAAAAAGTAAATGGTGTTTTGCACAGCCATGATAAAGCAGTTATCAGCATGACTGTGTACAGACATCCCCAGGGCTGTGTACTGCTGAGAAACACAGACGAGTTAGTTGAATGGACAGCTTTTTTAGTGTTCTGTTTAAAGTGCAAATAAAAAATAGTCATCGCTTTCCGACTGCCCACTTCCTTCGCTCCCGAGGGAGACGGGGAACGTGAGGGAACTAATGACTCCTAACTTAGCAGACTGGCTGTAGGGAACAATCCAGTCTTTAGAAAGGAGGCAGGAGAAATCAAAGCATGCTGTGTATTGTGTTGTGTTTATGGGCTATGGTGTGTTGTTCATGGATTCATTCACACGTCATATGATAATGGTCCGTGCGCCCATGGTGCCCTTTACTAGGTGTCTCTCTCCCTGGAGCCAGTGCGCTGGACGTTTCCATCCTCAATAAGACATTTGTTAAATCTTAATTAAAGTGCTTGTTATATACTTAATTACGCCTGACACATAGACTGGAGTCTAGAAACGGTGCGCGTGTGCTCTTGCGGTGTGCTTGTGGTTATAACCATGGTGTGACGTCGTGGTCCCCTGGAAATCCAGTTAATTAACAATCCTATCAGCATACCCTCCAATAATGGCATATTACCAAAAGATTGACCAACATAAGCATCAATATCCAACAAATATACTCATCACCAGTAGAGCAAAAGACAGCGGCACGGAGTTTGTATCTCTCCACATGGGTAGAGCTCTGTCACTGAAGTATGAACAAACCTGTGAGTGAACGCACACGCGCAGAGTGTGCAGAATATGTGATGGACGCATTCAATATTTGATTCATCAATTTCTTCAAGGCTGCATGGATACACTTTATCATGAAACGTGTTGAGGTTTTACGAATTTACCCGAGAGCCATGAATCAATCCACAGCGCATCAGCACAGCGATTGGTAATCCCCCTTCCCAAGGGACGCAGTGACACCTCATGCTGTAGACCCTGTGGCATGTAGCTCTCTTAGGTAAATCAACAGTACGAGACGAAGCGACTGTTGCTATATTTCTCAATTTGGAAAGTGTATCTTCAGTTGGTTAAGCATTAAATCGCGTCTGTTTGGGGACTTATTCATAACGATAAGTATTTTCTTGGAAGGTATTCGGATACTACTTTTTCTGAGATTTGAAGGGGAAACATATCGACATATCTGTCAGTGGGTTTCAGCTCGGAAATGAAGATGCTATAAGTGAACTACAAACCTTGAGACCTCTCTCAAGTCTTGCGAAACGCAGTATGGAGACCTTTGGAAACACCACAACATTTATATGCCTGCTGTTATCTTTCAGCACAACGAAATCTGAACAGAATGTTCGAAATGGACGTGGGTAATGGACATTTCGCGCATAACTTTGTAGGCATCTGGAGACTCATTTTTTAGCTTCACTGCTCATTATCCTGTGGCAAAACCATGGTAAGTAGACTATGTATGAATGCATTTTCCCTGTTAGGTTATAATGTGCAGCAGTGTGGTCTCCGTTGCCATTACGCGCTGGTAATTCAAGATACACGGATTCTGAGTGACTAAAACAATAATTTCCACGATATAGTTTATCAAGAAATTAAATAGGTAGCATGAATTTCCATGAAGCTTTGACAGTTATGTAAAATCACATCAGTTCGTAGTCAGGGCTATCCAGATGTGTTCCAATTCTGTCTCAAAGAGCAAACAACGCAAAACACACTAAGTTAAATGGGTGCGTTCAATTCAGTCATATGGATTCGCAGTCAATGCACGCGTGCGGGAACTTGCCCAAGGGTTGTTGTATTTACGCGGCTCGCCCAAGGACGCAGTATTGTTTAAATTGGACACTTTCGTGAAATGTGTCTTGGAGAGATACAATAGCAAATCCGATAAGGTATCAGCATAATTATGTTTATAGGGTTAGTGGTTGGCAGTTATGACGGTTCAAGTGTCGCTCTCTTCAGTCATAACTTACACCACTGCAGATCTGATCTGATGTTGGTCTGGCTGGCGATAAGAGGTCTTTGTGCACAAACTGTTGCCATTTGCTGGGTCAATGAGCAATTTTGACAGTGACGTTCATGTACCAGGAGAAGGACAATGACTACAGTCTGTAAGGAGGGCATTGCTTTAGTGTCTTCATGTCATGTCATATCATGGGATTGGTGGTGAATGGTGATTTGTTCGGACTCTGTGTTTCATACCAGGTCTTTCTGCAGTGTAGTGGAGGAGCATTTTGTACCCGAGTTACATCACTGCACGCGCTAGTCAAGGGAAATTCCATGGTAACAATTCAAATGTACGTCAAACAAAAACCAATGATTGCAAAGTTAAACAAACCATACAACTACATGTACAGCACAAGGACTACTTTTAACAATTTCTACAGACATTTTTACAAAAACTAATTTACTTGAAGAACCGTGCAAATGCAAAGTTTGGTAACAGAATAATTGGAAGAACAGCACAAAACGTCATTCTGTTATCACATTAAGCATCTGCACTGTTCTTCAAGTTAATGTGTTACAAAAAAGTATTCCTTGTGCAGATAGTTGTACGGTTTGTTTAATTTAAGCAATTATTGTTTTTTGGTTGACATACATTTTAAAGTGAAAAATCTGAGTCTCAGCAACATGGAATTGCCCCTTCAAATCATCGAGAGTGAAGAGCAGACATCTAACTACTCTCATTAAATATTTTCCAGGGATTGTGGCATGTTCTCTTACCCCCCTCCCACCTCTCTTTCTTGTATGGTCTTCTTTAATCTCACATACATCTCTCTCCCACACCATGCTCCTTCTCCATCTTCTCACCCCCTCCCCATCTCTCTCCCCCACACCATCCTCCTTCTCCATGTTCTCCCCCCATCTCTCTCCCACACCAACCTCCACTCCATGTTCCCACCCCCCCATCTCTCTCCCACACCATCCTCCACTCCATGTTCCCACCCCCCCCATCTCACTCCCACACCATCCTCCACTCCATGTTCCCACCCCCCCATCTCTCTCCCACACCATCCTCCGCTCCAAAACAGCACATTTCACTGCACGTATGTGACAATAAACATATATTTTTAATATAGTTGTGAAATTAGGAGACGTCTATATTGAAAGCGTTGGATAAATACTTCCACAGTCATGGAGGATTTTCCTAAAGCATGAGGGAACATTTTAGGATGAGCCCCATTCAGAAACATTAGGAAAAGTGTAAAATCTTTCTTTGATAATTTATGTGGGAACAGTGTTAATGATTTAGAGGGCACATATCACACCAAGACGCCTGCTGCTGCCTACTAACAGAACATGTGAAGAGAGATAGAGACAGTGCCCCAGCCCCTCATGTGGAACTTAATGACAAAACCTTCCTTCCATATTTCTCTGGAACTATCATGGCACTGTCCAGCTGAGATGTGCTTCCTTCCTATCTGTAGGACAGCTGCGCAACCAGGCAGTAGCACATCAATTGTCTTAAAGTGATATTGGCAGATTAAAGTGATATTGGCAGATTAAAGTGATATTGGCAGATTAAAGTGCATTAGTTGAGTGGGATTGTGAATTTGAGGAGAGAAGAGACAGATCATCACCTCCTGCTCTGTTCCACCCATGCACACACACGCACTTACACACCATGGGTGTCTGGACATTGTCTCACGAGATGTGAAATGTTACGGCTCAGTAACGGCAGAAACCTTTTCACCGTGGTCTACCCTGACCCGAGGCTCCTCCCTTAACTGGCTGAAGAATAGATAACCAATCAGGAGGTGGGAAAAATATCATATCCAAGTACTCTGCTGTGGAGAACAAATTCACCAAATGCCCTCTTCTCATTGTAAATCACAGTACAGACATACATATGAATAGTAGGCCTTCACTTTACATGTGAATGTATGCTGAATAGAATTCATATTTACTTGAGTCTGTGATGCATGGCAGAATTTCCATATAACTTAGTCAGACGCAAGACCTGGAAGTAATTGCATTGGAATAAGCTGAAAGTGATGAAATGAGAAACAGATATGAAGATAAATAAGCCATTAATCACCCCCAGAAGTGTGCCTGTGTAGAATTTTTACAGAGACGGTTCCCATAGAAATTCTTATCACCATTAGGCTAAAATAATTGTAATCTTTTCACACACCTGAATTAAACAACCTCCGAAAATGGAGACAAAATCGCTATCCCATTGGTTCTCAATTCAGGATTTCATTGCCCTGACAATCACACAGTTTCCCAGTCGCTTTCTCCCCTTCTCTCTGTTCTTCTCCCCTTCTCTCTGTTCTTCTCCCCTTCTCTCTGTTCTTCTCCCCTTCTCTCTGTTCTTCTCCCCTTCTCTCTGTTCTTCTCCCCTTCTCTCTGTTCTTCTCCCCTTCTCTCTGTTCTTCTCCCTTCATCTCTTTTCCGGTTTTAGTCTGGCTTTCTCTTTTTTTGTTTATCTCTCCTTTTTTCATCCTCTCCTCTTTTTTCATCCCCTGCCGTCCCCTCCCATTCTTCCTATCTCTGTATCCATATCTCTCAGTAATCTCTGGATCAGGACAATTTATAAATCACAGGGGGGATATGACATAAGCAGCCATAGTTGCCAATAGTCCATACTGTATGTTGCAGCAATTCTATAAAACTAATAGTGGTCAATGGTGACTCTAGAATGCCTGCTGTTCGTTGATAGATTCATCCATTTCTTAAAGTCACCTCCTGGGAGTTAAGTGTTCTGAATTCGTTGACGGAGATTTGACAATCACTGCTTGTCACTGCGCAGGCATCAGGCATCTTGCAATATTGGATAGGTAGCTAAAGGCACTCAACGAGAGTTCCAATAGTTTCAAAGCCATATATAGAAACAAACACAAACCTACTTCAAAATACATTCTGTGAGGCTCCCTCTGGGAGTTAGGTGGGGTTAGACTTGGCTTTCTGGACGTCACCAGTTAGTGGTGACAGACAAAAAAAGCCTGGGTCTCAGTCTGTCTGTCTTCTGCTTTCCCACTGTTAATAATATGTACAGTTAAATCAGTGCATGATAACCAGAGCTGGGGTGCTAAATGCAGGAGCAACTAACAGACTCTTAGTTATCCTGATTGTTACTGTAGTCAGATCTTATCCTGAGTGTTACTGTAGTCAGATCTTATCCTGAGTGTTTCTGTAGTCAGATCTTATCCTGATTGTTACTGTAGTCAGATCTTATCCTGATTGTTACTGTAGTCAGATCTTATCCTGAGTGTTTCTGTAGTCAGATCTTATCCTGATTGTTACTGTAGTCAGATCTTATCCTGAGTGTTACTGTAGTCAGATCTTATCCTGAGTGTTTCTGTAGTCAGATCTTATCCTGAGTATTTCTGTAGTCAGATATTATGCTGAGGTTTAGTTACTGTAATCAGATCTTATCCTGAGTGTTACTATATTCAGATCGTATCCTGATTGTTAATGTAGTCAGATCTTATCCTGATTGTTACTGTAGTCAGAGATTATCCTGATTGTTACTGTAGTCAGATTTTACTAATTTAGCAGACACTCTTATCCAGAGCGACTTAAAGTAGTAATTATGGTTAAATGCCTTGCCCAACGGCAGGCAGACAGATTTTTCACCTCATTGGCTCTTGGATTCAAACTAGCAACCTTTCGGTTACTGGCCCAACGCTCTTAACCACTAGGCTACATGCTGCCCTATCATGCTGCTTGTTACTGTAGTCAGATGAATCATTGGAGCTTCCGCAGTTAGAGGAGTCTGAAGAGGATCAAATATCTAAACACACTGGCAATAGCAGCCCACTCCTACTCTCACATCATCTAGTCTACACAATGGTAAAAATAGACCTACTTGAGGGTTAGAACTGATTCGATTCCAACTTCCGTGATACACTGAGACAGATTGCTACACTGAATAATTTCTTATATAAAAAGAACATAAATAATCACATATCATGGTGGACTGAAGAGCCTCTCTTTTGTAGACCCAGCTGGCATAAGATGGAACCCCCCCATGGCCCCCTCTTCCACCTGGGGCAGTTGTGAATGAGATACAGCCCACATCAGAATACAGTATATCGTCTTCATTCTCTATGGAAGGAACTCAGGTGGCCTAGATTTCTCTGGACCCAATTTCCCCAGGCAGTGAGCAGCATATTGTACAATAGTAGGGAGAGAATATGTTTGAATGGTCGAGTGTCAGGTCCAGAATAATAGAGTGGACTGGTTTGATTAAGTAGACTGATTCTATTGTATGTGAGTGTTTGAGCTTTATGAACAGAACATAACAAGTTCTGGATAAGGAAAAGGTTCTGAAGATGTAGCCGAGTAAAGTGGTCTGAGGGATATTCACAGAGGGAAGACGAGAAAGAGACAGATGGATAGCTACAGACAGAGAGAGATACATGCAGATTGACAAAGTGAAAAACTAGACAGAAGGTGTCCCAGACAGACAGACTGACAAATTGTCCTCTCGTCTCTTGTGTTCTGTCTCCCCCCGTATCCGCTTACGGACACGGAAGCAGAGATTATCTTCCCCAAACTCTCCGATCTGTCTGGCGGTTTGTGCCCAGAGGTTGGGATTACAGCATTGTCACTGCACCATCTGTACCTCCCACTACTGCAGTCACAATCAACACACAAAGCTTTCTCAGCCCTCCAAGTCTTCCAGCAGCACTGACGGGACAAACTTTCTGTGGTGGCCCAATCGCTGCAGCCCTGCTGTTGACCAGGTAGCTCCCCCACGGATGTCAAGAGATTAGAATCCTATGTAGGGCCTATCCCGCAGAGTATAACAACAGCCTCTAATCTCCAAAATTCTAGCTCTCAACATTTCAAGACATGGTTTATGGACCGTTACTCTCTACCTTCAAAGTAATTTAGCTGAATTTTTGTTGACTAAGTAAAGTTGTTCAAATCCCAAAACGTTCTATTCCTGCAGTTTCTTGCAGCCCCCCCAGTTATAGACCGTTGATCCACAACCCTAAACTCCTTGAATGTTCATGTAGTTGCATGATTGAAATGTTTAGATACATGGTCATACTTTTCTGTCTATATTCTTATCTAATCTATTATTCACACGTTCATTATCGCTCACACACAGCTACCTGATCTATAATTCATATCTACAGGCCTCAAGTGTATGAGATTTTTATTGTCCACCAACGTGTATCGTATCATTATCTCCTCTGCCAAGTCAAACACAATGTACTGGTCTTTATGTGATAATGCTGGTGTGTAAGGGTTAAACATTCTTCTTTGTGCACAGAAGAGTTCCCGTGAAACAAACCAACACATGCTCATAAAAAGACAATTGACACATTGCTGCACTTTCAGAACAGGACAACCACCAATATGTCCAAAGAGAGTGAAGGGTCTATGATATAGCAGCCTATGATAGTTCAGGGTGTTTGTAATATTGAGTGAGTGAAGGGTCTATGATATAGCAGCCTGTGATAGTTCAGGGTGATAGTTCAGTGAAGGGTCTATGATATAGCAGCCTATGATAGTTCAGGGTGATAGTTCAGTGAAGGGTCTATGATATAGCAGCCTATTATAGTTCAGGGTGTTTGTAATATTGCATTTTGTTAGTTGTGTGCATGCAGGGCTCCCTTGCGAAAGAGACTTTGGCCTCCCTGTTAAATAAAGGTTCAATAATCCTGCTGTTTTAATGGAGGAATGCATCAGTGTAACACAGTTGAATTGTGGTATTCCAAACCTCCTTTCCACCCATTTTCTGTGTCAAATTCAGAATGACTAGAGTTGGTCTGCATTTTCTGCACATGAACCTGACCTCTGGATTTAATTTCTTCCCGGTACGGGGACCTACTATTATGTGCACATGCTTTTCTATTGTAATTTTTTATGGGCCTAATCATATAATTACATATAGAATCCCTATTACATTAATAGGATCTCTATGGGCCTAATCCTAGAATTACATATAGAATCCCTATTACTTTAATAGGATCTCTATGGGCCTAATCATAGAATTACATACAGAATCCCTATTACATCAATAGGATCTATATGGGCCTAATCATAGAATTACATATAGAATCCCTATTACTTTAATAGGATCACTATGGACGTAATCATAGAATTACATATAGAATCTCCATAAACTTTAATAGGATCTCTATGGGCCTAACAGTAAAGATTTGTTGTTTAGGAAAGGGGATACCTAGTCAGTTGCACAACTGAATGCATTCGACCGAAATGTGTCTGAATCAGAGAGGTATGAGGGGCTGCCTTAATCAACATCCACGTCATCAGCGCCCGGGTATGAGGGCCTTAATCAACATCCACGTCATCAGCGCCCGGGTATGAGGGCCTTAATCAACATCCACGTCATCAGCGCCCGGGTATGAGGGCCTTAATCAACATCCACGTCATCAGCGCCCGGGTATGAGGGCCTTAATCAACATCCACGTCATCAGCGCCCGGGTATGAGGGCCTTAATCAACATCCACGTCATCAGCGCCCGGGTATGAGGGCCTTAATCAACATCCACGTCATCAGCGCCCGGGTATGAGGGCCTTAATCAACATCCACGTCATCAGCGCCCGGGTATGAGGGCCTTAATCAACATCCACGTCATCAGCGCCCGGGTATGAGGGCCTTAATCAACATCCACGTCATCAGCGCCCGGGTATGAGGGCCTTAATCAACATCCACGTCATCAGCGCCCGGGTATGAGGGCCTTAATCAACATCCACGTCATCAGTGCCCGGGTATGAGGGCCTTAATCAACATCCACGTCATCAGCGCCCGGGGAGCAGTTGTTGTTGTAGGTTAACTGCCTTGCTTAATGTGGCATAAACACAACCAGTCATGGTGTTTTCATCTGACTGTCAAACAATTACTTCAAAAGGCTCATGTAGCAACTAGCTCTCACAGTCTCACGTCACAATTAGACATTCATCCATGTTTCATCCATGTTTGAAGTGCTTAAGGTTAAATTTAGGCATTAAGTCTTAACTTTTAAGGTTAGGCATTAACGGCACATAGTTAAGGTAAGGGTTAAGGTTTGGGAGAGCCTTAAAACAAAAATCTAAAAAACAACTTTCTATTGCTGGATTTGAACTTGCAACCTTTAGAATCAGATGCTTACGCCATCTGCCTTCCCTGTCCTAGTGAAACCGAAACCTACAGTACTTGAAGGTAACAGTGCTCACTGTTGCCCCTAGTGGCCGATTTCCACTTAATTTCCCGACATCCTCAGACATGGATGGACATCGAATATTGACTTGTACAGTAGGCTACCTGTGCACATTACTCAGGGATGACGGAATGACACGGGGTGCGGGGACAAAAAGGTTTTTAAGACTCATTTAAATATTTTTCTGCCTATAATTTCCGACATTTGTTAGTCAACTCATCTAGAATACTAAATAAAGCCTTGCTCACCAGAATGATATCATAAACCGATGAAATTATCAATGCATCATCACCAATCTAGTTGACATCAGTAAAGTTTTAATTTTAATTTCTGCTTCTCTCACGGAGCGAGGATGTTTAGGGACCAGAGAGATTTCCAAATTAAATGATCAAACGTGTTTCTGATAGTATTTAATTTTGTCTTGGATGCATATTTTACGTGGTTGAAAATGAAATACTGTCAGCTTTTATGTCACTGAAAGAAATGACACGTTTAGGATACACAACAGGTCCTTAAGTGCACATTTGCATTCTCTCAAGATGCTGAAATAAATAAATCATATTTCTTTACTCCAGTTCCAGAGCCAAAGTTAACATTTGGTCTATAATATTAATGAGACACTTAATTCTGCAGGAGTTAACCTTTTAATGCAGTGGGCTAAATCAGAGTGTTTCTTGGTACTCTTAAACAAGTCTACTTTGATAACCAAAGTATACACCTCACTTACATAGTTATGGGCTTAGAAAAAGAAGACACCTGTACCAATGTCTGATAAAGAGTTAAAATGTATTCCATTTTGAGTTTGCAACACTGTATATTTAAATACATTACAGAAGACTGAAATATAACAAACTGTTTGACATAGAAACACTTTCCCTCGGGGGAATCCCCATCGAAACCGGATGTAGTTTGATTGCCATCTTAAGTGGAGGTTTACAAAAGTTGCCCCCTCGACCCTCGATTTAGCTTGAGGCAGCGAGTGGGGTTGATATGATCCATAATTCAATGCAAAGTGTAGTCACGTGTCAAACTCCGGTAGCCGCTAAGTGTCAAATTTATTCAACACGTCTGCATGTTTGGCACGTGGGACACAATTATGACGGTAGCTTGCTAAACAAAATATATACAGTAGATTACATTAATTTTTAGCTCATATTGGCTTAGTCTTGTAGTGAAGAGCCTATAAAATATAGCTAGCTTCATAAACATGTTTTTTTTGGAATTCTGAAATGTATTGGAATAGATCACCAAACTATAAAACTAGCTAGCCAGCCATGGGTAACTGTAGCTAGCTACCTTACATGAGTGCTAGCTAGCTACGTTAGCCTGCTAGGTACATTAATAATTTTAGGTTGGTTGTTTTTTAAGCTCAACCTCAAGATTTCCACCAAGTACTTTGCTTCTCAGATCATCACTCTCCCTCGCTTGGGCAAGGGACATTTAAGGTACACCCGGATGTGATGATGTAAAACGTAATTCAAGGGCTGAGGGTTTAGGGCAGAGGGCTGTCTACTTTGCATTTGGACTGCAGCCATATACTAACCAGGTGAATCCAGGTGAAAGCTATGATCGCTTATTGTTGTCACTTGTTAAATCCACTTAAAATCAGTGCAGATGAACGGTAGGAGACATGTTAAAGAAGGATTTTTAAGCCTTGAGACAATTGAGACAATGGATTGATACCGAAGTGAGAGTCGTGGCAGTTTTTCCCCCTCCATCCCCTAATTAGCATGCCACGCTGTGGAGTTGACTCAGCATACACGCCTGGCTGTCTGAGTTCATTTCACTAATGCTGTGCAATCTAACAAACATCTGCAGAGCCCAGGCATGTCAGGGGGGCAGGCGACTCAAATGACATCGAAGAGACACGGCAGACCCCCTCAGCACAGTTAACAAGCAGCATACCTTGAGCTATTTCTCCCCAGAATAGGCTACGTTACATATATCGGAAGTGACAGGTAGAGAAGCAAAATGGTGTTGGAACTTTGTAATTATGCTCCAAGGGAGATTCCCCCCCGCCCCCCCCCCCCAAAAAAAAAACAGCATAGAAGGTTATTGCAGATAGTTTGCTGCCGTCAAGTAGAGAGAGGAAGACTGCATTGCTACTGTATGAGTTCTGCTGTTTTGGTGATAAGCTCTTATTTAGTCTCAGTCATCTTAGACATTTATATGGTGTTGTTGAGTTTTGTTAAGGTTTCCGTTCAGAGGATCCGTTATGCACAATTACTCTCTCTCTCTCTCTCTCTCTCTCTCTCTCTCTCTCTCTCTCTCTCCCTCTCTCTCTCTCTCTCTCTCTCTCTCTCTCTCTCTCTCTCTCTCTCTCATGGGATCAATATCATGCCAAATGTATTCACAAATACATATCACTTTCCACAAATGTAAATCACTTTCCACAAATGCAATTCACTATTCACAAACAAACACCTTTTGATTTGTATTTGTAAATACAATTTGAAGACTATACTGCAGTAGGCTATGTTGTAATAGACTATACTGTAGTAGACTATACTGTAATAGACTATACTATACTGTAGTAGACTATACTGTAATAGACTATACTATACTGTAGTAGACTATACTGTAGTAGACTATACTGTAATAGACTATACTATACTGTAGTAGACTATACTGTAGTAGACTATACTGTAATAGACTATACTGTAGTAGACTATATTGTAGTAGACTATACTGTAATAGACTATACTATACTGTAATAGACTATACTGTAATAGACTATACTATACTGTAGTAGACTATACTGTAGTAGACTATACTGTAGTAGGCTATACTGTAGTAGACTATACTGTAGTAGACTATACTGTAGTAGACTATACTGTAATAGACTATACTGTAGTAGGCTATACTGTAATAGACTATACTATACTGTAGTAGACTAAACTGTAATAGACTATACTATACTGTAGTAGACTATACTGTAGTAGACTATACTAAACTGTAATAGACTATACTGTAGTAGACTATACTGTAGTAGACTATACTGTAATAGACTATACTATACTGTAGTAGACTAAACTGTAATAGACTATACTATACTGTAGTAGACTAAACTGTAATAGACTATACTATACTGTAGTAGACTATACTGTAATAGACTATACTATACTGTAGTAGACTATACTATACTGTAGTAGACTAAACTGTAATAGACTATACTGTAGTAGACTATACTGTAATAGACTATACTGTAGTAGACTATACTGTAGTAGACTATACTGTAGTAGACTATACTATACTGTAGTAGACTATACTGTAGTAGACTATACTGTAATAGACTATACTATACTGTAGTAGACTATACTGTAGTAGACTATACTATACTGTAGTAGACTATACTGTAATAGACTATACTGTAGTAGGCTATACTGTAATAGACTATACTATACTGTAGTAGACTATACTGTAATAGACTATACTATACTGTAGTAGACTAAACTGCAGTATGCAATACTGTAGACCTGAGAAGACTAAAGGACAGAGCTGCCATCTTTAGTTGTAACAAATCACAGCTCAGAAGTCAGTGCTCTTATACAGTGCCTTTGGAAAGTATTCAGATCTCTGTACTTTCTCCACACTTTGTTACATTACAGACTTATTTTAAAATGTATTAAATAAATACAAATCATCATCAATCTACACACAATAACCCATAATTACAAAAAGACTTGAAATTGAGCTCAGGTGCATCCTGTTTCTATTGATCATCCTTGAGATGTTTCTACAACTTGATTGGAATCCAGCTGTGGTAAATTCAATTGATTGGACATGATTTGGAAAGGCACACACCTGTCTTTATAAGGTCCCACAGTTGACAGTGCATGTCAGAGCAAAATCAAAGCCATGAGGTCGATGGAATTGTCCATAGAGCTCTGAGACAGGATTGTGTCGAGGCACAGATCTGGGGAAGGCTACCAAAAAATGTCTGCAGCATTGAAGATCCCCAAGAACACAGTGGCCTCCGTCATTCTTAAATGGAAGAAGTTTGAGAACCACCAAAAATCTTCCTAGAGCTGGCGTCCCGGCAAAACTGAGCAAGGGAGCAGGGAGGTGACCAAGAATCAGATGGTCACTCTGACTAAGCTCTAGAGTTCATCTGTGAAGATGGGAGAAACTTCCAGAAGGACAACCATCTCTGCAGAACTCACCCAATCAGGCCTTTATGGTAGATTGGCCAGACGGAAGCCACTCCTCAGTAAAAGGCACATGACAGCACCCTTGGAGTTTGCCAAAAGCCACCTTAAGACTCTTAGAAACTCTGGTCTGATGAAACCAAAATTGAACTCTTTGGCCTGAATCCCAACCGTCACATCTGGAGGAAACCTAGCACCATCCCTATGGTGAAACATAGTGGTGGCAGCATGCTGCATGCTGCATGCATGGTTTTCAGTGGCAGAGACCGGGAGACCAATCAGGATCGAGTGAAAGATGAACGGAGCAAAGTACAGAGAGATCCTTGATGAAAACCTGCTCTAGAGCGTTCATGACCGGGGTGAAGGTTCACCTTCCAACAGGACAACGAACGTAAGCACACAGCCAAGACAACACAGGATTCGGCACAAGTCTCTGAATGTCCTTGAGTGGCCCAGTAAGAGCCCGGACGGAACATGGAACATCTCTAGAGAGACCTGAAAATAGCTGTGCAGATCTTGAGAGGCTCTGCAGAGAAGAATGGGATAAACTCCCCAAATACAGGTGCGCCAAGCTTGTAGCGTCATACCCAAGAATACTCGATGCTGTAATCACTGTCAAAAGTGCTTCAACAAAGTACTGGGTGAAGGGTCTGAATACTTATGTAAATGTGATATTTTTTATTTATAATACATTTGCAAAAATTGATAAAAACCTGTTTTTGCTTTGTCATTATGGGGTATTGTGTGTAGATTGATGAGGGGAAAAAATAATTGAATACATTTTAGAATAAGGCTGTAACGTAACAAAATGTGGAAGAAGTCAAAGGGTCTGAATACTTTCCGACGGCACTGCAGGTGACAGACTGAAATCCCAGGTAGGGATTTAAGGCTTTAGCACCTCATCATGACGCTTAATAATATCACAATTCTATTCTCTGCAAAGCTCCTGTGAATCATGTTAATAACTATATTTTATTATTTCAACTCCTCACAATCAAGGAAAAGCGTATGTCGCCTGACTCATTGCACATCATGACGACAGTGGGAGGATAGCTTTGTGAATGCTAGGCTTAAGCCTCACCCGCACAGTCCAACTGAATCAAATGAAAACCTTGTACCTATAGACCTGAATCCTATTTGCCACAGAAATTATCTGCCCTCTAAGCCCTTTAAATCCCCCTCAGTCACCGTTAATATTGGTTCTTACAGTCTGTCTGGCCCCGAAAGCTCTCAAACTAAATGAATTACAGTGGAATATCATCTCTCCAGCTAAACTGTGCTTTGCTTCTGTTAGACGGGGCTTTATTCAGTTTGCCAGAGTAATTGAAAAGAGCAAAAAGCAACGTCCCTCCTAGATGTACCATAAGGCACTACACCACCAAGACTGTCTCTGTCTCACTCTGGCACAAAGGACTCTTTAGCAACGCCGGAGTCTCCATTTTTCCTCTGCCTTGTCTCGGGGTGACTGCGCTGAGAACATACATGTCCAGCTTAATTGAAAGTAAATTGAGTTTAGACAGCTTGAGAATTGATTGTATCTATGATACAGGACATGCTGTTGTTGTGTTTCCTCCCTTTGTACAGAATCAAACAATATATATATATATATTTAGAAAATAAACACTACCGTTCAAAAGTTTGGGGTCACTTAGAAATGTCCTTGTTTTCCATGAAAACATACATGAAACTAGTTGCAAAATGAATAGGAAATATAGTCAAGACATTGACAAGATTATAATTACTGATTTTTAATTGAAATAATAATTGTGTCCTTCAAACTTTGCTTTCGTCAAAGAATCCTCCATTTGCAGCAATTACAGCCTTGCAGACCTTTGGCATTCTAGTTGTCAATCTGTTGAGTTAATCTGAAGAGATTTCACCCCATGCTTCCTGAAGCACCTCCCACAAGTTGGATTGGCTTGATGGGCACTTCTTACGTACCATACGGTCAAGCTCCTCCCACAACAGCCATATAAGATTGAGATCTGGTGACTGTGCTGGTTTCAGAGGAAAGTTCTTTGTTTCTGGCCATTTTGAGCCTGTAATCGAACCCACAAATGCTGATGCTCCTCACCTAGTCTAAAGAAGGCCAGTTTTATTGCTTCTTTAATCAGCACAACAGTTTTCAGCTGTGCTAACATAATTGCAAAAAGGTTTTCTAATGATCAATTAGCCTTTTAAAATGATAAACTTGGATTAGCTAACACAACATGCCATTGGAACACAGGAGTGATGGTTGCTGATAATGGGCCTCTGTACGCCTATGAAATCAGCCGTTTCCAGCTACAATAGTCATTTACAACATTAACAATGTCTACACTGTATTTCTGATCAATGTTATGTTATTTTAATGGACAAAAAAATTGATTTTCTTTCAATAACAAGGACATTTCCAAGTGACCCCAAACTTTTGAACAGTAGTGTATATATTTACAAAATATAAATATATACAATATATAAATACTGTATATATACAGTTGAAGTCAGAAGTTTACATACACCTTAGCCAAATACATTTAAACTCAATTTTTCACAATTCCTGACATTTAATCCTAGTAAAAAGTCCCTGTTTTAGGTCAGTTAGGATCACCACTTTATTTTAAGAATGTGAAATGTCAGAATAATAGTAGAGAGAATGATTTCTTTCAACACATTCCCAGTGGGTCAGAAGTTTACATACAGTCCATTAGTATTTGGTAGCATTGCTTTTAAATTGTTTAACTCGGGTCAAACGTTTCGGGTAGCCTTCCACAAGCTTCCCTCGATAAGATGGAATTTGGCCCATTCCTCCTGACAGACAAGTTGTAACTGAGTCAGGTTTGTAGGCCTCCTTGCACGCACACGTTTTTTCAGTTCTGCCCACAAATGTTCTATAGGATTGAGGTCAGGGCTTTGTGATGGCCACTCCAATAGCTTGACTTAGTTGTCCTTAAGCCATTTTGCCACAACTTTGGAAGTAGGCTTGGGGTCATTGTCCATTTGGATGTTGCTTCAATATATCCACATAATTTTTCTTACTCATGATGCCATCTATTTTGTGAAGTGCACCAGTCCCTCCTGCAGCAAAGCACCCCCACAACATGATGCTGCCACCCCTGTGCTTCACGGTTGGGATGGTGTTCTTCGGCTTGCAAGCGTCCTCCTTTTTCCTCCAAACATAACGATGGTCATTATGGCCAAACAGTTCTATTTTTGTTTCATCAGACCAGAGGACATTTCTCCGAAAAGTATGATCTTTGTCCCCATGTGCAGTTGCAAACCTTAGTCTGGCTTTTTTATGGCGGTTTTGGAGCAGTGGCTTCTTCCTAGCTGAGCGGCCTTTCAGGTTATGTCGATATAGGACTTGTTTTACTGTGGATATAGATACTTTTGTACCGGTTTCCTCTAGCATCTTCACAAGGTCCTTTGCTGTTGTTCTGGGATTGATTTGCACTTTTCGCACCAAAGTACATTCAACTCTAGGAGACAGAATGCGTCTCCTTCCTGAGCGCTATGACGGCTGCGTGGTCCCATGGTGTTTATACTTGCACACTATTGTTTGTACAGATCAACGTGATACCTTCAGGTGTTTGAAAATTGCTCCCAAGGATGAACCAGACTTATTTATTATTTTTATTTTTCTGAGGTCTTGGCTGATTTATTTTGATTTTCCCATGACGTCGAGCAAAGAGGCACTGAGTTTGAAGGTAGGCCTTGAAATACATCCACAGGTACACCTTCAATTGACTCAAATTATGTAAATTAGCCTATCAGAAGCTTCTTAAGCCATGACATCATTTTCTGGAGTTTTCCAAGCTGTTTTAAAACACAGTCAACTTAGTGTATGTAATCTTCTGACCCACTGGAATTGTGATATAGTGAATTATAAGTGAAATAATCTGTCTGTAAACAATTGTTGGAAGAATTACTTGTGTCATGCACAAAGTAGATGTCCTAACCGACTTGCCAAAACTATATCTTGTTAACATGAAATCTGTGGAGTGGTTGAAAATGAGTTTTAATGACTTCTACCTAAGTGTATGTAAACTTACGACTTCAACTCTATATATATACAATATAAAGCAAATACCCCCGAAAGCAAAACATATACAGACATGCACCCTTACAGCTCATTTAAATAATGCTTCATTCCTCCTGACAATTGTAATGACATGCATGTATACTTGCATGCCTTTGGTATGTCATAGAATAAAGCAAAGAAGCTGTGTTCTACAAAGATAGAAAATATAATAAATAATTGGATTTTAGTGATATTTCAAACTAATTTATTTATTTAATTAGTATCACATATGTCTCCAATCTTGTCCTTCAGCCTATTTACATGGAGAAAAGTAGTCACTGTGCTGTTTGGTATCATTGTGTGCACCACACTGAACATGGACCAAAGAAAGCAAAGGAGAGAGTTGTCTGAGGAGATCAGAAAGAAAATAATAGACAAGCATGGTAAAGGTAAAGGCTATAAGACCATCTCCAAGCAGCTTGATGTTCCTGTGACAACAGTTGCAAATATTATTAAGAGGTTTAAGGTCCATGGAACTGTAGCCAACCTCCCTGGACGCGGCTGCAAGAGGAATATCGACCCCAGATTGAACAGAAGCATTGTGCGAATGGTAGAAAAAGAACTAAGGATAACTGCCAAAGCGATACAAGCTGAACTCCAAGGTGAAGGTACGTGAGTTTCTGATCGCACCATCTGTCGCTTTTTGAGCGAAAGTGGGCTCCATGGAAGAAGACCCAGGAGGACTCCACTTTTGAAAGCAAAACATAAAAAAGCCAGACTGGAATTTGCTAAAATGCAAGCCATAATCCTTCTGGGAGAATTTATTTTGGACAGATGAGTCAAATCTGGAGCTTTTTGGCAAGTCACATCAGGTCTATGTTCACAGACGAAAAGAGTAAGCTTTCAGAGAAAAGAACACCATACCTACAGTGAAACATGGAGCAGGCTCGGTTATGTTTCTGGGCTGCTTTGCTGCACCTGGCACAGGATGCCTTGAATCTGTGCAGGGCACAATGAAATCTCAAGACTATCAAGGCATTCTGGAGCGAAACGTACTGCCCAGTGTCAGAAAGCTCTGTCTTAGTCGCAGGTCATGGGTTCTCCAACAGGATAATGATCCAAAACACACAGCTAAAAGCACCCAAGAATGGATAAGAACAAACATTGGACTATTCTGAAGTGGCCTTCTATGAGTCCTGATCTGAATCCTATCGAACATCTATGGAAACTTGCAGTCTGGAGAAGGCAGCCATCAAAACTGAGACAGCTGAAGCAGTTTGCTCAGGAAGAGTGGGCCAAACTACCTGTTAACAGGTGCAGAAGTCTCATTGAGAGCGACAGAAAACGTTTGATTGCAGTGATTGCCTCTTAAGGTTGTGCAACAAAATATTTGGTTAAGGGTCCCATCATTTTTTTCCATGCCATTTTCATTTGTTTTATTATTTACAATATTATGTTGAATAAAAAAATCTAAAGAAAAGTCTGATTTCTATTAAATATGGAATAAACAATGGTGAATGCCAATTACTTTGATCAGTTTCAATTTATTTCAGAGAAAATTGTGCATTCTTCATTTTTTGTGGAGGGGTACCAACAAATTTGAGCATGTCTGTACAATCTGCATCGTTTTAATTACTTAAACCTACATTTTTTCTGTGAAATGTCACATCACTTTGCATCTGGAGAAAGACTCCCATATTTCAAGTATAACATTGCGTTTGTTGGAGTCTGCACTTATTCGAATCAAATCTACATCTACACGTCCTCTCTGAAATACGGCAGCCAACTTCCTCCTCAGACTCGTTGACATCTCCATGGAGATTAGCTAGAGAAATTAGGCATAAATGATTAATTGTCCTCTGATTCGTTTGAAATTTATGATAAGACTATTTATTCCCACACACCTGCACTTCTGGCAAACAGCAAGAGGCAAACGAGTTCTGCAAATGAATTCAAAATTATTGTTACTTTGTCACACTATTATAAGAGCGTAATCTCCTCTAGTGGCTACTTGTCAATCACCACTATTCTGCTAATGGAGGTGATTTGCTGTGTCATATCAGGATGAAACATGCACAGTACATTCTCCCTGGGCTGTCATTTGGGACTGTGCAGGGATGTGCAACTGTGAAACGACAGGAGTAGACATACCCTAACACTCATTCAGCGCTCTAATTAAACAAACTGTCGGGGCCAAATCTCAACCACCTCGTCAGTGAAGTTCTGTTCCTTATTTTCAGCCACGCATCAAAGCTGGTGGATTCACAAAAACATGAAATTCTTTCTGGAAATAAACAACATGAAAGCCTATAAGCTTTCAGTTATCACACGTAACTTGTTAATCCTAGCCTGTTACATTAATTTGATATTTCAAATCCCTCTCCTTCTTGTGATGAATTACTTTTGTTTTGTAGCCGTGTTGTTTTCTTTTAAAATCCACCAAAATAGAGGTATCCATTTTGCAGCCGGGTCATTTCATGCATATTTCTATTTGTATTTATTAAGGATCCCCATTAGTTCCTGCCAAGGCAGCAGCTACTCTTCCTGGTGTCCTGCAACATTAAGACAGTTACGTATATACAGTTTAAAATATTACACAACATTACATTTCATAACACTTTACCCAATACATTTAGTGTGCTCCCTTAGGCCACTACTCCACTATCACATATTTACAATACAACATCCATGTGTACGTGTGTGTGTAGAGTGCGTGTCTTGTCATGTGTGTGTTTGTCTGTGCCAGTGTGTGTGTGCCTCTTCACAGTCCCCGCTGTTCCATAAGGTGTATTTTTATCTGTTTTTTAAATCTGGTTCTACTGCTTGTATCATTTCCCTGATAGTAAATCCAAGTTTATAATTTTAAAAGGCTAATTGATCATTAGAAAACCCTTTTACAATTATGTTGCTGAAAACTGTTGTGCTGATTAAAGAAGCAATAAAACTGGCCTTCTTTAGACTAGTTGAGAATCTGGAGCATCAGCATTTGTGGGTTTGATTACAGGCTCAAAATGTCCAGAAACAAATAACTTTCTTCTGAAACGTGTCAGTCTATTCTTGTTCTGAGAAATGAAGGCTATTCCATGCAAGAAATTGCCAAGAAACCGAAGATGTCGTACAACGCTGTGTACTACTCCCTTCACAGAACAGCGCAAACTGTCTCTAACCAGAATAGAAAGAGGAGTGGGAGGCCCCGGTGCACAACTGAGCAAGAGGACAAGTACATTAGAGTGTCTAGTTTGAGAAACAGACGCCTCACAAGTCCTCAACTGGCAGCTTCATTAAATAGTACCCGCAAAAAACCAGTCTCAAGAAGTGACTCCGGGATTCTGCCCTTTTGGCAGAGTTGCAAAGAAAAAGCCATATCTTCCTCTGTCCAGTGTCTGTGTTAATTTTAATTGTGCTTTTCTTTCAAAGAAGAAGTTTTTTTACATCAGCAGACTATGATCGATATTGATATTTTCTCAGCCAATCATCAGTCATTTGTGTAAGTGCTGTGCTTGTTGAATGTCCTTCACTATAAGCGTACTGAAAGAATGTTGTCAATTTGTTTACAGTATAATAGCATCTGGTCAAACACACATTTTTCCTAAAGTTTACCAGTAAAGGGTGCTTTACTATTCTAGGGTAGCGGAATTACTTTTACTTCCCTGAAGATATGGCAAATAGTAGTGGGAATATCGTCTGCTGTTATCCTCAGTAATTTTCCATTCAAGTTATCAAACCCCGGTGGCTTGTCATGGTGATAGACAAAAATAATTTTTCCACTTCTTCCACACTCACTTTACGGAATAAAAAATTACAATGCTTGTCTTTCGTAATTTGATCAGTTATATTTGAATGTGTAGTGTCAGTGTTTGTTGCAGGCATGTCATGCTTAAGTTGGCTAATCTTGCCAATAAAAAATTAAATAATTAAAGTAATATAATTGGCAATATCAGTTGTTTTTTTGATGAATGAGCCATCTGATTCAATGAATGATGGAGCTGAGTTTGCCTCTTTGCCCAAAATGTAATTTACTCCAAAGTTTTTAACATTAATTCTTTATGTAATTTATATGTGTTTCATAGTGTAGTTTCTTCTTCTTTTTATTCAGTTTAGTTGAATGATTTATCAATTGCAGTACGTTTGCAAATTGGTTGTGCAGCCAGACTTATTTGCCATTCCTTTTGCCTCATCCCTCTCAACTATTTTTCAATTCCTCATCAATCCACTGGGATTTAACAGTTTTTACAGTCCTTTTATTAATGAGTGCATGCTTATTAGTAACTGGAATAAGCAATTTCATAAATATGTCAAGTACAATGTCTGTTTGCTCCTCATTACTGTGATATTGCGAGGGTTGAAAGTGAGTGATGAGGCTAAGAATGAACGAGAAAGAGGAAATAGACGTATATAAGATTTAATAAACATGAAAGACAGCAATACACAAAGAAAGACTAATAGCCCGCAAGGGTTGAACAGAAAAACATGGAGTGAAATAGTGACCCTGATGACCGATGAGGAACAGGTGTGGGTCATCAGGGTGTTGCTACCATCTTCCTCCGACCGCCGGTTAGAACGCCGGCGAGGATGATCGCTGGAGAGGAGGAGGGACCGGTGCTCTGCGCGGGGCATTCGTTACAATTACACACCACAGACCAACAAATATTCTTTACATCATCAACATAGGAATCACTACAAAACGTATTGTATGACCTCTTATACACAATATTAGGCCCAGCCTTTGGAACTTTGTTTTTTCTAGATATGGCTAATATATTGTGATCACTACATCCGATGGATCTGGATACTGCTTTATTGATCAGTTCCTCATTAGCAACACAAACTCTGCTTATTTTCCTACATTGACAAAGTGTTGCCATTATTGTTCTACATTGATAAAGTGTTATCATATTCAGCACCGCCTGTCCTTAATTTACTAAAAGGTTAATTTTCCACCCACTAAAAGGCATCATGGGACATATCTTGATGGTCAGCGCAAATCAACGAAAGGGGTCAAGAGGACAAGGGAAAACATTGGCACTGCTCACCATATTTTCATTGATCAGCATGTGAGAGAGTAAATGATGTCATCTGATCAACGTATCAGTTCTAATCCTTCATGTTTCCCAGGGAACCTCTTTTGGAGCCTTTATGGGATGAGCACTTAGTGGCAGGTTGCCCTGTGTCAGTGGCAGTGGCTTTTGAAATTATATTAAATAATAATAATTTGAATCAAATAATCCATGTATTAAAATGATCTTGAATATGCAAAAACAATCCAAGCACTTGGCATATCTGATGTTAAATGTAAAAATTATATCCAGATGTAATTTTCTGTAATTTGGGGATCCCTCAGTCAATGTCTTCCCATAGATACCCTCATTACAGAGAATAATGGATTAACCTTGTGGCTTTATGTGTGCCAATAATTACGTTTTCAAACTTGCAATGTAAGGTAATGTGGGCAGGTGTACTGAGAGTAATATGTAATTTGCTGCTCCTCCCCCTCAATAACACATTTTCTTATAACTGGCAGTTGTGGACTTCGCCGGCATATTACCATTACATTAGGTATGGTGCCTGTGATGCTCCAGTATTGAGCAGAGTGGTCATCGTTGTGCGGTTGGCAGTAAACTATACTTGTAGTGTGTTCCACGTATCCTATCCGTATACCATAACCTATCCCCATCCTGTGCCTGTAAGAGCAATCAGTGGTTCTTTAGAAACAATAATCAGAAAGGTGCTACAGGATCATCCATTTGCATGTCATTATGGTATAGGCATATACGAGATGCCCTTCACATTACAGCCCCACTCCTAAGATTGTAATATCAATCTTAATGGCTGGAAATGAGGGTATAGGGATGTAGGTGGTAGAAATATGCCTCATATCATGAGATTGCATAGAGGTCAAGGTCACCTATTGTTTATTCTTACGTGTATCACTGCATGTAGGATACTTTATGTAGATGGGATTGTTGGAGGTTTGTAATGGTGATTCGTATGTATTTCTAATGCACACCATTTCTTTCTCTCTTTTTCCTCTTCTTAGGTTGCCATGCTGTTAAAGAAGCCTGGAATAAGCTGTGCATTACTGTTCCCTTCTGGACCTCACACCTGAATGCTTAACTGACCAACAAAGCTTTGACAGGAAAAAAGTTAACACACACCGAAAATCGATATAGCACATGCTGTGCTTCGTCTCACCGGGAGTCTCCAAGCGCCTTGGCCTTTGTCGCGTTGAGTTGAGAATTTCTAAGGCAGAGACAAAAACATGGAATGAAGAAGTGATATTGACTTGTTGTCCATGACTGGACCGGTTGAAAAGGACTCCCCACATGATGTGGATCATGTTAACATTCTAGCTCACCCTCAACATCCACACAACTGGACTGCCTAGGCTTTGGCTCTGAGACGAAATTAAATAACCCCTTGTTCAGCTTTAAACTAGGACAGAGTGAGCCAACCCTGTGTATCACCATCATCTCTGAGTGTAGACTCTACCCACTGAGGGTTATGGAAAGAGAATAAGACCATGAAAGAAGCAGTTGATAGGGAGTCGGGGTCTGTGGTGTTGTGCTCGGCCTGGCTGGAGTGGAGATAAGAGCTTGGGCGAGCAAGAAAGCAGAGTTTGACGAGACGAGAGCGGAATACAAATCAGCCAGACTACATTGTCAAACCAATATTAGTGTGTCTACTGAAATGGACAGTGATTTAGCAACTATAATAACGCAAACAGTTGCATTCAAATGGTTTGAGTATAACCAAAATCTCTAATATGAAGCTAAATAGCAGTCATCACTTTTGAGATGATCAAAATGAAGATATACAAATAACCCAGTGTGTCTTCAAGACTGAAATAAGGGATAAAGCATCCATCACATCCATGGATACGTGTGACAACCAACAGTGACATCCATCAATGCAGCCCTCTTTACCATGCAGAGAAGACAAAGTGAAGTATAGGCTCTGATCGATTGCGGTGATGTGGGTCATCTAGACCTTGAACAAAGGGTTACAGGGGAAAGGCAAGATGGATCAAGATAATAGCTCCGTTGATTCATTCTTCACCAATGCCACAGAGAGCCCTGAACCTTCAGAAGCACTCTGGGACGAGGCTATTCTCCTGGGCCTGCAGATCTTCCTGTCGGCCTTTCTGGCCATTGTCACCCTCGCCACCGTGCTGTCCAACGCCTTTGTTATCACCACCATCTTCCTGACCCGGAAGCTGCACACGCCAGCCAACTTTCTGATCGGCTCGCTGGCCGTGACAGACCTGCTGGTGTCCATCCTGGTCATGCCTATCAGCATCGTGTACACGGTGAGTAAGACCTGGTCACTGGGGCAGATCGTCTGCGACATCTGGCTGTCATCAGACATCACCTTTTGCACCGCCTCCATCCTGCACCTATGTGTCATCGCACTGGACCGCTACTGGGCCATCACCGACGCCCTGGAGTACTCCAAGCGCCGGACGATGCGTCGAGCGGGCCTGATGATAGCGGTGGTGTGGGTGATCTCCATCTCTATCTCCATACCGCCGCTCTTCTGGAGGCAGGCCAAGGCCAACGAGGAAGTGATGGAGTGCCTGGTGAACACGGACCAGATCTTCTACACGCTCTACTCCACCTTTGGGGCGTTCTACGTACCCACCGTGCTGCTTATCATCCTCTATGGTCGGATCTACGTGGCCGCCCGCTCGCGTATCTTCAAGACTCCGGTGTCGTCCGGCAAGCGTTTCACCACGGCCCATCTCATCCAGACGTCAGCCGGCTCCTCCCTCTGCTCCATCAACTCTTCCGCCTCCAACCAGGAGGGCCACCTGCACCCCGTAGGTGGAACCAGCGGAGGTGGAGGTGGAGGCAGAGGTGGGTCTCCTCTCTTCAGTAACAGCGTGAAGGTGAAACTGGCTGACAGCGTGCTGGAGAGGAAGCGTTTGTGTGCCGCCCGGGAGAAGAAGGCCACCAAGACGCTGGGTATCATCCTGGGAGCCTTCATCGTGTGCTGGCTGCCTTTCTTCGTGGGCACCCTGGTACTGGCCATCTGTAAAGAATGCTGGTTCCACCCAGTGCTCTTTGACGTGTTCACCTGGCTTGGCTACCTGAACTCGCTCATCAATCCTGTCATCTACACCGCCTTCAATGACGAGTTCAAACTGGCCTTCCACAAACTCATCAAATTCAAGAGATGCTACTGAGGGAATGCGAGGATTGTACATTCAAAATTGAAATCCATAACCTATTCTCCCACCATACTTAGTAAATACCGGTATGGGAGTATAGGAACTATTCATAGAAACACTGCACTGTGGCATTTGTTCATGTTGTAAACACACATGCTCATTGTGTTCGGTCTCTGTACGTTTTTCTGTACATTGGAACTTCGTTGACTGGCTTATGAGGTGCCATGGCTCTTTTAGATATTAACTTAATACAGATTTATGCATGCATTTCTGAGAGAAGAGAGAGTAAAACATATTCAGACTGCAATACATTGAGACAAATGAATGAGTCTATGCAGTATGAGAACTGGTTCTCCGTTGGATGATAGACATGAGGGAATTGATCCATGGTTTATAACTGAGCAGCGGATTATAAACCCCCATCATACTGGAAAAACCATGGCATGTTGTCACAGAAATGTCACATTAAAGAGACTTATCGTCCATAACACATCTGTGGTAACAGTACAATAGAGAAATATATAAAGATTAAGTCTTACTCTCTTGATGTGTGTGCGTTTGTTTATGTGTGGAGGAGTTGTCACCTTGCTCTAGGTGTGAGGGTGTATGTGTGAAGGGGGGGATCAGCTTTCCGCGTTGAGTGTGTCAAGAACTGCAACGCTGCTGGGTTTTTCACACTCAACAGTTTCCTGTGTGTATCAAGAATGGTCCACCAAAGGACATCCAGCCAACTTGGAGTTAACATGTGCCAGCATCCCTGTGGAATACCTTGTAGAATCCCATAGGGCGGCGCACAATTGGCCCAGCGTCATCCGGGTTACGGGAGACCGGGTTATGCCGTCATTGTAAATAAGAATTTGTTCTTAACTGACTTCCCTAGTTAAATAAAGTACAAATTATGAAACTGTCTAAAAAATATATTCATTTTAAAATGTTGATTACTTCTACTTGCCATTATCAACTGACCTGATGATAACACAAGGCGTGACAAATTGTTTTGCTAAGATATGATGGGGAGTTTCTGGGTAAGAACATTTAAAAAAAAACCTGCTCTAAGAGGCTGACTTGTTTGTGTAGGATGCAGCATTTACCTTCAGATTGAACCAAATAATGAATTATGGCCTCTTCCCTGTCAACATATTAATCTGCATGAGCTACTGTGAAGTTGTCATAATGACTAATTGATTCAACATGCAGGTTGTCTAGAACACATTTGTCAAATGCCTTAATGAAGAGGATTACAAAGATGACATAGGATTGTTTCCACTGAGGCTTGGTCATGTGTACAGCTACTGTTTCTGTGATGTGAAAAACATCAGTGAGAGAAAGCCCAGAGTTTATCATCATTCCTCAAATTGGTCTCCTGCAAAAAAAATATTTAATATTATATGGAACTGTCCTTCCCCATAAGGGGAAATTGTACTAATAGTATAGTACATGGGGTAACACTGATGACAGCTGCGGTAAAGTGACCTTTGTCAGCCTTTCCATGTCTTTCACATCTCTTCCTGGCAGCCTGGTTTGTGTTCAATTTGACTCTAACTTGCCATGTCCGTAAACAACGCTGTCAGAGTCATAACATGCTAAAGTGGGGTGGAAAATGTGAGAGGCGAGGTGATAAAGTGGACCGTGTCAGAAAGTTAGAGTCACACTGAGAGATGGGTGTGGGAGGTTAGTGTAAAGGCAAAGGTCACATAGAGAGTGGAATTCCCTCTTGGTTGTCAGGAGGCAAAATGTGCGTTTAGATTGTTCTAGAGAAAGAAAACCCTAGAAGCTCAGTCGCTAGAGCATGGGACTTGCAACGCCAGGGTTGTGGGTTCGATTCACATGGGGGACCAGTACAAAAATGTATGCACTCACTACTGTAAATTGCTCTGGATAAGAGTGTCTGCTAAATGATGTAAATGTAAGACTGTACTGTACGGTTACACAATATTATGAGTTTCTAACTCATTTTGTTGTCAGAATCTGTGTGCTCATTTCGGGACAGAACATGGCGTGCAGATACGTGGTTTTGCAGCACCTTTAACTAAAGTGTTTTAGCTGCTACAGCCCTGCACACGCACCAGAGCAGAACATACTGTAGTCAGACCTACTGCACCTCCGTCTGTACCTGCCATCAATTCTTTATGCTTTCCCGCCAAGTTTCTTTCCAAAACATGTACCTTGCTTCATGATACCAATGTGCTTCTCATATGGTTTGACCATGAGTGTCACAAGTGTCAACAGGGGATACTCAGACCATCATGATTGACCCAGACCCAACCACGAGGAAGACTGGACCAGATGTGGGTAACCACTTATTGACAATTTATTATTTACAGTCAATATATTTTTCTTTATGTTGGCTAATGACACAACTGCTACACGTCTGGCTTTTTATGTTGACCTGCTATAAAAAAAAACAGCAAAACTACAAAGCCAATAAACCAATTTTATATTGATTAGCATAAAATAATGAATTACCAATGTCATTATCTGACCTTGAGAGGGTCACACTAATTTTGTTGTTCGAGCCCAGTTAGAACAGCCGCGTGATTACCCCCTTACGGCCCAGAGCTAATTGAAGGTTGCTGCAGGATGTCAAGGTGGTTCACGTGTCTCAGAGTGAAGACAAATGAATGAAACTCAATCACAAAAACCACAGCATTAAACATGCCCTGATTAGATGTCCAGCAATTGATTTCCCCCCTCCGGCAATCACCAGGAGTTCAAAACCTGTCCCTGTTAATTAAAGGGGAAAAGGAAAGATAACAAAAGAAGGCCAAATAAGTTGCCACCTTCTATTCTGAGACGAGGGTGATGGTTTCGAATAGCATTAGCTCTTCTCTGACATAAAACCAAAAGCTCCCTGGGTGGAGGATGGAGGATGTCACTTCATTGCTCATGTTAACAAGACAGCGAGGTGGGTGAGGGGACAGCCCTGACAGCCCCACGAACAAACATAATTAGCCTCAAGAGAAAGTTTGGTCTGGACTATCTCAGCTCATATGAATATCATTGTCTAAAAGCAACTTAAATATCCTATAAAGAAATCCATAACCTAATGCAAATCACAAATGCAATGAATCGTGAATGACTGGATACGCCATTTTTAATTATATAGATTACTTTGAGTCTATAATGTCAGGTATATTTAAATTACATACATAATTGATAATAATTACATACATCATATCAACATCATAGTTAATATCAAATCCATCTTTAAGGAATCTATGCTAGGTGATACGTTACATACCCTTTCCATGGGTTTACCACTAATGTGGATGATATTTAATAGAAAACCAGGTTAGGAGAGCTCAAAGACACAGTGGAACTACTAGAACAGATCTATAATAGTTGTGCTACAGTAAATTCCTGTTTAAACAATGTTCATGAAATGTTTCATTGGCATTCATAGGCTCCAGAGTGGCGCAGTGGTCTAAGACACTGCATCTCAGTGTAAGAGGAGTCACTATAGACAACCTGGTACAAATCCAGACTGTATCACAACTGGCCGTGATTGGGAGTCCCATAGGGTGGCGCACAATTGACCCAACGTCATCTGAGTTTGGCCAGTGTAGGCCGTCATTGTAAATAAGAATTTGTTCTTAACTGACTTGCCCAGTTAAATAAAGGTTAAATAAAAATACAAATAAAAAACTGTGGGAAGATGTGTGGGGGTGCTGCGTTTTGTTCTCTGATGGGTAGGTAGAGGGGCTGAGAATGTTTTGTCCGTGTTACAGATGGCTATATCGGTCCGCTAATACAGAACTAATAAAAGGCCCAGTGCACTGTTTTTTTTTTTTTATCTCAAAAACAATATATTTTCTAAATTAGGGGGGTTCTGCAGCACCCTCACACCCCTGCTTCCTGTGGCTATGGTGGCATTGTAGCAAACGTTTCTCACTAGCAATAATAATTGTGTCTTCTATGAATCAAAGTCTATTTCTGGGTGATCTTAAGTGGGTCCTTGCCATCTGCCCACACACATCTCCTGATGATGTTAGGATGGAATTCATCACTGTAAACTAAATATGAACCCAGATCACATTAACGCTAATCTACCTGGCGTCCATGCTGCCTATGAGTGCCAATGATGTTCTCTAACATGGTGTGCATCCCCTGTCATGGTTTGTCAGTGTTCATGGAAGTCAAGATGTCGGCTTTGCTTTTCAAGTCCATAGACTAGCCTATAACTGCCTCTGAGTGGGAGGCAGAAAGCTCATTATCAAAACTGTCCCGGTTCTTGTGCTCAGAAATTAGTTTGGTATGAAGAGCTCATGGTTTATCACAATGGCAGTTAAACCTGTCTAAAATCCCAATTAGCAACAGTGCTTATGGGGCCCCTGTTATCAAATTCCTCAGGCGAACACACACGGAGATAAGACTGTCTAACGCTCCTTGGTCTGGTGTCCAAAGGGAGGTTGCAGAGGGTAAGAGGAAATATGAATTATGCAATCACTCCAAACAGAGTGCACTATTACTGTCACACACACACACACACACACACACACACACACACTCACACTCACACTTAAATACCTGCGCTACGCATGGACATACCTATGCACTCCAGTGGAGGCTGCTGAGGGGAGGACGGCTCATAATAATGGCTGGAAAGGAGTCAATGGAATGGCATCAGACACATCGAAACCATGTGTTTGAGGTATTTGATACCATTGCACTGATTCCGCTCCAGCCATCACCACGAGCCCATCCTCCCCAAAACACACACATGAACACAATCACATCTAATAAATGATTGATGGATAACTCATAATGCATACCTTTTCCAAGACCTTCCATCAGATTTATCCTAACACATACTGTCATGGAGCGAGATATCAGCATGGGACGCTAGGGCTTTCTCTTCTCCGCCCGTCAGTGTGTGTACATAGTCAGGGCTTTCTCTTCTCTGCCCGCATCAGTGTGTGTACATAGTCAGGGCTTTCTCTTCTCTGCCCGCGTCAGTGTGTGTACATAGTCAGGGCTTTCTCTTCTCTGCCCGCGTCAGTGTGTGTACATAGTCAGGGCTTTCTCTTCTCTGCCCGCGTCAGTGTGTGTACATAGTCAGGGCTTTTCTCATCTTGGCCAAGCCATCATATTTTATGTATGGAGCCGTGGGAAGAAGATTCCATAAAGTAATTTGTGAGTTCAAGACAGTGAGCTTGTCACTGTTGGTTTGCATACTTTCTTTTAGTGTCAATTTATGTTTGAACGGACGAGTACCCAAAAACATAATACTGAAGAAACAATTGTGAAACAACATGCGGACAGACAGACAGACAGACAGACAGACAGACAGACAGACAGACAGGCAGGCAGGCAGGCAGGCAGGCAGGCAGGCAGGCAGGCAGGCAGGCAGGCAGGCAGGCAGGCAGGCAGGCAGGCAGGCAGGCAGACAGGCAGGCAGGCAGGCAGACCTGTTTATTTATAAAGTATCTGATCTACAGTATAATCCACATCTATAATCCAAATCTGCCCATCTGTACACAATCCCTGAAATAAAAGCCACCGGGGGTGGACAGAGGTCCCATAACCTCACTGTTGAATATGTGCACACATCCAGACTCCGATGGCCATGGGAGATGTTGAACAACAGAATCATTTAAATGAAAGCCTTAAACACAGAAATGCACAAAACACATCCAAAAGTGGTCACTGGTCGCTGCTCATATAAATTCTTATAAAAAGTTACAAAACATGTGCTGAAAATGTCCTATCCTGCTCCCAATCAGTCAGTACACAATCCCTATAATTATAGACTTACTGTATCTGCTGAGGGTCTCCCCACTCTGTAATCCATCACTCCAGAGAATTTCCACTGCTCCAGAGTCCAATGGCGTTGTGCATGGTGATCTTAGGCTTGTGTGCCGCTGCTCGGCCATGGAAACCCATTTCATGATGCTTCCAACAAACAGAGGTAGTTTGGTAGTAAGTGTTGCAACCGAGGACAGAGACGATTTTTACACGCTGTGAGCTTCAGCATTCGGCGGTCCAGTTCTGTGAGCTTGGTGGCCTACCACTTCACGGCTAAGCCATTGTTGCTCCTAGACATTTCCACTTCACAATAGTTGCACTTGGGGAAGCTCTAGCAGGGCAGAAATGTGATGAACTGATGATGGTGCTATGTTGAAAGTCACTGAGCTATTCAGTAAGGCCATTCTACTGCCAATGTTTGTCTTTGGAGATTGCATGGCTGTGTGCTCGATTTTATACATCTGTCAGCAACAGGTGTGGCTGAAATAGCCGAATGCACTCATTTGAAGGGATGTCCACATACTTTTGTATACAGTATATAGTGTAGGTCTAGGGAGAATTGGAACAGAAAGCAGCATTTGATTCTGTCACATGCCTTTTGTGCATCCATGACAACAATTATTGTTATGGGAGCAATTTGAAAGGGATTAAAAAAGGGACACATTGATTTCTATGCTCCCATGTGAATTTATTAGAAAACGTTTTGACCATTTGGAAATTCACATGGGAGTATAGAATGCAGTGTGAAGAGACCCCTTTTCACTTTTTATTGACATTTTTGATATCCAGCACCTGCTCTTCTAAGGCAATATGTGTCCGTATGCAATATATTTTCTATTTAGCAATTTGAAATACAGTGGGATCTGATAACCTTGTCACGTCACGTCTACCATTGATTTCCCAAAGGGGAATATTTTCAGTGATGAGACATGCACTTTGAATCTAAATAAAAACATACAGTAGTGTTGTCTCCTGCTTGGAACGAGCACTAGCAATATTTCTTAGAGAGAACACTAAAAAACCAAGGTAGACTGAAACAATGGTTGCCCGTTTGCTCTTTGCTGTGATATAGCGGGACTTGTTGGAACTTTCATCTTAAACTTTTTTGGTTGATTTGCACCCATTCCATGCTCACAGCCAAACCATTATTCTTTTCAAAATCGTTCCCTAAAAGCACATCTTTATTCATCAGACGTTACGGTAGAAAGTCAACGATTAACCCCTAACAGCTTTGAGAAACCCTTCTATCTCTCTTTCTTATACATCGTCGTGACTCTATGATGCAACTGACACTTACCACAGCCAAGGAAGGCCCTTATAATGGATGAGATATGAATTATGTATTGTTTAATGAAAAGAGAAAGAGGGAGAGGGTGAGGGATACAGAGAGAGAGAGAGAGGGGGGGGGGGGGATTATTGAGGTGGAGGTGGAGAGATAAAGATATAAAAAGTAAAATCCCCAAATCCCAAAGTCTCACCGGTCTGTGTGAGCTTTGGCAGAGTTGTCAGCATAGCAGGGCGCCCTGCCCTTATTCAAGTGAAGACCAGAACCGTTAAGCCTTCCGAGACACAGCCTCGCAATGGTAACGTTTTAGGTGGATGTACAATTGTGGCCTTTACAGCTCAATTTAAAAAGCAGCTGGTTTATTCCTTTGCAGCCGCACAACTGCTGTCCCCATAGCAGAGACTCTTAGCCTCTAACCTACCATAACTATCTAGCTGTTTACACAAAGACCAGAGACAACGGCAAGGGAGTTGAGGGAAGGGATTAATGCTAAGCAACAATGAACGCTGTCATAACAACTCGACAGAGACAAAGAATACTGATCACAATATTGCAAATCGACCTTAGTGTCAAGGACATAGGACACACCCAGTAGAAACCATGACGCCAGGCTGTCAGGAGTGGCCGGGTGAAGCATTAACACGTCACTGCGATCCAGCACAAACACAGTCTGAAGATGAATGATGCTGGCAAGTTAAGTTAGCCCACTCCCACACTGTTCAAGTGCCTTCATATGCACCATTGAGAGCATTTTGACTGGCTGCATCACTGCTTGCCAGGGCAATAGCACCGGCCTCGATCGCATGGTGCTAGAGAGGGTGGTGCGGACAACCCAGCACATCACTGGGGCCGAGCTCCCTGCCGTCCAGGACCTCTATAACAGGCGTTGTGAAAGGAAGGTCCGGAAAATCGTTAAAGACTCCAGCCACTACGGCAAGCGGTACTGGTGCTGACACCAACAGGCTCCTGAACAGCTTCCATCCCCAAGCCATAAGACTGCTAAGTAGCTAACAAAATGGCTACATGGACTATCTGAGTTGACCCTTGGATTTTATTAATACTAGTCTCTATGCACACTCACAGGGCCCTACACAACCACGCCCACTGATACTCCAACACACACACAAACACTCGCTCCATCATTTTCTCACACATACATAACCTACACATATATTTATCCTGACTCTACACACATGCACACCCACTCACATACAATCATCATATACGCTGCTGCTACTCTGTTTATGATATATCCTGATGCCTAGTCACCTTACCCCTATACATATCTACCTCTATCACTCCAGAATCCCTGCTGACCCTGGAACAGACCTGTATATATATCTACTGACCCTGGAACAGACCTTGTATATAGCTACTGACCCTGGAACAGACCCTGCATATAAATGCTTACCCCTATACATATTTACAGTTGAAGTCGTCATTAAAACTCAATTTTCAACCACTCCACAGATTTCATGTTAACAAACTATAGTTTTGGCAAGTCAGTTAGGACATCTACTTTGTGCATGACACAAGTAATTCTTCCAACAATTGATTACAGACAGATTATTTCACTTATAATTCACTATATCACAAATACAGTGGGTCAGACGATTACATACACTAAGTTGACTGTGCCTTTAAACAGCTTGGAAAATTCCAGAAAATTATGTCATGGCTTTAGAAGCTTCTGATAGGCTAATTGACATCATTTGAGTCAATTGGTGGTGTACCTGTGGATGTATTTCAAGGCCTACCTTCAAACTCATTGCCTCTTTGCTCGACATCATGGGAAAATCAAAAGAAATCAGCTAAGACCTCAGAAAAAATGGTCTGGTTGATCCTTGGGAGCGTTCATCTGTACAAACAATAGTAAGCAAGTACAAACAACATGGGACCACCCAGCCGTCATACTGCTCAGGAAGGAGACACATTCTGTCTCCTTGAGATGAACGTACTTTGGTGCGAAAAATGCAAATCAGCAAAGGACCTTGTAAAGATGTTGGATGAAACAGGTACAAATGTATCTATATCCAGCTAAAACAAGTCCTATGTTGACATAACCTGAAAGGCCGCTCAGCAAGGAAGAAGGCACAGCTCCAAAACCGCCATAAAAAAGCCAGACTACGGTTTTGAACTGCACATGGGGACAAAGATCGTACATTTTGGAGAAATATCCTCTGGTCTGATGAAACAAAAATAGAACTGTTTGGCCATAATGACCATCGTTATGTTTGGAGGAAAAAGGCGGAGTCTTGCAAGCCAAAGAACACCATCCCAACCGTGAAGCACGGGGGTGGCAGCATCATGTTGTGGGGGTGCTTTGCTGCAGGAGGGGATGGTGCACTTAACAAAATAGATGGCATCATGAGGAAGGAAGATTATGTGTATATATTGAAGCAACATCTCAAGACATCAGTCAGGAAGTTAAAGCTTGGTCACAAATGGGTCTTCCAAATGCACAATGACCCCAAGCATACTTCCAAAGTTGTGGCAAAACAAAAATGTCAAGGTATTGGAGTGGCCATCACAAAGCCCTGACCTCAATCCTATAGAACATTTGTGGGTAGAACTGAAAAATACTGTACACTGAGTATACAAAACATTAAGAACACCTTCTCTTTCCATGACATAAACTGACCAGGTGAATCCATGTGAAAGTTATAATCCCTTATTGATGTCACTTGAATCCACCTAAATCAGTTTATGTACTATGGCATTCACTGTAGTGTTGCTGCAGACTTTACTGTAGCATTCACTGTAGTGTTGCTGCAGACTTTACTGTAGCATTCACTGTAGTGTTGCTGCAGACTTTACTGTAGCATTCACTGTAGTGTTGCTGCAGACTTTACTGTAGTAGTCACTGTAGTGTTGCTGCAGACTTTACTGTAGTATTCACTGTAGTGTTGCTGCAGACTTTACTGTAGTATTCACTGTAGTGTTGCTGCAGACTTTACTGTAGCATTCACTGTAGTGTTGCTGCAGACTTTACTGTAGTATTCACCGTAGTGTTGCTGCAGACTTTACTGTAGTATTCACTGTAGTGTTGCTGCAGACTTTACTGTAGTATTCACCGTAGTGTTGCTGCAGACTTTACTGTAGTATTCACTGTAGTGTTGCTGCAGACTTTACTGTAGTATTCACTGTAGTGTTTTTGAGGACTAAAGTTACTATCGTATTTTTGTTTTCCTATCATTGACCTAGGGGGGCATAGTGGTTACTTTCACATTGAGAAAATCTATGTACTAAAACAGCACATTCTTCATAACCTGTATTCGTATAGATCTCGTTAGATTAACTCTGTGTGAACATAAATAAGTAATTAAAGCATGAGGCATTAATGGAAAAATTACAGTCTAAATCAAGAAGAATAAATTAGAATGATTCCCAACTCAGACACTCAAAAGGCAGTCAATCTGTTAAAATGATGGTCAACGGCTAAGTTCCATTCAACGGATGATGGAACATCTAATTAAATGTAATGATGTTGTAAATAATGGATTTGTATGAAAGAGCATAGGCTGATCATATGCTTTATCATTATTGATCAAAGCTGCAATCATTCAGAACTTTGGAAATGTTTCCTCTTGCCAGGCACTTTCTTATAAAAATCAAATGTTTCCTCACATGCTTCATAAACAACAGGTGTGGACAATGCCGCAGGAAGTAGGAGTGCTGAGGGTGCTGTCGCACACCCTAAAAAATCAGAATGAAAAATATTAATACAAAATGTTTTTCCCAAAAGCAGTGCACTGGGCCTTTACTAGTCCTGTATTAGCGGACTGATATACAGTGCATTCAGACGCCTTCCCCTTTTCCACATTTTGTTATGTTACATCCTTATTCTAAAATTGATTAAATTATATTTTTTCCTCATCAATCTACATATAATACCCCATCATGACAAAGCAAAAAAAGGTTTTTGCACATTTTTTTAAATGTATAAAAAATTTAAAACAGAAATACCTTTTTTACATAAGTATTCAGACCCTTTGCTATGAGACTTGAAATTGAGCTCAGGTGCATCCTGTTTCCATTGATCATCCTTGACATGTTTCTAGAACTTGATTGGAGTCCACCTGTTGTAAATTAAATTGCTTGGACATGATTTGGAAAGGCACACACCTGTCTATATAAGGTCCCACAGTTGACAGTGCATGTCAGAGCAAAAACCAAGCCATGAGGTCGAAGGAATTGTCTGTAGAGCTCAGAGACAGGATTGTGTCGAGGCACAGATCTGGTGAAGGGTACCAAAACATTTCTGCAGCATTGAAGGTCCCCAAGAACACAGTGGCCTCTGTCATTCTTAAATGGAAGAAGTTTGGAACCACCAAGACTCTTCCTAGAGCTGGCCGCCTGGCCAAACTGAGCAATCGTGGAAGAAGGGCCTTGGTCAAGGAGGTGACCAAGAACCCGATTGTCACTCTGACAGAGCTCTAGAGTTCCTCTGTGGAGATGGGAGAACCTTCCAGAAGGACAACCATCTCTGCAGCACTATTAGCCCTTTACGGTAGAGGTACATGACAGGTACAAAAGGCACCTAAAGGACTCTAAGAAACAAGAAACAAGAATCTCTGATCTGATGAAACAAAGATTGAACTCTTTGGCCTGAATGCCAAGTGTCACGTCTGGAGGAAACCTGGCACCATCCCTACGATGAAACATGGTGGTGGCAGCATCATGCTTTGGGGAGCAGTATACGTTCATTAACAAATGCTCATCCAGAGGCGGTGCTCCTAGTGGCCGGGGACTTTAATGCAAGCAAAAACTAAAAACAGGAAGCACCAGTGACTCTGTCAATAAGAAAGTGGTCAGATGAAGCAGATGCTAAGCTACAGGACTGTTTTGCTAGCACCGACTGGAATATGTTCCGGAATTCTTTTGATGGCATTGAGGAGTCACTGGCCACAACAGTCACTGGCTTCATCAATAAGTGCATTGATGATGCCGTCCCCACAGTGACCGTACGTACATACCAGAAGCCATGGATTACAGGCAACAACCGCACTGAGCTAAAGGGTAGAGCTGCCGCTTTCAAGGAGTAGGACTCTAACCCGGAAGCTTACAAGAAATCCCTCTATACCCTCTGACGAACCATCAAACAGGCAAAGCGTCAATACAGGACTAAGATTGAATCGTACTACACCGGTACCCGACGCTGCAACTGGATCCTGAACTTCCTGACGGGCTGATATGACGGGATTTTCTATAGGATCCACTGTGGAATGTGTTTTCATGAATATCATGTTGGCATTGGCGCCAGTCAGTCCAGTGAGTTGGGGGCCCCTCTTTATTGATGTATGCCAGATGCTTTACTATATAAATCACAGTCTCCCATTGTTCAATATTCTCCTAGCAACTCTGCACTCACAGGAAGCTTGCTAGACGAATCCAGATCTGAATAATAAATATATTGTATCAACTCTCCACCGATTATTTTATATTTCTTCTCACATTCTGAGTTTCTTCAATACCAGAGAAAATCATCATAACACGGTGGTAAGGGTAGGTAACAACACATCCGCCACGCTGATCCTCAACATGCTCAGTGCCTTCCTGTACTCCCTGTTCACTCACGACTGCATGGCCAGCAGGGGTGGGTAGTAACGCGTTACAAGTAACGCAAATGAGTAAAAGAGTACGCATTTGGAGTAACGAATACTTTTTCGCGTTACTTTCTGTGGGCTGTAATTTTACTCTTACTCAAGTATTTTTTTCAGCAAGTAAAGTACTCTTTACTCAGCTACATTTCGTTTGTAACGAGACAGTTGTGAAGAGGGTACGACAAAGCCTATTCCCCTTCAGGAAACTGAAAAGATTTAGCATTGACCTCCGACCGCAAGGCACTACAGAGGGTCGTGCATACTGTCCAGCACATCACTGGGGCCAAGCTTCCTGCCATCCAAGACCTCTATACCATGCAGTGTCAAAGGAAGGCCCTAACAATTGTCGAAGACTCCAGTCACCCTAGTCATAGAATGTTATCTCGGCTACCGCACGGCAAGCAGTACCGGAGTGCCATGTCTTGGTCCAAAAGGCTTCTTAACAGCTTCTACCCCCAAGCCATAACACTTTTGAATAGCTAATCAAAGGGCCACCAGACCCCTTTTTTACACTGCTGCTATTCACTGTTTATTATCTATGCATAGTCACTTTAACTCTACCTACAAATATTACCTCAAATACCGCGACTAACCAGTGCCCCCGCATATTGACTCTAAAGGCATTGTTGGTTAAGGGCTTGTAGGTAAGCATTTCACTGGTCCAAACATTCGGCACTTCTGATTTGATTTTATGTTTTTCAGCGGCAGGGACTGGGAGACGTCAGGATCAAGGGAAAGATTAACTGAGCAAAGTACAAAGAGACCCTTGATGAAAATCTGCTCCAGAGCGCTCAGGACCTCAGACTGGGGCAAGGATTCACCTTCCAACAGGACAACGAACCTGAGCAGCCAAAACAACGCAGGAGTGATTTCGAGACAAGTCTCTGAATGTCCATGAGTGGCCCAGCCAGAGCACGGACTTGAACCTGATCTAACATCTCTGGAGAGACCTGAAAATAGCTGTGCAGTGATGCTCCCCATGACAGAGCTTGAGAGAATCTGCAGAGATGAATGGAAGAAACTCCCCAAATACCGGTGTGCCAAGTTTGTAGGCTGTAATCGGTGCCAAAGGTGCTTCAACAAAGTACTGAGTAAAGGGTCTGAATATTTATGTAATTGTGATATTTTCGTTTTTTATTTTTTATACATTTGAAAACATTTCTAAAAAACAGTTTCTGCTTTTTCATTATGGGGTATTGTGTGTAGATTGACGAGGGGAAAATTTTTTTTAAATTGTAGAATAAGGCTGTAACGTAACAAAATGTGGAAAAAGTCAAGGGGTCTGAATACTTTCCGAAAGCACAGTAGCTGTCTGTAGAGCAGGCATAAAAAACAGAATTTCCCCGCCCCACAGTTTGTGAACCACTGAGATACACAATGAGTAACGTTAACTTGGCTATATGCTAGGAGTACCAGTACAGAGTCGATGTGAAGTGGTACGAGGTAATTGAGGTAGATATGTACATATAACTAGGAATAAAGTGACAGAAAGTAAACAGCAGCGTACAGCCTATTTAGCAGTCTTATGGCTTGGGGGTAGAAGCTGTTCAGGGTCCTGTTGGTTCCAGACTTGGTGAATAGGTATCGCTTGCCGTTGGTAGCAGAGAGAACAGTCTATGACTTGGGTGGCTGGACGATTTTTAGCGCCTTCCTCTGACAGCACCTGGCATAGAGGTCCTGGATGGTAGGGAGCTCGGCCCCAGTGTTGTACTGAGCCGGTAGCACTACCCTCTGTAGCGGTCAGATGCATCTGCTCTGAATGGTGCAGCTGTAGAACTTTTTTCAAAATCTTTTCAGTCTCCTGAGGGGTAAGATGCGTTGTTGTGTCCCCTTCACAAATGTGTATGTGTGTTATGACACCGATAGATCCTTAGTGATGTGGACACTGAGGAACTGGATGCTCTCGACCCACTCTATATTTTTACTGTAGAATAATAGTGAAGATATCAAAACTATTAAATAACACATATGGAATCATGTAGTAAGGAAAAAAGTGTTAAACAAATCAAAATGTATTTTATATTTGAGATTCTTCAAAGTAGCCACCCTTTGCCTTGATGACAGCTTTGCACAATCTTGGCATTGACTCATCTAGCTTCATGAGGTAGTCACCTGGAATGCATTTCAATTAACAGGTGTGCCTTGTTAATCCAGAACAATTTAAGAACTTTTAATGTTTCTTCAATTGCAGTCCCAAAAACCATCAAGCACTATGATGAAACTGCCTCTCATGAGGACCGCCACAGGAAAGGAAGATCCAGAGTTTATTAGAGTTACCAGCCTCAGAAATTGCAGCCCAAATAATTGCTTCACAGAGTTCAAGTAACAGACACATCTCAACATCAACTGTTCAGAAGAGACTGCTTCAATCATGCCTTCATGGTCGAATTGCTGCAAAGAAACCACTACTAAAGAACACCAATAAGAAAAATAGACTTGCTTGGGCCAAGAAACATGAGCAATGGACATTAGACTGGTGAAAATCTGTCCTTAGGTCTGATAAGTTTTGAGATTTTATGTTCCAACCGCTGTGTCTTTGTGAGACGCAGAAAAGGTGAACGGAGGATCTCTGCATGTGTTGTTCACACAGTGATGCATGGAGGAAGAGGAGGTGTGATGGTGTGAGGGTGCTTTGCTGGTGACACTGTCTGTGATTTATTTAGTTAAATAAAGGTTAAATAAAACATTTAAAATTGAATTCAAGACATACTTAACCAGCATGGCTACCACAGCATTCTGCAGCGGTACCCCATACCATCTGGTTTGCTCTCAGTGGGACTATCATTTGTTTTTCTACAGGACAATGACCAAACACACCTCCAGGCTGTGTAAGGGCTATTTGACCAAGAAGGAGAGTGATGGAGTGCTGCATCAGATGACCTGGCCTCCACAATCACCCGACCTCAACCCAATTGAGATGGTTTGGGATGAATTGGACCGCAGAGTGAAAATGAAAATATCCAAGCGATCAATGGGATATTGGAACTCTTTCTCAAAACAAAAACATACCTAAAAGGGGACCTAAAATGATCCATATCCCTGGGTCTGAACATCCCCCATGTTTCACCACAACTCTATAATTCTCAGCTGTTGATGCTAAAATCAAAAGTATTTCTCATCATGGTTATTAAACCATGGGCAAGCATTAAGTACTTAGTAGTCATTTCCATAATTACTGTGATGCTTTAAACTAACAGTGGGACTAATTAACATATAAATGGATAGAAAATACAATGGTTTGGTTTACAGCACGCCTGAAAACGCCCATTATCTGGTTGTTTTTAACCCGGATGGCTATATCATATTATATGAGTCAATCTAATGAGGACAAATTAGGTGTGTATGGAGAGTCAACCTGTAAAATACGACACACAGAGAAAGTAATAACTTAATTTCATTGAAATGATGTGGGGCGTCTTCATGAGAAGCCTAAAGTAGAGAACTGCATACGGAGATGGCTTGTTCTAGTGAAGATACTCATCATTGTTAATTATCTGTGGCGAGCTTTCAGCGCCTGTGACAGCAGTAGCATCACCCAAGTGGGTGCAGCACAGACTTGGAGAGGAGTAGCTTGATAGCTAGTTAGCTAACCATCAAGCTAAAAAAAAAGTCCAGAGCACTGACGTTGGGGTCAGCAAGGTGCGCTGCAGACGCTGCAGACCCTGACTGCTCACTGACTCGGACCGGTTCCATCCTGCGTGACCATCCATGCAGGAAGTTCCTCTCAATGCCATGGTTCCATCCTGCGTGACCATCCATGCAGGAAGTTCCTCTCAATGCCATCGACATAATCCATCATTCAACCTTCCATTCCCTAACTTCCATACTGTGTTACTAGTTGTGTAAAGTAAGTACTACTTAAGTAGTTTTGGGGGGTATCTGTACTTTACTATTAATATGTTTTATTACATTTCCTTTTACTCCACTACATTCCTAAAGAAAACATTTACTTTTTACTCCCATACATTCAATGGAGTGTGCTCATGGATGCCAAGGGAAGCCAGGCTTCCCCAAATATTGGACCAATAAAAAATACTCTGTGTTTTCATAATTTTCTGTCAATTCGCAAGTGGCTGAATCTCACCAGAGAAATCATCAGAGCGGGGGAAATAGCGCCCCCCTTTGTCTCTGTATGTGTAGCTCCTGTATGTGATGCTGTCTGGACCAAAAGACATGTTGCCACCGTAGCATTTGATTGATTGATGTCAGCAAGCATTTGGCCTACCTTGATAAAAAAAAATGTAATAATTAGCCAATCAGCATTGAGCTGAGCTCAACTGTCGGTTGTCCTGGTGCAGCAAAATGTGTCTGTTTCTGGTCTGCTTGTGTTGATGTCCTGCAGTAGCTATAGCTTGCTAAATCACAACAACACACACACTCACACACCCACACCCACACCCACACTCACACTCACACAAACACACACACACACACACACCCACACACACACACACAGAAATCAGTACCATGGACAGCCACATGATATTTATGTTTTTGGTACATTTAAGTTTGTTTTCAGTGAATAGTCTTTGTGCTGACTTGCAGTAACACCGTGGTTCTAAATCAGTAGTTGTTTTAGTAAACTGTCGAAACCATTAACTTGTTTAACCATGCTGCAGGTGATATAACTGTTTGTGTTACGTGCGATATTTGCTTTGTGGACTTCACCGGACAGATGTTGCTCTCCTGTTTTGTGATGAAACAAACGTATGTGTAGTTGAATTTATTCCGCCACTGTGTGACTGTTGTCGTTTTATTTTCACAGCCTTATTGTATATCATGGTGGCCAACAACGCATTTATCACAGCATAGGTTGTAATATGGCTTTATTTAATGGCTTGGCTTCCCCAGTGATTTTACCCACGCGATGCTACTGCGTACATTTTAACTAGAATCCAAAAGTACTTGTTACATTTTAAATGCCCAGACAGGACAGCAATATGGTCCAATTCACGCACCTATCTACACAACGCATTGTCATCCCTACTGCCTCTGATCTGGTGGACTTAGTATGACTGGGTCAACTCAACATGACAATCGACAGCTGCACCATCCACTCCAACTCCACAGACAGGAACCTTGGTGTTACATTTGACCCCACTCTGTCATCCTGAACATCACCAAGTCAGCCTTCTTCCAACTCTAAAACATCTGACGGCTCAGACCTTCTCTCAATGACCCCACTGCTGAAACATTTATTCACGCTTTTTCTTTTTATCACGCCTGGACTACTGCAACGACATTCCCTACGGACTCCCTGCCAAAACACTGGACAGACTTCAACATATTCAAAATTCAGCTGCACACTGGCTTCCTCGCACCAGGTTTCACTGCATGGGAGACCAGGCTTTTAGCAGTACAGCTCCCCAACTCTGGATCTCCCTCCCTCTCCATGTCAGAACCTCACAATCCATACCCATATTCTAGTCTGTCATAATGTTTAGTGTTCTATATGGTCAGTCTGTCATAATGTTTAGTGTTCTATATGGTCAGTCTGTCTTTATGTTTAGTGTTCTCCACGGTCAGTCTGTCATCATGTTTAGTGTTCTATATGGTTAGTCTGTCATCATATTTAGTGTTCTCCATGGTCAGTCTGTCTTCATGTTTAGTGTTCTATATGGTTAGTCTGTCATCATGGTTAGTGTTCTATATGGTTAGTCTGTCATCATGTTTATTGTTCTATATGGTTAGTCTGTCATCATGTTTAGTGTTCTATATGGTCAGTCTGTCATCATGTTTAGTGTTCTCCACGGTCAGTCTGTCTTCATGTTTGGTGTTCTATATGGTTAGTCTGTCATCATGTTTAGTGTTCTCCATGGTCAGTCTGTCATCATGTTTAGTGTTCTATATGGTCAGTCTGTCTTTATATTTAGTGTTCTCCACGGTCAGTCTGTCATCATGTTTAGTGTTCTATATGGTCAGTCTGTCTTTATGTTTAGTGTTCTCCACGGCCAGTCTGTCATCATGTTTAGTGTTCTATATGGTTAGTCTGTCTTTATGTTTAGTGTTCTATATGGTCAGTCTGTCATCATGTTTAGTGTTCTATATGGTCAGTCTGTCTTTATGTTTAGTGTTCTCCACGGTCAGTCTGTCATCATGTTTAGTGTTCTATATGGTTAGTCTGTCATCATGTTTAGTGTTCTATATGGTTAGTCTGTCTTTATGTTTAGTGTTCTATATGGTCAGTCTGTCATCATGTTTAGTGTTCTATATGGTCAGTCTGTCTTTATTTTTAGTGTTCTATATGGTCAGTCTGTCATCATGTTTAGTGTTCTATATGGTTAGTCTGTCATCATGTTTAGTGTTCTATATGGTTAGTCTGTCATCATGTTTAGTGTACTTTTATATACTTACTTATTTAATATGAGATTTTATTGCTTTGTAACCTGATGATTTTATTGTGATGTAAACTTTGGATGTCGTGAAAAGTGCTTAAAATCAAATGTATTATTATTATTATTATTATTATTATAATTATTATTATTATTTCTATTAGTACTAAACACAAATTATATGTTTGTAAATTATGTTGGAGTGTTGGAGTGTGCCCCTTGCTGTACGTAAATTTAAAAAAAACAAGAAAATTGTGCTGTCTGATTTGATTAATATAAGTAATTTGATGTATAGCATTTACTTTTTACTTTTACTCAAGTATGACAATTGAGTACTTTTACATCACTGTACTTAAGTACATTTAATACCAAATACTTTAAGACTTTTACTCAAGTAGTATTTTACTGGGTGGCTGCCACTTCTACTTAAGTTTTTTCCATTAAGGTATCTTTCATTTTACTTAAGTATGACAATCTTAGCTGGCATGCCTGTTGGCAAGCCCCTGCAGTAGAATGTGGTTATATGATAGTGAAATTATGATATTCTATTAACAAAATGTTGCATGTTATTTCTTGACACTTCCTCCCAGTGTCTTCAAGTTAAGTTCTGACTTGGGCAATCCTTTTGGCGCCTCTGAAGACTAACCTATCAAATTTTAAAGGATCTATTGATCAAAACACTTTGAACAACTGTCTATGGATGAACATTCTCCAGACATAGCCGCAACCAAGGTATGTTTATAGGTTGGATCTCTGGTTCAACACACATTCAAAGCTTTTATTTATCCAAAAAGTCTGGCCTTTGCTTCAACTTCTCTCTCCAGCCAGCTGTACTCCCCAGATTAGGCAAAACCGCAGGTTAATGTTTTATTCTGAACAGTCCACACGAGAAAAGAGGCTGAATGAGTATGTAAGAGGAAACCGAGAAAGCAGGGTAAGAGAAGAGGAGGTGTATTAGAGGGATCTGAGGATTATAGATGCCTTGGATTCAAAAGGCATCCACTGGCTCTTCTCTCACAGGACTTTATCGCAAATGAAATGTGACGTATCAAAGCCTCGGTGAACACTCTAATGGAAGATTGAGGTTTTCCTCTAAAGGCCAACAGCATAATCTGCTTTTTTGATTTAGCAAAAAAACTAAAACATGATTATGAACAAAGGAGAGTCCTCAAACAAGCAAACTCTCGCTCGCGCAGGCAGACAATGACGTGAAACACAGTCAGAACTCCACAGACAGGAAAGAGTGGAGTGAAAGTCCCACTAGGCACAGACGTCAATTCAATGTCTATTCCACGTTGGTTCATTGAAATTACGTGGAAACAACGTTGCTTCAACCATTGTGTGCCAAGTGTGGTGGCAGTTTTTCATGAAATGTATGGCTTTGTTCCCACAACCAATATGAAACCAAAAACATTCCAAGGAACCAAATGTGCTAGCTGGGCTGTCTGACTGACTAGTAGTTTCAGTGTGTGTGTTGAGGTCAGCTCCTCTGACAGGTCTACACACAAAGTTCCCTACAAAAACCCTCAAGGAGAAGCTATATTATCAGCAGTGCCAAATAAGCAGAATTTCCTTAGCTGAAGACTGAAAAGAGTGGCCGGTCAAATGGAAAACGTTCTAATGCTGCAGTAGCCAACCCACACAAGGAACGTAAGGCTCGCAAGATATATTGGGTAAGCAAAACAGTAGCTTTAATTTTTTATTTCAAAACCTTGTAGGCTGATATAACAGGGTGCTTTGCAATATGTTGTAACATATGCATCATTCAGTGATGTAGTGGTAAAATATTTGGTCAGTAAATGCTGATCATCCTTTCAAAGCATTTATTTTCCGCAAAAGGTGCGTCAACAATGTTTACGAGTGTTTCACCCTCCACTGTACCACTGGCATCACTGCAGCAGAGAAATTATCATGGCCATCATTAATATGTGAGGTGTCAGTCCCAGCACCTTGTCTACAACACATGCCGCTCTGTCAGTCAAACCAGATCTTGAAACAGCTTTAGGCTGGCAGTGTTGGGTAATAATGGAATCGTGGAGTGCCTGGCAGAAAAACACCAAGGACATCCACATAGGCAAACATCACAACTTAGGCTGATGTAAGAGGCACGTTGGACCAGAATGCCTGTATTAAACCTCTCAGACACCATTACAATATAACTAACCTCGGGAAAATATGTATACATAGCAAACAATGAGATTATGGAGAGTCTGGCTAAACAATGAAAATTGTGTTGATCCAGCTAGCTCCGTAAAGAGGACAGGCCGTCAATAATTGAACAATAAAATACATGTGGTGTATAGATTTGACCGAAACGAAAGCCTTTTTAAGACCTCCTTTTATTTCTAGTATCTAATCTGGTCCCTGATCAACCCCAGACAGAGATCATTGAACGCCCGGGAGAGTTTTTAATAAAATGGGAGAGGCTTGTGAGGCAGTGGCAGCTGGGTGGTGAATATTGAGTTGTCACAAAAGGGTTAATGAACATACTGTTATCAGCACAATGGGAAGATGCTAGTGGAACAGGGACAGGCTTTTCACCACATAGGGTCTGATTGGAACTCTCAATGGCGTAAAATCTAGCATTGAGAGGCACAACACAAGAGGATTCAGTGAGGCAGCGGTACATAAGTATACTAGACTGTCCCCCCGTCTAGTCAGTCCTCAAAAACCTTCAGAGACGTCTGACAGTGAAATGAACTGAGCTAAAGCACATCCATCTTTTGAGAGTACATGAACCCTCTGGCCAGCTCTCCAACTTAAACCCAGAATTAAAGAACAGAGCTAATTCGACCCTTTCAAAGGTTTTGCACTGAAATATACAAATATGCTCTTTTCCATGACATAGACTGACCAGGTGAATCCAGGTGAAAGCTATGATCCCTTATTGATGTCACTTGTTAAATCCACTTCAATCAGTGTAGATGAAGGGTAGGAGACATGTTAAAGAAGGATTTTTAAGCCTGAGAAATGGATTGTGTATGTGTGCCATTCAGAGAGTGAATGGGCAAGTGAAAACATTAAGTGCCTTTGAACAGGTTATGGTAGTAGGTGCCAGGTGCACTGGTTTGTGTCAAGAACTGCAACACTGCTGGGTTTTTCCACGCTCAATAGTTTCCCGTGTGTATCAGAATGTTCCACCACCCAAAGGACATCCAGACATTTTGACACAACGGTGGGACGCATTGGAGTCAAATTGACGCTATTCTGAGGGGAAAATGGTGTTCCTAATGTTTGGTATACTCAGTGTACATGGACTAATAAGATGAGAAAGAAATGCACTGCTGGATACTCATGAAATTAACCCAAAAAAATCCTATTGGTTTTTTATTTGTATTTTATACACTTTAAGATTATTCTATGCAATGAAACGCGCTTTACACTTGTAATAAATTATTATTAATTATTATTATTATGTTGATTTTGGTATGATGAAATACATTTATACTCAGTGAGATGAAATCTAATCTAGAAGCTACTAAGGCTGGAACTTGCCAGGGACCTCAAGACTTAATATGTATTGCGATGCCATCTGTCAGGCTCTGGCCATAGAGAAGCCCATTTGCCTCTCTATGTAGCCGTGGTCAGAGTCTGACAGTTCTATTCTTTCTGTTTCTGGTGGTGGTTTGCGTTGGATCCCTAATTAGAGGCAGCTGTAGCGCATCGTCTCTAATTAGGGATCCTACATAGGTTTGTATGTTTCACACTGGGTTTGTGGGTCGTTATCGTTATATGTATATTTCGCAAGTCACGGTGACAGTAAGTGTGGCACATTTGATTACGTCCGTTCATTTCGTGTTGGTTTTTGTAACGTGACGTTTGTACATCGTGTATTTGTTTGTTTTTGTTAGTTCGCACATTTGTGTTGGTTTATACGTAGTATCAAATAAATGTCGAACTACTATCCCTGCGCTGCGTCTTGGTCTCCCTATGCACCCTACCGTGACAGTATCACGATTTATTACAATTATATGTATTGCGATTCCATATGTATCATGATTTATCACAATTATATGTATTGCGATTCGATACTGCGATTTTATTGTGATTCAATGTTCCAAACATATTGCTCACTATATGTCTGCTGCAGAGGGACATGAGAGAGAGCCGTAATATAAACACTTTTTCATCAGTCATGGAAATAAAAGTGCTGAAAACATGTTGACTCACCATTTAAAAAGAAGATTGAGGCCAAGGTAAAGGAGGAGAGCTAGCTACCTGGCAAAAATATATATTTTTGTATTATTATTTAGAGCATGGAGTCATACTTGGAGTCATAAAATCGATATATAATACAGCCAAAAATAATAGCGTGATTATCTGTAACGATTTTTCCCGCCATCCCTATGGTATCACCCATACCCGGACGGGATTTGTATTTCTTTTTTTAAATGTAATTAATCCCTTATTTTTGCCACTAAACAGTCTCCATATATATATATATTGATATACGTCAATTAACTTTTTTTAACTGGTACCGGGCACCTTCAGACGAGTCTTGTGAGGCCTGTGGGTGTCCTACAGCAAAACAAACAACATGTACAGTACGTGCTCATGAGAGTCTAACATTTCTACAGAGGGATCATATTAGTGTGTAGCCCAAACTGGTCGAACGCTACAGACAAAAGTTTGCAGATCAGCTCTACCGACTTCAGATGAGTCCCAAGACGCTTGTGGGAGTCGTAGAGCAAAATGGAGAACACCATCGTGTTCATGAGAGTCTCATCATTTCCTGGAGGTTTGTATGCCAAACCATTCGGACGCTACAGACGTGAGAAGACCGATTTTCAGGATGCCTCATGGTCTGACAAACACCGCTCCAGCTCTGTCACCTTTCACCGCAGATGCGGAACTGGCCGAGCAGCCGCACGCAAGCCTTAGATCACCATGCGCAATGCCAAGCGTCGGCTTGAGTGGTCTAAAGCTCAGCGCCATTGGACTCTGGAGCAGTGGAAACGCGTTCTCTGGAGTGATGAATCACGCTTTACCATCTGGCAGTCCGACGGATGAATCTGGGTTTGGCGGATGCCAGGAGAACTCTACCTGCCCCAATGCATAGTGCCAACTGTAAAGTTTGGTGGAGGAGGTTCGGGCATTTTCATGAAGGGAAATCTTAACGCTACAGCATACAATGACATTTTAGACAATTCTGTGCTTCCAAGCATGACAATGCCCCTGTGCACAAAGCGAGGTCCATGCTGAAATGGTTTGTCGAAATCGGTGTGAAAGAACTTGACTGACCTGCACAGAGCCTTAGGGGGTTTTACAGGAAATCATTTTTGAGGGACGTGTTGAGATAGCAAATCCAGGAACACCATGCCCTTGGTTTCTTGTATTCCCTCTCTCGTAGTCATCACTGCAAACTGTACTGTTAGGCTTGACCCAGTTCTGTCTGGGAGATTTATGACTTCAATAACATAAGAAATATTGTCAGTGGTTAATAGTATACATACTGTAGATGGTTAGTTCTGAAATATGTGCAGTGAGTACTAGTCTCAATTAGTGAAAGCAGTTACCGCTAAATCCACCTAATAATAATAACAGATTGTCTATTGTTAGTATGACAGTATGAAAAGGTCAAATCACAGATAGTATCAACATTAGGCTATCGCTTTTTCCAACACGTCCCCTCTATTCTGTGGTTTTATAGGTCACTGTTTTCGCCAATCAAAAAACCCAGTGCTGAAAGCTCAATTAAGATATTTTTACTTTTCCCAATGAAAAACAATATCACATCGATAACTACTGTAAAGACCTACAATTATAGTCTCTTCATTTATAGTATCTTCACTCTGTCCAGCTTGCTAACAGTCGTAGAAACAAAATCTAGAATGAGCATCGAAAATTCCAAAAGCCATTGATAGAGGAAAATATTTTGCTAATTTTTGCTGGCGAGGAAATAAAGGGGTGGGGGGAACGTACCCCGCACCGCGGCGAACAAGAGTCAATCGCGCTGAGCCGACTCCATTTCTCACTCTATCAAGCTTTCACCTGACAAACAATTCAGCCTCATCCCGCTTCAATTGCTTCGTTCCTAGAAACACCTGGACCAACACAGCATCGCGCTCGCTCTCCCTCTATTTCTCCCTCTCTTTCTCTACTCTGGCTCTCTGAACAGTAAACAAGCTTTCTTCTCGGCCCGCTTGCCTGACAGCTCGCTACCGATATAGCAGCTGTTGTTATGACAACTCCCACCACATCAATAATACTGTGGTGTACAACAGTAGGGTTACTAGGTGTTGCTGTGTGAACGTGTCCAACAGCAAAACCAAGCATAATGAGCCAAGGAAAAGAACATGTTGCTTGATGAGAAGTCATGTGGGTACAGGCTACCACAAGATGGGCCAGCATTCATGAATATATGGTGCAAGAGAGGAGCTACTTTCACTCTAATAATGATGAGCCTGTGTCTGTGTGGGGTGTACGTTGGACAAATTGACATGACCAAATTCTTGATTCATATATTTGCGGCGGGAGGAACACAAATTGCCCCTTGGATCATTGTCATTCTTCACCATTCTGCTGGCACCATCGATTGCTTTATTGCATTTATTTTGAAAAGATAGGGCATATTGTGCTCTTAGTGTGTGTCTGCGTGAACCCACACTTGCAAGCACACACACACACGCACAGTGAGAGTGCAATATGTCTTACAATCAGCTGTGACAGGAGACGGCTTCTGTTCCTATACCCTTCCCTTTTAATAACGCTGCCGTTCCGCCTTCACATGGCTGGAGAAACAGGAAATGAATAGAGCCGTATCGGAGAGTAATAACAACAACCCGCCGATGATGAGGCTTGGCACAACATGCAGGGAAAATGGACACACTGACATATAACACAATAATTCAGATAGCCACGCTAGGTAGTGCTAGGTATCAACAGCAAATCCAGTAGGGGCTGGAAGCTATAGTGAGCTTTGATTGGTCAATAGCGTCACAATATTGCTTTCCCCAACTTTAGTCTTGCTCTGTTCACGCTCCCTGGTCCATGCTCGCATCGCCCAACGGTCCCAACACCCACTTCACTTCCCTCCATTGAAAATGAATGGGACTCATCGCCCCATCGTCTTATGCGGAAATGCACTGTAAGGCTACGACCACACTCAGACGCATGAACACCAATGAAATCTTATATATGATTTACATCATTGTCCGTTTTTGTCCATCAAAAGTACTAGTCAAGTCAACTATTGTTGAACGAGTAGCACACGTTAAAAGGATAGTTTGTGTATTTTTTGTTGGAAAGCCATCATCCAGTTGACATTGATCCTGCAACGGATGACTCCCATTGAAAAAGCATTGGCTCCATCTGAAATTCTCAGACAGAATCAAATCTAAGGTTCATGCAGTTGACCTTTTCACCTAATCTCTCATGACCAACTGTTAACATAAATGGCTACTTTTATTCGGATTGGCGCCGCCCTGTGTGTTAAGCAGCTCCCATTGTTTGTGCGTTAATTGTTGTTTTAGTATTTTATTTATTTTCATTTAAACTTTATTTTGACAGGGAAAACAGACTGAGACCTAGATCTCTTTTACGGCTGTGCCCTGTGTAAACATGTTAACATGTACAATTTAGACACACAGACAGACATTTTGGAGAAGAAAGATCTCAAAACAAACAAAACAGAGAAACATTTGATGTTTTATGTGATGAGCATGTTTTTCTTATTTTTTTTTTGCAACAGTTGAACTATAATAGTTCAGGATTATGGAGTGCTACTGTTTTACGAAGGTTTTAGCGGTCTTTTTTATCACTGAGGCACTTTTTATTTTACTCAGCGCCAAATGTACGCATGAGTCCTCAATTATTTACAATCGAGCCCAGCTCCTGGATTTAGCTCATGCAGCGCTATTCCACCCCAGGGAAAAGTTTGATATTCCGGGCGAGTTGAAAAGGCGACGCCGTGGATGCAGGGCAGGTCGGAAGTGTAAGGCAAAGCTGAGGAAGTACAAGCCGGCTATACCGTCTATCATTATGGGCAACGTGAGATCGCTGCATAACAAAATGGATGAGTTTGAGGGTCTGGTCCATGGACAAAGAGACTATCAGGAAGCTAGCCTATTGTGTTTTACTGAAACATGGCTAAATTATAACATCCCCATAGAGAACGTAACTATCGATGGTTTCCAGACCATCAGAGCAGACAGGGATAGCGTTTCATCCAAAAAGAGTAAGGGAGGGGGTCTGGCTTTATTAGTTTACAACAGATGGTGTAATCAGAGACATATTACTGTTAAGGAACAGTTTTGTAGCCCGGACATTGCGCTGTTAGCCATTAGCCTGAGACCCTACTATTTGCCGAGGGAATTCACGGCGGCCATTGCTGTTATTGTATACATCCCGCCCTCCGCTGACGCAAACACAGCGTGTGACGTCATCCACTCTGCTATCGCGAAGTTACAGAAAAGCGCATCCCAGTGCCTTCTTTGCCATTTCGGGGGATTTTAACCATGCATCTCTCTCTTCAACGCTGCCCACGTTCAAACAGTTCAGGAAGTGCCCAACCAGGAATAATACAACTCTGGACTTGTTATATGCTAATGTGAAGGATGCATACAACTCCACTGCACTACCTCCCCTCGGTAGATCGGACCACAACCTTGTCCACCTTACCCCACTCTACAGGCCTATGGTCCAACAGCAGCCTGCGATCACTTGGACCATTAGGAGATGGTCCCCGGAGGCGAATGAGGCCCTACAGGACTGCTTTGAAACAACAGACTGGGATGTGCTCTGTGAGGTTCATGGGGAGGACATTGATGGACTTACTGACTGTTTTCCAAGTAATAAACCCGGGTCCCCAGCTACCTGAAGGCCCTGCTGAATGAGAAGAAGAGGGCCTTCAAGGAGGGGGAGAGGGACAAATCGAAATGCGTCCAGAGGGAGCTTAAGTTGCGAATTGCTGAGAGGAAGAGAGGGTATAAGGAGAAGATGGAGAACAACCAGGCAGAGCCAGGTGAGAGAGATTTGGAAGGGTATGAGAAATATCACTGGCTTCAAAAACTCAAACAGTGGGCAGACGGGGACAGAGGACAGAGCCAAAAGCTGAAACAATTTTTTAACAGGTTCGATACTGGCCCTGTCCACCTCCCCTCCAGCTCCCCAGGCTACACAACCTCATGGCTGTCCCACCCCCACTTTGCTCACAACACCTCTGTTGAGACAATCAGCGACACCCTCCCCACCTCCGCCCCCGCTCCCTCTGGACTGATCCTCAACAGGTCCTGTCCCCCTTCCTGTTCAACCTCTACACCTCAGACTTCAGATATAACTCTGAAACATGCCACCTACAGAAGTTCTCGGATGACTCCGCAATTGTAGGGTGTATCAGGGGTGGGCAGGAGGAGGAGTACAGGAGCACAATCAATGACTTTGTGGTGTGGTGTAATATTTTATATAAAATGCTTTGTGCACCGGACAGATGTTGCTCTCCAGTTTAGTGATGAAACAAAGGTGTGGTTGAATTTATTCTACCACTGTGTATTTTTATTGTCTCGGCCATAGGCCTATATATCACTGTGTCAAGACGTATGAACTAACAGATTATAGAGCAAACAATGCAATAATCACAAGACATAGATTGTAATATGGCTTTTTTCCTCTGGCTTGACTTCCCCAGTGATTTTACCCACGCATCGCTACTGCCTCTTACACTGTCATGTGAGAAAGTAAAACAAATTCTAGCCAGGTATCAGTGGTGTAAAGTACTTAAGTAAAAATACTTTAAAGTACTACTTAAGTAGTTTTTTGGGGTATCTGTACTTTACTTTACTATTTATATTTTTGATAAATGTACTTTTATTTCACTACATTCCTAAAGAAAATAATGTACTTTTTACTCCTTACATTCTCTGACACCCAAAAGTATTAGTTACATTTTGACAGGAAAATGGTCCTATTCACACACTAATCAAGAGAACATGCTTGGTCATCTACTGCCTCTGATCTGGAGGACTCACTAAACACAAATGCTTAGTTTGTAAATTATGTCTGAGTGTTGGAGAGTGCTCCTGGCTATCCACCAATAAATAAAACAAGTAAAGGGTGCCGTCTGACTTTTACTCAAGTCGTGTTTTACTGGGTGACCTTCACTTTTACTTGAGTCATTTTCTATTAAGGTATTTTTACTTTTGTCAGGTCCTGATTGTGGGTATGACACCAGGCATCTCTATGTTTGTCTGGTGGCTAAGGTCAGGGCTTGATGTTTATGTTTTGTCGGTCCCCAATTAGAGGCAGCTTCCCTGCATTGTCTCTAATTGGGGATCCTATTTAAGGTTCTTGCCTTCCCACCTGTGTGTGGGTTATTGTTTGTGCAAAGTAGTTTGTGGTTGCGGCGGCTCGTTGTTTTGTGAAAACGAATAAAGGTGTGTCTATATACCACGGCTCTGTGCCTTGTGTCTTGCCAACTAACCATTACAACTTTTACTCAAGTATGACAATTGATTACTTTTCTCCTTTGGGGGAAATATGCAAATAAGCATTCAATAAGCTAATAATTGAAAAGCTACTCCATGGTGTGCTTGTTACCATATCCTTCAAATATCCTCTATCCCTGACAGTCTATATGCACATGGCAATGGTAGGGAATTAATTGGGTGGGTTATTGGAAATTCATTTATATTAAATGTGGATATCAATCCCCCTGTTGTATCAAATCAAATGCAGCTAAAGAAAATCCTGTTTTTAATATAAGGCATTGATAAGGGGCTCCCAAGTGTCATCTCAGTGCTAGGTGCGTCACTACAGACAACCTGGTTCAAATCCAGACTGTATCACAACCGGCCGTGATTGGGAGTACCATAGGGCGGTGCACAATTGGTCCAGTGTTGTCCGAGTTTGGCCGGTGTAGGCCATTATTGTAAATAAGAGTTTGTTCTTAACTGACTTGCCTAGTTAAAGGTTAAATTAAATAAAAAATACACATTTTACATGACATGGACCAACTGCTTTTTGACAAACTACAAGAACAGCCTAAACTATATGCAACAAACTCATGAGATTGCAATGCAATCTATAGAATATGGAGTTGCATTGCAGTGTATCATCTCAACGTTGGGCAGATATTTTGTTAACCACAAATTATGCAACCCCTGCCCAATTGATCCACAATAACTGCTCCTTGTATTGTCTATGCCTGCATGACGTTAGAGAGAAAGGCGTGATACAGTGTCATCTACTGGACAAGTATAACAGTTGCAGTCTTCATAGCTCAATTTCAGCATAGGCCAATTGGAGTGTAATGTAATGTATATATTGCGGAGCCACACACGTCAATACAGTGTGTGCACGTTTAGATTAAAATAACGAATTGATTGATTAGTTAACCGACATGCACGCTGTTTTATTCCACTTTGAGAAAACCATGGTCAAGATAGTAGAACAGGTGCTTCGAAGTGTTTTTCTTTAGTTCAACTATACATGAAGATAATCGGTTCCTTTACTATTACTTGACTATTTCAGAAATGATATTTAGTACGGTGGGAAAAAAATATCTTAACATGAACAGCGATGGAACTGAACCGCCATAATTGCTTGGGACCATTATGACGTAAATAGTCTAACTATCTGCCTTTCATCCCATCACAAATATGCATAATTATTCATTTAATTAAAACGTAGGCAAATCTTGTATGGGAACATCACGAGTATTAAATTATAATAAACCACAACGATTGGTCAAATATATTACTTATTTACAATTATATGTCACTATTGATTTGGAAATCATCCTGTCAAATACTAGGAAACCCAGCCAAACAATTTCCTATAAACCTAAATATCATCAGGCCTTTTTGATGTGAGTTATATATCTTGCTTTACCCATTTTCCATTAAAATGTTTTGTATATACACTGTATATCAAGCATATCTCCTTGGTTTAAAAACATATTCTATGAACCTCAAATAAAAGTTAAACAATTCTGATGCAATTGCACACAGTTTATATTGAAATCATTTTGAAATGCTTTTAAAATGCTTATTTTACCAAATGCACTAACAGTATCTATAAAACAGAATAAATAAAACAGTGTCCATAAATCAGTGTCCATAAACCTGGTTTCAGGTGTCAAGCGGTTAATACGGTATTAGTCGGAGCCATCAGAGAAGCACGGGGCGTCTCTGTACTTGTCAGAGGCCTTCTGTTTGGCGTTGCCTCTGGATCTCCTCCTACACATGGACCTGAGGAAACCCTCCAGGGAAACCATGCGCTGCTCCATGCCATCCATCTTGAGCAGGACCTGCTCCTGCAACTCAAATCCCTGGCACAGCTTCAGCATGTTGCTTTTGCACTGGAGGAATCCTCCTTTGCCCTGACAGAAATGTTGGCAGACATATATATATATATAAAAAATCAAAAAACAGTAGCATAAAAAATACACAGAGAGCAGTATGATTTTAGGACTTTTCACCAACCTGTCCCGGGCCTTTGTAAGCAATGTATGCTAGCTATGTAGCTAAGTACACAGCAGTGCGTATTTTCAATGTAGACCATATGTAAAACTACGGCAGAGATTTTATTACCACCAAAAATAATGTAACTCACAAACTGACTAAGAGTAACTATTCACCAACCTGTCAGAGCTCTTGTTCCTGCTGATCCACAAGTAAATCATGGAGATGACCAGAAAGGCCATGCTAAGAGCCAGGATCATGCAACCGACGTCGTGCAGGGCCAAGAAGGAAGTGGCATACTCCTTGCTCTCCATCACCTTTCTCAGCTCATCGGGTGTGATCTGAACCCTTGACCAGTGTGGGGGTTTGCAGTGCTCCATGCCAATATCAACCCAGACCATCTTCAGCTCTGGGTTCTTATCTTTGGAGGCCAGAGATGTGTATCCAATCCAGTGCAGCCTCAGACCAGCTCAGCAACCCCCATTATTTGATCATCTGTGCCATGATTGCATCATGACTGCCAAATGACAACTATACCAACTTTGAAAATGAGCAATTTGTGAAAATAGCACCCTGGTGTGCTCTTCAAAACAAATGTAACAAGCACAGTGCATCTTAAATAATGAATTAAACCATTTTAAAATTCTTCTAACAGTTCTCTTAAAACAAACAGTAGAGAGGAGTATCAAGACACAGGAAGGCAAAATTTAGTTCAGACCTGAGTTATATTTTAGGTTCAAGAGCAGAACAGGCGCCATGTCCTGTCTCGTTGTCAGCGCTCCTGAATGATTGCCCTCGTCTTCACTCTCTCCTGATGAGCAGCAACATGAGGAAGACTCCACAGCATCACATCGGGTTAGTTCTCGGCGCCTGTTATTTCGAGGTGCTTTCCCCCGTCTCCTACGTTCCTCATCCACCGTCTGAAGTTTCTTCTCCAGGGCTAGCAGCCTCACCTCCACACCCTTCAGTTGTTGGAGATGCGCTGACAGCATGGCGGATGTGTTAAGAATATCAGACTTCTTCTGCAGAAAAAAAAACATTTCAGAGATGACCCCCCCCACCTGATTTTTTTTAACCACCATTTTGCAAGTTACATTCTGAGTGATCCTCAATATTTTGGGCCAGATATTCCTATTTACAACCAGCTTTCCTGAGACTAAACCTGGACAAGCACCAATATACAGTATATATATATATATATATATATACACACACACACACACACATACATACATACATACACCATTAATATATACATATACACATATACAGTTGAAGTCGGAAGTTTACATACACCTTAGCCAAATACATTTAAACTAACTTTTTCACAATTGAACCTCTCTCCTTGAAGTTCTTGATGATCCGATAAATGGTTGATTTAGGTGCAATCTTACCAGCAGCAATATCCTTGCCTGTGAAGCCCTTTTTGTGCAAAGCAATGATGATGGCACGTGTTTCCTTGCAGGTAACCATGGTTGACAGAGGAAGAACAATGATTTCAAGCACCACCCTACTTTTAAAGCTTCCAGTCTGTTATTATGACTCAATCAGCGTGACAGAGTGATCTCCAGCCTTGTCCTCGTCAACACTCTCACCTGTGTTAACGAGACAATCACTGACATGATGGCAGCTGGTCCTTTTGTGGCAGGGCTGAAATGCAGTGGAAATGTTTTTGGGGGATTAAGTTCATTTTCATGGCAAAGAGGGACTTTGCAATTAATTGCAATTCATCTGATCACTCATGACATTCTGGAGTATATGCAAATTGCCATCAACACTGAGGCAGCAAACTTTGTGGAGACCAATACTTGTGTCATTCTCAAAACGTTTGGCCACGACTGTACATGGGGACAAAGATTGTACTTTTTGGAGAAACGTCCTCTGGTCTCATGAAACAAAAATAGAACTGTTTGGCCATAATGACCATCATTATGTTTGGAGGAAAAAGGGGGAGGCTTGCAAGCAGAAAAAAACCATCCCAATCGTGAAGCACAGGGGTGGCAGCATCATGTTTTGGGGGTGCTTTGCTGCAGGAGGGACTGAAGCACTTCACAAAATAGATGGCATCATGAGGAAGGAAAATTGTGGATATATTGAAGCAACGTCTCAGTCAGGAAGTTGACGCTTGGTCGCAAATGGGTCTTCCAAATGGACAATGACCCCAAGCAGACTTCCAAAGTTGCAGCAAAATGGCCATCACAAAGCCCTGACCTCAATCCTATAGAAACTTTGTGGGCAGAACTGAAAAGGTGTGTGCGTGCAAGGATGCCCACAAACCTGACTGTGTTTGGCTAAGGTGTATGTAAACTTCCGACTTGAACTGTACACAAGATATCTAGCGATGCTGCTCAAAAATCGAATGTTGCCCTTATGTGAAAGTGGGTGATAATGTTACTTACCAGTAATGTCTTGATCAGCTTCCTCTTGTATATTTTGCTAAGAGTATTAAAGGTGAAAAATGCCAAGAAGATCACTATCAGGTACGGGAGAACAGGTTCTATTGCACTGAAAACTAGGCTAATCCCACTGGGTCTGAAAAAGTTCCTCTGGCGTTATATCCATTCCAAATGTTGCCCATGCCGGAAGGCTGGAGAAAATTGAATTTTTGGGGAGTGGGGGACTGGAAAAGGGCCAAATAGAAAAGGCCATCTTTACCAGATTAAACCAAACACAGTGAAGCTGAGACAGGCATTAGAAATGTATAAAACTGAGCATAGAATCTTTGGCAACATTCCACTCAAGAGCTGTAATTGTGACAATACCATGGAACTGTGAGAGCCTTTGACAATCATTGATGAGTTGTGCTTTTTATTTCAGGGAAAACAAATAAATTCACCAAGGATTTTTCAAAATTCCTTTACAAGAAACATATTGCAATAAATACAACATTTTAAAAAGAGAATGTTCTGTTATGTGCAGTCTATACAGCCCTGAGACATATTCCCATTAGAAAAAGGTTACAGTAAAACATTTCTATCTAATACCGAATGGCAATACAATTCTATGGCTTACATGTCCTGTCAAAAAAAACGATCCCTCCACGTTTGTAAATGATCCTCTAGCTTTCAGAAATCTTTAACAAACAGTGAACAGATTGGTATTTTATGGCCCATGATAAAAGTTGCAGTTACCAATGTGACGTAATGCAACAAAAAGAGGTTTTTATGAAAGGCTTTTTCATCCTAAGGTCTTAAACGATACAAGATTCAAATGCAGCTTTTCCAAGAGTATTAGACGAGTATCAAATTACACAGCTTTTAAACTTTAAAAATGTCCAACTTGACCTCACTCACCTCTTAACTAAAATCCTCAATGAACTATGCAAAGAGTCCTCTATCAACTCTCCCAGTATTTCATAATTCTCTCAAGGAGATGCAATATAATAAAGTGATTAATTCACCCAGCTAAAATGTCAGGTCAGAAACTGTACTCTCACGAACACATCCATATAAGTAACCGTCCACCAACATCATAAAATGGAGCCTGATCATTAATCATCCTCGGGGAACTTGAACTTGGCATACACAATGAGCATGACCATCGACATGACAACACACAGAGAGCCAACCACCAGGTAAGCGATGCCCAGGAATTGGTTCTTTCCGCCCATCCAGGATATGTTGCTGAAGGTCACCTTCTTCCTCCCGCCGAAGCTCAACACGGGATAGTCTGGAGAAGGAGGAGTGTGTTAAGGTCAAACAGAACATAGAAGAGTGCCATTTGAGGGTGACCATACAAATTAGACACCATTGGTAATATTTGCATAGGAAAATGTACTCTTTCAATAGCATCTGCTTTTTTTCCGAGGCCCAAGAACTACCACGTCATGGTAGTATTGTCTCCCATTCTCTTCTGTTTGAAAAGCAGAGTCCCACCCAACTGGTAAGACCAGTTGAGCTGAAATGCAGGGGTAAAAAATTTTAGCAATAAACTGTTGTAACATGAGACACTAGCCCCATGTGAGTGGAATACAACTCACTCAGAGCTGAGTAAAAGAAACATTATTATTATTATTATTACAGTTTGCCCGCATTTAGCTGGAGTAATAGCATAAACACAGTTAATGTTCTCTCTGATGAATGAGTGAGTGGAAATGACAACTGGATTAGAATGGAATAAGATAATAACAAAACAAACGCTTCTTAATGACTTAAAACCTGCGCCCCTTCACACACGCCCACTGACTTATCGACATTTCCATAGACCTATACATATTTTAGTGCAGGATACTGTAGGCGATTTCAAGTGAGTAGTTCCCTGCAGGTAGGCCACTGGCGTAGTCGCCCTCTGTGATTCGTCGGTACAGCTTCCTGAAGTCTGGCAGGGCAGCCCTCCTCATCCACACCAGGAAGTCCTGGTTCACGAAGCCGTTGTTGGATGGGTCAGAGGTGTCCAGCTCATAGGCCGGCTTAGGCCAAGAGGGTGGCTTCACAGTACCTACGTGAGGAAAGCAAATGAAAGTCAATGTAACATCCAACTTCTAGGACATGTGGACGTAGGGTATTATTGATTAAGCATCACAAGTTAGGATGTCACTATATACATTAATGTCATGGTCTCTGGAATGAGATTATTACCATTGAATGCATTCTTTAGAGGGGTAACAGAGGGGTTCCTGTATTTGATGTTGTAGTCAGTCCACCATGCTATTCCTTTTCCATCAAAGGGAACAAGCTTCTTGGTCCCATTCACCAGCTGATAGAGCTTAAAGGTGTCTTTAAAAAAAAAACAATGCAGAGATTTAATTACTGGACAACGTTGAACAGAACATTTACTCTTAAGTGCAGCATGGTACAAAATCAGTCTACTAGAGTTCTGATTAATTAATTATGGGATTGTACCATTGAACATGCTGTTTGCTAATGATCCACAGGGTACAATTGGGTTCTGGTTGGCATCATACTGATAGGGAGAGCATGCAGAATTAGGTGTCTGCAAGAAAGAGGGGAAAACAGTTGGTGATAGGTAGTCGGTCACAACATTTTAGGCTGTTCTTAGATCATTTGTCACACATTCACATATCTTCTCACCTTGAAGTAGTTGAGATCCCCTGAGAGCTGGTCGCGATCTTTTGAAGCGCCGTATGCGCGTTGGCTCTGAAAGTAGTTGGACAGACCATAGTAGAAGAACACAGGACCCTGAAGAACAAAAAGTTTGTTAGAACCAGCACTGTACTACATGTAATGAGCAGACCTCACATTACTGTGCTAACTTAAATAAGCCAAGGAGAGTATGGATGGCACGTTACCTCAAACAGAGTGGAGATGGAGAAATCCAGTTTGCACGTACAGTTCTTGACGCTGGGGTTGGAGCACTTGTAGCAGTCCGAGGAGGTCTCTACTCCAGTGTAATCTTTCTGTGTCAACAACATGAAGCCTTGCATTAAACACTGATTACCAACTATCACCGTACAACTACAACTCACACCGCCATTATGTTGTGCGCCAGATACTATCACCTTCAAGCTTGAACAGATAGTAGTGTGTATCTTCTACTTGAATGTTGCTAACTAAAGAGTTAGTCAGTATATAATTTGAACTACTACAAATGCAGCTACTCGGTACATTGACATAACTAAATTGAGAACATAAAACTGGCCTAGAATACATTTTATGCAAATAGATAATAAAAAGGTTCCGTAAGTTCTGAAACTAGGAGTCACTTTTGACCAGTTATGCCCTTGACAGTCATACTCTTACCTCCAGCACTGTGATGTTCTGGGAGGCGATGAAGAGCGCAACACCTATGCCAATGAATGCCAGGCCGATGAGCACAAACCCAGGGATTACGATACCAGCGGACAGCATGGGCTGCCAAGCAGGGAGTCTCTGCTGTGTGAAGGCTGTGTTGTCTGGCCGGTTGGCTGTTTCTAGCCCTTCTTTCAGCATGATTCTGTTACTAAGAAAGGGAAGGACTTTTTTTTTTTTTTTTATCCAGTAGAGCTGTGGACCAACAGATCAGAGCTGGGGTCATTTCGAATTGAAGGCAATAAATTCAGGAAGTGATTTAAGTGTAATATTCAACTTTTTAAATAAATACTATAGCTTCTACTCTTCAGTTTATTGAGAAGTAATTGAAAAGGGATGCAGTTCACATTTACAATTGTTTTTGAATTTTACGTCCTGAATTGACCCACAGCCCTGCAACATACTGTATGTAGGCCTATCAGAGAGTTTTTCCACGAAACTGAACATGATCAACATGGCCCAAGGAATTAATATTCCGGTCAGGAAATTAGATACCAGCCCAAACTACCATTCACAAGACTTGGTTTGTATTTTTGTGTCAGCATATGCTCCTCGTTATTATTTATGATTGTACAACATGGAACTGCCACAGATTGTGATTAAATGGAGTCCAAAGATTCTTACTGTATGGTAAGTAATTGCATGTCAGCTTCACTAAAAGCCTCCAGTGAATTTCTTTAGTTCTAAACCTTTATGTAGATGTTAGTAAGCAGAATTTGATTTAAATCACATGAAGGACAACACACTCACTGTACAGAAGTATTAGACAATGCACGTACATTATTTCACATAAGTTACAGCGTACTGCCGCTCTATGTATCATGTACCGTGTATCTGTCTTTTGTGTACTTTCGTTGTGGCATTTTGCACCTGCCCTGTGTTTTGTTGTAGCTGCTTGACAATGAAAATTCCCCCCCGGGGGGATCAACAACGTACCTATCTATCTAAACAATATGCCAAGTAGTCAAATGCACTTGGTATTGACCCCACGACTGGTGTCTAGGGTACTTGCTCATTAAGGGCAGTTTCCCGGACACAGATTAAGCCTCAAAATTGCCAGTGTAGAAATCCCTTACAATGACCCATGTGTAGTCTACAGTATGTATTTCTTTCACACTTAGACAAATCAACAATATTAAAGACACAACAAATTGCAGGCTATAACATTGGACACAGCATTACAGTAACATCTAGATACCGTTGAAGTCGGATGTTTACATACACCTTAACCAAATACATTTAAACTCAGTTTCACAATTCCTGATATTTAATCCTAGTAAAAATTCCATGTCTTAGATCAGTTAGGGTCACCACTTTATTTTAAGAATGTGAAATGTCCGAATAATAATAGAGAGAAGGATTTATTTCAGCTTTTATTTCTTTTATCACATTCCCAGTGGGTCAGAAGTTTACATACACTCAATTAGTATTTGGTAGCATTGCCTTTAAATTGTTTAACTTGGGTCAAACATTTCAGGTAGCCTTCCACAAGCTTCTCACAATAAGTTAGGTGAATTTTTTGCCCATTCCTCCTGACAGAACTGGCATAACGGAGTCAGGTTTGTAGACATCCTTGCTCGCACACGCTTTTTCAGTTCTGCCCACAAAGTTTCTATAAGATTGAGGTGAGGGCTTTGTGATGGCCACTCCAATACCTTGACTTTGTTGTCCTTAAGCCAATTTGCCACAACCTTGGAAGTATGCTTGGGGTCATTGTCCATTTGGAAGACCCATTTGCGACCAAGCGTCAACTTCCTGACTGATGTCTTGAGATGTTGCTTCAATATATCCACAATTTTCCTTCCTGACGATGCCATCTATTTTGTGAAGTGCACCAGTCCCTCCTGCAGCAATGCACCTCCACAACATGATGCTGCCACCCCTGTGCTTCACGGTCGGGATGGTGTTTTTCGGCTTGCAAGCCTCCCCCTTTTTCCTCCAAACATAACAATGGTCATTATGGCCAAACAGTTCTATTTTTGTTTCATCAGACCAGAGGACATTTCTCCAAAAAGTAGCAGATCGTGGACTTCAGGAAACAGCAAAGAGAGCACGCCCCTATCCACATTGACGGGACTGCAGTGGAGAAGGTGGAAAGCTTCAAGTTCCTCGGGTACACATCACTGACGATCTGAATTGTTCCAACCACACAGACAGTGTGGTGAAGAAGGCGCAACAGCGCCTCTTCAACCTCTGGAGGCTTTATAAATTTGACTTGGCACCTAAAACGTTCAAACTTTTACAGATGCGCAATTGAGAGCATCCTGTCAGGCTGTATCTCTGCCTGGTACGGCAACTGCACCGCCCGCAACCGCAGGGCTCTCCAGAGGGTGGTGTGGTCTGCCCAAAGCATCATCGGGGGCAAACTACCTGCACTCCAGGACACCTACAGCACAGGAAGGCCAAAAAGACCATCCATGCCACAGTCTGTTCACCCCGCTATCATCCAGAAGGCGAGGTGAGTACAGGTGCATCAAAACTGGGATCGAGAGACTGAAAAACAGCTTCTATCTCAAGGCTATCAGACTGTTAAATAGCCATCATTAGCCGGTTTCCACATGGTTACTCAACCCTGCACCTTAGAGGCTGCTGCCCTATATTCACATAGACTTGGAATCACTGGCCACCTTGCTAACAGAACACTTGTCACTTTAATAATGTTTACATACTGCTTTACTCATTTCATATGTATATACTGTATTCTATTCTAATGCCATTCCGACATTGCCCATCCTAATATTTCTTAATTCCATTATTTTACTTTTAGATGTGTGTATTGTTAGATACTAAACACAATATTTTCGCTACACCCGCAATAACATCTACTATATGTGTATGTGACCAATCAAATTTGGTTTGAGTTGAAATACCATAAAAAAACTAGAGTTCCCGAGTTCCCAATTGTCTTGAACACACTGAAGTCGGAAATGTCAGAGTTCCCAGTTGTTTTGAATGGGGCATGACCCACTATGCGGTTTACTTTCTACATTACGTCATATCGCTGAGCCTACCTTTAAATACCCATAAAAAACTTATTTGATATTGGGTTTTTATAATCCCAAGCATTATGATTTTTGCCTCAAAGAGGTGTTAGAAATAATGACCATTGTTATGTTTACGTCAACTGTATTTTTGTGGAGAAATGGTGTATGGGCGACTGAATGATAGCATTTGCGAATGCTATTTGTCTTTTCAAAAAGGGACGATTGTAGTAAAATTAGATAATTTCTTATTTTGTTAACTGAAATGGAGGTTAGTGACTACCCCTTCGTTTCCGAGTGTGGTATCACGGTCTGGTTTATTAGGCAAGTTAGTGACCAGCATTTGCCAAACACGGCATACTCCACTGTCAGAAGAATATTTTAAATATTTTCCGCGTGCCTGTCGCCTACGTTTGTTCAGTGAACCCCCCCTTCTTCACTCTGAGAAGTTGGAAAGTAAATAATTGCAAACTAGCGTACTTACCCGTTTTACCGAAGAAGAAGGTGTATCTTTATTTCCAGCTTCTTTTGAGGGATATCCACAATACGCAGCGTAGACGCACAATAAAAAGGGTGCGCCTGCTGCTAACACCTTTACCTGAGTGACTGTTCCTTTTCCTTGTAATCTCTCTTCTCTTCCTGCCAATGGTGTTCCTCACGATGACGTAATTTGTCCTTCCAAGTCCTGAAAATCACTATATCTATCTATATGTATATATCTATATCTACATCTATATCTACACACAAAAGTATATGTACGGTCGAATATTATAATGCACTTTTTATGCATCATGAAATGTGATCTGTCATCTCCTTTATATTATTTATTTTATTTTTGTGTAGGCTATGTCGTTTTTAAAAAATGTGTATCTTGTGTATTTCCAATAAAAAAAAGACAGATATCCTATATGTAACGTTAGGCCAAATTCTATGGTGAGAATTCAGCTACAGTAGCCTAAGACATATGACTTATACTGTCTTGTCGTGACAAAAAATAAGGATACCTAACTATAATTATTGATGTTTTGCTATCATAGCAGACTTGACAATTGGCCTCTAGCTTGAGTAATGATTTCATGGAACACTTTTGCTTGAGCAGCACAGATCAAGTGATACTAAAAGGGATGCATTTGCCCCATTGTCAATTTTTTGTTAGCGGCCTACCCTATGTGCACATAGTGTGGGTTTATTTCTCTAGAGAATTTACAGGGGCTTCAATTAATTCATTCATTTAATTAAATCTGAAAACAAATACACGAGTATCACAGAAAATCCAATGCATATTTGTTGTAAACAACAGCGTCATTAAAAAAAAAATATCACTTCTTCCTTGGTGATTGACAATATCCACAACCAATCATTGCGTTCACGAGTTTATAGACTTCTCCTCCTTAACCAATAGGATGATAGTGAGGGGCGGGTCGTACAATTCAACGAGAGTACGTGTTGCCTTTTGTGTTGACAAATTGCGAAGATCTAGAGGTAAATTTATCATATTATGCATATTGCTAATTATGTTTTACTTTTCATATCACGGCCCAGTATTGCCTGAATAGTGAAATGCGATACTATTTTATAGCATAGCTAAGTTACTAACACGTAATTGTAGTGCAATTTTTTCACCGACTCGGGTAACGTTAGCTAGTTGCTAACTAGCACACACACACAGTTCATCTGCTGATACTCATTGTTAGCCTGCTAACGTTAGCTAACTAGTTAGCTATCTAACTAAATGGATTAGTTTGAATCCGGTGAGTGCAATACAACATACAACACGCACATTATGCGGAAAATCGACCCTGTTAAGTCAGAGAAGCTAGCTAGGTTGTACTAATGTCACTGGGTTTTATAAGATGCTACCTAGCTAACGTTAACAGCATGTTTTGCTCAGGCAGATGGCTAGCTAGACTGACTGGCTGCTGCAGTCCGACATGTTTTCTTAGTTACGAAACCATCGAATAAGGCGATTGATACGAACCAAGTAATGTTAACGTTAGATAGTTAGCTGGCCTAGTTACTAGTACAAACAGTTGTTTTTCTCTACATGTTTTAAATGCAATTACAACAAATTAAGTAGTTAACTACCTAAAAATAGATACGTAGATGCTAGCTAAATTGCTAACTCATAGCTAGTTAATACAATTGTTAACGCATAGTTAGCTAATATAACTTATTAAGGCTTAAGTTAATCGTTAGCTAGAACCTTCTAACGATGAACTTAGCCTTAAGATGCTTTTGGGAAACCGGGCCCAGGACTGATTGGTTGGCTGCCTGGTAACTATAGGTAACTATTTATCAGTTGCTGTTGTTCATGACCATATTTCTGATTCTGTTTTTATTTCTTAGTGTTTGAATGGATATTACCAGGTGCCCGGAGAAATGGGTAAAACAAGACAAGGTTATTGTGGCGTCCTCTTACATTTGTCATCATGCACATCTGTCAACGCATTTAGCTAGTAGTGTACTACTTAGGCACGCTACAATTCCGTGACTGGCAGGTGCATCTAAAGCCCCAACAATAACAATTATAGAAATGTATTTAGCTAGCTGTTATGGAGTTGTTCAGATCTCTTTTCCATATTGTTCTATCATGATGTGGATAGAATGTGAGAACGTGAATGCATTGATTGGAAAAAATAAAGTTATGAAACCTGGAATAAAAATGCAACATTCAGTTTGACCAGAAACGTTAGTTGAGCTAGTAACTAGAATATTGAGATAATTAGTTTGTGTTTCTTAGCTATATTGGGGATCATTTTGGCTGGCTATTGTAAAAATGTAAAACAATAATAATTAATGAACAGCAATTCATTTTCATTTTCAAATATTTGCTACTTTGCAGCGTCATAGCCGTTTATTATTTTCGATCACACCACAAGGGATCAACGCTGTGAAAAAACCATCCTAGAGCATCACATCACCAACTGAAACTCTAGAGCAGCGAATGGATTTGGCTCATGCCTATTTTTGTGGTTCCTTTTTCCAGGAAAGGCCTCTGTCTTCCTCCATTATGCTGTCGAGTAAGAAGTCAGATGCAGGCACCTCTTCCTCCGCATCTTCCTCCTCCTCGACGGCAGGGGGAGCTGAGCGGGCCCCTGAAGCCCAGGCTACTGCCCAGGCTGGAGCCCCTGCTTCGGCACCAGGCCCCATGGAGATAAAGAAGAAAGAGCGGGCCTCCCCAAGCGGGGAGCCTGGCGGACCCCCACTGCCCCACCCTCCTGGCCCCGGGGGCGTGGACCCGGACACGGCCGAGGGCCGCAGGACAAGCCGCCGCAAGCGATCAAAAGTAAAAAACCTATTACTCCTGTCCTCCCTATCTTAGAGAGAAATAGAATAAGTCACTACAAGCACGTGCCCCCACCAGCCCTAGACCAGGAGCACATTGAATGACTATTGAAAATACAGTAGTCTTGGTATGGCCATCTAATTAGTGGTGAACAAAACCAGAGAAGCACAGGGAGCTTGACCTTTGACCTCATCTCAGGTGAGCCGGAACATGGTTTTAATGGAGCGTTTATTGTGCCCCTTGTTGCAGGTGGAGTACCGCGAGATGGACGAAAGCCTGGCCAATCTGTCGGAGGACGAATACTACTCGGAGGAGGAGCGCAACGCCAAGGCGGAGAAAGAGCGAAAGCAGGTGATCCCGCCGCCGGCGCCGCCCGTGGAGGAGGAGCCGGACAGCGAGCCTGAGGAGCCTTCTGGTGAGTGTGAGTCGGACTGTGCGAAAGTGTGTGTATGCGAGCGTGAATGTCACATTGGGCAGCGAAAGGTGGGTGTGTATGTGTCAGGGCAGGTGGTGAGGGTGGTGCATGTGTGTTTGTGGTTTTTCAGGTGTCGAGGGAGCTGCGTTCCAGAGCCGCCTCCCACACGACCGCATGACCTCCCAGGAGGCCGCCTGCTTCCCGGACATCATCAGCGGGCCCCAGCAGACACAGAAGGTGTTCCTGTACATCCGCAACCGCACGGTGAGATGCACACACACACACACACACACACACACTTCATTAACACAACTTGCTTCTTTCTAGAGAGTATTGTACATTTTGTCTGAAGTTGTGGCGAATTCTCCGTTCTAGCTCCAACTTTGGCTGGATAACCCGAAAATCCAGCTGACCTTCGAAGCCACAGTGCAGCAACTCGAAGCTCCATACAACAGTGATACAGTGCTGGTGCACAGGATACACAGTTACTTGGAGAGACACGGACTCATCAACTTTGGCATCTACAAGAGAGTCAAGCCTTTACCAAGTGAGTATATTAGCTTTTTACTATCTGCCTGGTACATAAACGTTATGTACAATGCATACACTCCTTTAGATATGCACATATTAAACACACACCAGCCGTACTTATAGGTATTTAGACATGCATAGACAATGTTTTTCACAAGCACATGGAGTAGCCAGACATATAGGAAAAAATAGCCAGCCAGGCTCCCCGGGTTAAGACATATTTGCAGAACAAGCTTTATTTTGGTGGCCTATGGTACATCCTACTGCTAGATTGTATTTTCAACCAGCAACTATCAGTAAATAACACTGATCAAATTAGTATTGTACAATATGATATAAAACACAGGAAAAACTGAATTTTGACTGTGCTAGGCCTTTATAGAATCCTTTAAGAGTCTGCTGACTTCCACAGGCTTCAAGCTACCTTTTTTAAATGCAACATTTTCTCAGCTATCTGCGATACAGGTATGATTGAAAAATGAAGCATGTGTTCAACATGGGCTTTGCTACAGTTGACTACTCCATTGTCAACACTTTGATTAAATCAGTAGACCTTTATCAATATCTGAAAATACCAAATACAGTACCAGTCAAAAGTTTGGACACACCTACGCATTCAATGGTTTTTCTTTATTTTTACTATTTTCTACATTCTAGAAAAATAGTGAGACATCAAAACTATGAAATAACACATATGGAATCATAACCAAAAAAGTGTTAAACAAATCGAATGAGATTTTATATTCTTCAAAGTAGTTACCTTGTGCCTTGACAGCTTTGCAAACTTGGAATTCTCTCAACCAGCTTCACCTGGAATGCTTTTCCAAATGTCTTGAAGGAGTTCCCACAACCAGCTTCTTGAGGTAGTCACCTGGAATGCATTTCAATCAATAGGTGTGCCTTGTTAATTTGTGGAATTTCTTTCCTTCTTAATTCGTTTGAGCCAGTCTGTTGTGTTGTGACAAGGTAGGTTTGGAAAACAGAAGATAGCCCTATTTGGTAAAAGACCATGTCCATGTTAAGGCAAGAATAGCTCAAATAAGTGAAGAGAAATGACAGTCCATCATTACTTTGACATGAAGGTCAGTCAATCCAGTTGGCCAAAAATCTATTTGGGCGGAACAGAATTTCTACAGTCCTGAACATAGTGTAGTTCTTAAATGCATTGGGTTCATGTAGTGCCTTTGGGTTGGCATGCTTTCTCTCTATATTCTGCTATTAATAGGCTAAATTTGATTATTATGATATGTATTAAAAAGCTGTGTAATATAATTTATCTATGCAAGTCATTACTCTATGTTTCTAAAGTATGTCATTTTGAGAGGATTTAAAGATTTATGAAATTTCAATAAAGTACCTACCTACCTACCTACCTACCTACCTACCTACCTACCTACCTACCTACCTACCTACCTACCTACCTACCTACCTACCTACCTACCTTCCTTCCTTCCTTCCTTCCTTATCTACCTAAAATAGGAGTCTGCCCCTTTAAGACCAACGTTCCAAAAGAGATATGGACATGGCTACAGTAGGCTAGCCAAGAGGAGTTTTTGATCAGTCAGGGAAATAAAAATGCTGAAAATATGTTTACTCGCTAAAAAGGAGATTGGTGAACAAGCGATAGGATGAAAAATACCAGAGTTTTGGCACAGGTACAGATGGCTGGCGCTAGCTAACGCTACCTAGCAAAAAATGTAAAAGTATACTTGGAGCCAAAGTAACAATATAATATCGTCCAAAAAGAATATTGCTATCGATTTTATCCCCCATCACTATGATGTGATTGTCAACCCCTGTGTCCCTGCAGCGAAGAAGACGGGGAAGGTGATCATCATCGGAGGGGGTGTGTCTGGGCTGGCGGCAGCGCGGCAGCTGCAGAGCTTCGGCATGGACGTGACAGTACTGGAAGCTAGGGTGGGTCAACAGCACATCACTCGTCAACACAAGCACAACAAAGAGGGCCATGTTCATTGGGGCACACCGTAGAAAAACAAAACAAATAATTCTTATTGGACAAGCTCAGATAGTCTGTTGCGGTCTGTCTCTGACAGATTTCTTCTGTTTCGTGCTGATTGAACACGACCTACATCTACCCATTAGCTTATACACTGATACTGACCAGTAATATCATTTTCAGCCTTGTGTCCTGTTTTCACCTGTTGTAACAGCTAATGGTAAAAGTTTTCCTCTTCACTGTGGTAGTTGTGTGATATGTTTATTGTCTCCTCTCAGGACCGTGTTGGAGGGAGAGTGGCCACGTTCCGGAAGGGCAACTACGTGGCTGATCTGGGGGCCATGGTGGTGACTGGACTGGGTAAGGATTAAGGTAGCAAAATTCTGGTAACTCTCCCAGAAATCCACATTGGAAGATCCTGGAATCAGTGGGGAATAAGCAGGAAATCCAGGAATCCTTCAACAGGGATTTTTAGAAAACCTATGAACATTTTGCCACCCAAGGATGAAGCAGAGATGTAAAAACATTTATAGACACAAACGATTAAGTACATGTACAGGTGAGGATGTAGATGATTGAAAGTCAAATTGAAAAGTAATTTCCAATTGGCCTCAAATTACTCTCACCTATTATCAAGGAACAATTTACTTTGAATTATCTATTGACTTCATGATACCTCTACTGTGAATTGGTCAGTGTTCCTGCTCTCACCAGCAGAGGGTGGTGTTGACTTTCAATGTAGTCTTATCAAATGTAGTCTGAATAAATAGGACTGGACAGGCAAAACAATACAGTTTCTTGAAAGACTGTAAAAACGACTATTGAATATCAAAGCGATGCGAAATCTTCAAAAGATACCAAGTTTGGTCATATTCAGCTTGTGGCGCGTTCATAATATGTACTCCAAAGTTATACACAATAGTCATCATCAAGTGAACTGCCAGGCTAGTAAACAATGACATTCCTTGTAGTTATAATATAGGCTGTGTGATGGTTCTATGGCTGTGAAGGCCTGTATCCTGATGTTCTATCTGGTGTGTTCTAGGAGGGAATCCCATGGCAGTGGTCAGTAAGCAGGTCAACATGGAGCTGGCCAAGATTAAACAGAAGTGCCCTCTGTACGAAGCTAACGGTCAAGCTGTGAGTGCTGCATCGCTAACTATTTGCTTAACTTACTTTGCGTTATGAGCTTTAGGCCACGCCCCCCCGTTGATGCCAATGAACTGCAGTTGAGTGAAATGCCTGCATGTATATAGAACATTGTAACAAAATGAATTGTCATATTAGGCCTACATTGGCGTGTTGCCTCGTGCAAGCATGCTCGATTTCAGCAGTTGAAATGTCTGCTTACCCCAAACGTAACCTACTACTACCATTGTAACCTACCACTATTGTATACATTACTATTTGATTCTCGTTCCCCCTTGTTAACTTGCTCCGTTTGTTATTTACCTCTTGTGCTGAAGATGTTCTAGATTTCATCCAGCACACCACTATGTGCTGTGTTAACAGGGTGGATTCCGTTAGCAGGGTGGATTCAGTTAGCCACTTAGCAGGGTGGATTCAGTTAACCACTTAGCAGGGTGGATTCAGTTAACCACTTAGCAGGGTGGATTCAGTTAGCCTCTTAGCAGGGTGATTCAGTTAGCCTCTTAGCAGGGTGGATTGAGTTAGCCTCTTAGCAGGGTGATTCAGTTAGCCACTTAGCAGGGTGGATTCAGTTAGCCACTTAGCAGGGTGGATTCAGTTAGCCACTTAGCAGGGTGGATTCAGTTAGCCACTTAGCAGGGTGGATTCAGTTAGCCACTTAGCAGGGTGGATTCAGTTAGCCACTTAGCAGGGTGGATTCAGTTAGCCACTTAGCAGGGTGGATTCAGTTAGCCACTTAGCAGGGTGGATTCAGTTAACCACTTAGCAGGGTGGATTCAGTTAACCACTTAGCAGGGTGGATTCAGTTAGCCTCTTAGCAGGGTGATTCAGTTAGCCTCTTAGCAGGGTGATTCAGTTAGCCTCTTAGCAGGGTGGATTCAGCCACTTAGCAGGGTGGATTCAGTTAGCCACTTAGCAGGGTGGATTCAGTTAGCCACTTAGCAGGGTGGATTCAGTTAGCCACTTAGCAGGGTGGATTCAGTTAGCCACTTAGCAGGGTGGATTCAGTTAGCCTCTTAGCAGGGTGGATCCAGTTAACTGCTTAGCCTAGCATCAACCGTAGCTCAGCCCTCTCCAGGTTGAGAACGGACTCTCCCAATGTAATACTTTTAGACTGGAAATAAACAGCAGTGTCCTTTGAGCTATTATTTTCTCCCTCCTCTCTGTCATGCAGCGGCAGGATGTTTGGGGTTATTTTCAGGCCAGGGTCGTATTAATTAGGGCGAGACATTTTGCAGTGGAAATTAGCCTTTCTTATTGGACAAATTTAGGTAGTCCCTCCCTGCTTCAATCCATTTTCTTCCATTTGGTGCCTAATGAATATGACCCAGTTCACAGAAGTGGTAGTCAGGCTTAAGGCAGCCGGTCACTCCCCATTCCACGTGCAACCGATTTCCTTTCCTGCAGGGGATGCTAATTAAGTGTCATTTTCAAGTGTATGTAAATCTGTTCAATGTTAAGTTTGTTTGTTTATTTAATTTGTTATTTCTCTGACCCCGGCCTCAATCCCTCCTGGTTCACCTCCTGGTTCATCTCCTGGTTCACCTCCTGGTTCATCACCTGGTTCACCTCCTGGCTGACTGCTAAAGGGTGAACGATGCACAAGTGTATGTATTGTTTTGGGATTGTTGTACTAAATTATAACATTGTTCACCTAGATGGTATGTTTTGGGATTGTTTTACTACATGATAACATTATTCACCTATTGTTAATAATTAATGTCCAATCAGCTGTCAGTTCCCAATGAAGCAACTGTGCAGACTGTAATAGAACTGGGCCTGTTCTTGAGTGTCTTTCTATGGTTAAATTGGCTGTAGTATGTTTGTAGTCAGCAATTTTTTTTCCTTTCCGATTCAATACCTTAATGGGAAGCGATACCTCCTCGGTTTCTATTTGTAGAGAAAATAAGGATTGCTTTCTAAATTGGATTGCCCTCGCTGCTGACTTCATGTTCATGAATGACATCAAATTGTTAGTATAAAATGCTGTAATCCTATGGTTGATTCTTAACATGTCATTGTATGACTGACTGCTCTCCCAGGTGCCCAAAGAGAAGGATGAGATGGTGGAGCAGGAGTTCAACCGTCTGCTGGAGGCCACCTCCTACCTCAGCCACCAGCTGGACTTCAACTTCCTCAACAACAAGCCTGTGTCTCTGGGGCAGGCCCTGGAGGTGGTCATCCAGTAAGTGTTTGGCCCGGAAATCTCAGTTAACCCAGAACTAAAATCTAGTGTAATCTGGTCAGCTGTGTGATTTAGTTCTGGGTCCATACGTGTTAGAAATTGGGAGTTCCCCTTTCGCTAATTTCACCACACGTGCAAAGCAGTTGATGTTTAAGCACCGCTTTCGCCCAATCCTGATATGCCCAAATAATCTGTGTGGAAAACCCAAACACCAAAACTACTGCTGCTCGTTAGCCTATGCATTCCATACCGTCGTTTGCTGAATCTGTCCACTAAAGATTAACGGCCAGGCAACTTGTACAAATTCAGGGTTGATGGTTGTATTTTCATTTTCATAAAAAAAAAAAGTATCTCTCTTTCTCAATGGCACATATAATCACTGAGGTGTTCTTTTGTCTGGTGACGTCCAATAGACTGAGGTGTTCTTTTGTCTGGTGACGTCCAATAGACTGAGGTGTTCTTTTGTCTGGTGACGTCCAATAGACCGAGGTGTTCTTTTGTCTGGTGACGTCCAATAGACTGAGGTGTTCTTTTGTCTGGTGACGTCCAATAGACTGAGGTGTTCTTTTGTCTGGTGACGTCCAATAGGTTGCAAGAGAAACATGTGAAAGATGAGCAGATAGAACACTGGAAGAAGATTGTCAAGACCCAAGAGGATCTCAAGGAGCTGTTGAACAAGGTGACCATAAGATCCACAGTTTCCACTGTATTTCAGGTCAAAAGAAGGACGAGAGTAGCTTGTGTGTAGATGCCTGTAGATGTACTCTGTCCCTCCTTTTAATCGGGCTTCTCCTCCTTTCTATATCGAACATTCCCTAATTTCCTCAGATGGTGGGTACCAAGGAGAGGGTCAAAGAGCTTCATCAGCAGCACAAGGAGGCCAGCGAGGTCAAGCCCCCCAGAGACATCACCGCTGAGTTCCTGGTCAAGAGCAAGCACCGTGACCTGACCGCACTCTGCAAGGTGAGACCACAAGTCAACCACTCACGTTCTCGGTCACACCACCCTACTGTAGAGGCAGAGTGGAGGCACAGAGGAAGGATGGATTAAGGGATGATTGATAATGGTGTTTTTTGGAGTGGATGGGAACAAAATGGGATTGAAATCCTCATCACCTCAATTGACTTGTTCCATACAAATGGCTTCAAGCTGCAAGCAGTTAATGCCACATTACGCTGATTACTTTCCTGTTTGCTTGTATGTTTTTCCCAAAACAAACTAATTCCATTCCTGTGAGGTGTGGTACTTCCTCCAGACTCACACAACCACGTGGATAAGCCATCAATCTTAACAGCTGGAGTTGTTAGCAAGAGCAATCACCTATTTCTAGCCTCCAGACACAATTGGATTCAATTAAAGGCATTATCAACGTATGTGTTTTGAATCGCACCAATTTTAAGCCACGTTTGTGTGATTATTAGAGCACTGGACTGGGACTCCCAATAGCAGCTTGACTAGCAGGATGGTCTGCTGCTACAGTAGAGGCCTACTCTGTATAGCATTCACTGTTGAGTTACTTTCCATCAACTCTGTTTCCATTGTAATTGTTGTGGTTGTTTTATAGAAAATCTCCTCCATTTGAGTATTTTCTTAATTTGAGTAAACTAATTTGCCAGGGGAAATATAGAGACTAATGACTATAGCCTGCTGTCTGTCACACTATGGCTGTTAACACCAGCAGCCTAATTCAGATCGTTTGCCCAATAGACCAATTAGTGGGAAAAAGATTCAGTTGGGCTGCCTGTTTTTTTTTTAACTCGGCCTAAGAGCTTTAACAGAAATAATGTTAACATAGCAAATGGAGAGATTGGATTTGGGCCATTAAGCCAAGAGCTGTACTTGATACATAACTTTCACTTAAGTCCAATTTTCACTCAGCCTCCTGCTGACATCAACGCACGACTAAGTGAGAATTCGACTTAAATAGAATGCTAGAATTTTCCACATTGACTCAATAAATGCTCAAAGTCGTGACAATGGCATTAGCCGTAAGCAAAGCAGACAGCTAGACTGGTCTGTCTTGCCTGGCGCAGATAAAGCTTCACCTCAGAAGTGTATTTTCAGGAGGCAGGTTTTAAACACAGCTGCTGTCTGTTCTTGTCGTCTCTCGGTCAACTGCCTCCTGAAAAAGCCACTTCTAAGGCGTGACTCAGGTTGGTCTGTCTGGTTGGTTGGAAATGATACACACACACACACACACACTGAGAGCGTGTTTGATACACGTTCAGGGTCGGAAGCCTTGGGCAGAAGGTTGTGGGGTTTTTGTTTTAGTTGGACATATTTGTTAGGCCGTGTCAACTAGCTGTAGGGGTAGGTGGTGAAACTGGGAAATCTGGATATGGTGAGTCAGCCCATTTAACCGACAGCTGCTCTCCTTCCTACTTGACTTAGAACCTCTTTAGGGGTGTGTGCAGCGCAGTACATACATTCCCCTGTTTCCCTTACTATCACACAGCGGTCAGTACACACACACACACACACCTCTGTATGTCCCACAGTGTTTATACCTTGCCGTCCCCTGTCTCTTGTAGGAGTATGATGAGCTGGTGGAGTCGCAGGTCAAACTGGAGGAGAAGCTCCAGGAACTGGAGGCCAACCCACCCAGGTAACACTTTAACCCCTCAACTCCACCGTAAAGGCCTGTTGTGGTCCTGTTCTTTAAGCGTGGCTGTGCTGTAGCCTGGGTGCCAGGCTGTTTCTGCTCTCTTGCCAGCTCTTTATGGAATTGTCATGCCAATGTTTGGCTTTAGACTGATCTGGGATCAGTCTACAGACAGATCTGGGATCAGTCTACAGACAGATCTGGGATCAGTCTACAGACAGATCTGGGATCAGGCTACAGACAGATCTGGGATCAGGCTACAGACAGATCTGGGATCAGGCTACAGACAGATCTGGGATCAGGCTACAGACAGATCTGGAACCAGGCTACAGACAGATCTGGGATCAGGCTACAGACAGATCTGGGATCAGGCTACAGACAGATCTGGGATCAGGCTACAGACAGATCTGGGATCAGGCTACAGACAGATCTGGGATCAGGCTACAGACAGATCTGGGACCAGGCTACAGACATATCTGGGATCAGGCTACAGACATATCTGGGATCAGGCTACAGACATATCTGGGATCAGGCTACAGACAGATCTGGGATCAGGCTACAGACAGATCTGGGATCAGGCTACAGACAGATCTGGGATCAGTCTACAGACAGATCTGGGATCCGTCTACAGACAGATCTGGGATCCGTCTACAGACAGATCTGGGATCAGGCTAGATATGTTTGCATCCATCCTTTCTTTTTTTTAACCCTCTGATAATCTCTCCACAGTGACGTGTACCTGTCATCCCGGGACAGACAGATCCTTGACTGGCACTTTGCCAACCTTGAGTTCGCCAATGCCACACCCCTCTCCACCCTCTCGCTCAAGCATTGGGACCAGGTACACTCCTACTCATAGTCCCTCATTAAAGGTTGACTCAGTGATGTATAATGTAAACACAATATCGGGTCAATTTTGGCAACAGCTGAGAGAGTTGAAGCGCGAGGCTAAACTTGCCAGCTCTTTTCCTCCAGTAGCTACCAGGTTGTAGCGGCGTGAAGACCAGATGCTCCGTGTGACTGAGAGCAAAGGCTTGAATCACGTCCATCTCATTATCTATGGTGCTGCTCGTTGCATCATCTCGCAGTGCATGGGGCTTGCCCTTCCACCAAACCAATCTGTCTTGTCTTGGCACTTCTCTCTCCTAGTATACACATCCACACTACATCAGATTTCACCCACCAGAAGAAAGGAAGACTAGAGTGTGCACTTACTATAACCTGCTATTAGACACCATGTCCAATTTAATCTAGGACATTCAAACCACCGGGCTATAGTCTCCATAAACCACGCATTACCGACATTATGAGTCCCTTCTAATATGTTTTCTAGTCCCTGTAAACGACACAATCCACATTCTGAGTCTGACAATTGTATTGATGTGTTGTGCTGTTTTCTCTCCCTTAGTTCCTGTAAACCATATATAACCCACATTTTGTTGTTTTCGCTCCCTGTAAACCATATATAACCCACAGTTTGTTGTTTTCGCTCCCTGTAAACCATATGTAACCCACATTTTGTTGTTTTCGCTCTCTGTAAACCATATGTAACCCACATTTTGTTTTCGCTCCTTGTAAACCATATATAACCCCATGTTTTGTTGTGTTTTCTCCCTGTAAACCACATATAACCCACGTTGTGTTGTTTTCTTGCCCTGTAAACCACATGTAACCCACGTTGTGTTGTTTTCTCCCTCCCGCCCTCTCCTGTCCAGGACGATGACTTTGAGTTCACAGGCAGCCACCTGACAGTGAGGAACGGCTACTCCTGTGTCCCTGTTGCTCTGGCCGAGGGCCTGGACATCAAACTGAACACAGCGGTACGACAGGTCCGATACACCGCTTCTGGTAAGTTTAAGTGTGGCTTTCTTTGTGTTGTGTGTGTGTGTGTGTGTGTGTTAAACTTGTTTGACTAACCATGTGTATATCTCCAGGTTGTGAGGTGATCGCAGTGAACACTCGCTCCACCACCCAGACGTTCATATACAAGTGTGACGCGGTGCTGTGCACCCTACCCCTGGGTGTCATGAAGCAACAGCCCCCCGCCGTTCAGTTTGTTCCTCCCCTTCCTGAGTGGAAGACCGCAGCTATCCAGAGGATGGGCTTTGGAAACCTCAACAAGGTACAGAACACCCCTCCATTTGGTAACACTTTATTTTTGGTGTTTGTACTGAGGTGCGAGTCCTTTGGGAGTCCTGCTGCTAAAAACAAGGTACTGAAAATCGCTCACTGGGTACTGTGACATCTTGTGTCTCTGTTGTCTTTGGTGTGTGTCTGTTCTTTTTGGTGTTTATACCCATCTGGACTGAGATGGATGGAAGACTCCTTTTGGAGTCTTGGTGCTGCAGTGTCCTTGAAGTAGGAACTTGACCTTCAGTGGGAAATCTGCTGCTGTACAAATGGATTTGTCTTAAAAAAGCCTCTTTGCTCACTTGATAGTAAACTACCAGGAAGTGAAGTAAAATTATGACAATGTCTCCCGCTGTCAAGACATGTATTTCCCTCATTCAGTCACCCTGTCAATTTACATTGCATGAATCAGCCCAGGTGTTTTGTACATGCAGTACAGAGAACAAGGCAGTTTTTATTAGTATGCTCCTACACCCTCTCCCCTGGTTGGAGGACTTGTTGGAAAACTTTATTAATTTAAATTAAATATATACAGTGCCTTCAGAAAGTATTCATACCCCTTGACTTACTCCACATTTTGTTACAGCTTGAAATCAAAATGGATTAAAAAAAAAATAATAATCTCACCCATCTACACACAATACCCCACAATGACAAAGTGAAAACATGTTTTTAGAAATATCAAATTTACATAAGTATTCACACCCCTGAGTCAGTACTTTGTAGAAGCACCTTTGGCAGTGATTACAGCTGTGAGTCTTTCTGGGTAAGTCTCTAAGAGCTTTCCACACCTGGATTGTGCAACATTTGCCCATTTATTCTTTTCAAAAATCTGTCAAAATGGTTGTTGATCATTTCTAAACAACCATTTTCAGGTCTTGCCATAGATCTTCAAATAGATTTGTCAAAACCGTATTAGAAGGTGTGTAGGTGAGTGAGGGTTTTGGCAATCTGTTAGTGGAGGAGGACTCTGATCTGATTACTATCTACCCTCTGTTTTGTTTCTTCCTGCGCCATGATGTGCATCATCCACTGCAGCGTTTCAATCTGCTAATTTGGCTGCGCCAGAAAATGCTGCATTATTATGCAACGATAGCTGTTTGTGGCGCCTCGTGGCCACCAGAGGGAGCTCTGTCTCTGGATCACTTGAATGGAGCAACTTGTTTCTAATGACAGTGTGTGTATGAAAATATTATTGTGCGTGAAAACAACTTCTCACGAATATAGAACCATCAGTTGTCAGTTGTAACCATAGAGATTATATAATTCAGTTGCGTTTAATACTGTTGGTCGGAACGATGTTGAAATGCAGTTGCTCAGACTGCTCACGTTTGGTCCGGTTCCAGCTTTCCCTCTGGTGTCTTATAAAAAGGCACAGGGCATCAAACCAGGTTTATTGACGTATTATTGACTCAACTGCAAACTTTGCCTTGGAAACTGTCCTGAATAGGCTGACTAGACTCATGTTGACTGGTATCTGTGGGGTTTATTGAGTCACTCATGCTGATGTTGTGTGTTCCTCCCGTCACCAGGTGGTGCTGTGTTTTGACCGTGTGTTCTGGGACCCCAGTGTGAACCTGTTTGGCCATGTTGGCAGCACTACAGCCAGCAGGGGAGAACTATTCCTCTTCTGGAACCTCTACAAAGGTGAGTAGGGCTTGGCGATATGGTCAAAATATCATTGGCCATATCGCGGTCTAAAGAAAATATTTGTATTCAATTTTTCTTTTAATAATAAAAGTTCAACATTTGATTTATGAGTAGTGCGTGACCCTAGGGTGACAACACATACATCATAAGTGATTTCAACGGGTCTTTCTCCATTCTGCAATTGCGATTTGACTTGCGTGATCTGTTGGAATCATGGAAATTGAATGATTATTCAAATTCTATAGTTAGAATATTATAATTTTATACTTTTGAATACAGTGTTTGACATATCAAATGAAAATGCCAGGAAGGCGTTATTGTGACGGTAGGAACCGAAGTATTGACAAGTGTTTCCTAGGGGACTCTTTAATCTTTGGCTACGTTGAATGTTTTCTCTTAGCTACTTTGTGTAGCTAACGTTCTTACTTTGCATATTCCTCTTTGATTTAGAAGATACTGTTGCACAAACAACATGCAGATGTAGTTCTACACCATCACTGGTATTATCAGGCTGTATAACTAGTTACGTTTGCCCTGACTCAGTACATTTATTAGCTAGCTAGTGATTAGCATTAGCGGCTAACAAGGTTTAGGTCCAACTTACTGAAAAAAGACAAACTAGCTATTTGCAGATGTAAGAAACACAAACTTAAGTAATTCTAGAACGCTAGAGGATTTTTATTAAGAAGCAAAGTGTTGTTATCAACATTGTTGCATGTGCTGCATTGACTATGCAGAGACTAGTTCTTGTGTCAGGGAGCGGGGCTAAATCTATGGAAAGCGGCGTGGAGAGAGAGAAAGCGGAGACCGATTTACTCGAGTAGCGAAGTAAACTATAAAAATGGATGATACACACAGCATATCGCATTTAACAAACCAAACATTCAAACACCGTTATCGAAGGTCAAGTAAAAACCCAAACCGGTCCGTGCATCAACACCAGTATATTGTAAAGTACAGGATATTGCCCGGCCCTAGAGGTGAGCACAGTGAACCAGTCAATTCTCTCTGAACTGTGATGGACCTAATTGGACTCTTTATTTTGTTTTAATAGTCTGTCCTTTCATCTCCTTGCGCTGATCTGTAAGAACTGACCAGGTGAAAGCCATCCCGATATTAAGCTTCTTCCACCATGTGGTTTTCTATTGTCAAGTCTTGTCGCATGTAGATAACGGGGAGGATATAGGAAGAGGATGGATTTATAAGCAACTGAGTTAGACTTGGTGATATTTTGATGTAGTCACGCATTTGTTCCTTCTCTGAATGAACACAATTTCATTTTCACAGTGGTGGAAAAAGTACTCAATTGTCATGTAAAAGTAAAGATATTTTAATAGAAAATTACTCAAGTAAAAGTGAGTCACACATTAAAATACAACTTGCGATAAAGTCAAAGTATCTGGTTTTAAATGTACTTAAGAACAGTGGTGGGAAAAGTGCTTAATTGTCATACTTGAGTAAAATTAAATGCCATACATCAAATAGATAGATAGATAGATAGATAGATAGATAGATAGATAGATAGATAGATAGGTACTTTATTGATCCCCCGGGGGGGAAATTTCATTGTCAAGCAGCTACAACAAAACACAGGGCAGGTGCAAAATGCCACAACGAAAGTACACAAAAGACAGATACACGGTACATGATACATAGAGCTGCAGTATGAAAAAAATATAGAAATACAAGATATCTGGAGTGCAAAAAAATAAAAGCTATAAAAAGACATTGCATAGTATGGGTGGTTAGCTGAATATGTACACTATACATTGGTGGATGTTGGATGGTTAACTATACTATACAGGTCGATGGCAGAGAAATACTTCAGTAGCTAAAAATGTGTATGATATGAGCAAGGGTAATAATAGTTTACTTAATAGACAGACTGGGTAAATGAACAGGTAAGTGAAAATTTTGCATGGTTAAATTAGCTGTACAGGTAAGTATACAGTTATATTTACAGATGAGTGAATATTTGCATGGTTACACAAACTGTACAGGTAAATGACAGGAAGAGATACTTTAATAGCTAAATGTGTGTATGATATCATTTGGGGTAATAATAGTAATTCCCTTAAAATACAGTCCTTACTTAGTGCGCAGGGTTTAATTACAGACAACTGCACGTATTGCACATTCGATATACTAAAAGCAATGAGAAAAGGTGCAATTGACAGGATACTAATATGCATTCCTGAGTGAATGCCTACGTAAGTTAGGTCCAAGAATTACTAGCAATATTGCACGTGATATGATATAACAACTGTACATGAGTATGTATATACAGACCTGTATGAATAAATAGGTCCTGAGTGAATGAGTGCTGACGGACCAGAGTTACTCACGGATGGATGCATAATTGTTAAACTAGGTCCTAGCACCCCAACAGTTCCAGATCTATGTTGCCGACGGCACGGTGCCCCGGTGAGGCATTATATAGTCTAATAGCCGCCGGCAGGAAGGACCTCCTGTAGCGCTCTCTGGCACACCGTGGTGGGATCAGTCTGTGACTGAAAGTGCTCCTCTGCGTCATAACCATAGCGTGCAGAGGGTGGGTGACGTTGTCCATGATGGCCAGCAGTTTGGCCAGGATCCGTCTCTCCGCCACCTCCTCTAGAGTGTCAAGGCTCATCCCCAGGACAGAGCTAGCCTTCCTGATCAGCTTATTTAAATTCCTTAAATTAAGCAAGCCAGACGGCACACTTGTCTTGCTGCTTTTTTAACAGACAGCCAGGGGCACACTCCAACACTCAGCCATCATTTACAAATGCAGTATTTGTGTTTAGTAAGTCCGCCGTAACAGAGGCAGTAGGGATGACAGAGCGTTATATTGATAGGTCTGTGAATTGGACCATATTGCTGTCCTGCCTGAGCATTTGAAATGTAACTAGTTTTGGGGTGTCAGGGGAAAATGTATAAAGTACAAATTTTATTTGGGGATGTATGGGAGTACAAGTTGTCAAAAATATAAATAGTAAAGTAAAGATACCCACAAAACTACTTAAGTAGTACTTTAAAGTATTTTTACTTACACAACTGCATTTTCACATGCCTTACTGGGAAATTGACCCATGTGTTTTTCCCCCTCCCAGCCCCCATACTGCTGGCGCTGATGGCCGGAGAGGCGGCCGGCATCATGGAGAACATCAGCGACGACGTAATTGTCGGACGCTGCCTCGCCATCCTCAAAGGTATTTTCGGAAGCAGCGCAGTACCTCAGGTATGTGTGAATTTGGTTGTTTTGTACATAAAAATAGAATTACACTCAATATGGCCACCACCGGTCCTCCCATCACAGAACATAGACTTGAATCGTAATATCTGTTCTAGTTATTATATTTCTATAGTTTGAGTTCTCTCCAACCACCAGTCAAATACATCTTGAAAAGCCATGTCATATGTAGTTATTCATGTTGGTTAGGGCTGGAACTGTTTAGTGTTTACCAACCATGTTTACTGGAATCTAATATCGGCATGGAAACTCGCCGCTTTCTGTTTGTTGTCACGGCAGCCCAAGGAAACTGTGGTGACGCGTTGGCGTGCCGACCCCTGGGCGCGTGGCTCTTACTCGTACGTGGCGGCCGGTTCCTCCGGTAACGACTATGACCTCATGGCTCAGCCTATCACCCCCGGCCCCGCCATCCCCGGAGCGTCACAGGTAACATATGGGACCACTAAGAAATATGATACATTGCGAGACAGTTCCCCCAGATACAAATCAAGCCTAGTCCTGGGTCAGTAAGTATGCTCAGTGAAAAACTCATACACCACATACTCCTACTACGCTGTACTACCCTATAACACTTTGTACTCTGCTTTGGGATTAAGGCTGTAAACACTACATACATAAATATAGCTGCAAGCAGCAATGCCGGGGTTAGCTATGTGCCCACTGCGCCACGATCAGGACGAGTTACTTCTGTAATGTTTACCTCGCTTGCCAAATATCAGAATTCAAAATATATATATTTTTGACTACTAATTAAAAGTAATCTTCTCCAGAACCACTGGACCGATCGGCACCAAATTTGGTATATAGCATCTATGGATGCACATCTTAAAACGCAAGACTCTGGCTGAAACATTGTCCGCTATGAGCCAATGTTTATGTGTTTTCCTGTCCAACAGCGCCACAATGTTTCCAAACTCAACCATACTTTACAGGTTAGCTAGACTAATATCCTTGAGCATGTGTGCCAAATTTCATCACTCCGAGTCAAACCGATCAAGAGATACAGAAATGTGCTCGTTATTGGGCCACCATGTGGTCGATCTGAATGTGCTTGCATATGCTGCATTGACAGCGTTTGCAACATCTGTAGCAAGTTTTGTTACGATACGAATATCCTTGACTGATTTATAGGCATTTACATGCAAGCCCACATTAAATTTTATTGGTCAATAGCGACCTGAAATGTGTCTTACGCATTTAACCCAACCCCTCTGAATCAGAGAGGTGTGGGGGGCTGCCTTAAATCGACGTCCACGTCATAAGCACCGGGAGCAGTTGATGTTGGGAGGTTAACTGCCTTGATGAAGGGCAGAACGGCAGATTCTTCCACCTTGCCGGCTTGGGGATTTGAACCAGCAACCTTTCCGTTACTGGCCCAACGCTCTAAACCGCTAGGCTACCTGCCACCCTAGTCTGGGGTTTAAGTGTTTTTTTTTCACAATTAAAAATGGCTGAAAATCCATCATGGTGCACCTGAGGAATAATAATAATGAACAAAAACAATAAGGTGTCACCAGCTTCGCTGCTGAACCCCTGATAACACATTGTACTGGCATCCCACTTTTGATTCGTATATAGTGAATGCTAAAGGACCTAACCCGACAGTCTTTTGCACACATGCATGTTGTCCTCATGAATAGAATGTAAAGCCCCCATCTATTAAATCATCAGAACCTCCTCCCCCCTATCGCTTTAAGCCAATGAGAACCCTGGATATTAGCACATGCCAGAAAGGACCTGCATGTTTTTATAAAATAAAACATTTGCCCGAGTTCAATCATGAAACCACCAGAGTATGTTCGCAAATCTCATCCTCCTTAGCCAACCCACACCTCTTGGACCAAACAGAGTCGTTCCCGAGATGTTTTAGGGTAGTTTTGATGTTGAAACACTGAATTTTGGTTACACTCATATTTCTGATGATGTTGGCTTTCTGTGTTGGCTTTTGATGTTTGTCATTTCTCTCTCTTGCCCCCCCCTCGCAGCCCGTCCCACGTCTGTTCTTCGCCGGCGAGCACACTATCCGGAACTACCCGGCCACGGTGCACGGCGCTTTGCTCAGCGGCCTGCGAGAGGCGGGACGCATCGCAGACCAGTTCCTGGGCGCCATGTACACCCTCCCCCGACAGGCCACGCCCACAGCCGCCCCTCAGCCCTCCCCCAGTGTCTAGAACCCTGCCCTTTATAACAATGTCCTTCCATGTTCCAGTGATGTTGGTGACTCCTGCTAACTAAGGTGTAAAAAAAAAAAAAAAATGTGCCTGTCATTTTGTGCTAATGTTTAACCACCATCGATGTCACTGGACAAACAAACAGTGGAACTACCACTACATTCCCAAAGGACAGAGCCAGCAAAATTCATGTCTCTGGCACATCTTTTATGCTGTATTGGTCCACCTCCTCATAAATCAATGCAGTCCTCATAGCTGATGCAGCTAGGTGGAACCTTCAATGGAACTCCATAGGCTAGGCCCATGCTAGGATCTCGTTGTTGAAGGTAAAGAAAGCCTCTTTGGAAGGAATGATCTAGTTCTGGTTCCCACTTCCCAGTCTTATTCCAGTAGGATGACACTACACTAGGTGTCATGGCCATCCCTGTTCCACTTTTTCCGTCACCCAGCCCGGGACTTGAACCAGCGACCTTCCTGTTACTGGTCCACCTCTCTAACCTCTGGGCTATCTAGCATTAAATGGATTGAGGGGCTGAAGAGAAGGACCAGAAGCCAATGGAATCCAGAAACACAGACAATGAGCCACAGCAGACAGCCAATCACACGCTGTTTTCTCCCTCCAACCCTACTGTACCGGGTAGGTCCGCTAGATAGCATCAACACCGTAGCACTGTTTCACTCCCATTGAAACCTGTTGTATTTTTCTATTAAAAGTATGCTAGCTGCTGCGATGTTGTAGCCTACAAGTGCATTGTATTGATTGTTTTAAGGTTAATCTCGCTAATGTTAGTTGTATGCCTCCTACTAAATAGGACCTGTACCATGTAGGGTATGATGCATAGAATAGTAGTGGGAAAAAAATAGCAGTTTGTACTGAAATGCAAAAAGAAATATACTATGATTATGTTGAGAAAAATATCCAGTTGTGAATTTTTTGGTTATTATTTTTAGCAGCTTGTTTTGAAGTGTATTTTATTGTCAGCATTGCATACCTTTTGATATGTTTTCAACATTTGGGTATAAAAATCTAATAAATACGTCTTGCCATCTTGTTAAAAAAAAAAAAAAAGTTTCTTAATGAACAGGTTCAGATAGTACCTCCGTTTCACAACTAGTGAACACAACCCAGGCAGTTATGAGTGGAGGAGATTGCTTCCTGACCAGTGTCCACACACAGAGGGTGCGTCCCAATAATATCTCCTGAAGTGTACGCTCTTTCACTACTTCTAAAGATGATATATTATATTGACAACCTAGCCGAGTGACTGCTCTAACCATGGAAATACATGTCCTCAATGATTGAAGGAAGGCGAGAGCAGTTGGGGCCATTCTAGCCAACAAGAGGACAGATAACGTGTGTGAACAACAGGCACTATTAAGTTGACAGAATGCCACATGCATCCACTTAAATCAGTACATTTGTAACCACCTAAACATTAGGAAACTTCTATTCAATCAAGAAACCCTTGCGTTATACGACCATACAAAAAAAAAAACGGGCTTATGTAACAGGACAGATTTTGGGCAGAATTAGACATTCATTCATGTTTCTCAAATTTGGAAGTGTTTGGTTACTTCTCTGTATTGTTCCAAGGTTAAGGTTTGGGATTGGCTTAAAACAAAAACAGCTTTCTAATCGCTGGATTTGAACATGCAACCTTTTGAATCAGAGGCAGATGCTTTTGTCCATTCCTGTCCACAACACCCAAAACTAATGACTACTTGAAGGTAACAATGCTCACTGTTGGCCCCTAGTGGTTGGTTTCCTAGACTAGACGTAACATAGTAAACATAAATCCAGGAAACAAATTAGTATGATATGTTACGTTTTGTATGGTTACATGAAATAGGTTACAGAAGGCAAAAACAAAAGAAGGGTGGTTGGTTGGTTGTATAATGCAAACGTCTAGCAACCCAAAGGGTGCGCGTTTGAATGTGTTCACGGACAACTTTAGCATTTTAGCTAATGTTAGTTAGCCACCTAGCTGACGTTTGTCACAACAATTTGGAATTTAACATATTGTACTTCTTGCAAATTCATAACATTCTGTATCCACAAATGAATACATACAGTGCATTCAAGTATTCAGACCACTTGACTTGTTACATTACAGCCTTTATTCTAAAGTGGATTAAATAAAAACAAATCCTCAATCTTCAAAGAATACCCCATAATGACAAAGCCAACAAAATATATATAGATTACATTTATATAAGTATTCAGACCCTTTGCTATGAGACTCTAAATTGAGCTCAGGTGCATCCTGTTTACATTGATGCTTGGGATGTTTCTACAACTTGATTGGAGGCCACTTGTGGTAAATTAAATTGATTGGACATGATTTGGAAAGGCACACACCTGTCTATAAGGTCCCATGGTTGACAGTGCATGCAAGAGCAAAAACCAAGCCATGAGGTCGAAGGAATTGTCTATAGAGCTCCGAGACAGGATTGTGTCGAGGCACAGATCTGGGGAAGGGTACCAAAACGTTTCTGCAGCATTGAAGGTCCCCAGGAACATAGTGGCCTCCATCATTCTTAAATGGAAGAAGTTTGGAACCACAAAAACTCTTTCTAGAGCTGGCCGCCCAAGCAAACTGAGCAATCAGGGGAGAAGGGCCTTGGTCAGGGAGGTGACCAAGAACCCGATGGTCACTTTGACAGAGCTCCAGAGTTCCTCTGTGGAGAAGGGAGAACCTTCCAGAAGGACAACCATCTCTGCAGTACTCCACCAATCAGGCCTTTGTGAAAGTGGTCAGACAGAATCCACTCCTCAATAAAAGGCACATCGCCAAAAGATACTAAAGGACTCAATTGAATCTATTTTAGAATAAGGCTGTAACGTAACAATGTGGAAGTCAAGGGTTCTGAATACTTTCCGAACGCACTGTACAAAACGTAACATTATACTAAATGGAGTTTCTCTGATTTACGTACAGAATTATACGAAATGCTCTGAGACCAGGTTGGGTTTCCACGTCATCTCCCATTGTCCTCAGAAATGGCTGGGCGTTGAATACTGATTTGTATCATGGGTGACCTGCCTGATTTTATAGCAGTAATTTCCTTTCAAATCAGTAAAGGGCAGTGAAGAAGTGCACACTTTGGGAGGAAGGGTAGATAATTGGGATACAGCCACACATCTCTGACCTGGGTGGCCTCTGTGTTTATGTAGCACTGATTCTCCCAGTCCTCTTCCTGACCATTGGCCTGCTCCCTGGAGCATGTGTATGTGGTGGCCGGTACAGGCTTTGGCAGCTTACGCCATTGTGGGGGTCTGATGGACCAGTGGAGAAATTGCACTGGGCGGTTTGTGAACATAGTTCAGGACCAGTACCCCTAGTTTCCCTGGGCGTGAGGTCCATAGGACCACAGTACAGAGGTTTGACTTGACTATAGTAACTTCGGTTGGGAAATGTATTGAAATAGCTCTCAAGGTTGGCACTGGGTTATTTCCATGTGTGGTTCACCATGGGGCTTTATGTTATTATATACACAACAGTTTCTATTGGAGGTCTCTACCACTACTTTCCTCTCCTACTGGCAGGTGTAGGTCTCCCTGCTGGTAGAAGTTAGTTACACAGGGCTGAGGCCTGCCTGAACGCCTATCCTACTGGCAAGTGTAGGTCTCCCTGCTGGTAGAAGTTAGTTACACACGGCTGAGGCCTGTCTGAACGCCTCTCCTACTGGCAGGTGTAGGTCTCCCTGCTGGTAGAAGTTAGTTACACACGGCTGAGGCCTGCCTGAACGCCTCTCCTACTGGCAGGTGTAGGTCTCCCTGCTGGTAGAAGTTAGTTACACACGGCTGAGGCCTGTCTGAACGCATCTCCTACTGGCAGGTGTAGGTCTCCCTGCTGGTAGAAGTTAGTTACACACGGCTGAGTCCTGTCTGAACGCATCTCCTCCAACAGCCTTGTGACTCTAAATGCAGCCTGTACAGAAGTCACAGGTGGGGTGAAAATGTACCCAGACACACAGCTCACTTTCTCTCCCACGCACTTGTTACGGGGATGCCAGTTACAAGATGTGACAGCAGTTCCAAGAAGGAACTCGTAGATGAGGTACCGCTATTGATACTCAGACCCATGTCAGGATGAATGATGTATGGGCATTGCTGTAAATGTCAAAATGCAGGCACTAACAGGTTGCAAGAGTCATGTAAACGTATGTTCCTTATTGTCCTAAACATACATCATATATGTCTGTATACAGTTTACATTTTTTTTTTTTTTTTTTTTTTTTTACATTTTAGTAACTTATCCAGAGCAACTTACAGTAGTGAGTGCATACATTTTCACATTTGTTCATACTGGTCCTCTGTGGGAATCGAACATACAACCCTGGCATTGCAAGTGCCATGCTCTACCAACTGAGCCACACTTGTCAGTTTAATTGAGTAAATATTCAACTTTTGCTCTTGGTGGTTGAACAGTTCTCTCTCACCGTACAAACTTGCATAGATTACAATTTTGCAGAGTATGATTAATTTGTATGCTTGACTTCACACACCAGATCGGACCTGGGTACCATGCTCAGTGGTTCACAGCAAAGTCCCGATCCAGCAGACGACCTTGTGACAGATTCTGATCTGATTGAACCTCCTCACAGTGGTTCCCCAAACCTTTTCTGCATTATGACCCTAACTAAGCAGCACATTTCCAGATAATTCACTCAGGTTGTACAACTGATGTGCCGGGTGTCTTCACAACCGTTTAAAAATATTTTGTTATATAGACAAACTCGTAAAAAAAAATATGCATGCCATCACAACTGCACTCAGTTGTACAACGTGTGAACTGGGCCAACCCTTAATTTGGGCAACTGCTGTTACTAATTCACTCTATAAACCTGTTACTAGACCTGCTGGCTTGAAGACTGTCAGGGAACAACCCTAGCCTTCTCACTGCCTGGCAGTGCTGTTTAACAGAACGGTGTGTGCTGACTAGGCATTCCACAAGAGTTTCTCCCCATCACCCGATGTATTTGCCTAATTTCTCTGCTAGTTTGCTTACCTTGCACAGTCAAAAGCATCTCTAGCCAAGCCTCAGTTGCTGGTGATATAAAAGGAAACACACTTGCGTGCGCGCACTCACACTCACTCTAGGGTAAGGTGCTGTCAAATTGTTAAATGAAAGACCTAAAGACTTGAGTGAGTTTTTTGCACATTCCCATAACACAAAGTATAGTCAAGATAGACACAAAAACATGGTTACAAACAGGTTGGTTTTTTACTTTATTGGAATACATAGTCCACTGTACAGTTGGCAGCTTCGAGAGACCTACATGCAGAACGCGATAAGGTTTAACATGCACAAACGTATTACCCTAGGACAGAAAAAGCATCCCGCACAGGTTGCCGTTTATCGCTGACACGCAGAGAGAAGCTCAGAACATCGACATAATAACCCTTTTGATCTGATTTCATAACATACATTTTTCTCTCTTTGATATGACTGTAGGTTCCCTCCAGCTGTTTTAAGAGTAATTTCTATCCATGTATAAACACACTGCAATACAGAATACATGAGTTCCAAGTTCCAACTCTCCTAGTTGATTGTACAGGACGAAATTCCTCTGTGTGTCTATGTGGGAGTGTAAGTAGGTGTGTGTGGAGAATATCCAGTTTTTGTTCATGTTGGAGTGTGTGCGTGTGTCTCGAGGCCTGAACATCTCTTTCTTTGGCAGCACTTGCACACAAGATGAACAAACTCAATGTACGAGAAGGAAAACAGAAAACCTGGTAGAATGACTGAGTCCTGAACCGCTAATAACAGGACGTCACATGGTGTATGACTTTAGACTGCGTGGACTCCGAGCAGACACACTCCTGATAAAACGTACATTGCTCTCATTCTTCCAACGACTATGACAAGTTTCTGTCGGCTTGCCTTGCCATCGCATGTCATAGCTCAAGATCATGAGACATCTCTCACATTAAAACAACAAAACAGGAAAAGTACTCTCCAGGAGTGTATTAATGAGAATCTAGCAACAAAACCTTCCTACATATATTTCAATAAGGACCCACTTTACAAAATTACAAGATTTTCTTAAATAAAATCTATCCGATACAGCTTCCAAAATAGGATATATTTTGTTTTACAAAACTGAAACAAAAAAAATACATGGGCGGAAAACAAAAGAAACCCTCAAATTGAATATTTCCCCTTATTTCAGCACAAATAGTTGAAGAGACAGGGTATCCATCTTGGAAAACACTGGCGCTATCTCACAGACTCTAAACTGAAAATACTGTGGAATGATTTTGGCACAATGTTAGAATTCAGAGACTGACATGATCGAGTGCCATGCCTCACGAAATCAATTGTTTAAAAAAATTAAGCACTCTATAATAAAATCTCTACAATAAACAGTCCACCACTCCTCACGCTATCGCACGAGTTGTTTAGCAAATTCCCCAAGCAACTTTATCAATTTCAATTTGGCCGGTGCAAAAACATATACATATATACACACACACACCTTTGATGACCATACATTCAGCGAGGAAAAAAGAATTCTCAGGGACAAACACAAAAGCAAAGGGGTTTTTACTTATGTAGGGTCTTAATTTAAGTGCTGGTTAAGTGCAGATTACCATTTCTGATGTCCAATGACACCATGAACCCTCACCTTACAAAGGAGGCCTTTCAGGACCAATGCCAAGTCACTCCACTCTCTGGCCCCTCTGGTCTCGCTCCACTAACTACATTCTACACTACTTTGTAAGAGAGGAGAAATAACGTTTATACACCAGAAGTTCCATAATGAGGAGTGTTAAAAGTTTAGTTCTCATCTCAAATTGGCAGAGGTTTTTCCTGTCTAAACCTCGTCTTCCTCTGACCTTCTCCGATCATACCTAAATCTCCCTAGAGCAGCGATCACTTGATTATCTGAGCAGACAAAAGATCTGTGATACTCACTCTTTAGAACAACTAGCCTTTGAACTCCTGCAGAGCATTAGGACGGGGTGCTGGCCTTGCATCATAGGATCAATGAAATATGATGATTCCCGACCCACAGTGATGTATGTCTATGGAAATGACAGCCTGTGACGTGCCTGGGCTCAACTTTGACACGGACCTCTGAAATCAGCACTTCATTAAGATGGGCTGGAGTTCACTAGCTAGCTGCTGACTATCAAAATGTCCCTAGTGAGATAATCGCAACGAGAGTCTGCACAGACACTTTTATATGAGCATCACACATATACCCTTAAGCTATGATGGACAATAAGCACTAGCACGTGGCTTTTGGCTTACACATCGGAGCGAGCCAGTTCTGACTGGCACTCATCAACTGCCTCCATTTCGGGTTATTGCTGGCTGCTGCCAAATCGTTTTGCGTTCCTCCCAGTATTTATAACCCCCAAAGTCCAAAGGAAAGACGCGATTAGCTCCAGCCTTGACCTTCAACCTTTCAGCTATCCGGGGGCTGTATATCAGTGTCTGCCGGCAAGCTTTGGCAGCCTGCAAAACGTCTCTCAGAACTACCCATGCTTATCAAAGTCGTTAGGAATCAAGGCATTATTGGAGGGGAAGGAGGGAAACTGGAACCACTGTACTTTTCCCTTCTCAGAACCACTGTGCAGGAAAGAAGTGATGAGGTCGGAAATACGGATTTGGAACGAGTGGCCTGCTGGCGGTCGTCATCCTGGTAACCGAGGACTGTTCAACAACAGAAGCCTTCTGAAGTGGCTAAGTCATCACGTAGCCCTTGGCACATCAGCGCTCCGCTTCTGAACAGCATCAAGTGGTGTGTGTTTGCACTAAACACATGTTCGCAGATGGGCCAGTAGCCCTGTAAGGGGCCACATGGCAACACTAATGCTTTATGATGCCGAGCTGGAGCACTTCTGACAGGCAAATCGGAAAGGCAGAACATTTTGGGCAGTGAACATTATTTTATGGGTCCTGTTTTTTTGGGGAAAACAAAAATACGATTCAATTCAAACTATTGAGGGTATTTTACTTGTCTGGAAATGTTTCTTCAATTGAGGGTATTTTACTTGTCTGGGAATGTTTCTTCAATTGAGGGTATTTTACTTGTCTGGGAATGTTTCTTCAATTGAGGGTATTTTACTTGTCTGGGAATGTTTCTTCAAATTGAGGGTATTTTACTTGTCTGGGAATGTTTCTTCAATTGAAACCACAACGGTCTTCTATCACAGATTCTCTCCAAATATTAAAATCAAATCTGTAATGACTGCATTCGTTATACTATACCACAAAATAATCAGTAGACCAACCTTGACTGAAATACTGTACTATTTTCAATATATCCCAGGCCCCTTTCTCTCTCTCTAACTCAAGGCACCAATATGTTTAGATATATTTTTAGAGCAGCGGCGGAACACTCACAGCGATGACAGTAAGTGGAGGAATAATTATTTAAAGGGAACAAGGGAGTAATTCACACAGCCGAGGCTCAACAGCTTAGTAATGTGTAGCCAGCAGGAGGAGGGGAATTGCACCTCCCATTTCTACAAGGTTAGAGGAATACAAGATGGTGATTTCGGGGTTAGGGTGGTTATATTTGTATTATTTATGTGTAATGACTTCTTCCATTTCCCATAATCAATACACTATGAAATCTAAAGGACTGTAAAATGGTAGGTCTGCATCACAAAATTGCAACGTTCACAACGAAAAATAGGTATATGCATTTTGTAGTAAATAACTAATAAATATGAAAAGTAAACAGTGAAAAGGCAGGTTGGCTGGTACTATACAGGCAAGGATGCATGACAATGACTGACCAGTATCAAGGGGAAACCTCTCCTACCTCTCCGGTCAATCCCACATAGTATGACACTTGGGATCATCTGACTGGTGAAACCACCATGAGCGGTAGTGAAGGATATGAACCGCGTTACCACCTGGATTAGCCCATTCTGTCCCCAACGGTGTAGTAATACAGTGACTCTCCAATAGGATCTGAGGGGCAGACGATTTTGCTCCTCCAAAAGGCCATTTTTAGGATGAGCTGCCATTCCTGAGGTGATATGGCGCCCTTCCTACCAGAGTTCAGAGTATTGCTTGTACGAGTACATCAGACCTCAAAACTAGATCCACCTGCCAGACTGGTTGTGTTTCTATGGCACCCCCATGATCTGTTTCTGGCCTGAATGACAGAGAACCCTCTCTAATAAAACAACAAAAAGTCCAGTTTCAATATTACAACAAAATACACTTGTAAAGAAACGGGGAGAAGTTGAGACGATTCGAGTCCAACGCCTTGCTTCCTATGTCTGATTGGCTGTTCACAGCTGCACTGCACATTTTACTGCTAGATCCAGGGTTGCAGTTCCAGTTGGAGGAAGGTGTGCTGAAGCAGAGCACCCTGGGAATAGTAGTCCTGTTCCAGATAACAAATACATGTCCCCAAGCCTAAATAAGTGCATTCCATCATTCATTGAGTGCAGACAAAGGGGGATGGACTTTCCTTTCTGCTGTTCTAGATTCTAGAGTCCAGTTGAGGGGTAAGAGACGGTGGTGATCAACAGGGAGCGAGTTACTGATAAAAACAAAATGAAGCACAATTTGAAGGTTGTTGATCAAAGTACTTGGCCATTATCTTCTTATTGCATAGGGACGGATGTTGAAGAGGATATTGTGTATTCAGCCTATAAGAAAATAAGAATGTGTATCTATGACAGGGTCCTTGTCTTTGTTGTTCTTGAAGCAGAGAGCATGCTGGGAAACTGGAAGCACATAACTCCAAAATGCTCATTTTATACAGTATGTTGAAACATGCAAACTTCCTCAAAGCCCTACATTCAACTCTCTTTTAGGTCCACATTATGCATTCTCTGGGATGATAGTCATGTTTGTGGGTTAAAAATAGATATAGGTGTATGTGTACAATGTGCAAAATAAAACCCTGCAAAAACTGCTATGGTTGTTAGCATGAAGCAAATACATGGACAAAAGCTCAACAAATTAAGTAAAAAAAAATAATAAATCAAAGTAATTCGCTCCCCGTTTCTAGTCGAATCCTTTGTGTAGCTCGGGGGAGCTCCGCTTCAAAGTTCCCAAGTGAGATCTTGTAACGGTCCATTCTGAAAGACAACAAATCCTTCCTTCCTGTGTCTCTCACACACCCCCCCCCCCCCCCGCCCCACCCCACACACACACACACACACACATCTCTAGACCCAGTCACCCGAGTGAGCGTCTCTCCCTTGTCATTATAATACATCAGGTAGAAGAAGCGGGAGAGGGTATGTTGGCTGGTGGTGGGTCCACTCCCTCGCGATACTGTATATGGGCATATTATAATACAACTGAAGTGGTCTGTGCAGATCAATGATGTATATATGACATATATAAACCATGGCTTGCTGACACTGTGTATTGCCCATTGAGAGGCTTTGAAGCCACCAGTCGGCCATATTGGCACTCCCTAGTTGAAGCAGTCCTCCATAGGAATTAATGGAATTCTACAATATTAAAATTCTATGTTTTAAGGTCAAAATTACATGTACAGTGCATTCGGAAAGTATTCAGACCCCTTGACTTTTTCCACATTTTGTTACGTTACAGCCTTATTCTAAAATGTATTAAATTATATTTTTTCCTCATTAATCTACACACAATACCCCATAATGACAAAGCGAAAAATGTATAAAAAAAAACAATAAAAATACCTTATTTACATAAGTATTCAGACCCTTTGCTATGAGACTCAAAATTGAGCTCAGGTGCATCCTGTTTTTATTGATCATCCTTGAGATGTTTCTACAACTTGATTGGAGTCCACCTGTGGTAAATTCAATTGATTGGACATGATTTGGAAAGGCACACACCTGTCTATAAGGTCCCATGGTTGACAGTGCATGTCAGAGCAAAAACCAAGCCATGAGGTCGAAGGAATTATCCGTAGAGCTCCGAAACAAGATTGTGTCGAGGCAGATCTGTACCAAAACATTTCTGCAGCATTGAAGGTCCCTAAGAACACAGTGTCCCCCATCATTCTCAAATGGAAGAAGTTTGGAACCACCACGACTCTTTCTAGAGCTGGCCACCTGGCCAAACTGAGCAATCGGGGGAGAAGGGCCTTGGTCAGGGAGGTGACCAAGAAGCTGATGTTCACTCTGACAGAGCTTCAGAGTTCCTCTGTGGAGATGGGAGAACCTTCCAGAAAGACAACCATCTCTGCAGCACTCCACCAATCACGCCTTTTTGGTAGAGTGGCCAGACGGAAGCCACTCAGTAAAAGCAGCGGTGTAAAGTACTTAAGTAGAAACACTAGTACTACTTAAGTCGTTTTTGGGGTATCTGTACTTTACTTTAGTATTTATTTTTTTGACTATGTTTACTTCACTACATTCCTAAAGAAAATATTGTACTTTTTACTCCATACATTTTACCTGACACCCAAAAGTACTTGTTACATTTTGAATGCTTAGCAGAACAGGAAGATTGTGAAAATCACACACTTATCAAGAGGACACGTGGTCATCCCTACTGCCTATGTTCTGGCGGACTCACTAAACACAAATGCATTTTTTGTTAATAATGTCTGAGTGTACCCCTGGCTATCCGTACATTTAAAAAAAACGAGAAAATGGTGCCGTCTGGTTTGCTTAAGATAAAGAATTTGATAATTTGATATATTTTTGCAATTACATTTACTTTTAATACTTAAGTATATTTAAAACAAAATACTTTTTCTCAAGTAGTGTTTTACTGGGTGACTTTTACTTCAGTAACTTTCTATTCAGTAATCTTTACTTTTACTCAAATATGACCATTGGGTACTTTTTACACCACTGAGTAAAAGGCACAGGACAGCCCGCTTGGACTTTGCCAAAAGGCACCTAAAGGACTCTCAGACCATGAGAAACAAGAATCTCTAGTCTGATGAAAGCAAGATTGAACTCTTTGGCCTGAATGCCAAGCATCAAGTCTGGCACCATCCCTGCGGTGAAGCATGGTGGTGGCAGTATCATGCTGTGGGGATGTTTTTCAGTGGCAGGGACTGGGAGAATAGTCAGGATCAAGGGAAAGATGAACAGAGCAAAGTACAGAGATATCCTTAATGAACATCTGCTCCAGAGCGCTCAGGACCTCAGACTGGGGTGAAGGTTCACCTTCCAACAGGACAACGACCCTAAGCACACAGCCAAGACAACGCAGGAGTGGCTTCGGGACAAGTCTCTGAATGTCCTTGAGTGGCCAGCCAGAGCCCAGACTTGAACCCGACGGAACATCTCTGGAGAGACCTGAAAATAGCTGTGCAGCGACGCTAATCATCCAACCTGACAGAGCTTGAGAGGATATGCAGAGAAGAATGGGAGAAACTCCCCAAATACAGGTATGCCAAGCTTGTAGCGTCATGCCCAAGAAGACTCAAGGCTATAATCACTGCCAAAGGTGCTTCAACAAAGTACTGAGTAAAGAGTCTGAATACCTTTGTAAATGCAATCTTTTTAAAAAAAAAAATTATAAATTGGCAAAAATGTCTAAAACCAGTTTTTGCTTTGTGTGTATATATTTTTATGTTTAGCTCACATAATATAATTTCAAAGTTGGCATTAAAGTGTCTGTAATATAATGTAAAAAATGCATTTCAAAAATCTATTTTGAGGAGGAGTTCCAAGATGGCTGCACGGTGACTTCAATACAGCGCCCCCTGTTAGTCATCCAGGGTTTATACACATCATTGGTGCAGATGGTCGGTGTGGTGGAAGGTTTTACAGGTGGCCATCTTGTTTTTAGACTCAGAGAACCATGGGTTGGTGTTGGACAGGGACTTGGCAGGAACTTGCCTGCCACTGCTGTTGCTGGGGAAGGGGATGGAGAGCTCTGGGAAAAAAAGAGAGCACAAGTCGTACACTCAGAGAGGGCTGGCTGGCATGATTAGATTAGGAGTAATTAAACTAGCACATCCTTTGAATAAAGTAAGAAGAAGTGCAGTCAAGCAGTCTGGAATCATATTTTTATCCACTGGCCGAGTTCGAAAAAGATTCCCACCATAGAAATACAGTAATTATAATAGTCATGGCTATTACAGATCTTCAGTGAGATGGGAAGATAATCCTTTGTGTTATCTCGTCAGTTGATAACACTATGCAGCATCAACCACACCCACGGTTCGGTACGTATTGTGGTTTTGGGGTCACGGTTCGGTACTTATTGCATTTTGGGTTTACGGTTCGGTTTCGGTAGAGCAGGAAAATTAAATGTCAATAGTTACTGTAGTTCATTTTAGTTTATTTAAGAAAGCACTAAAATAAAGTCCAATATGCATGTGAACACAATATGTAAACATGGCTCAGTCATTGTATAGGCCCATGCTATAATGTTTTCTTACAAAGAGAAACATATGCGCACTTACTCTCATAAAGTGGGCGTGTCTGTAGCGAGGTACTTCTCATTTCCCGCTGTGGGGTAATGTGATTGGCTGTCACTGTTAAGTATCTCTGTAGCCCTGGAGGTCCATCCGTCTGTAGTAAGCGCTACACATAGTACATTGGCCAATTCACTGACAATTTCAGCTTTAGCTTGCTTATATAGGGCTCCCAAGTGGCGCAGTGGTCTAAGACAGTGCTCTCAATGCTAGAGGCGTCACTACAGACAACCTGGTTTAAATCCAGACTGTATCACAACCGGCAGTGATTGGGAGTCCCATAGGGCGGCGCTCAATTAGCCCGGTGTAGACCGTCATTGTAAATAAGAATGTGTTCTTAACTGACTTGCCTAGTTAAATAAAAATAAAAAAATATATTATATACATACAAATTATATATATATTGTTTTGGTTTCTTTGTATGTATGGATTACTTGGGTTGTTACCAACATCTGGTGAAAATTTCATGTCAATAGCACCTTTGGAAATATATTTACTGAGAAAAATGGTGACGTGTTCAATTCTTATTTCACCCGCTGTATATTCAGTGTATACTACCGTTTAAAAGTTTGAGGTCACTTAGAAATGCAAATTTTGTGTCTATTAAAATGACATCAAATTGATCAGAAATACAGTGTAGACATTGTTTAAAGTTGTAAATGACTCATTGTATCTGGAAACTGCTGATTTCTTATGGAATATCTACATAGGCCCATTATCAGCAACCATCACTCCTGTGTTCCTATGGCACGTTGTGTTAGATAATCCAAGATTATCATTTTAAAAGGCTAATTGATCATTAGAAAACCCTTTCGCATTTATGTTAGCACAGCTGAAAACTGTTGTGCTGATTAAAGAAGCAATAAATCTGGCCTTCTTTAGACTAGTTGAGTATCTGGAGAATCAGCATTTGTGGGCTCGATTACAGGCTCAAACACAACATGCCATTGGAACACAGGAGTGATGGTTGCTGATAATGGGCCTATGTACGCCTATGTAGATATTCCTTTTTTTTTTTTTTTTTTATCAGCCATTTCCAGCTACAATAGTCATTTACAACATTAACAATGTCTACACTGTATTTCTGATAAATTGTATGTGTATATAGAGTGGTACTACCTGTTTGCTGAACTGGGTGCGAGGGGGTGAAGTGTAAGGTTAACGTGGCTCGAGCACTTTCACGAGGTGCTGAAATAATTTTTTCCTATTTTCGACGACCGAGAATGGCCGCATATTCGCGACTATAAACATACCTATCGCTCTTGTAATTTCTTTGTCCCGGTCAGAATCAGCTGCGAAGGGCTGCTTGAATGTATAGGTTGTGTTGTTTTTGTGCATTTCCGTCTTGCTCCGGTGGTAAGAATACTGGGGTGAGGTGTTGGCAGCTGCATAAGCTATTCTCGTTGAGCTGTGGTGACATACTCTGTCTATCACTGTTGTGATCTACTGGGAAGCCTAAATGTTCCCAAACTGAAGATTTAAACGATGGAGAATCCTCCTGATTTAATCGACCCCACCACTCACCAACGTACAGAACTAGTTCCCAGCTGCGCCACACAAAATAACAGTTTGAAATGCGCCAATTAAGGCTCTAGTTGTTTTAACGGAATAGCCCAAAATGTCGTTTTTTTTCAGCTCAGATTTCACAGTGCAGACCGAACAGAGGTCCCCATCCTGAACGGTTGGGGACGAATACGTATACTGCTACACCCCTGCTATTTAAATTTTATCAGACACACTATATATCAACCATATCAGACATACTCTTATCAATAAGCAATGCTAGGCCAGACAGCAGGTATCTTACCTGGACATTACGAAGCGGAGAGACTAATACGGTTGGCCGGTTTAGTCATCTGTCTGACGATTGCTCCACGGTCGATTGCCGCGCCCGGTCCTCCCCTCCGCCCGGCCAGCATGACCCCTATTGTACAAGAGCGCTGGTCTGGAAGCTGTGGTCCCCATCCCTCTGCTGGATCCAAGGTCTGGCCTGGAGCTCCTCTCCCTCTCCCTCTCATAGGGATCCAGGTCACCGGGCGCTGGCCTCGTCCTCCATGACCCAGGGTTGGGGTCTGTATCGTCAGCGGCCTAGTCACAGCGAAACAGAACCAAAACTTAAAGATAGATCATTAACTTGACATGCCTGTGAGAAGAAGCGACATCTTGGCAAGCTGAGGCGACTGTGGCCTCAAAACAGAAAAAACCTCAGACCAAAAACAAGATACCCCAGTGATATAATTTATATGGGGCTCGACTAGCAAATTAGCCCCCTATTAAACCTGCTTGCGTACCTTCACGCAACCTCAATGACCTTTTTCTAGGAAAGTGATAGATGACAGTGCAGCTACTAAGCGGCTGAAAACGAAGGCCTATGATTTCCGTTTAAAAAAGGCTGTTGTACTGTAATTAGTGACAGTCGGCTGGAATCCCATCCTGCCTGCCGCTGCAGAACGTTGCCAATTACCCTTAATGGCTGCTGTGCATTTCCCAGGGATGATGGGCAGGCAGACAGGAAGCCCGTTACAATGAGAGGGGCTGCCAAATGGGCAGGGCAGGCCAAACATGGCAACTTCCTGTTCTATTCACCCCAAAAGGAGGAAATGACCAGAGTACATTCTGCATTGATTACAGCATTACCACTGAACAGTTGGGTCCCGCTGTACTTCGAACGTAATCATATGTACATTAGGCTTCATGAACACCAAATGTACATCAAACCACAGCATTAGTTTCTGAGCAATCTCAACCTTTTCCTGTTGATGCGGATAGTTGACATGACTCCTTATTCTAACAAAAGTGTAGGAAAAAAATGTTGGGTTGACCTACACTAAAGTCTAGTCTTCCAGTTGAGTGACCTAAATAAGCAGTGTGTAAAAATACCAGAAGGAACATTCTCCAAGTTCGTTCCCTCAGTGTGGGACATTACTCAATCTTAATTTCAGAAAATATTTCTGCTGGAGGAATGTCAATGTTTTAAACGTTGTTAGGCAATTTGATCTGCCACATGAGCAGAGCAAATGTCCTAGCAACGCCAAGTGCTGAATCCCTCGTCACAAACCTGCTTTGTTCACACTTAACTCAAATATCTTATGATTAGGGGCTGGTATTTTTTAGAAAGTAATGATCGAAAACAATCAAATCCAGACCCACTTATTGTTTTGAGATAAACTGAAAAACTTTATCCTTCTGCAAGTCTTTGCTAATCCCTTATGAGTTTACGAAAAATAGTACATTGGTTTTCTTGAGTTAAAACAATAGACTTGACAAAGCCTCAAACACTCCTTTTGGCAGTTGTCATGACAACGTGTTTGACTTAAAATACAGCATAGAATGAAGGCCAACCATCATAGAAATAGTTTACCTCGAGGACAACACAACTGGAGTGTTACATGCATTACATGCCTTGCAGAACAAGCCATTGCTTCGACATTAAATATGTCTTGGTCGTGTTTTAAAAGTCCATGCCTTATGTTCCCTGTTAGAAGCGAAAGCTCGCCTCCAAGCAGACAATGCTCATTACACCCAAGGTAATACGTTTCAGAGAAGCCTTGATTCAAGCTGGTTATTAAAATGTATGTTTTCGAGCGTTTGTCCAGGAAATCATCTAATAGCGCAAACATACCTTGTGGAACCCATTTCTCAATCACTTTTCTTACAGGCCATTGGCATCTCCTCTGTTTGATGTTTTAACCACCTACCAGCTCTTGTCCGTGGAATCGTCCAAGTTCAACTCCAGCACAGATTGTTTTTCCAGGCTTCTTGGTTAAAGTCGGGTGAAAACCAACCAGAATGACCCCGCGTTTCACTTTGTTGCCACTGGGTTTGACTGACTCGCACAAAGGATGTTTTCGTATCTCGATCAGCCAGATCGACCAATGGTCCACAGCCAACCATAAGTTCACAGCCCATTCACATACCCATCTGAGGTTTCTTAGTTTTACAATGGGCTGGAAAAACAAAACTGACGTTCTGTGCTGTACCTGGAGGTAAGAATGGAGGGTTAGTGAGGCTGTGTGCAGCCAGTCAACATTAAAACCACAGAGACCATTATAATCTTATGCTGTCATGACTGTGCCATTTCAATGGATGAAGAAATGAGGGGTCAAACAAATGACAACCATATAAATGATATATGGCCCCCAACTCAACTGGCGGACCGCGGTCCAGATCCGGACCCAGAAAGGGGTCAATACAGACCCGAATACCTCCCAAAAACTATAACACTATACAGCATCATCCACACCCACGGTTCGGTACAGATTGTGGTTTTGGGTTTACGGTTCGGTTTCGGTAGAGCAGGAAAATTAAATGTCAATAGTTACTGTAGTTCCTTTTTTATTTATTTTAGAAAACACTAAAATAAAGTCCAATATGCATGTGAACACAATATGTAAACATGGCTCAGACATTGTATAGGCCCATGCTATAAGAAAAATATGCGCACTTACTCTCATAAAGTGGGCGTGTCTGTAGCGAGGTACTTCTCATTTCCCGCTCTAGGGTAATGTGATTGGCTGTCACTTAAGTATCTCTCTGTAGCCCTGGAGGTCCATCTGTCTGTAGTAAGCGCTACACATGGTACATTGGCCAATTCACTGACATCTTCAGCTTGCTTATATAGGGCTCCCAAGTGGCGCAGTGGTCTAAGACACTGTTCTCAATGCTAGAGGCGTCACTACAGACAACCTGGTTTGAATCTGTATCACAACCGGCAGTGATTGGGAGTCCCATAGGGCGGCCGGTGTAGGCCGTCATTGTAAATAAGAATGTGTTCTTAACTGACTTGCCTAGTTAAATAAAAAATAAAAAATGTATATCAAGATTGCGACTTGGTCGGGAACTCAGTCGGGCTTCCAACCCTGGTATCACAAACCCACAAGACATGGAACATTTTGTAGATTTGCAGGAAAGGAGCTTTAAAACCCCATGCGAAATGTGTAGAATTGTGGGAAATTTGCTTTAAAACTGCAAAATGTTCTGTGATGTGAACAGGTGGGGATTTATTACTACGTTGATAAATGACAATATCCATCCGGACCTTTACCACCAAGGAAATTTGTGTGACCGGACCGTCTCAAATAGTACTTGAGTACCCCTGATATATGGGATAAATAACCAATCAATAAGCTATCTACTGACATATTTGCACTAGGTAACCAAGGACATCAAGTGCTGTGTCTCCTCTGAAGTGACTATTGATTGTGTGGGGCTAGCCTGGCTAACTTATGAGGTTTATAAGTCAGGATCAAATTAAATTTCTAAATGTTAAATGTGGGTGCAAAAACGTTGGCTGATCAATGATGGTAGATAGAGGCTTCATGATAGGCAGACCTGCCATACCCATAAAGGTGCCTTATTGCTATTATAAACTGGTTACCAACATAATTAGAGCAGTGAAAATGTATGTTTTGTTAGCAATGATATACGGTCTGATATACCACGGCATTCAGGCAATCACCATTCAGGGCTCGAACCACCCAGTTTATAATGATGGTTAGAAGGGGAGGGGCTTTATAAGGCAGCGTGACAGTGATTATAGATCTAAGGGCCATGTTGCCGTCATGTTATTTTTTTAATGGCTCGCTTGGCTGGAGATGAAAGGGTTGGCGGAGGGCTTGGGGCCGGAGGGCTGGAAGGAGGGTTGGTGGAGGGCTTGGGGTCAGAGGGTTGGTGGAGGGTTGGGGGCCGGAGGGTTAGTGGAGGGTTGGGGGCCGCAGGGTTAGTGGAGGGTTGGGGGCCGCAGGGTTAGTGGAGGGTTGGGGGCCGCAGGGTTAGTGGAGGGTTGGGGGCCGCAGGGTTAGTGGAGGGTTGGGGGCCGCAGGGTTAGTGGAGGGTTGGGGGCCGCAGGGTTAGTGGAGGGTTGGGGGCCGCAGGGTTAGTGGAGGGTTGGGGGCCGCAGGGTTAGTGGAGGGTTGGGGGCCGCAGGGTTAGTGGAGGGTTGGGGGCCGCAGGGTTGGCGGAGGTTTAGTGGAGGGCTGGAGGGTTAGTGAAGGGTTGGTAGAGGACTTGGGGCTGGAGGGTTGGTGGAGGGCTTGGGGCTGGAGGGTTAGTGTAGTGGAGGGTTGGTGGAGGGCTTGGGGCTGGAGGGTTGGTGGAGGGTTGGCAGAGGACTTGGGGCTGGAGGGTTAGTGGAGGGTTGGTGGAGGGCTTGGGGCTGGAGGGTTAGTGTAGTGGAGGGTTGGTGGAGGGCTTGGGGCTGGAGGGTTAATGGAGGGTTGGTGGAGGGTTGGCAGAGGACTTGGGGCTGGAGGGTTAGTGGAGGGTTGGTGGAGGGCTTGGGGCTGGAGGGTTAGTGTAGTGGAGGGTTGGTGGAGGGCTTGGAGCTGGAGGGTTAGTGGAGGGTTGGCGGAGGGTTAGTGGAGGGCATGGGGCCAGAGGGTTGGCGGAGGGCTTGGGGCCGGAGGGTTGGCGGAGGGCTTGGGGCCGGAGGGTTAGTGGAGGGCTGGGGGCCGCAGGGTGGGCGGAGGGTTAGTGGAGGGCTGGGGGCCGCAGGGTTGGCGGAGGGTTAGTGGAGGGCTGGGGGCCGCAGGGTTGGCGGAGGGTTAGTGGAGGGTTGGTGGAGGGTTGGTGGAGGGATGGCGAAGGACTTGGGGCTGGAGGGTTAGTGAAGGGTTGCTGGAGGGCTTGGGACTGGAGGGTTAGTGTAGTGGAGGGTTGGTGGAGGGCTGGGGGCAGCAGGGTTGGCGGAGGGTTGGTGGAGGGCTTGGGACTGGAGGGTTAGTGTAGTGGAGGGTTGGGGGCAGCAGGGTTGGCGGAGGGTTGGTGGAGGGCTTGGGACTGGAGGGTTAGTGTAGTGGAGGGTTGGTGGAGGACTGGGGGCAGCAGGGTTGGCGGAGGGTTAATGTAGTGGAGGACTTGGGGCCGGAGCCCTCTTTGTTTGTTTGGACTGCAAGAGGAGCTGGGTGCACAGTATCAAACAGAGCCCCATCGCCAACCGGACAACCAAGAGTGACAATGACCCATCTGCAGATTTGTTAAACAGGGACCTGACCCCCTTGAACCCTGACTAGATAGGTCACCGTGGGTTCGCGACCCCTAATCCCCTCCTAATAAGCTAGACCCCAGAAAAGTACAGTTCAGTGGCTACGACAACAACAACAAGCATCACTGTTGTGTGATGACCCATAAGACCTACACATGCCTGCTTATTACTTGTATTAAATAAACATAACTTGAGCCCAGAAAGACCATTTCAATGGCATCTTTATCAATAAGCTTGTTTTTTTTCCCTCATAGGATGTGCACCATGGAAGATGAATATGAACACGGCTGATGGAAGATAGGGATGAGGGGGCATTGGGGGGTTTGTGACTAGCAACATTAATCTTCATCCCTGGTTATGTCCAGTTTATCTGCAGGAAAACACTAGATTCCCATCCACTAGGCTAGTTTAGTTTGTCAGTGTGACGAATTGAGATGTTATTGTAGCCAGTTCCCTGGGTTTGCTAGTGTTAGCATAGCCATTTGACAAACAGCACACTATTGGACAAGTAATTTTCCAGCGAGACAGTTGTAATTTTTACCTCATCTATTTGATGCCCTGTATAATCTTTAGCACGTCTAGAGTGAGTCTCCCCACTAAGTGGCCGTGGAATGATGATGAGGCCCTTTTGGCTAGAGTGCATTCAGACAGTTGTAGACATGCATTACAACGGTGTGTGAAACTAAAAGCTTATAATTCTATGTAGCGGGGGAGTGTGAAGAGTGGACAGAGCTAACCATTGATGGGTAGACTCAAGTATGCATGGTACTCGGCATGGTACACTCACATTGATTCTAACAGTCAGCAATGCGATTAAATCTTCCACTTTCTATACAGGTGTGTGTGGTTGCCCATCTTTGTGTGCCCATCAGTGACTTATTTTCTGCATTCTCTAAATTCGTATAAGAATGTATATTTATATTCTTTATATCAAATACATGCTCATCTCGCTGCGCGTGAGCCCGCACGCGGGGGTGTCAGTACATGTCAGATTGAGTCACTTTGTCAGTTAGTGTGAACAAGCTCGTATCTCGTCTGTGCTTTAATAAAAGGGAATGTGTCATACAGAGGAATGACCAAGCGTCCCTGTCAAAACAGCTATGCTGACAAGGCCTTCTCTCACACATAATCGAGCAGACTACAAGTCATGCTTAATATGCATCTGAAAATCTGACACCAGAGACTTCATTGAACTCCAATAAAGAAATCTTGAAAACAGTTGTATGCAGTGCATTATGGGAAATGGAGTCAACTTGAGTCAAATGGAGGCCAGCTACATGGAGGTGAGCCTTTGAACAATTCCCATCTTCAATTATGCCAGGAATAGGACACTGGCTTGGCAGGGCACAGTTGGTAAGCTCAGGCACAAAAAATACAAGCTATTTCTTTCCCTTGAGGTTTTTTTAACCTTTGACCCCCTCCTGTTGAGGTCTTTTCATTATCATCCTCCCTCTCTTTTTTGTCCTACCCTTTTCTCTTTGTGCTTACTTCGGCATCAGGAATCAGGCTCAGACAACTGCTGTGCTAAGCTCAAAGTTTTAGGCCTGGCGCCAGTGAAAAATAGCGTATGAACACAAAGTGGACACGCCAGAAAGCTACAGTTGGTGTTTTCTGGAGTATATTTTCCAAAGATTAGCAATGTAAGTACACATGATATATATACTGTATTGCCATTGGCAAAGGACAAGTAAAGAGAGTACTTTTAAATGTAGGTATGCACTTAGAGCCAAGACTCAAGGCCGTTTGGTGCCCAACATGAGAAAACATCCCCCCTCAGTATGTAGAAATAACAAAATGATTATTGTTTGAGGCTTACAAATTATCTGTCCTCATGTAAAAGTTCCAGATGTAATGTGTCAAGACAAAGCTTAGACATCCAATGTAAACCTTATGAAAATATATGTTGAGCACTACTGTAAGGACATGTTAATCATATTAATAGCGACAAATATCTCTGAACATTTCCTTGCCTAGACCCAATGACCAGATATGCAACAGGCTCAAGAGCTATTGTAAGTAGATGGTGGAAGTATAAGAACACTAGTTTTCTGAAAGAGTTTGTAAACAGTACAGAAGTTGTTCTCACCATGGTCTGTGTCCGCCAGGGAACAAGCTTCTGAGAGCTGACAGGCTCGTGGGGGATACTCCTCTGCAGACCTCCCTCAGTGGGCGACAGGGAGCTTTTGCTCCGGCAGACTGGCTCTGCAATGTCCCTGGTGGTCACCACGCTGTTGTTGATCCTGCGCATGTACAGCTCTGCTGGGGAAGGCTTGGCTGTCTGTGATGTAGCAGCCCTTGTGGCGTTTACCGTCTCCTCCGTGTCCAGGACGGTGGTGGCACGGTAAGCCCTCCACGTGGTGGCCGACTCTGCCTCGTCCTCAAAGACCATCCCGTCCGACCTGGCCCCCTCGCCAGGCTTGTCCACGGATGCCGCCCCCCTGTTCCTCCAGGTGCTTCGCACCGTCACGTTTCTCATCTCTGGGAGGCTGTCGTCCTGGGAGGTGTGGTGGCGGCTCCTCCAGCTGGTGACGGTGGTAGTGCTGCTACTGCTGCTCTCGAAACCTGACTCTGTGTCGTTGTTGAAGTCGGAGGTGGTCTCTGGTGACTGGAGGCTGAAGCTGCTTCGGGAGAGTAGGTGCGTCTCCGCACGGGCCATCCCTAGCACCCCTGATTGATCTGCTTCGTCGGGACAATCCACGGATGGCCGGGGTGTGATCTCTCTCTTGGGGATGGAGATCTCATAGGGGATGGAGATGCTTGCCCTGTGCTCACTGGGGCCGATGACAATGTTGCTGGTGGACGTGTGGCGTTCCTTAACTGGTGGCTCGCTGGATACACTGCTGCTGCGGCTGCTGGTCCTGGATGAGTTGGGATCGTTGGGGTAGATAGTGATGCTGCTAGTCAGGACAGGTTTCGTGGAGATTTTTGGCTTGCCATTGGAGGTCAAGGGCTCTGCCCCACCTCCGGACATCATGACTTCCTTCCTATCAATTTCCACGATGGCTGGCTTGATGACTGCCTTTGACCTCAGGGCTTCCCGTGGGCTGCAGACCCTGCGGAACTCTATACCTGATGGGGTGTGAGTGGCGCCCAGTGATCCTCCTTCTGCCACCAACAGCCTGTGCTGTTCCTCGTTAATCGAGCTCCTGGTGGTGGAGCCCTCTGACTGAGAGTCCTGTACGCGAGAGTATCTGGAGCACTTGGGAGTGGTGGAGGTTCTGCTGCTCAGTGCTGCCACTTCAGGCACAGGTTCTGGTTCCGAGGGCCTGGACCCAGGAGATTCAGTCTCAGAGGCAGAGGAGTGGCCCTCAGAGCCATGATCACTGACCATCGGGGACACATGGGACTTGTAGGCAGTGTACGACCCATTGGCTTTGGAGAGGTTTGACACTGAAAGAGCCTCTTGAACCTGGTCCACAGACTCCGGGTCAGACACAAATGCATCCTTTTCAGGTGGGGAGACACTGTAGATCTTGCTTGAGCTTTCAGGCACCACATCAGAATTGTTCGACTCACTGTCACTACCGACATACAATCTAGAAAACGTCTCCACTTGTCTTCTTTTGCTTTCACTCTCACTTGGTTTCTGAGATGTCTTCCATGGCTTCTGGTCATTAGCTGCTGGAGGGTAGCGACTAAGAACAGAGAGCTTCTTGCTGTCACTCAAAGATGTGCTAACAGGAGTATAGGCAGCTGCTCTTGTCGTTTTCTCCTCTACCCCTCTGCCCATTTCTTTTACTCCATTGTCAGAGGCAGTTGAGGCTCCTGTCTTTGGTGTCCTCCTGCTCTTGTGTGCAGGACTGAGTGCAATCCTGACAGACTTTGGAGAACTTTCCTCAGAGTTGCTCAGTTCTTTGCTCCTCAACTTGGTCTCCCTCTTGTGCTGCGGGGACAGCTCTCTGCTCTTGTACTTGGGGGTGGCTGGCTCTGCAGCAGCAGCAGCCCTGTACTTGTGCTTGTCCTGCTTGAACCCACCCCGGACATTGATCTCCTCGTTCTCTGCCTTACCATTCTCAAGGACCTTTGCTGGACTGATAGGTCCTCCATTGCCATGACTGCTGCCTCCGCACAGCTGCATTCGAAGCTGCTCCACCTGATCGTTGAGGGCTTGGCTACGGGATCTCTCCTGTTGGAACTTCTCCTGCAGCTCTCCATTCTTGGACTCTGTGTTCTTAAGATCTTCCTCCACCAGCTCTAGTTGCTTCAGCCGGTTCTTCAGCCTCTCCACTTCCTGGGTGAGTTCCTTGACTTTGTTGTCTTCTTGGCCATCAAGGCTATTCTTCTCGTTCTCTGACTTGTTCCGTAGCCCAAAGTCATCGCCCAGTTTCAGGTAGTCCAGGCTCTTCTTGCGCCCCAGCTTGCTGGTCAGGCCAGATGAGAGGTCGTCTTCAATGCGGAGGTCCCTCAAGTCTGTGCGTCTGGGATCTACTGGGCCAATCCTGTTCTTCTGACACTCCAGCTTTTCTGTCAGTTTTATTATAAGCTTCTCATCCTCCTTTTGCTTCTCCAGAAGCCTCTTCCTCTCATTCACAAAAGTCTGAGTGAGGCTCTTGAGCTTCTCCAGCTCCCCTGCTAGGAACAGCTCTGCCCGGCCCAGCCTTACCTCTGACGTGTCCACTTCCTTCACACGGGCCTTGAGGGCCTCCAGCTCAACGGACAGCTTCCGGGTCAGGTTCTTCTCTTCGTTGAGACTGAGGCAAAGTTGGCTGCAGTCCAACTTGCTCTTGCTGAAGGCCTCTTCCAACTTCTCCAGCTCAGCCATCCTCCTCTGCAGGCGCTCAATCTCAGACTTGAGGTCCTGAGTCAAGCTCTCCTCCTCCTCCAGTTTCTCCCGCACTGTACGGCAGAGGTCCTCTGCCTTGCACACCTCCTCGTCCTTGCCTTCAATCTTTAGCAGGCGCTTGCGCAGCGCCTCAACATCGCCCAGCATGGAGGAGTTGCTGCCCTCTGTCTGGATGATCTTGTCCTGCAGATCCAGCAGCTCATCTTCAGACTTCTGGAGCTTGTTGGTGGCCTCCTCAAGCTCGTCCAGTCGTCGCCCCAGACTCTGCAGCTTGTGCTGCAGGTGGCGACTTGTTATGTCTTTGTTTTCAGACATCGCAGATATTATTGTTTTTGTCCTCTTGATGCAAAGGGGAAATTATTTGAACACTTTTTGAGAGGTCCACATTTGTGTGGCAGTCCTTCTTCCCTGGTTAAAACGATGAGTTTAATATTGGGTTGGGTTAAAACGATGAGTCACAAGTCTAATGTCCAGTCTAATGTTGGGTTGGGTCCAGTCCCTTAATCTTTCTCCCTATGGTTGGGTTCACTCAGCTTGATGGTCAACATGGGTGTCGATCATCTGAAAGAGAAAAAAAGGAACCGAGTTACAACAGAATTCACCACAGTATCAGATTATTACTCACTGACCTCAGTGACATCAATGTGATTCAGAGTATTAGCGAAACTGAAAGTAACGGAAAAAACATGTAACAAGAAATGTACTAAATTTCACATTCATTAGCAGGCATCTCACACTGTGGCATAATTAAGTCCAGTTTGCTGAGATGTAAAGCTGGGTCTAGTCAAATACACACAGTAATGCAAAGGGCAGGCAGATGGGTGAGAAGAAGGAACAGCAACATAATTCCGCACGAACACACCTGCAGGTGCTCATATAGTCAAAATGTACACAGTAACCTAGACAAAAGACGAACAAGATCACCACAACCAAACTGACAATATAGGTATGTAGGTATAACATTCCATATTTCACAGTCAGACCAGGAATATCAGCAGGCTTTATTTTCTTTTGGATGTTCAAACTATAAAATGGGGACATTAGTCCTCAACCTATTACCATTAACAACAACACTGTTTATATGAAATAATCCCCACCTACACAAAACAGGCATCTGGTAACCCCCTGGTGGACTGAACAGGCATCTGGTAACCCCCTGGTGGACTGAACAGGCATCTGGTAACCCCCTGGTGGACTGAACAGGCATCTGGTAACCCCCTGGTGATGGTAACCCTCCGGCAACACATCTTCTATAAATCTAATTGTTGATGCTTTCCTCCCAAGCATGACTCATGTGCTTGTCTAAAACCCTCTCTCCCCTACTGGGAATATCGAACCAGGAGCGGCCAGGATTGGCACACATAATCACTTATTGACCCCATCCATACCTCTGCTTCTTGCCCCCCCCGCCCCCCCCGCTTCAAATAGCCTCTGTTCTAAAAGCACATCAGTTCATAGCAGTAAGGGAGCCAGGAGAAGGAAAGTGATACGTCAAAATAAGGTGGCTGAACTTGGTAGTACAGAAAAATTAATGACAAATGACCATAAATGCCTTTTAGCCAAAAAACTATCACAATAAAACAACCCTTAGGTTTGCGTATGAGTAACACGCTTAGGCCTAACTTGAATCCTTCCATCTGTCGTTTGAATGTTCGCCCATTGTAAAACTTTTATTGAAGGCCCATTTCAACAGAGCCCAATAATTAATTTTTTAGCTTGTTTCATTTTGAGTAATGCTCCACAACCACTCCACCGACAATTCATTAAATGGCTTGTTCAACATTCCTAGAATACCATATTTACAATGATTATTTCATAAAACATCACGTTTTAAGGGTTCAGAGAACTGCCTGTCCAGTCCTGGGCCAAAACACCTTTAGAAATAAAACAATTTACTCTCTTGTGTAACATCATTCAGATGTTGCCTGTTAAGTCTGGTCTTCACGTACCCATACCCTCTTGAGAGTCTCTCATAACGTCAAGTCTCTTTGGTCAGAACAGCTGAAAGTGCTCTGATCTCGGTCCAGGCCTGGTCCAAATGGTCCGGACTCCCGTCTTGGTTGTCGCCCCCCCACCCCATAGCGGTGCCAGGTCGGTCCCTGCCTCCCCTCTCTTAGACACACATGCCAATCGCGCCAGTGAAACACTTAAGAACCAGCAGTGCGTGCAAAGCGACTCTGGCAATGCAACCTCTGCCAAGGCAATCAACATACCTGCGCTTATCGGAGCCATGGCCTCATTAGCTGCATCTTGCCAGTCCAACGGAGGGGCAAAGGAATGAGTCTCTCAGGCACAACGTGAAATCACAAGACTGCACCCCCTCATCTTTTGGCTTCTCTAGACGCCTGTTCCAAATGCCAAGCATTCAAATATTTGTCTTCATTATCATGGTCCAATGGCAAAGGTGTGGAGTTATTTGGGCAAGAACAGGTTTGGAAGGAAGCAGAGTTGAGACAAAGGAACACAACATTTCATTTCTGAGGGAACTTTGCTTTGTTTGTCAATTATGAAAAACCTGGAGGGGGGAAGCGACAAATACCCTTTTCCTGAGCACATTCCTCACAACCAACCAACCAGAGAACTGCAGCTAGAGGGATACGAGCCTGTGAAGGACAGACAGAACGAGAATACTTAACGTGCCTCTGAGCTAGTGAACGACACAGGCGTTTGATTGACAGAGGTCCCATCACTTGAAGTCATCCCGATCAATGTATTGACAAGTGCTTCCATTCTCACAACCCTTCTTAAAAACACACCGAGACCTCATGTTGCCTCTGTACTGTACTCTGCACTGTGAACAACAGAGGAACAAGTTGAAAATAGGGCACCTGAACTCTCTGCTCCCGCTTAAGCTCCCTCCATTTCCTGCAATCTGGAGGGGAAGCTCATTACTTAACCTCTCGCCCCCCCCCCCCCCCCACCCTTTTTTTAAAAACTCTAATTACTGTCATTGAGATGAATAAGGCCGCGACATGGGTGGAAAAGGGCACCGAGCAACTGCCACAAGGAGGAGAAAAGGGACATTCCATGACCGCAAGGCCCTCCAGCGGGTGGAGAAGACGGCCCAATCACTGGGGCCATGTTTCCACCCATACATGACTTGAAAACGCCGCCTGAGGACGTCCTGCGTCATCAAGGAACCCACACACCCCAGCCACGAGCATTTTGCTACACCCGCAATAATATCTGCTAAATGTGCATGTGACCAATAACATTGAATTAGATGTTAATCCATGTTTCTCAAATGTCAAATTTCAAAGTTATTCCAAACATCAAATTTTGAAGTGTTTAAGGTTAGGTTAGGTATTAACTCCAAAATAAAGATAAAATAACTTTCTATAGCTGGATTTGAACATGCTACCTTTGGAATCAGAGGCAGATGCTAACGCCCATCCACCACCCCCGTCCACAGCAAAACCTACTTGAAAGTAACTGCGTTCACGGTTGCCCCTAGTAGCCGATTTCCAAGTCATCTCCCGACGTCCTCAGACATGGATGGCCTACTCTCCACAACTTAGCGATGCCAAGCGTCGGCTGGAGTGGTGTAAAGCTCCATTGGACTCTGGAGCAGTGAAAACACGTTCTCTGGAGTGATGAATCATGCTTAGTTCCAGAGAAGGGAATCTTAACGCTACAGTGTACAATGACATTCTAGACGATTCTGTGCTTCCAACTTTGTGACAACAGTTTGGGGAATGCTCTTTCCCGTTTCAGCATGACAATGCACCCGTGCACAAAGTGAGGTCCATACAGAAATGTTTTGTCGAGATCGGCGTGGAAGAATTTGACTGGCCTGCACAGAGCCCGGACCTCAACCCAAACGAACACCTTTGGGATGAATTGGAACGCTGACTGCTAGCCAGGCCTAATCGCCCAACATCAGTTCTCAACCTCACTAATGCTTGTGGCTGAATGGAAGCAAGTCCCCACAGCACTGTTCCGACATCTAGTTCAAAGGCTTTCCAGAAGAGTGGAGGCTGTTCTAGCAGCAAAGGGAGGACCAACTCCATATTATTGCCCATGGCTTTGGAATGAGATGTTTGACGAGCACGCGTCCACATACTTTTGGTCATGTAGTGTACGACTAATAAAACTTGAAACTTCAGGGTAAAATAAAAGCCTTGAAATGCCCTGGTTGAAAGGGTCCAGGTCAGAGGGATACAGGGTTGTATAAGGTGGGGTGGGTAGGAGAGGAGGCTCTATAAGGATCAACACCTACAGAGTGACATAGGACAAGATTCACTGAAGACTTCACACGAGGCAGCAGAAAGGGGAAGACACCAGCGAGTACAAGACACACCAGTGAGTACAAGACACACCAGTGAGTACAAGAGCGAGGGAACAGGACAAAGAGATAAAAAAAAGAGAGAGAAGGGGGAATAGAAAACACACAAGAGAGCGTCAAAAATACCAGGAAAGAGACAGAGAGAAAATGAGAGTAGAAAGAGAGAGTGAGAGAGAGGAGCCAGATCGGGTGCTGGCGCCAACCACGCCAAAGCATTTTGGAAGTGAAAGCAATCCCAGCCACCGGTGAACTAAAGTGGGCCGCTGTGCTGTGCTGTGTTGCACCAAGGTTACAATCATGCACCATATCATTAAGGCCTTAACCACTCTTCCTGCCTGCAGCTCCTAGTACATTCTGTTCCCTCCATGAAAGAGGGAAGGACAGAATGAGAAAAAAAGGACAACTTGCACTTGACGTTACTTTGGAAGTCTAGCCTCGGGTTCTTATTCCTCGTAAACATTTGTTAATAACCGTCAGCTCGGTGCCCCTAGCCAATGACAATGGCTTCGACCTCATCTTTACATTGCCTGCCTGCCTGCCTGCGTGTGTGTCTTTCTGCTGGATACTGGAAGGCCAGTGGAAGCCACAAGCCGGTGGCAACCTGATGCTTGTGCTGCCTTTTCTTTGTTTTTCCAAGAAAAAGAAAACCATCGTATAATGTTTGGTTTTGTCGTTTCCTGTCATGTCACTTTTCCTTTCCTTCTTTTTTTGCTGCAAAAAATAAATAAAAATAAAATGAAAAAAAGTTTGATGTTTCAATAGAGCCATGGCTCAGGACTCAAACTGAAAGCCCATAGTAACAGGACAAAATATACATGTTCTTTACATTCCTTGAGAAATGGGAGAAATAACTGCTTAGCATGGGTAATGAAATGTGGTGCAATACTGGGTAAACAAAATGTTGCTCTTAGAGTTGTTTTATTTAGTCTGACCACATAGTAACATAGCGACTAAGCAGATACCCCTTTCTGGGTTGATATCAATACCAACTTAGGCATTTAATTGCAAGCTTTCTGTCAGGTCTTTGTGGCTGTTTTCTGTGAATGAGCCAATCACCGTTGTGTTTTTCTGTCCCTGGTTATATGCCAAGTTAACGAAGGACGGACCAAGAGCCAGAACAAAACTGTCAACAAACTTGATAAACCTGAAAATCAATGACAAATCAACCATGTTTACTTCCATCATTCCTGGTAATATCAATACCTGATAACAGCCTGTAGCGGGGGACAAGAGTGGACACATCCCTTAACAATATTGATTGTGCAATGTCAGCAATCATTAAACTGCTATGTTGCAGTTAGGGCTGTAATGATTATGGAATTTTAGGTAACGATTCATTGTCATGCAAATAGCCACGGTTATTGTCATAATTGTAAAAAATGTATTGCGCTTGTATGATAGCTATGAAAATTTGCTATGACATACCGAATGAATCCAACACAGCTTTGGTGACACACCGGTCTCCAAAACAAATGGTTTTAACCGCTTGGAACATTTGGAAATTAAGCTTCTCCTCCTGATCATGCACATTATGATTACCAAATGTACCTACTTCATATAGAAGTGAAAACCTGCTATTGGGTAAATTATATCTACTTGAATATAAAGTTAAATAAACAAATCCATTAATGTTTTTAAGTTCACGGTTATAGCCCGTAACTGTCGTTTACACGATTAAACAATAATTGTGCCAGCCCTAGGTACCGTGTTCGCTGTGCCTTTTCACAAGAAACAAAATACAAAAGAAATTCTCCTATCACATCGTCACAGGTCCATCCGTGCTACAGACCAGTGCAGAAGCAAAATATTGACAATGGCAAACACACAGACCAAACTAATGCCTTCAAACACACAGACCAAGCTAATGCCTTCAAAACACACAGACCAAACTAATGCCTTCAAACACACAGACCAAACTAATGCCTTCACACACACAGACCAAACTAATGCCTTCAAACACACAGACCAAACTAATGCCTTCAAGCACACAGACCAAACTAATGCCTTCAAACACACAGACCAAACTAATGCCTTCAAACACACAGACCAAACTAATGCCTTCAAACACACAGACCAAACTAATGCCTTCAAACACACAGACCAAACTAATGCCTTCACGGCTTATTTACTTCATGCTTTCTCCCAGTCTCTTTTCCAAACGCAACCATTCAACATAGTGTGGTTTTTTTATTTGGACATTTTCTGAATACATCAGAACAAGCTTGCGTCTTTACTACAGGCCTCGTTATTCAAGTAGCGTTTGGTTTTGAGTCCCCCCCAAAGAAAATAGGGACCCACGTGTTATAACCTGCCTCAGTGTGGGTGACTGCCTCCATGGACCCACGTGTTATAACCTGCCTCAGTGTGGGTGACTGCCTCCATGGACCCACGTGTTATAACCTGCCTCAGTGTGGGTGACTGCCTCCATGGACCCACGTGTTATAACCTGCCTCAGTGTGGGTGACTGCCTCCATGGACCCACGTGTTATAACCTGCCTCAGTGTGGGTGACTGCCTCCATGGACCCACGTGTTATAACCTGCCTCAGTGTGGGTGACTGCCTCCATGGACCCACGTGTTATAACCTGCCTCAGTGTGGGTGACTGCCTCCATGGACCCACGTGTTATAACCTGCCTCAGTGTGGGTGACTGCCTCCATGGACCCACGTGTTATAACCTGCCTCAGTGTGGGTGACTGCCTCCATGGACCCACGTGTTATAACCTGCCTCAGTGTGGGTGACTACCTCCATGGACCCACGTGTTATAACCTGCCTCAGTGTGGGTGACTACCTCCATGGACCCACGTGTTATAACCTGCCTCAGTGTGGGTGACTACCTCCATGGACCCACGTGTTATAACCTGCCTCAGTGTGGGTGACTACCTCCATGGACCCACGTGTTATAACCTGCCTCAGTGTGGGTGACTGCCTCCATGGACCCACGTGTTATAACCTGCCTCAGTGTGGGTGACTGCCTCCATGGACCCACGTGTTATAACCTGCCTCAGTGTGGGTGACTGCCTCCATGGACCCACGTGTTATAACCTGCCTCAGTGTGGGTGACTGCCTCCATGGACCCACGTGTTATAACCTGCCTCAGTGTGGGTGACTGCCTCCATGGACCCACGTGTTATAACCTGCCTCAGTGTGGGTGACTGCCTCCATGGACCCACGTGTTATAACCTGCCTCAGTGTGGGTGACTGCCTCCATGGACCCACGTGTTATAACCTGCCTCAGTGTGGGTGACTGCCTCCATGGACCCACGTGTTATAACCTGCCTCAGTGTGGGTGACTACCTCCATGGACCCACGTGTTATAACCTGCCTCAGTGTGGGTGACTACCTCCATGGACCCACGTGTTATAACCTGCCTCAGTGTGGGTGACTACCTCCATGGACCCACGTGTTATAACCTGCCTCAGTGTGGGTGACTGCCTCCATGGACCCACGTGCTATAACCTGCCTCAGTGTGGGTGACTACCTCCATGGACCCACGTGTTATAACCTGCCTCAGTGTGGGTGACTGCCTCCATGGACCCACGTGTTATAACCTGCCTCAGTGTGGGTGACTGCCTCCATGGACCCACGTGTTATAACCTGCCTCAGTGTGGGTGACTGCCTCCATGGACCCACGTGTTATAACCTGCCTCAGTGTGGGTGACTGCCTCCATGGACCCACGTGTTATAACCTGCCTCAGTGTGGGTGACTGCCTCCATGGACCCACGTGTTATAACCTGCCTCAGTGTGGGTGACTGCCTCCATGGACCCACGTGTTATAACCTGCCTCAGTGTGGGTGACTGCCTCCATGGACCCACGTGTTATAACCTGCCTCAGTGTGGGTGACTGCCTCCATGGACCCACGTGTTATAACCTGCCTCAGTGTGGGTGACTGCCTCCATGGACCCACGTGTTATAACCTGCCTCAGTGTGGGTGACTGCCTCCATGGACCCACGTGTTATAACCTGCCTCAGTGTGGGTGACTGCCTCCATGGACCCACGTGTTATAACCTGCCTCAGTGTGGGTGACTGCCTCCATGGACCCACGTGTTATAACCTGCAAGCACCGGTTTTCAACCAGCTAGCCCTGTGTGTGTGTGTGTGTGTGTGTGTGTGTGTGTGTGTGTGTGTTACAGTGTGCGTGTCAGCGTCTGACGGATTATTTGTAAAAGCAAGAGAGGGGTGACAGGCGAGACAGACACCGAACAGGAGAGATCAACAAGACAAGAAGAACGTTCTGCAGTGGTCTTGTGTTGTTTGACCTGGGTCTTACACAGTTCCACTCAGCAGACACAGAAACAGCCTGGTGAACTCCTTACATGGTTATAATGATCATGGATGAAATGCATTTGCCCCAGGCTCATCACTCCCCTCCTGCCCTCCAATACTTCCCCAGCAACGGCAAGTCTTTTCTGCGTCCCACATAAATCTGGGTATGCAGCCTCCCTGCTGTGTTCCATGTCTACGGCCAAGGCCCTGGCATAGATACACCCAGGCCCTGCTTCCATCTGCCAGCAGCATATCACTCACAGAGAGGGAGACGGAGAATAAAAGCAGGAGTGAGCTAGAGAGAGAGAGATGAAAACAGAGAGTGTGTATGTACACACACATCAGGAAAAGGGAGCTCTGGAACGTAACAAAATGTGGAAAAGTTCTAAGGATCTGAATACTTTCCGACTGTAGATGAGATAGAACTAGCTGGGTTTGCCCGTCTTTGCAATTCATTTATTTTCATTTGCGCTCTTTAACATATTTAGCTAGCAGCCTCCATGGAAATTCACTATTAATACTAATATTGTTAGCATTTTGGTAATAGACGCCCAATGGGCTTTTTGGCATTTATCTTGCGCCCCTTGTGTCTTAAACCGGTGTGATGCGTCATCTTTGCAAGCAGATGCTGAGCAGACAGTATTTCAACTACATATAATATGCACCCAAGATTAACTGAAAGTCTTATCAGAAACGTGTTTCATCACTTTCTCAGCTTTAAAACCAGTCAAACGGAGGACATTTGGACATTTTGCAGAGGGACAATCTTTCCACCGTTTGAGTTATTGCGTTCTCTCACCGGTCTCCAAATGAAACAGACAACCGGTGTTAACTACATTACTAATGTATCAGCAAAATACATTATGGAATTATGGTGGATCGAACTGCGCAGGTAGCCTACTTTTTGAAGTGATTTGTTTGACAATCAGATGAAAACATCACAACACCCATGATACGCGAAACTGAGCCTGTGCAGACTGCAAAAAAACACAATAAACGGGTTAAGATGTTTACACGCCACAGTATCCTGTCTAAGGTCAGCATATCCTAGGCATCTTATCCGGATTTCTCATAACCGGGATACAAGCTTTTTCGGGTTATTGTAAACGGGATGTGATGTTTACACGTGTTAACTCAAAAACAGAATACTTGAGTATCCTGAATAATAACGGAATATTGGTGTGCATGTAAACGTGGTCGTTGATTACGAGAAGAGAGAGATTGATGACGGTTAATAAAGTTGATTATTAATTAGAGAAGGGTAGCTGGGGAAGATCTGAGTAATAAAGATATACCTTTTATGGAAGAAATTGGGAATGTAGCTGTGTGTGTGTGTGTGTGTGTGTGTGTGTGTGTGTGTGTGTGTGTGTGTGTGTGTGTGTGTGTGTACGCATGTGAGTGTGTTGATCAGAGGGAAGTCCTGTTGTGAAACTAGCATTTAGAGGAAGTCCAGCCCCTCCCATCCCCTTCAGTAAATAATGACGTCATCAGAAACAGGCAGCCTTGGGAAGTTAAAGGAAAGAGAAGAGCTCAGGCAACCGGCAGGTTCTGGGATGGAGAGAGAGAGCATGTTCCTGTCCTGCATCACTCACATATGGCAACTTGTCTGAGCACGTTGTACAGGTGCTAGGAACAGACACTGTATATAATGTGCATTCTTAAACACTCACATGATCATTCTTGAACACAGAGACAGAGAGAGCGAGAGACTGTGTCCCACTCCAACTGGCAACCTATTGTTTACTTTGGCCAGCAGCAAACAAACTGTTCACAGAGGAAGTGACATCGGGAGCACTTCCTCTCTCAGTCCCATCTCTAGAACTACTGTATAACTCAGTCTCAACCCCCCCAGAGACTCTCTAGAACTATGACTCAGTCTTTACCTCCACACAGACTCTAGAACTATGGCTCAGTCTCTACTCCCCACAGACTCTAGAACTATGACTCAACCTCTACCCACCATAGTCTGCCCGACAACCATTAACACACATACGTGAACATGCTAAACTCCGAGCTGGAGCATGCACTGAAAGACATCCATACCATTAGGTCTCATAGGATAAGACTAGATAGTAAACACACAGCTCCAAAATGTTGCCACAACTTTGGAAGTATGCTTGGGGTCATTGTCCATTTGGAAGACCCATTTGCGATCAAGTTTTAACTTTCTGACTGATGTCACATAATTTTCCTTCCTCATGATGCCATCTATTTTGTGAAGTGCACCAGACCCTCCTGCAGCAAGGCACCCCCACAACATGATGCTGCCATCCCCGTGCTTCACGGTTGGGATGGTGTTCTTCGGCTTGCAAGCCTCAACCTTTTTCCTCCAAACAGAACGATGGTCATTATCGCCAAACGTACCTTCTTCATATAGAAGTGAAAAACTGCTATTGGGTAAATTATATCTACTTGAATATAAGTTAAATAAACAAATGCATTAATGTTTTTAAGTTCACGGTTATAGCCCGTAACTGTCGTTTACGCGATTAAACAATAATTGTGCCAGCCCTAGGTACCGTGTTCGCTGTGCCTTTTCACAAAAAACTAAATACAAAAGAAATTCTCCTTTCACATGGTCACAGGTCCATCCGTACTACAGACCAGTGCAGAAGCAAAATATTGACAATGGCAAACACACAGACCAAACTAATGCCTTCACGGCTTATTTACTTCATGCTTTCCCCCAGTCTCTTTTCCAAACGCAACCATTCAACATAGTGTGGTTTTTTTATTTGGAAATTTGCAAACCGTAGTCTGGCTTTTTTATGGTGGTTTTGGAGCAGTGGCTTCTTCCTTGCTGAGAGGCCTTTCAGGTTATGTCGATATAGGACTCGTTTTACTGTGGATATAGATACTTTTGTACCCGTTTCCTCCAGCATCTTCACAAGGTCCTTTGTTGTTGCTCTGGGATTTATTTGCACTTTTCGCACCAAAGCACGTTCATCTCTAAGAGACAGAACGTATCTCCTTCCTGAGCGGTATGACGGCTGCGTGGTCCCATGGTGTTCGTATACGGCACTTAATGTGAAGACTGAAATGTTGTTGATTAATGTCTACTGTCCTTGTCAAATAAATACATTCCTTAAACCATGAGACGTTCCATTGGTTGTGTGTGTGTGTCCCTCAAGTAGACTAAGTATGAGTGAGTGAGCGAGTGAGAGAGAGAAACCCTCCAACCCAAAAAGGCCTGTGGTGTTTATATCCTCAAGGAAATTATAAAATATACAGACCACAAATTCCAATTGGCCATACTTCAACTCTTTAACATCATCCTTAGCTCTGGCATCTTCCCCAATATTTGGAACCAAGGACTGATCACCCCAATCCACAAAAGTGGAGATAAATTTGACCCCATAACTACCGTGGGATATGCGTCAACAGCAACCTTGTGTAAATCCTCTGCATTATCATTAACAGCAGACTAGTTCATTTCCTCAGTGAAAACAATGTACTGAGCAAATGTAAAATTGCCTTTTTACAAAATTATCGTACGACAGACCACGTATTCACCCTGCACACACAGATTGAAAAACAAACAAACCAAAACAAAGGCACAGTCTTCTCATGCTTTGTTGATAAAAAAAAAAAGCATTCGACTCAATTTGGCATGAGGGTCTGCTATACAAACTGATGGAAAGTGTTGTTGGGGGAAAAACATATGACAATATAAAATCCATGTACACAAACAACAAGTGTGTGATTAAAATTGGCAAAAAACACACAGATGGTAGATCATGGCACTTGCATGGTGCTCACTGTGGCCTGTTGCTGAATGAGTGGTGGGGAGGGGGAGGGCCGGAGGTGTGTGTGTGTGTGTTCAGAGAGCAGTGCAGCAGGCAGCTGAGTCACGTGAGTGAAAGGAAACAGAGCAGCAAGCACGCACGCACATGGTGACAGCATTTTACCAGTTGTAAGTAGGCTATTTAGATTGTCATTATGGAGACACCAATTTCCAACGCTCAGCGCTATCTGGGATCCTTGTGACGTCCCTACCCTAAACCCTAACTCCTACCCTAACCTTAACCATTTTTTTTATTTAACGGGATAGGGACGTCCCAAAAATCCCGGATAGCATTTTCCATAAAACATTAACGAGCTAAAGCTGATCAATCAAGCAAGAACGGCGACAAAGCAGTGGAAAACGACTTGGGCAAACTAGAGTATTAGGTACATTTGTTCGAATGTGGTTTAAACTGCATTCTCATATCAACTTTACTTATGGTTTTTATGCATGCTCAGTTCTTGGGTCTTGAGCACTTGTGCCACTTGTGTAGCCTACCTGGAGCTGGCTAACAGATTTAATAAATAGCCTATAACTTCAGTTTATTGTAGCCTTGTGTTATTATGCAATTATTAATGGCTATGTTCAGTTAATTAAATTGGAAGTTATCAAGTTGATCGCAATTGCCGATCAACTGTTAGAATGCATTAGATTGACTGTCAGTCAGATTAGGCTAAAAGGTTAAAAAAAATAAACACTGGCTGTTGTTGACAAGCATATTCAGTTCATATACAGTTGAAGTCAGAAGTTTACATACACCTTAGCCAAATACATTTAAACTCAGTTTTTCATCATTCCTGACATTTAATCCTAGTAAGAATTCCCTGCCTTAGGATCACCACTTCATTTTAAGAATGTGAAATGTCAGAATAAGAGTAGAGAATTATTTATTTCAGCTTTTATTTCTTTCATCACACTGTCAGATTTATCTACAGTTATGCACAAGCGCAAAATGGATTTCATTTATTATAGCTAATAATTGTTATTTCGATAGAGAACAGAATTTTGCTTTACATCGTTACGTCAATATTTATTCTTAATTTGCTCGATAACATTATGGAAAAGGGGTTGGATAAATGTGATAACAGTTTCCAGGCCTTGTGGGCGGGTTTTTGGTGGTCTTTTGGCTATGCGTTTTTGCTAGACCTGGCAACCCTGCACTGCGTGTGTATGTGCCTCGCTGACCTAAGGGTATAGGGAAGGAAGCACCGCGCCGGCTTTAGTGCAACACTGTCCTGGCCCGCCAGGAAACAGGCTTACAAAGGGTTCAGAGGTAAGGATTGGCCTTGGAATCCGGAACCTTCCTACCAAATTCACACCACGTTTCCTCTTCCAACTGAGCAGATGGATGAAAAAAACTAATTGCTGCACACATATGGGCACGGGAGTGCCAACACACACACACAAAAATACAATCTCTACAGATGAAGATCCGGTAAGGGTATGAAACACAGTCTTAACAAACACACACAAAAACTGATCAAATACAGGAACTAGGATATAGATACTGTAATCTTAAGTGTACACAGTCTTGACACAGACAATCAAAACATGCACACTAAACTTACTTTCTATGGGTACATCCTCTTGTGTTGGGTGCTAAGCAGCTGGTAAATGAGGCCTCTCTGTCTCAAGGTGGTTTCACTATGGAACTCCATCCACAAGCCCTATAACCTGAGGAAGGACGCACAGAGGGTAAACGATAGTATGACTTTCTCAGATTCTACCATAGTAATGATTCATAGCATCCTTTTCACCATTGTTGTGCTTGGTAGTCAACTGACAACGGGTTCAGTGTAAAATGAACCATTCATATGGAGGCATCTTGCCTGTGTTTGCACAGGTAGCCTAATTTATCTATTTGCTCAAAAGACCAACAATTGGGAACAAGATCAGCATTGGGCTGCCTGTGCAAATGCAGCCATTGGCTAGAGGTGGTCTGAGGACTGAGAAGTCGGTCAGATATGTGCCACATTTCGTTTCTCAGCAATTGTCTCATGCATGACCAGACAATAGTTTTTGGCTGGCCTGGCCCAACACAACAGTGCTCCATTCATTCCATTCTGGCCCTACGTCGAGCACTACTTCTCCTCTCAACCATGGGTTGCCACAGAAGATCAGGACATTTTTTCATTTCTGACACACGAACCAGTTTTGTGCAGTAGCATTCCATTTGTTTCATTAAGCACAAATAATCCACCGTTAAGACTATATGTCTGGTATGGGGAAGAGGAGTTGGAAAAATCCCCCTAGCGACGGAGAAAAGGAAATATGGCAGTCAGAAGAGAGAGGAAAGATTGAGGGAACACAGACAGACGAAAGAGAGACTGAAATAACAGGAGTAGAACAATTCCAGTACACCATTCGCTACAGGGCTGCTGCAAATTCAGGGATAAACCCTTCGTACTGGGCAGCTCAGTGTAAATTCATGAGCTCTCACACAGTACAGTCATTGAATAAACAAACAGATCTGCTGAATCACGTCACGCATACTGGACATCCTGTTTAACTGTAAGGTGATGCATTAGTCAGTTTGTCACAAGGAGCCCAGCGAACACACAAATGACCACACAACGTTGACTCCAAGTTGTGGGCCTCAACAGGCATTGCTACCTTTCTGGCCCTTATCCTTTACACCCATAGACATGGATCCGCCCTCTAGGTCAGCTGAATAGCAGGGAGTATTATTACGCTGTTTACAATTTAAACTATGACCACTAGCAGAAAGAACACCATGTTTCTTAAGAAATGTTAAATTTCTATGATTACACCAGAGGTACAGCATGAAGGACCGAGCTAGAACCAACATTATTAAACAACATTGAGCCGCCTTAAAGAACTTATCAATATTTGGCCTCTGATACATAAGTCAAATCCAGGCTGATAAAACACTCTACCGGTGTGCATATTTCTAAGCACCTCGTCTTTCTCTCTTTCACACACACACACACTTCCCTGTGCACATCAAACCAGCCAGACCCTCTGACCCACCTGGCGTGAGTCCTTAGGGGAGAGATTTGACCCAAATATTGTCACGGCTGGTACCACCAACTACCAAACGTGCAATCCTTGCTACCCCTACCTCCCTCAGAGCAAGCTGGCACAGCAAGCTGGTTTCTAAATGTCGTCGTACTCGGTTCCAAGTACAAAGCAGCAAATCACATCACGTACCAAAGAACGTACACGTAATAACGAGTACATCTTCTCAGGTAGCTTGTGGGTGGTAATTATAAAGTGACCTCTCCTAGTTCATCGGTCTTCTGACTAAGTTTTAGCTCAAACCAGGAGACATATTTGTTGATATGATGGGATCAAATCTTTCTGGATCAGTACCCTCTTTTTCTTACTGGTAAATGGTCGATCTCTGGTATCCAAAGTGATCAGCCCATCACAGATGTAACACAATGAAGTAGCGTTCTACATGCCAGTCGGAGTATGTTATGTAAGGCCTCCAGCATGGAGTGATGTTAACAATGATAGTATACAGGTAATTACATTCTTTTAAACCTTTATTTAACTAGGGAAGTCAGTTAAGAACAAATTCTTATTTACAATGTCGGCCTACCCCGGCCAAACCCGGACGACGCTGGGCCAATTGTGCGCTGCCCTATGGGACTCCAAATCACGTCCGGATGTGATACAGCCTGGATATACAGGATATCAGAAAGGCAGAGGATTGAACCTGTGAAGCAGAGATTTGAGCTACAATTATGAACACCTGACCCATAATTGCGTCGCTGAGTATGCAAACTATCCTTTCAGGTTGCACAAGGGAGGGAAGCGGAAAACACTGATTTTTCTATTTCAGCCGACTAAACCACAAGTGCATGCCACCAGCTCGTATTCACATTCCATCATACAGGGAAAGTGCACAGGAATGTTGTACCATGTTGATAGAGCAGACATATACCCTGATACGACTGAGTATTTGTTATTTATTTAACTAGGCAAGTCAGTTAAGAACAAATTCATATTTTCAATTACAAATTAGAGTTAAACAGACAGGTTTATCACCTTGTCGGCTCGGGTATTCGAACCAGCAACCTTTCGGTTACTGGCCCAGCGCTCTAACCACTAGGCTACCAAAGCACTAATTTCATTTAGAGACAAGAAATAGATGGATAAAAAGCCTAGATCAGTTAAAAAAAATAGAAAGAAAGTGAGCGGGGGGAGAGATCATGTTCAATTTCCTTAACATTTCAGGGCATTAAAATACATGCAGGGTTCTTTGGCACTGGTGCTAGTTTGCATGGGAGCCCATTTCCTGTGAGTGATTAGTTGGGGGTGGATAAGGAGGGGGCTGTGGCTCGCTCTGAGAGTTCTTGGATTGTTTTGTCTGCGAGCAAAGGAAAGGAATGCCCAAATTAAACATGCTGAACAGGATGCCCAGAGAGGTACACAACCGGGAAGGGTGGGTGGGGGCTTCAAGGGGAAAGGAGGGAAGCGGAAAACACTGATTTTTCTATTTCAGCCGACTAAACCACAAGTGCATGCCACCAGCTCGTATTCACATTCCATCATACAGGGAAAGTGCACAGGAATGTTGTACCATGTTGATAGAGCAGTCATATGCCCTGCTGGAAGGAGCCCGCGAGATCCTTTATTTCACTCAAAATCTGAACGAACTTGTAGGGACTCCAGATCATCACGGATTATAAAGGAAAAGCCAGCCTCATCGTGGAAACCGACGCCTTGCGGAGAAGCAAAACACCAAGCCGCCGACGTGGGCCCCGTCGCTCATGAGGACCATGTGCTCTCGATCTCCGTGGCCAACGTGATTAAGACATTTAAGTGTGTCAGCGCCCGCAGGGTTGCTAGCCCAGATGGCATCCCTAGCTGCGTCTTCAGAGCATGTGCAGGCTAGCTGGCTGGAGTGTTTGCGGACATATTAAAATCTCTCACTATCCCAATCGGTTGTCCCCACTTGCTTCAAATTGTCTACAATTGTTCCTGTATCCAAGAAAGCAAAGCTAACTGAACTAAATTACTATTGCCCCGTAGCACTCACTTCTGTAATCATGCTTTGAGAGGCTAGTTAAGGACCATATCACCATCTTACCGGACACCCTAGACCCACTACAGTTTGCATACAACCCCAACAGATCCACGGACAATGCAATCGCAATTGCACTGCAATTCCACCTGGACAAGAGGAATAACTATGTAAGAATACTGTTCATCGACTACAGCTCAGCATTCAACACCATAGTGCCCTCCAAGCTCACCACTAAGCTCAGGGCCCTGGGTCTGAGCCTCTCTCTGTGAAACTGGGTCTTGGACTTCCTGATAGGACGACCCCAAGAGGCTCTGTACTCGGTACAGTGACAACACCTTCGCAACGCTGATCCTCAACATGTGGGCCCCATAGGGGTGCATGCTCAGTCCCCTCCTATACTCCCTGTTCAGCCATGCTGACGAAAACAGTGGTAGGCCTGATTACCAACAACGAAGAGACATCCTACAGGGAGGTGGTGAGTGCCTTGGCGGAGTGGCCCAAGGAAAATAACCTCTCACTCAACGTCAACAAAACAAAGGAGCTGATCGTGGAATACAGGTGACAGCAGAGAGAGCACGCCCCCATCCACATTGACAGGGCCCCAGTGGAGAGGGTCAAAAGCTTCAAGTTCCACGGCGTGCAAATCACTGACGACCTGAAATAGTCCCTTCACACAGACAGTGTGGTGAAGAAGGTGCAACAGCGTCTCTTCAACCTCAGACGGCTAAAGAAATGTGTCTAGGCCCATAAGAATGTCACAAAAATCTACAGATGCACCATTGAGAGCATCCTGTCGGGCTGTATGACCTCCTGGTAAATAGAGCTGGCAATATGGGCAAAAATCCACATAGCGATAAATTGACAATTTTTTTGCAATAATGATGAATAGTTTTAGGGGGAGGTACACAGTTACTTTCCATTAGCGACCTTTTTAACCCCTTGTATTAGCGTAAATTATTTGGTTACCAGGTGATCCAGCATATGATTTATAAGATTACATAACATTGCTAAAAGAAAGAGACCTGTATATGAAAACAATTTATTTATTATTTTAAATGTAGTAGTATTGCAAGTCCATTAGTATATGATGTTTGGTAACGTAGATATATTTCAATGTTGTGAAGACACAGCAACATATATGAAAGCAAAACGGCTTCTGGCAAACAGTTGTGGCAAACCTTTGGCAAATTTGTCGCAAGCTCATATTTTCAACTTGCAAACAATTCTGGGGAACGTGATGAACAATCTACTGTTTTCTGCAAATTTGCAGCAAACTCAGTATGAATATGCAAATTAGATCAGGTTTTATATTGCTGTGTGTTAACAACATTGAAATGTACAGTTGAAGTCGGACGTTTACATACACCTTAGCCAAATACATTTAAACTCAGTTTTTCACAATTCCTGACATATAATCCTAATAAAAATTCACTGTCTTTGGTCAGTTAGGATCACAACTTTATTTTAAGAAAGTTAAGTGTCATAATAATAGGATACTTATTTATTTCAGCTTTTATTTCTTTCATCACATTCCTAGTGGGTCAGAAGTTTACATACACTCAATTAGTATTTGGTAGCATTGCCTTTGAATTGTTTAACTTGGGTCAAACGTTTTGGGTAGCCTTCCACAAGCTTCCCACAATAAGTTGGGTGAATTGTGACCAATTCCTCCTGACAGAACTGGTGTAACTAAGTCAGGTTTGTAGACCTCCTTGCTCGCACATACTTTTTCCAACTCTGCCCACAAATTTTCTATAGGATTGAGGTCAGGGCTTTGTGATGGCCACTCCAATACCTTGACTTTGTTGTCCTTAAGCCATTTTGCCACAACTTAGGAAGTATGCTTGGGGTCATTGTCCATCTGGAAGACCCATTTGCGATCAAGCTTTAACTTCCTGACTGATATCTTGAGATGTTGCTTCAATATATCCACATAATTTTCCTTCCTCGTGATGCCATCTATTTTGTGAAGTGCACCAGTCCCTCCTGCAGCAAAGCACCCCCACAACATGATGCTGCCACCCCCGTGCTTCACGGTTGGGATGGTGTTCTTCGGCTTGCAAGCCTCCCCCTTTTTCCTCCAAACATAACGATAGTCATTATGGCCAAACAGTTCTATTTTTGTTTTATCAGACCAGAAGACATTTCTCCAAAAAGTACGATCTTTGTCCTCATGTGCAGTTGCAAACCGTAGTCTGGCTTTTTTATGGCGGTTTTGGAGCAGTGGCTTCTTCCTTGCTGAGCGGACTTTCAGGTTATGTCGATATAGGACTCGTTTTACTGTGGATATAGATACTTTTTTTACCCGTTTCCTCCAGCATCTTCACAAGGTCCTTTGCTGTTGTTCTGGGATTTATTTGCACTTTTCACACCAAAGTACATGCATCTCTAGGAGACAGAACGTGTCTCCTTCCTGAGCGATATGACGGCTGCGTGGTCCCATGGTGTTTATACTTGCGTACTATTGTTTGTACAGATGAACGTGGTACCTTCAGGCATTTGGAAATTGCTCCCAAGGATGAACCAGTCTTGTGGAGGTCTACAATTTTTTTTCTGAGGTCTTAGCTGATTTCTTTTGATTTTCCCATGATGTTGAGCAAAGAGGCACTGAGTTTGAAGGTAGGCCTTGAAATACATCCACAGGTACACCTCCAATTGACTCAAATGTTGTCAATTAGCCTAATCAGAAGCTTCTAAAGCCATTACATAATTTTCTGGAATTTTCCAAGCTGTTTAAAGGCACAGTCAACTTAGTGTATGTAAACTTCTGACCCACTGGAATTGTGATATAGTGAATTATAAGTGAAAAAATCTGTCTGTAAACAATTGTTGGAAGAATTACTTGTGTCATGCACAAAGTAGATGTCCTAACCGACTTGCCGAAACTATAGTTTGTTAACATGAAATCTGTTGAGTGGTTGAAAAATGAGTTTTAATGACATCAACCTAAGTGTATGTAAACTTCCGACTTCAACTGTATCTACATAAACCAAATCACAACTTTAAATTAACTTACTTTTTTTTTTTCTTCAGAGAAACACACTAAACATATCAAATGTAGTAAATATATTTACTCAACAACATGTATTCCTCTGTCTACCTCCGTAGGCTGTTGTTTAATGCACCCAGGAACATTGTGTAATCAGCGAAAATTACAGACATACGCAAAATTGCTTTGGTATGAGTTAGAAATGTTGGCGTCGGCTGTAACGTAACAAAATGTGGAAAAGATTAAGGGGTTTGAACACGTTCCGAATGCACTGTATACTGTATTCCACATAGCTCATTCTAATATGTGATGTTTATACACATATTTATTTCTATACTGGATATTTTTTTTATATTTTTTTTACATAGCTCACTCTAATAGATCTACTGCTGTGCATATCATTCCAAGTATATCTTGTGTAAATTCATCCGGTGTAGATACGTATAGATTGCATTTGGATTACTGTTACAGTGGGTTTTTAATTGGATTACTGTTAGTGGGTTTTTAAATTGGATTACTGTTACAGTGGGTTATTAATTGGATTACTGTTAGTGGGTTTTTAAATTGGATTACTGTTACAGTGGATTGTTAATTGGATTACTGTTACAGTGGGTTGTTAATTGGATTCGTTGCGACATTTAACGTATTTGTTTTTGTTGTGTGTATTGTTTTGTATAGCTATTGTTTTGTAATACTGCACTGCTATAGCTAGAAAAGCAAGCACTTCGCTACATCTGCAAATCTGTGTACGCGACCAATAAACTGATTTGGTGTGTTATTATAATAATTTATCCGCTATGATGAAACGCAACCTTAAAGTGGCCTTTTCACCTCATTTAACCCAAAGTACTTAACAAAAGTAAGTAATGACAAAGCACAAGGGGGAGGGGCTTTCCGCTGTTGTTCCTCTGTTGTTCCTCTGTTGTTCCTCTGTTGTTCCTCTGTTGTTCCTCTGTTGTTCCTCTGTTGTTCCTCTGTTGTTCCTAATTCCCCATCAGACCAACTCCTTAAAGTTTGCGGTTCCTCAAAACATATGTTTTTTTTACCCTTTAGTGTGTGTACTTTTTTTATACTTGGGATATCGCTTTTCAACAGTACATTTTTTATACATTTATTTTTTTTTTAATCGCAGGAGGATGTCTTTAAAATGGATACTTAGGGATTTTATTTACTTCCCCAGAGTCAGATGAACTCGTGGATACCATTTTTATGTCAGTGTCCAGTATGGACCTCATTGCCAAAATCCCAAAGTATCCCTTTAAGTCTTAAGTTTTTCTCTTTTTCAAACAGCTTTTGTTCCGCACTGTACACCCAAGAATGGAATGGAGAGAGAAAAATGCAACAAACCAATGTACAGTACTTGACAACTGTCATCGTTATCACAAACAGCAGTAATACTAGCCTGCTGCTCCTCTTCACCTCAGAATACTTACAGAACATTCCCCAGGCCAACCCACTCAATAAGGTGAGAAAAAAAAAAAAAAAAAGGTATTTCTTAGACTTAACTAACAATGCAGAATTGATTCGTACTGCTTCCTCATAAGCTCTGCTGCCCATTAAGCTCTGCTGCCCATTAAGGGCTTTTGTGTTTGGCATGTCAGAGGGACCAGATGCTTCTTAGACCTCCAGCTCGGAGAGAGAGCAGATAAAACAGGATTTTAACTGCATTCTTTTATGGCCGACGCTGGGGCCCACCTATCCACCCCCATCCTCAGACCAGCATGAGGGAAGGAGAGGGAGAGAGGGAAATGAAGGAAGGGAGAAAAAGGGCAGAGAGAGAGGCGGGGGGGGGGGGGGCTTGAAGAATCAAGAAAAACTGAGGTTATGAAAAAGGGAGAATTACAATGAATTGGTCGGTGGGCGAAGGATTTTCTGAGCCTTTGGCACCACCAGTCACTGTTGTGCCCTTGTTTGACCAGGGAGGGGAAAACTCACATCTGGCACATGTTTATCAAAGTCATCAAGAGCACCAACACAGTAAAATGGCTGACGTCTGTCAGTGGAGAGGGAAGGCCCGAGGATGCTGAGTGAAGCTGCATGCCAGTCAGAAAATGAGAAAGAACAAACTATTGGCTCAATCAAGAAACTGAACCTAATGTGTACAACCATGACGGGGTATTGTTCAGTTCCCAGCAAATGGGAGGAGGGCCAGCTTAACAAATAAATCCAGACGCACAAGAAGAGGAAAAAAATTTAAAGGCCAGAATGTTGGATCCTAAAAAAAAAAAAATCAGAGTATTCCAGAACACAAATTAGCTAGTCAGGTCTAGGAGTGTTAAGGATTCCTGTAGGTCTGGAGCAAGCTACCGCGGTAGCCAGGCCTTCCTGTAACCTTATTACTCAGGACAAAGGAGGGGCCCATGTCACTGAGGCAGGCAGGGAGGGAGAGGCAGGAATGCCAGACAAAGAAGTGCCTTACTCATCCTATTATTGATGTATTCAGGTCCAATAAAAGTTTCAAGTTTTGTTAGTCGTATGTACAGGATATGCATGGTATACATCAGCCAGTGAAATGCTTACATAACGACAGAGTAAATCACCTTGTGGCAGGTTGAAAGCAGGCCTACTGTACAAGGGAAAATGGCGATTGGTGAGCAATTTCAAACCTACTAGCAAGAGGACTGAAGAAAACACACAAACGCTCTCGCAACTCAATGGGATTCTCCAGTTAATGTCCTTTTTAGTCCAGGATAATAGTTCATCTGTATCCGGGCAACCAGCCCTATAACAGAGATTTCACACTTAACTCTGGGTTAAGTAGGACATTTGAAGCTTCATATGGAACCTAAACAGCTTTTGGTTCTGTACTCTAGCACTGAGTTTGAAAGGATCCAATGACAATGAGGTTGAAGTGCAGACTGACAGCTTTAATTTGAGGGTATTTTCAAACATATCGGATTAACCGTTTAGAAATTATAGAACCTTTTGTACATAGTCCCCCCCCCCCCATTTTCCGGCATCAAAAACATTGGACAGTCTCCTCTTCAGCATGTAAAATGCATGTTCAATTGGATTCAGATCCGGTGATTGACTCGGCCAGTCTAGGATTTTCCACTTTTTAACCATCAAAAACCCCTTCGTTGCTCTAGCAGTATGTTTAGGGTCATTGTCTTGTTGCATGATGAAGTGCCGTCCAATGAGTTTGGAGGCATTTGGTTTTATCTGAGCAGATCAAATATTTCTGTAGACTTCAGAATTCATTGTTCTACTTCTGTCTGCAGTCACATCATCGATGAAGACAAGTGAGCCTGTTCCACTGGCAGCCATACAGGTCCAAGCCATAACACCCCCTCCACCATGTTTCACGGATGAGGTGGTATGCTTTGGATCATGGGCATTTCTTTTTTTTCTCCACACTTTCCTCTTTCCATCACTCTGGTACATGTTAATCTTTGTCTCATCTGTCCACAATATTTTTTTACAGAACTCTTGGGGCTCTTTTAGGTGCTTTTTAACAAACTGTTATCTTGCCTTTCTGTTCTTCAGGCTTATCAGTGTAGTCCAGGAGAGTGTTTTTGAACTGTTGGGCTGTTGTCACAGGGGGTTTCTTCACCATAGAGAGTATTCTCCGGTCATCCACTACAGTGGTCTTCCTCGGTCTACCGGATCTTATGACATAATTGAGTTCACCAGTTGTTTTTTTCTTGTTAATGATGAACCAAACTGTTGACTTCGACATGCCCAGGGTTTTTGCAATGTTCCTGATTGATTTTCATTTCTGAGCGTTATGACAGCCAGCTTCATTTGCATCGACACTGCGGTCTTCCTCATGTTGTCACACCCCAACAACAACCTCCAAAGGCAATAGCAAAGTCTAGAATCAATACTATTCATCAACAGCTCTCCTGCATTCACTAACGACACAAATGAATACACCTGCCTAACGACACACATCTGTGAAGCCAATACAACAAATACTTGCAGTACCTTAAAATGGGGGGGACCATGAATAAAAAGGTGCTGTCATTTCTAAACGGTTCATCCGATATGTATGAAAATACCCTCAAATTAAAGCTGAAAGTCTGCACTTCAACCTCATTGTCATTATATCCTTTCAAACTAAAAAAAAAAAAAAGTCACTGTCCAATGAATTATGGTGCTCACTGTATGTGCCGTGAGGTGAATGAGCTACCAATGGGTATGGAAAAGAAGGGAATGAAGGACTGGTACGAATTAGGCTGCATGAGGGCCCTCCAGATGTCAGGACGGTGATGCCTCGCTCATGGGCCGTGTGTGTGTGTGTGTGTTGCCTCAGCAGACCACCTTCGCTAGACCAGGCCAAAGACAACGACGGCCCTATTTCTGTCCCCCAACGCCTGGACAGCAGTCAGATGGGACCCAACGACTTGAAACAAGCCAGAGGCTTCGAAAGTCTTCATTAAAATAGAGCTAAAAGTGTGGTTCACCAAACGTGTTTATTTTTACAGATATTTTGCTTGCACCGCGAGACTGCTCGCTTGAGGAGTTCCAAAAGAAACAGGTTAGACTGGGGGGAGGAGAGAGAGAGAGTGAGAGAGAGGCTCAACCCACTCGTTACACACTGGTCCTTTTCAAAGCGCTGATGGAGTTTGCAATGGATCGGCCAGACAATAACATTGAGAAAAAAATAAAAATAATATGTCGTTGTCAAATGGCCGCATCGGCGCGCATTGACGAAAGCTTCCATCCAGACGTGTTAGCGGGTATGCTAATAGTAATCTAAATCTGATGCTACCAATGAAGAAGTCACTTCATTGGTAGCATCAGAAGAAAATAGAGTAGACTCGGAGGGGGGGAGGAAATGGAAGCCTAGCGTCTAAACATTCGTCACCCTGAGAACGTATATTTTCTGATCACAAGAAAAATCCTGTTAGATTTTTAAATCTGTTAGATTTTAGGCTTAGGACAGAGAGGAGAGGGAGACGGGAGAGATGGCAGGGGTGTAGGCTCTACAGTACAGTGCTGAAGGGAGAGCACCAGAAATACAGGCCCATAGCCATTATCCACAGCAGCACGGCCAGTGAACAGTAACAATAATTGACTCAATCACTCATTCACATCCAGACTAGGAGAAAACTGTGTGGTTTGGAGTGGGAGTATGGTGCCGTCATTCTGTTACCAAACATTGCATATGCACTGTTCAAGTAAATGTTTTTGTAAGATTTTCTGTGGAAATTGTTCAAAGTAGTCCGTGCGCATAATGTTGTATGTCTTGTTTACCTTTGCAATCATTGTCTCAGCATCACTCTGTTACCATGGAATTGCCCCTGTACTTTCTCAGTGTTCTGTTACTTACTGCCCCACACTCACTTCCAGGCAACCAGCACACAGTACCTGCCTGCAGGTCCATAACTACATGAGGACACCGAGGTCCGGGGAATTGTGAATGTCTTTTTAGGAACTCGGCCGGGGATAGATAGAATAGCAGAATACACAAGGAGCAATTTCGAAAACTTAGTTGTGCATCAGCAGTTTTTCTCTTGTTATATCTCACTGACAGTCACTCAATTAGCCCATGTCAGTTAAATCTAGCCAGCCACCTAAATCTGTACACTACTAGAAACAAATAGTTCCAAAAGGGTGCATCGGCTGTAAAAGGTTCTACCTGGAACCAAAAAGGGTTCTCCTATGGGGACAGCCGAAGAACCCTTCAAGGTTCTAGATAGCACCCTTTTTCCAAGAGTGTAGTAATCATGGCCGAATTACCGACCGGCACACAGGGCATGTGCCCAGGTGCCATGATCTCCAGGGGGCCCCCGTTGACTTTGTTAGTCACTCACTCAGATATCATATTAACATGGCATAAGTCATGGCTAAATGTGTAGAAATGCAATAAATTTGGTGTAAAACAGAAGAGAATAAAGGTTCTGTAAAACAAACTCATTTGTTTACTTTTGGTTAATAAAATACATTTTCTGTATAGTTTTTACAGTATAGTTTTTCATCCCGCTGCTGAGTTAATGTGACCAACGTGTAGCAGCTAACTGTATAGCTAATAGGCTTTGCGTTTGTAGATAGACTGAGGTGATTGAAGCTACAGCAACCAATGTGAAAATGTCTGGTATCATTTCCGCTTGTGGTTGCTCTTCTCCAAATTACATTTTAGAGCTTTAAATTGGATAGAAATGCAGTAAATTAATTTCAATTTTTTTGTCTGTCCGGACCTCACAAAAACGAAGACTGCCTGCCTGAGAACCGACCAAGAAAGTGGATTTCTGAAAGCCAGTTATGGTGTTGATACAGGTGTCTGTCATCCTTATACCTAGCTCTTTCTCACCCTCCTCCTCCTACTCGTTCCCTTTCTCCCTCCCTTTCCTTTCCTTTCCTCTCCCTCTATCTGCAGACAAGAGAGGAGGCGGGCTGTCTGTCATTCAGAAAGGCTGAGCAGCCATTCAGGAGCGCTCCCTCTCTTTCACACACGTGTTACAGTGGACCGACACACACAGAGAGGGCTGTAATACATGCAGGCTGGTTGCCACGGCAATGTGAGCCAACGGGTCATAAACCTCCCCCGCCCCCATCCAGCCTGGAAACCAAGGCTGGATGGAGACCACGGCTGTTATTGCAGGGGCCGAGTGACATCACTCAGTGAAGACTCCTTCACATGCAGTCCAGCAGCTCCCTCTCTCTCCCTCCCCCTCTACTTTCGGGCTGATAACAGAGTCTAGCAGCGCTCCCTCTCTAGCTGACAGAGTCCAGCAGCTCTCTCTCCCTCCCTCATGTCAGGCTGATTAGAGTCTAGCTCTCTCTCTCTTTCGGGCTGTAAGATTGGGATGTCAAAAACTTTTTTTTCACATGGGTTTTACGTTAAAAATCATAAACTTCCACGTGAATTCACAATGCAGAATATGGTCCTACTGCGTACGGTGATCCTATTGCGTATGACCACTAGGGGGCAATGAAGTTCTATCTACCACAGGCATAGGCTGAATCTCATTACTGAACACTTGGCCCCTAAGCACTTTATCGAGTGGCCACTTGCTGTTGTGTTCGATAGTGGCGACTACAGTGGGAGTATGGTGACTCTACTTGCCATGGCCATCGATGCCCCCTTGTGTGGCCGTAATGCCCCCTAAAACAAATCCATGCCTTTCAGCCAAAATGCCCCCCATTTGGGCTGAATATAATAATTAGAATTCCCTTCTCACGGCTGCCAATCTCCCTGCTCCGAAGCACCTTTCACTCACATGGCTCTCTCAGATATCTCAATTCTTATTAGCCAATGCCGGTCATGTGATCACAGGCATCTTCGAATTAGGCAACTAGTGAAGACAGACATCGTGGATGCAACGGCGTGCGCTGAATTCCGAGGTGCATATTGTAGATGTTAGAAGAACTGTCCAAATTTACTTTTTTTCAGCCAAAAAGATGAGTAACGAACAGCAAAAGCACTAGCCTGTCATTCTACTACAAAAGTTGACCTAATTCTAATTGGTTAGCTTATCGTTCTGTGCGACAAATAAATATTCCAAAACAGACTCTGGGACATTTGTGGGGCGATAGATCCCAAATTAATACAACTACCGTCAATCAAAGCACCATTTAAAAGCAATGAGGTTGATGCAACAGATCAGAAAGTTTAGCTTAAAATTTTGTTTAGGCTATTTCTTCACATTGTAAGCACAGCAAAGTGCATATGGCAGTAGGCTATAAGCACGAATGTTCCAAAATGTTCAAAAATGCAATTAGCGGGAAAACCCAGTTAATATGACTAGTATTGTGTCTTTGGCTGCTGTTTATAAAAAACAATCCTATTTACAATGACGGCCTACACCGGCCAAACTCATACAACTCTAGGTCAATTGTGCGCCGCCCTATGGGACTCCCAATCACGGCCAGTTGTGATACAACCTGGATACGAACCAGGGTGTCTGTAGTGACGCCTCTAGCACTGAGATGCAGCGCCTTAGACCGCTGCGCCACAAGACTTTTTGCACAAAATGTAGAGTCACCCAGTCTTGTTGGTGTAGAGAATTTTTGGCATTTTTTAAATCAAACTTCCTGCAATTCTACAAATGTTTCTGTGGAGCCGAGATTAATTTTTTCAAGTCTTAAACTTAAAGTTGTACAATTGTATGCATTTTGCCATGGCTATTGCTGTGTTATTTTTGCTCTAACCTAATAAAAAAAATACAGTATATATATTGCTAAATTGTTTTTTGAATTTTCAATTCTCCCTGACTGTCTAGCATTTTATTTGGTGATTGTTAGTTCTCAAAGACTATATTATAAAAAATAAACATTGGTCCATTATCTCTTCTACATACTTTAATCTGGTTTTAGTTTATTCACAAAATTCATTTTAAAAACATTTATAATAATGATATATTTATAATAATAAGATGTACAGTTGAAGTCAGAAGTTTACATACACTTAGGTTTTAGTCATTAAAACTCATTTTTCAACCACTCCACAGATTTCATGTTAACAAACTGTAGTTTTATCAAGTCGGTTAGGACATCTACTTTGTGCATGACAAGTAATTCTTCCAACAATTGTTTGTTACAGGCAGATTATTTCACTTATAATTCAGTATATCACAATTCCATTGGTTCAGATGTTTACATACACTAAGTTGACTGTTCCTTTAAAACAGCTTAGAAAATGTCATATCATGGCTTTAGAAGCTTCTGATAGGATAATTTACATCATTTGAGTCAATTGGAGGTGCACCTGTGGATGTATTTCAAGGCCTACCTTCAAACTCTATGCCTCTTTGCTCGACATCATGGGAAAATCTAAAGAAATCAGCAAAGACCTCCGAAAAAAAATTGTAGACCTCCACAAGTCTGGTTCATCCTTGGGAGCAATTTCCAAACATCTGAAGGTACCGTTCATCTGTACAAACAATAGTACGCAAATATAAACACCATGGGACCATGCAGCCGTCATACCGCTCAGGAAGGAGATGCGTTCTGTCTCCTAGAGATGACGGTACTTTGGTGGGAAAGGTGCAAATCAATCCCAGAACAACAGCAAAGGACCTTGTGAAGATGCTGGAGGAAACAGGTACAAAAGTATCTATAGCCACAGTAAAACCAGTGCTATATCAACATAACCTGAGAGTCCACTCAGCAAGAAAGAAGCCACTGCTCCAAAACCGCCATAAAAAAGCCAGACTACGGTTTGCAACTGCACGTGGGTACAAAGATCGTACTTTTTGGAGAAACTGTTTGGCCAATTTTTCGGACTTAACTACGATGACGTGCGGAGTGCTTTACATCCATAGCAAATCATTCAAAAGATGCATATCTCCTACTAACGTTACAGCATTGTTGAGTTAGGTATTTGTTGAATTGTAATTGTTCCCTTTATGATGATCAGGACCACTGATCAGTGGTAGTTTGTGATAACTGCACTGTGTTTAAACATTTTGTGTAAGGAAATCAAATAAAAAGTTGTTTTTCAGTTAGGGATTTCTTCTTAAATGTAACGTCCCAATTTATGTTTTAACGTTTAAATGTTCACACCCCTAGTGTAAGTATTAGGAGTGCTGATCTAGGATCAGTTTTACCTTTTAGATCATAATGAATCAGATTATGTAGACAGATCCTAGATTAGCACTCCTACTGAGATGCTTTGTGGATACTGGCCCAGGACAGTTAGTTTACAGTAGACTTATGTTGGCTTACCTCAGAAATAAAACTACATTATATTTCTATTAGCATAATTGGCTACAGCAGGCAGGGCTGTCCCTATGTGGACAAATGAGGTGGGTTTGGTTGCTAGGTGCTCCAGGTTGTTGCCTAGATGCCCTCTCACTCACTCTGACACCAAATACGCTAATCACAGCTCCTGATCCTTCTAGAGGTCATGTTTAACAAGCAGCCTGCGGTTCCTCCCCCACACTCCCTTTCTCTCTGGTTAAGACTAGACTCCAGCTGTCTGAGAAGTAAAAACAAAACACAGCAGCAAGGCATGGAACTAGTGAAAATGACACATTTTAGCCACGTCTCTCCCTATTAATCACCATCCATCCTTTAAAATGTGAGTACGAGAGACACCTCTGGCAAAGTCTGTCAACCACACATTCACGGTCAACGTCTTCTCAGAGTTCCTACAACAGCAGAGCAGCAGCAAACTAGCGCTGTCGGAGACCAAACGCCAACAAGAGCCCTTGGGATGAACTTCTGTCACTCGCGGCGTGCTGGCGAGGCGAGGCTGGACCGACCGTCCATCCATCTGCCAACCACAGGCCTAGAGAACTAAAAACATAGGACCGGCTCGACCGAAAAAGCAACAGAAAATAAGAGACCCATCTTAAATCCTGCTAGTGTAGAAAAATAAATGCTTGGGAAAATGTGTCTAGCTCAAATACCATGGTACAGGAGTTGAAAGATCATTTACAATACTCAACGTAGTACAATAGCCTGAGTATAAACAACTGTAAAATGCACAGCTGGGTTGGGGTCAACTCCATTTAAATTCCAGTCAATTCAGGAAGTACAATGAAATTCCACCTCCAATTCTCTTCCAATGCTTTTCAATAAGGAAAATGGAATTGGAATTTGGTTTACTTTCTGAATTGACTGGAATTGAAATGGAATACAATGCTCGGGGGTAAAAGTTAAAGGTGTGTTACATGAAGTCATCTGAGACGATCATTCAAAAACAGGTTATGTACTGTAGACGGGTACAGTCCTGTAATAAGACTTTGCTGTGGATAGATGAGCTATCCTGGGAATAGAGTCTGATGTTCACCTTCCTCACTAGTCATTTTCCCACATGAAGAATGCACCTTGAACCAGACTGGAAAGACTTCTGAAAAATGCCAAATATTTCCCCTTTTTCCCCTCTAAGACAGTCCCTAATCCCCCCCACACCCTCTTTCCAGCCCACTAACCCACAACATTCCAGTGTTCACAACACTGGTACCACCCACACACACACACACACACACACACACACACAATGCTAAACACAACACAAGTTTCCACCCTGACCCAGACATCCCTTTTAAGGATAAGCGCTTCAGATTTCTCTTTTCATTAACTTACAGAAATACCCTTTGAACCCCTGGAACACGCTGGAGAGGAGGGAGACTCCTCGTGTGAGAACAGCGGGCTGGAGAGGAGTGGGGGCTCCTCACGTGAGAACAGCCGAGAGGGAATCTTTGAGGAGGCGTTGAGAAGAATGGGTGGGAGCCCACGCTGAGAAATATTGGCCTGTCCAGAGGATTCAAGGAACACACTATGGCCGAGGAATTAACTAGATGTATATTTTTAAACTTTTTTCTCCCCGGTACCTTCCCCATCCCTCCCTCTGTCCCAGTTCAATCGCTGTCCCATCCATCCCTCTGTCCCAGTTCAATCGCTGTCCCATCCATCCCTCTGTCCCAGTTCAATCGCTGTCCCATTCCTCGCTCTGTCCCTCTGGCCCAGTTCAACCGCTGTCCCAGTTCAATCGGTGTCCCAGTTCAAATCAGTGTCCAACCCCTCCCTCTGTCCCAGTTCAATCGCTGTCCCAGTTCAATCGCTGTCCCAGTTCAATCGCTGTGACTCAGAGCTCTGCATGCTTTCCGAGCACTTCCCTCCTTTCCTTTAATTCAAAGGATTGCATGTCATGGGCCATTTTTGAGGATACATTTGTATCGGTGTAGGTGTCACAAACAGGCACAGTGGAGCTGTACAGGACCCTTCTTGGTTCAAAGTCACAACAGGGCCTGGTTCTCCACGATAACCATTCAAGTCAGTCCATTACTGTGGGATAAAGTACTCAAAACATGGAGTGGATACTTATTTGTGCCAAGTGGTACAAAACCAAATGTTGATCCAAAGTGGAGAGGGGCTACTGATTAAACATGAGAGAATGTATTGCCTACAACACTTTGCCACCAACAGAATTGTTGGCGTGAGTACAACAGTGATTATGTTGGCTTTCTCTAGTGGGTGACAAGAAGAGAGCAAGAGGAGGAGTTTACAAAATACTTTCTCAGTGGTTCAATCACAGTCCAAAGAACCACGCGTACCAGGATGCTATGAGGGCTCTGTACAAAAACAGAAAAATATCAAAGTAGCGCGTGTCATAATTCTGGTGTTGCCGCAACAACAACAAAATCAGTCTGTTTCAGTGATAAGGAAATGGAGGATGGTTAAGCAGTAGGGATGTGCATATTTCCCTTTCAAGACGATTCCATACGCAGTTTGAAACAATTCCATGCATTTCGGCTGGATACAATTTGAATCACTAACAGTTGTTACATTCATTTTCCATTCTAAATTCAAATCTGCTGGTGATGGAGCTGATAAGCTGGGCCTCTCTGAGCTGACTTCTCTGTGTGTGTGTGTGTAATATGTATATGTCAGGGATGGGCAACTGGCGGCTCCCCAATTTTGTAGGCCCGTGGATCAATCCCCCCCACCCACTCCCCTCAGTCGGGATCTCAACTTACTGTTGAGAGTTAGAATAACACAAGGTGCTGTTGTGTATCAGCAATTTTGTATCTTGTCAGTCACTGACAGTCACTCAATTAGCCCATGTCAGCTACATGTTTTATTGGCAAGTTAGTCTAGCCAGCTATCTAAACTGATTGGGGGGGCCCTATTTATTTTGTTAGTCACTAACTCAGATATCACATTCAAAACTGCAAACATTTCTCTCCACCCTACGGCAAAATAAGTAGAATTGCATGAAAGTTGTTATAAAATTGCAAAATCTTCTCTCCGCCCCATGGCAAAATATGTAGAATTTCAGCAAACTTGCTTTAAAACTGCAACATGTGCTCTACGCCTGACGGCAAAAAAATAACCTAAAGCGTAATTATTTTCTCTCCGCTGTCAAGAAGGGGGCCTCCCAACAAAATGTCACTTAGGGCCCCAAAAGGCTAGGGCCGGCTCTGACTGCATATGTGGGTATGGATGTGGGTACGCAGACCAGAGAGCCACTGTGGCCCCTCTTGATGAGTTCAGACTTGTTGTGGCCCCCATCCTCATCTCATTTTTCCTATAGCACACAGGCACTGTTACAATGGCTGGCCCCAAGTCATTATACATTAAATTCTTCTATTTTGGCATTTGCCTGATGTCTCATACATGCTTTGTTGACTACGAACTTTCTTCCACACTCGGGACTCTGACTCTCTATTGGTTACACAGACTTTTTGCCTACCATCCCATTCTAACCACCTCCCGCCGGCTTCGTATTCATGTTACCTGATGAAATTGCTGTACAATATGATCTTGTTGCCATCTGATGCACATTCAGATGTCATACATCAGCACTGCAGAGTTCTCCCTGTCCTATGCCGTGCCTTGACTGTATTCCTGTTGATGATATCTGGTAATGTGCATGTACACCCTGGCCCATCTACTGTTGCTAGCCCCAATTCTGACTTGTGCTCTGATATCTGCTTCACTGATTTCTGCTCTCATAAAAGCCTGGGTTTTCTGCACGTTAACACTAGAAGCTTATTACCTAAAATGGATCAATTGAAAGTGTGGGTTCACAGCTCCAATCCAGATGTGTTGGTCATTACTGAGACGTGGTTAAGGACGGGTGTTTTGAATACTGATGTTAACCTTTTTGGTTTAAGAAATTTCCCCCTCGGGGATCAATAAAGTACCTATCTATCTATCTATAACCTTTTTCGGCAAGACAGATCTTCCAAAGGTGGGGGAGTGGCAATTTTTACCAAGGATCACCTTCAGTGCTCGGTTGTCTCCACCAAGTCTGTCCCCAAACAATTTGATTTGCTGGTTTTAAGTATTAACATTTCAAATAACTCTTTGTTGACTGTTGCTGGGTGCTATCGTCCTCCATCAGCACCAGCCTGTACTCTGCCTGCCCTAAACTCTCTCTTGGCCCCTTACACTAAGTCTGAATTTGTCCTGCTAGGTGACCTAAACTGGGACATGCTTAAACCACCTGACCAAGTCCTAAAGCAATGGGACTCCCTAAACCTTTCTCAGATTATTAGCAATCCCACAAGGTATGACTCCAAACACCCAGAAAAGGCTACTCTTCTTGATGTTATCCTCACAAATAATCCTGATAGGTATCAATCTGGTGTTTTCTGTAATAACCTTAGTGATCACTGTTTTACAGCCCGTGTTCGTAATGGCTGCTCAGTGAAACGACCTGTCCTGATTTGTCATAGATGCTTGCTAAATAACTTTAATGAGCAAGCCTTCCTTCATGAACTGGCTTCTGTAAAATGGAATAGAATCAGCTTGATCCCCTCTGTCGAAGACGCTTGGACCTTCTTTTTTTTATATTTTCAGTGGTGTTGTTAACAAACAAGCCCCCATAAAGAAAATGAGAATTAAAAACAGGTTCAGCCCCAGGTTCGACCGTGATCTTGCAGAGTTACTCCACCTCAAGAATTGCATTTGGCGAAAGGCCCGGCACACGCATACTCAGGCTGACTGGCTCTCGTTCAGGCAAATGAGAAATAAGTGCACTCAGGCTATCCGGAAAGCCAAAGTTAGTTATTTTAAGGAAAGGTTCTCTCTCTGTGGGTCTAACCCCAAGAAATTCTGGAAAACTGTTAAAGACCTGAAGAATAAACCCTCCTCACAGCTGCCCATGTCCCTTAAAGTTGATGATGTGGTTGTTACTGACAAGAAGCACATGGCTAAGCTCTTTAATCAACACTTCATTAAGTCAGGATTCCTATTTGACTCAGCCATGCCTCCTTGCCTGTCCAACATTTCCTCATCTGCCACCCCTTTTAATGCAACTATTCCCGATGCTTCTCCCTCTTTTCCCCTGCCCCGCTACAAAGTTTTTCCCTGGGAGGCAGTTACTGAGTCCGAGGTACTAAATGAGCTCCTGAAACATGACCCCAAAAACCCACCTGGGTCAGATGGTTTAGACCCTTTCTTCTTTAAAAGGTTGCTGCCCCCATTGTCGCCAAGCCTATCTACGACCTTTTTAACCTGTCTCTCCGTTCTGGGGAGGTTCCCATTGCTTGGAAGGCAGCCACAGTTAGTCCTTTATTTAAAGGGGGAGATCAAGCTGATCCTAGCTGTTATAGGCCTATTTCTATTTTGCCTTGTTTATCAAAAGGGTTGGAAAAACGTTTCAATAATCAACTGACTGGCTTTCTTGATGTCTATAGTATTCTCTCTGGTATGCAATCTGGTTTCCGCTCAGGTTATGGATGTGCCACTGCAACCTTAAAGGTCCTCAATTATGTCACCACTGCCCTTGAAACTAAGCAATGTTGTGCTGCAATTTTTATTGACATGGCCAAAGCTTTTGATACGGTAGACCATTCCATTCTTGTGGGCCGGCCAAGGAGTATTGGTGTCTCTGAGGGGTCTTTGGTCTGGTTTGCTAACTACCTCTCTTAAAGAGTGCAGTGTATAAAGTCAGAAAATCTGCTGTCTCAGCCACTGCCTGTCACCAAGGGAGTACCCCAAAGCTCAATCCTAGGCCCCACACTCTTCTCAATTTACATCAACAACATAGCTCAGGCAGCAGGAAGCTCTCTCATCCATTTATATGCAGATGATACAGTCTTATACTCAGCTGGCCCCTCCCCATTTGTGTTAAATGCTCTACAACAAAGCTTTCTTAGTGTCCAACAAGCTTTCTCTACCCTTAAACTTGTTAGTTTGGTAAGAAGAATGCCCCTCTCCCCACAGGTGTGATTACTACCTCTGAAGGTTTAAAGTACTTGGGAGTATGGCTAGACGGTATACTGTCCTTCTCTCAGCACATATCAAAGCTGCAGGCTAAAGTTAAATCTAGACTTGGTTTTCTCTATCGTAATCGCTCCTCTTTCACCCCAGCTGCCAAACTAACCCTGATTCAGATGACCATCCTACCCAGGGATAGATTACAGAGAGATAATTCGAGTGGCTAGATGTTCTTTACCATTCGGCCATCAGATTGGCCACCAATGCTCCATATAGGACACATCACTACACTCTATACTCCTCTGTAAACTGGTCATCTCTGTATACCCGTCGAAAGACCCATTTGTTGATGCTTATTTATAAAACCCTCTTAGGCCTCACTCCCCCCTATCTACTGCAGCCCTCATCTTCCACATAAACACCCGTTCTGCCAGTCACATTCTATTAAAGGTCCCCAAAGCACACACATCCCTGGGTCGCTCGTCTTTTCAGTTCGCTGCAACTAGAAGCTGGACCTAGCTGCTACCAACAATCAAACTGGACAGTTTTACAAATGTGCTATGACATGAATATATAGCACCTTTGAATTTCACCGCGTCTCAAAATCTAAAGATTTTGACCGTTTGGAAGTTTACGGACTGCTTCTCCTCTCGCTTTGTGATTGCTGTACTCATTGTGAAATTATAAATTTGACCCTGTATATTTAAGAAATTACCATATAAAAGCAAAACTACCAAAGCTATTGCTGATGGTGAACCTGAACAATCAAAATAAAATCCTAATGTAAGCCCCAATCAGCAGGTATGCTGTAGCCAGATGCCAGTTATGTATCCCGTAGGCTACTTTTATTCAGGTAAAACAATATTTTCAACAGTGCATTTGATAACAATAACCTATCAAATTACATATCGCTCAACAAAAAAAGCGTTATATTGCACAAGCCATTTCTCAACCATTTGAATGCAGACGCTGCAGCGCAGATCAAGATCAGGAATAGAGTGCGTCCTTCTCGTTGGTCAGCGCACAATACAGTGCACAGTTTGAATAGGGGTTGTTCGGCATACAAATTACTTATAGATCAATGACTGTCAACTCAGTTACATGCTTAGTTCGACGTTGAAGGAGAGGACAATTGTCACAAACGAGGCGTTTTCTAAGTCTGATGCAAGACTCTGCGGGCGGGCGCTCAAGACTCTGCGGGCGGGCGCTCAAGACTCTGCGGGCGGGCGCTCAAGACTCTGCGGGCGGGCGCTCAAGACTCTGCGGGCGGGCGCTCAAGACTCTGCGGGCGGGCGCTCAAGACTCTGCGGGCGGGCGCTCAAGACTCTGCGGGCGGGCGCTCAAGACTCTGCGGGCGGGCGCTCAAGACTCTGCGGGCGGGCGCTCAAGACTCTGCGGGCGGGCGCTCAAGACTCTGCGGGCGGGCGCTCAAGACTCTGCGGGCGCAGGCTTGGGTTTCATTGTCCAAAGGCTAGTTTAATGTGTTGTAGTGGAAATGGAATGTAACATTAAAATAACATGAAACCAGGTTTGTTTGGTAACCAGGACACATAGCAACAAAATAAGTATTCTTCTAAATAAGTCTTGCCATTGTCAAAGTCACTCTATCCTACACAGGAATATACTGTAGCTCTGTACAGGGTAAATATAGCCTGGTTTTGCCCTCGCTGAAGTCTTTGGTATGACAACGGATCTTCCCCAGTAGGTCAAAGGCCATTCTTTAATGAGTGAGTGAACAGCGGTGTGAACTGGGAACGCTTTACTGATAACAGATCAGTGGTGCTCCAAGAAAAGTACAGACAGCGCATGATTAGTTTGAACTCCAGCTGAAATCACAGAGACAAGACCCGTCACCCACCTACGACTGATAAAAGCACGGCTGGAGGAAAAGTGTTGAGGACCACTAACACTTTGCAGTGTCTTGAACATAAAAGGAAGCATTGGGTAAAAACACCAATAAACACACGCAAAAGGCAAAGCTAGTGTTAGTAGACTCCATAGAGGCATTTATAACCCTCCTCACACCCACCCTCTGACCCACCCACCCAAAGGAATGTCTAGAGAATAAATCCATACCCTTTTGCCGGTGCTCAGGCAGCAGTGTCCAGCTGGTCTGTGTAGCATCAAACACGAGCCCCTGTCCCGGATACTCAGGCCATTACTTAATTATGACAATAAATGTGGGCCGTGTGCTTCACTAAACGCAATATGACTCATCTGCGCTATTTCAGGGAGGCCCTTTTTAAAGAAACCTGGAACATCATTCTCTGCATTGTTGACTTTGCTATCCCCGGGTGGCGTAGCAGTCGAAGAGTGAAAGTATTTTCACTAAAATACATTTTTTTTTACGTATACAATCTAGGGCTATACGTCATTACAGTTATATGAAATACACCCACGCCAGAGCACGTGGCGTGCACGGTAACTTGAAAACCAACATTTTCCATTGAATCTCCTGACTAGTCATTTAGCCACTCTGTAATTCTCAGGTCCGCCTAGTAACTCTGATATTTACACATTCTGGACACCCATAATGATTAGGCATTGGTTTCAGCCAAAGGCAGCAGATGCCATTTCATTGCATGCTTCCTTCAGAGTGGAAAATGAATCACGTGTAAACCCAGGTTGTAAAAAGAGAGAACGGGGGAAATTATTACTTTGGCCACTGAACAAACTCTGCCCCTTTGCTTACTTTCACTCTTGATCATAAAAAGTCCATTTGGAATGACAAAGTTCACAGGCACTCCTACATCTAGGGCGGCAGGTAGCCTAGTGGTTAGAGCGTTGGGCGTTCTAATACCCGAGCCGACAAGGTGAAGAAAAAAAAAACCTGTCAATGTGTCCTTGAACAAGGCACTTAACCCTAATTTGCTCCAGGGGCTGACCCTGTAGGTAGGCCGTCATTGTAAATAAGAATGTGTTCTTAACTGACTTGCCTAGTTAAATAAAAGGTTAAATAAAACTAATGAAAATAAAAATTATCTACAGGATTAGAGGTCTTCACAGATCCACCTGTACTCAGATACCCGAAACCAGAATTCAAAATAATGTCACGGGTCGGATCTCATATGATTGTCACGGGTATGTGTAATTTTAACTGACTTGTCTGGAAGGACCTATATACTGTAGATCCGAACGAGACTGTTGCAGTAGAGAGAGAGAAATTGTATAATTTATTCTGCTGCTCTTTGCCTGTCATGAGAGCGGCAATCATAAGCCATCAAAGCGGCAATACGCTACAGTCAAAGAGCCTCCGTGTGGGGCAAAGGTTAGGAGATATCTGATCAATGGAAGGTGGAATTAAAAGTTAAACGAGAAGGATAGGCTAGAACGACCAAGAGCCATCAAGTAAGCTGCTAAATTATATTCTGAATGGAGTTGTTTGTTACTGTGTAGGACGGGAAAGCGCATGTAGACTCAATTAGCCTAGCTAGCTAGCTTCTCCCAGTTTGATGCAGTCAAGACAGGTACTAGTAATCATATTGGATGATAAATAGCCTAGCTATGGCAGCTATTAATCTACTATAGCACGAGTCAGCCTGGTTGGTTGCTGTCTCTCGTCTCTCCCTCCTCCCTGTGTCACTCTTTCACACTCACAGTAGCCTAGACACACAGCACTGCCCCTGCTAGAGTGTCACCTCTCTCTACCTCCTCTCCCTGGCGCTTTATCAGCTCTGGTTAATAAAAGTATCTTAAAAAGTGACTTTTCTGCTGCTTCCCTCACTCGGATCGGACCGGGTCTGGATCTGACCAGGTCTAAAAAGAACAGGTCTAGCTGTCCTCAAGTTTGTTTGGAACGGGTCTCTATATAATTATATTTTTTTATGCATATCGGTTCCGGATGGGAAAGCCCCAGGTCCATTTCGTAACGGGTCCAAAAAATGTAAGGCTTCCAATAACAATCCTCTGCAAATCGTCTTTAGACAACGTAATTTAAACTAACAAGCAGTAAAGTGAAAGAGTGACATAACCCCAGAGAAAAAACACCACAGATCTACCAAGTGACCAGCCAAAGGTGAAAGTAAAGCTTGCTACAGTAGACTGGCATGAAGCGTCCAAATGGGAGGTGGAACAGGACAGCACTCTCGTTTTTGTACTCTCCAATGGGCCAACACGTCCACTTGGCCAACACGTCCACTTGGCCAATGTTCGCACAGACAGGATATGAAGGGATTCCAATTCAAGTGTGGAGCTTGCTTTGTTTGGCATTGTAACCTCTCAATGGTTTGGCACGAAGGTGTAAAATTGCCTTTTCCTTGGCTGGAAGGTCTCCCAGGTAGGAAGCAGCTTGTATCGACAACATTAATGTCCATGTACTTCTGAATCCTACTAAGGCAGAAATTGATAGATTATTCCCCTGTATGAACAAATCACCAATGCATGCAGCTGTGCCTATCTCCCAGTCCGACTAGCTTGTACTTGTGTTTCCACCATCAGAAGGGGCGGAAGCAGTAGCAGAGTTAGTAGCTGGCTCTGAGACTTACTGGAAAGCCAGCAGTGATTTGCCTACATGTCTGAAACAGGTCAAGGCAGGTCCCCTCTATTTTTCTCCCTAGCTCCATTTTTATCCCACGGCCCAATCTGCCAGATTACTATTCCACACTGCTGCTACTAGTACTGCAGCTGGAGGAGAATTACTCCTGTTCACCCACACACAACACAGTCATGAAGAAGGCACGACAATGCCTCTTCCCCTTCAGGAGGCTGAAAAGATTTGGCATGGGCCCTCAGACCCTCCAAAAGTTCTACAGCTGCACCATTGAGAGCATCTTGACTGGCTGGATCACAGATTGGTAAGGCAACTGCTTGGTATCCGACAGAAAGGCGCTATAGAGGGTAGTGCGTACAGCCCAGTACGTCACTGGGGACGAGCTACCTGCCATCCAAGACCTCTGTACCAGGTATTTGATTTGATGTTAAGACTCAGCGTTGCATCTCATTCCTTTGACACTCGTTATACGTATGTGGGCCAAGTATGTGGCCACACACAGCTCTTATGGTCGAGATCCTTTTAATGCGTGAATTCGGTTAGTCACGCTTGCATCGCCCTCATGTTAGTGCTAGCAAGCAGGCTAGGTAGTGCTAGGCATCAACAGCCAATCCAGTAGGGGCTGGAAACTATAGTGAGCTTCAATTGGTCAATAGCAACGCAATGTCGCAGAATATTTGCATAACATTTCCCCAATTTTGGTGTCGCCCTGTTCACTTCTCTCGCCCATGCTCACGCCGAATGGTTGTTTCGTCAGCCCCAACGTGCTTTGTGGATCTCAGCTGTTTCACCGGAAATCCACCTAGCACGTTGGGGCAATGAAACAACGACACCAACAACTGAAGCAAAGTGGGCGGGGGACCGTTGGGCGAGGCAAACATGGGTGAGGGAGCGTGAACAGGGTGGGACCAAAATTGGGCAAATTGAACTTTATGCAAATATTCTGCGACATCACGTTGCTATTGGCCAAACGAAGCTCACTGTAGTTTCCAGACCCTACTGGATTGGCTGTTGATACCTAGCCTGCTTGCTAACGCTAACATGAGGGCAAAGCAAGTTTGACTATCCAACTGTACTGTGTTAAAAGGATCTCAGCCATTAGTTGTTCACTTTGATGAGATCTGCACATTCCTGTATCACTGCCCAATTCCCATATTGGTGCAGTGAAATTAAAACTAGCTATCTTTGGAAAACTCCCTTCCCATGTGAAGTGGATCCATGCAAATAATAACGGACAACGCCTGCCAACAACCAAGGCCATTTCCAATTGTATCATTCCCTGTTGTATTGACAATTTCAGCATTGACCTAAAACGCATTTGATGGTTTATCCATAGAGGTCAAGTTGAAGAACATTACCCAAGGCTGTGTCAACATAGTCTACTTAGGAGCCAGCTAAAATAGTATCTGTCAAGTATCAATATAGAAAGGGTTTTCACTGATATCTTGCTCAGACCATTGCAATATTTATTTACCTTAACAGTTGACCTGTAAAAAAAAAAAAGCTGCATACTTTAGGCTACGCTGGGTACCACATCTTTAAAGTGACAGTGGACTGAGAACAAGTAGTGGACAGTGGACTTTTTCGAATTGTGTTAAGGCGGGTGGTTATTAGTGTTGCGAATTCATTTCAAGAAATGTTTCGATCCGGATGATGCATTGTTCTCGAGGAAAACATCAAATGTCCTGTTCAGCAACCCCAAAATTCCACCCAGATAGCGGTAACATTACGTCTCCACTGGACGCAAAAGTAGCCTAGCAACCCGTAGTATTTTGATACGGTTAACTACCTAGGTACGAAGGAGGAAAACTTCTAACTGTTGCACAATATAACCACCTGGCTCGGCAACGTTGTAGAAAGTTCAGATAGTCATATGCAAATACATGTACCACTGGACAAACATGTTGTCTGACTTGATAAATATGGAATCGCGTTAGTTCGATTTGTTTTTACATTTATTTCTGCAACATTCCACACCGTTTTCCTAATGAACGTGGCCCAGGTTTTTAGCCGCAGTCTGGTGTTTCGTGGAGGCTTCCTTTTGGCTGCGCCAGCAGAACAGGAGAGCAGGGGGAGGAGGGGTCAAAACTTGCCGCAGTTCAGAGTCTGCCCATGTCGAACTCAGGAAGTTACAGCAGCCTAGCACAGTTCATTATTTCCATTTAATAATATGTGTAGCTTTACATTGATCAAAACAATAGCTAGTTCACCTACCTTGCCATGAGAAATCAGCGATAGTCCCCAAATTCATTCGGTTAGTGCCGATTAGATGACTGTAGGTTTGACACAAAGACTGAACACAAGTTATTTCACAGATTTCTGGTACACGAGCGGTAGAGGGCTTCTTTCCTCAACTGACTTCGTTGTTTTTTCCCCTGTATTCCCCGCCTGCGCTGTAGGATCAAACCATCACATTCCACCTTGTCCCTAACAATGAAAAAGGTGGGTTTTCCTTTGCGCCCGAGGACCCGCCCCTTGTATGACGAGCCTGGGTCTGACCGCAACAAGAACGCCCTTCCCTACTGTAGAGTCCCGCCTCTTCTCAAGTCCAGTCCATGGATAAAGAACGAAACATGCAGAATTCAGAGGGAAAAGAACACGAGACATGAGCCTCTGAATATTAGAGCGTAGGTTTCCGCACATTGCAATGACCTAAAAAGGATGGCAGAGCAGTAAAGGGAATGCAGCTTAAGGAAGTCAGACGTTTGAGAAAACTTTGGAGAAAAAACTTGACCGAATTCGGCCTGTCAATGGACAATATGGTATCATATAATAACAAAAATGTAGTCTTTTATAATAGAATACAAATATTTGTATCAGGTCTTTGGGAAGATGAATAGGTTGTTTCCATAAATAGGGTCCCTTGGGTCCCTATGTATAGATTCCCATAATACCCTGTGCCTTGCAACCAAAGGGGCAACCAAAATCGGACACCGGGTTGCCCAGCTTGGCAACGACATTTCAAAAAGAGAGGTGGGCCCTGTACTGGCTCATTTCACACAGCAAGTTGTTGCAGTACAGGGCAGCAGGTAGCCTAGCGGTAAAACCTGGCGATGTGCCCTTGAGCAAGGCACTTAACCCTAATTTGCTCCAGGGACATCGTACTACTTTGGCTGACCCTGTAAAATAACACATTTCACTGCACCTATTTGGTGTGGTGACAATAAAACATATACTGTATATACAGTACCAGTCAAAAGTTTGGACACACCTACTCATTCAAGGATTCTTCTTTATTTGTACTCTTTTCTACTTTGTAGAATAATAGTGAAGACATCTAAACTATGAAATCACACATGGAATCATGTAGTAACCAAAAGAGTGTTTAACAAATTGATTTTAGATTCTTCAAAGTAGCTACCCTTTGACTTGATGACATCTTTGCACACTCTTGGCATTCTCTCAACCAACTTCACCTGGAATGCTTTTCCAACAGTCTTAAAGGAGTTCCCACATATGCTGAGCAGTTGTTGAGGTAGTCACCTGGAATGCATTTCAATTAACAGGTGTGCCTTGTTAAAAGTTAATTTGTGGAATCTCTTTCCTTCTTAATGCATTTGAGCCAATCAGTTGTGTTGTGACAAGGCAGGGGTGGTATACAGATGATAGCCCTATTTGGTAAAAGACCATGTCAATATTGTGGCAAGAACAGCTCAAATAAGCAAAGAAAATAATCAGAGACAGTCCATCATTACTTTAAGACATGAAGGTCAGTCAATCCTGAATTTCAAGAACTTTGAAAGGTTCTTCAAGTGTGCTTTGAATTCTAAATAAATCACAGACAGTGTAACCAGAAAAGCATCGCCACACCATAACAGCTCCTCCTCCATGCTTTACGGTGGGAAATACACATGCGGAGATAATCCGTTCACCCACATCGCGTCTCAAATAGACACAGCGGTTGGAACCAAAAATCTCAAATTTGGACTCATCAGACCAAAGGACAAATGTCCATTGATTATGTTTCTTGGACCATGCAAGTCTCTTCTTCTTATTGGTGTCCTTTAGAAGTCGTTTCTTTGCAGCAATTCGACCATGAAGGCCTGATTCACACAGTCTCCTATGAACAGTTGATGTTAAGATGTATCTGTTACTTGAACTCTGTGAAGCATTTATTTGGGCAACAATTTCTGAGGCTGGTAACTCTAATGAACTTATCCTCTGCAGCAGAGGTATTTCTGGGTCTTCCATTCCTCTGGAGGTCCTCATGAGAGCCAGTTTCATCATAGCGCTTGATGTTTTTTGCGACTGCACTTGAAGAAACTTTCAAAGTTCTTAAAATTTTCCGTAAACCTGTGTATGTGACCCATGATTTATTTTTTTTAAAACGTTGTAAAAAAAAAAGTGGGATACATTTGTGAGAATGAGGCAGGCAAATTGGGCATCTGCAGGGCACATTTCATGCCTGAGAACTTCCACAGCCATCAACAATGGAAGGAGGGCTTCAGCAAGAAGTTGCTTCTCAAAGTGAATGCTGTCATACTATAGATAGTACAAGCCTTTGGGAAAGATTTTGTTTTTGTCAAGACGGAGGTCACTGTTACTGTATAGATCAACTGAACTGTATAGAGCAAATAAACTGAATAGCTTGGTAAACTATATTTTCAGAGTAGCTTCCTCGACACTGTCATCCCCATTAGACTTATATAATCAACTGTCATCATACAGCAGGGGCCAAAGTACATCTGTATCTCACTGTAATCATGTGACAGTAGGGGCCAATCACAATGCACCTGACCAAAAAGTGTTATTTGACACCTCCCACTGTTAGGGGAGATTATTCCTCTGTTGCCATCGGCTACACCTTGTTCTTATTAAGGTCCAGTTGTTGTGACTGTAACCTAACCAGGAAATAAAGTAGATTAGTATTTTATCTGTGGAAAGTGTCTCGCTTCCGTATGCATTTTATATTGACTTATTTCAGCAGTACATCCTACAGGAATTATCACTTGGATATGTACACTAGACATGATGTATATCAAAAACTGTGCATCAGGAGTTTTTATGTCCTTGTTTGAGGCTGCGGTGAATATACTGTTGTGTAATAAAAACACATCTTGATGGAATCTCACTGAGAATCCATTGTGTAAGCTGCATTCAAACTCCCATTAAAGAAATTGCTCTCGGTAGATTGTTTAAATTGCTGCGAGTGATCATATTAGATAGATAGATAGATAGATAGATAGATAGATAGATAGATAGATAGATAGATAGATAGATAGATAGATAGATAGATAGATAGATAGATAGATAGATAGATAGATAGATAGATAGATAGATAGATAGATAGATAGATAGATAGATACTTTATTGATCCCCGAGGGGGAAATTTCTTGTTCTTGTTTCTTGTTATATTGTTTTACACAAGGGGAGGTGAATGCAACATGCATACTGTAGCTGACTAGCTGTGTATGTGGAAGACACCAAATAGCTTTACTTGGCACGTCTCACATTAGCAACTCCTTTTGGCGGGCAGGGCGCCTCCAGGCTGACTTCAGTAGTCAGTTGAACAGTGTTTCCTCTGACACATTGGTGCGGCTGACTTTCGGGTTAAGCTGGCGGGTGTTAAGGAGCGGGGTTTGACGGGTCATGACCCGCATGACTCGATCTTCGCCTCTCCCGAGCCCGTTGGGGAGTTGCAGCGATGAGACAAGATTGTAATTGGGGAGAGAAACGGTGTAAAATACAACAAAAAAGAGAGGGTTATACATATCCTGGTATACCCTTTAAGGAGAGGGTTATACATATCCTGGTATACCCTTTAAGGAGAGGGTTATACATATCCTGGTATATCCTTTAAGGAGAGGGTTATACATATCCTGGTATACCCTTTAAGGAGAGGGTTATACATATCCTGGTATACCCTTTAAGGAGAGGGTTATACATATCCTGGTATACCCTTTAAGGAGAGGGATATACATATCCTGGTATACCCTTTAAGGAGAGGGTTATACATATCCTGGTATATCCTTTAAGGAGAGGGTTATACATATCCTGGTATATCCTTTAAGGAGAGGGTTATACATATCCTGGTATACCCTTTAAGGAGAGGGTTATACATATCCTGGTATACCCTTTAAGGAGAGGGTTATACATATCCTGGTATACCCTTTAAGGAGAGGGTTATACATATCCTGGTATATCCTTTAAGGAGAGGGTTATACATATCCTGGTATATCCTTTAAGGAGAGGGTTATACACATCCTGGTATACCCTTTAAGGAGAGGGTTATACATATCCTGGTATATCCTTTAAGGAGAGGGTTATACACATCCTGGTATACCCTTTAAGGAGAGGCGAAAGGAAGGAGGATGGCAGCCCAGTAGAAACGAGAGAAGAGATGGAGAAAAATAAAAACAGAATAACAGTAATAGAGAGAAAGGAGAGAGAAAAGGAGACAGACCTGGGAGAGGTAGAAGACACAAGAAAGGTACTGGAAGAGCAGTGAAAATATCCGTCTTCATCACAAACAACCATTGGTAACAATACTGAAAGTCTGCAGGTGTAATGCTTTATAACTTGCTATAAAGCCTGAATGAGCCTTTATACTGTCTTATAATGAGGCTGTAAGATGTGACATACAGCGGGTGAAATAAGTATTGAACACGTCACAATTTTTCTCAGTAAATATATTTCCAAAGGTGCTATTGACATGAAATTTTCACCAGATGTTGGTAACAACCCAAGTAATCCATACATACAAAGAAACCAAAACAAATAAGTTCAGAAATTAAGTTATGTGTAATAATATGAAATGACACAGGGAAAAAGTATTGAACACACTTACTGATATTTATTTAATACTTTGTACAAAAGCCTTTGTTGGTAATGACAGCTTCAAGACGCCTCCTGTATGGAGAAACTAGTCGCATGCATTGCTCTGGTGTGATTTTGGCCCATTCTTCCACACAAAAGTCTTCAAATCTTGAAGGTTCCGTGGGCCTCTTCTATGAATCTTGATCTTCAGTTCTTTCCATAGATTTTCAATGGGATTTAAGTCAGGTGATTGGCTGGGCCATTCTAGCAGCTTTATTTTCTTTCTTTGAAACCAATTGAGAGTTTCCTTGGCTGTGTGTTTGGGATCATTGTCTTGCTGAAATGTCCACCCTCGTTTCATCTTCATCATCCTGCTAGATGGCAGCAGATTTTTGTCAAGAATGTCTCGGTAAATTTGCCCATTCATCCTTCCTTCAATTATGTGAAGTTTGCCAGTACCATTTGCTGAAAAGCAGCCCCACACCATGATGTTCCCACCTCCAAACTTCACTGTTGGTATGGTGTTTTTAGGGTGATGTGCAGTGCCATTTCTCCTCCAAACATGGTGTGTATTATGACATCCAAACAGTTCAATTTTGCTCTCATCTGACCACACTATATTCTCCCAGTATTTCACTGGCTTTTCCAAATGTTGTGCAGCAAACTTTAAACAAGCTTTTTTTTCAGCAATGGAGTCTTGCGTGGTGAGCGTGCATACAGGCCATGGCGGTAGAGTGCATTACTTACTGTTTTCTTTGAGACAACAGTACCTGCTAATTGCAGGTCTTTTTGAAGCTCTCCACAAGTGGTCCTTGGCTCTTGGACAACTCTTCTGATTATTATTTTCCCTCCTCTGTCAGAAATCGTGCGAGGAGCACCTGGTCGAGGCAAATTTATGGTGAAATGATTGTCTTTCCACTTCCGTATTATGGCCCCAACAGTGCTCACTGGAACATTTAGAAGCTTAGAAATGCGCCTATAACCAATGCCATCATTATGTTTTGCAACAATTAGGTTGCGAAGGTCTTGAGACAGCTCTTTGCTTTTACCCATCATGAGATGTGTCTTGTGTGACACCTTGGCAATGAGACCTTTTTGTAGGCCATCAGTTGGGACTGAACCAGCTGATATTAATTTGCACTGACAGTGGGCTAGATTGCTTTTTAATTACTGATAGTTTTCAGCTGTTGTCTTGGCTTTCCATGCCTTTTTGCACCTCCCTTTCTTCATGTGTTCAATACTTTTTCCCTGTGTCATTTCACATTATTACACATAACGTAATAATTTCTGAACTTATTTGTTTTGTTTTCTTTGTATGTATGGATTACTTGGGTTGTTACCAACATCTGGTGAAACTGTCATGTCAATAGCACCTTTGGAAATATATTTACTGAGAAAAATGGTGACGTGTTCAATACTTATTTCACCCGCTGTATCTCTATGTAAAAAAAAATGACTCATGCATGCTGATGACAAGTTAAATATATGTGGGTCCTACAATGCAATATACTGTAACTGCATGATGATGCATTATAACTGCAGGTTAGGTTAAGTGATATCGTAGAAAGAGGACATGATTCTGTTACTCTGCTCTCTGTATGCCTGTCATCGTAGAGGATTAAAAGGATAAAAATGTACTTTGCACTCAAACACAGTTTTATATTCAGGATTTAAATGCTCTCATGTATTTACATTACATATGGCAAAACATGCATTTGTGTTATGAAATGTCTACATATTTCCAACAGGCACTGTAATACAGCGATGAGGTCAAATCCTAACCTTACTTCAAAGCGTTGACCATTTCATATAGGCCATGAGTTGAATTGAATGTTGAAGGCACGTTGATTTATCTTATTTAGTTAAAAGGAGATTGGAATTCTGCTCTCCTTTATGAACTCAACGGTGGAGATAAGGAAGTGGGAGAAACCATAGAAATTAAATTAATAGAATGGACCCTGGCAATTTGACTGGTAAACTCATGGGTACACAACACAATGGCCGCCAGTTGACTTGAATGGGGTCGCCCGTTCTATTCATTCTATTTCTACAGGAGAAACAGTGGGACGGTTGGAGGTGGGGTTGTGCATATGTAGGTATGTAGCCTGGCTACTCTTGAGGTATGTACAGTAAACCTCAGTGTCAGCTCCTATCTCGAGATGAAGGCACATCAGTCTTTAACAGTTCGCCCTCGCATGCCCCATCACTATAGGAGCACATTCCAATGTGGTAAATCTGTCTCGGCAACTACAGTATATAGCCTGCCAAAAACGTTTAATCCCAGGCCCAGCAGTTCTCCCAGGCCCTTTTCTTCTTCGTTTTAAGTGGGCCTGTGGTTATTTCGAGAGACTTGGAGAAAAAATATCTTGCTAGACATTCATGTCTTTCAGAAGGTTAGAGGCTATGGATGAAACGGCAGCGACTGTAAAAGGTGTTCACCAGGAGCCTCCGATAGCCTCCCTCTGGAATGCGACCCCAAACGTCTCCCGACCGCCTCCATGCTAACCCATAAAACCTCTGGGCTCCTGCCAACATTCTCCCGGTGCGCTGCACACCTGGGCCCAGTCAGGGCGCCCTCGACTCGTCCAAAGGATTTGGGAGGTTGGGAGATGATGGTGAATTCCATAGGTTGACCTATGCAACAACGCATACCATCATCAGACAGAGCTGGCCTCAATGCATTAGTGTTGATAGTCTATGCCCACCTAACCACCAAAAACATTAACCCTTCCAAACCCCATCTTAACTCCCTTCAAACATGTCGCTCCACACCCTATGCTCGCTCTCAAGACGTAGTAAAAACTGCTCTTTCACTTGTGTACACTCTAGATTCTGAGTATGTCTGCCTGGATAACCACAAAGTCTCTTGATCGTGTTCTCTGCCAACCTTAATAACAGCAATAAGGTTATAGTGAATCGTTAAAGGCCCAGTGCAGTCAAAAACTAGATTTTGCTGTGTTTTATATATATTTCCACACTATGAGGTTGGAATAATACTGTGAAATTGTGAAAATTATGATGTTGCCCTTTTAGTGTAAGAGCTGTTTAAAAAAGTCTGCCTGAAATTTCTGCCTGTTTAGTTGGGATGGAGTTTTGGCCTGCCTCGTGACATCACCAGGCGGTAAATTAGTTAATAGACCAATAACAAAGAGAGTTTCAAACCGCTCTGCCAATAACAGACAGTTGTCTGGTTACATATCCCTCCCATTAGGCTTGTCCAATTAGGCCCCCCTCTCAGGCCACTCCCAGACAGTCCTAGTTAAATTATTGCTTGAGAAATTGCTCTTCGCTAAGAAGCTATTTTTGTTTATATTTGACCATTTTAATTGAAAACAATAACAGTAAGTTACTTAATTGTTACCCATAAATGATATTGCGATTAAAACGGCTGCATTGCACCTTTAACCTTAATCCAGGAATTAGGTGGCACCACGATGGTGGGTATATTGGTACATATGGTGCCTGTGTGGCCCATGTAGTTAAACATAGACTTCGATATTAAACCAGGGGAAAGCAGTGCAAAGAGACATTAACCACTGAGAGAAATCCAGGCAGTTTTCAGGGTCATAAAAACAGGACTTCACACAGCGGGACACACAGCATGTCATCAATTCTGTTGTGACTCAGCACTACATTGTAGGCAGCAGCAGGCAACAGGGCAGGCAGTAAACCTAAATTGCTATCACTTAGTCTTAGGGTATATGGCCTGCTTTTATTGTGATCTGGATGGGGAAACAATGCCGAGCTGTACTGGTCTGGCGTGGTTAAGCATCCATCATAGTTGCTGGAACCATGCTAAAAGAGGACAAAGGTACCAGCAAAGCATAGTTCAGGTCGGGTCCTACAGGGTGAATCGGGCAATAGTGTAGCAGGAGAAAGTGACAGCTGTAACAGGGACTCAAACCTAACTCCTGTAATGCAGAGACACAAGCCTCTGGGTAGACTAGTGTAACACTCACAAACACTGGTTACATAAGTACTCACCAACTCACTCTACCATACACTCACTCAAATAATACAGCTTATTTGAGAGAAAGTGAAAAAAAAAGATGAAGTCACAGAGTTTTCTGTCAGTCTTTTGAGCCACCCTGTGGTTACAATGTGGGATGGCAGTCGTTTCCACAATGGACTAATGAACTATAATGTGTTCAGAGAAAGGCAGCTGCAAAGTGCATCTGTAGAGCCCTGAGGGAGTCTTGGAATGTTAGTAATATATTACTATGGTCATAAAACAAATATTAAAAGGGCAATCTGCTGAGAAGACAGTTGAACTAAGCTCATTATGTATTTATATGTTGTATTATCTAAGAATCAATGGATATTTATAATGAATTTAAAAGTCCGAAAATGTATGTACCAATTCTGTATTGCCCCTTTAATGTACCTGATGCTGCGTTCATAACCAAGTGGGAAGGTGGTAATTACCAGTTGTGAAGTCGTAAATACCAGTTGGATGCATTCAATCTAAAAGTATATCCATCATGCTTGTATTCTTTTTTTAAATGTTTTGTTGTTGCATTTAACTGCTGATTTTTTTTCCGCCTATATCAGTACGGTAATACAGGATTAGTAAAGGCCCAGAGCACTACTTTTGTGATAATTGTTTCGTTTGTTTACATTCTGATTTTTCAAGTGGTGCTGCAGCAACCTCAGCACCCCTACTACTACCATGAATGCTATGCAGTCATCCACAGCTACAGTCGACAAATGATGACACAAGTGTCTTACCCCATCAAAACCCCAAATACACACTTGTTTTGTACATGTCATGGACAGTTAGTCCTTGTATCTAGAGCTCTGTAGATCAATTTGAGAGGGGTTACTTTAACCTGGCCCCATTATTCAGTTCAGCTGTTTACCAAAACAAGTGGAGGGGCTTTTGTTTTGTTGTTTCTCGAATTGTAGCTTTAAGCCATTGATGTTTGACAAAATTATTCCCTAGAGAAGCAGAAGAATAATAGCCATTAACGACCAATGGATCAAGAAAGCTATTTGTTCTGAAATTTGTCTCACGGATAGGATTACTCCACAGTAAGTGTAAGAGGCAAAGGTGTTTTAAGATGGTCAAACTATGGATCATTTAGCTATTTGATTTGGAATTTTAGGACCTACATTTGAATTTGGCCTTTTCTGCTTTGTAGCCCATAGAAACGCATTGAATAACACATTCATAAATGGAAAAAAGTCAGTCCAAAAATAAATCATGGGGAATAAGGTGTCTGTCGTATATCTAGGAGATATAAGAAAGCTCAGGTTTTTTTTGACACATATTTAACACCCCATACTTTGTTGGCACAAAACTACTTCCATACTTCCATTCATTTGTATGGGTTACCTTCATATGAGTTCCGTGACATGTTTCATGGTCTGACAAACACAGCTGTAGCTCGGCCACCAAATGCAAAAAACCTGATACGGTGCATTTGGAAAGTATACAGGTTTTAAGAAATGTTTGCTAATTTAATGAAAATAACAAATAGAAATACCTTATTTACATAAGTATTCAGACCGTTTAATATGAGACTCGCAATTGAGCTCCAGTGCATCCTGTTTCCATTGATCATCCTTGAGATGTTTCTACAACTTGATTGGAATCCACCTGTGGTAAATTCAATTGATTGGAGATTATTTGGAAAGGCACGCAACTGTCTATATATATACAGTAGTCCCACAGTTGACAATGCATGTCAGAGCAAAACCTGTTTTTTGCTTTTGTCACCTTCGGGTGTGTAGAGAGTCCAAGGCGCAGCGTAGCGATAGGTCGACATTGTTTATTAAATAAATAAACTATACTGGACATCGAACTATATAAAATAACAAATACAATACAAAGATGAAACGCACGAACACGGGACAACATATAACAATGAACCACGCCAAGGGAGTGGAACATAGACATATAAGTAGGATCCCTAATTAGAGGTAATGCATAGCAGCTGCCTCTAATTAGGGATCCCACACACAACACCACCCAGAAGTAGAAATACTAGATCTGCCAGACTCTGACCATAGAACTCTAGAGAAGCAAAGCTTCTCTATGGCCAGAGCCTGACAGTACCCCCCCCAAAGGCGCGGACTCCCGGCCGCAAGAAAAACAAACAAAAACATGAGGGAAGGGTCAGGGAGGAAAAAACATCACACAACCATCGCAGGTGGCGGTTCCGGCCCCGGCGAAGTGGATAACTTCCTCCCCTTTTCTACTGGGCCCGGACTGGGCACTGGTGTGGCAGGCAACTCAGGCCATTTAAAGGGGCAACCCACCGGTCCTGGAAACAACAATGGTGGGGAAAAAGGCTCAGGCCATGGAGCGGGGCAAATAACCGGGCCAGGACTGAGCACCGGTGTGGCAGGCGACTCAGGCCATTTAAAGGGGCAACCCACCGGTCCTGGAAACAACAATGGTGGGGAAAAAGGCTCAGGCCATGGAGCGGGGCAAATAACCGGGCCAGGACTGAGCACCGGTGTGGCAGGCGACTCAGGCCATTTAAAGGGGCAACCCACCGGTCCTGGAAACAACAATGGTGGGGCAAAAGGCTCAGGCCATGGAGCGGGGCAAATAACCGGGCCAGGACTGAGCACCGGTGTGGCAGGCGACTCCAGCCATATAAAGGGGCAACCCACCGGTCCTGGAAACAACAATGGTGGGGCAAAAGGCTCAGGCCATGGAGCGGGGCAAATAACCGGGCCAGGACTGAGCACCGGTGTGGCAAAAGGCTCAGGCCATGGAGCGGGGCAAATAACCGGGCCAGGACTGAGCACCGGTGTGGCAGGCGACTCCGGCCTTTCAACCATCACGGGAGGCTCCGGGCTGTCGACCATCGCGGGAGGCTCCGGGCTGTCGACCATCGCGGGAGGCTCCGGGCTGTCGACCATCGCGGGAGGCTCCGGGCTGTCGACCATCGCGGGAGGCTCCGGGCTGTCGACCATCGCGGGAGGCTCCGGGCTGTCGACCATCGCGGGAGGCTCCGGGCTGTCGACCATCGCGGGAGGCTCCGGGCTGTCGACCATCGCGGGAGGCTCCGGGCTGTCGACCATCGCGGGAGGCTCCGGGCTGTCGACCATCGCGGGAGGCTCCGGGCTGTCGACCATCGCGGGAGGCTCCGGGCTGTCGACCATCGCGGGAGGCTCCGGGCTTTCGACCATCGCGGGAGGCTCCGGGCTTTCGACCATCACGGGAGGCTCCGGGCTGTCGACCATCACGGGAGGCTCCGGGCTGGTGAGGTGCACCGACGGTCTGATGCGTGGAGCCGGCACTGGAGGCACCTGGCTGGGCACACGCACTGGAGGTCGATTGCGGGGAGTCGGCACGGGACGTACCGGACTGGAGAGGCGCACTGGAGGCCTGGTGCGTGGAGCCGGCACTGGAGGAACCTGGCTGGGCACACGCACTGGAGGTCGAGTGCGGGGAGTAGGCACGGGACGTACCGGACTGATGACACGCACCTCAGGGCGAGTGCGGGGAGCAGGCACAGGACGTACCTGACTGGAGACGCGCACTGGAAGCCTGGTGCGTGGAGTCGGCACTGGTGGCACCGGACTAATGACACGCACCTCAGGGCGAGTGTGGGGAGCAGGCACAGGACGTACCTGACTGGAGAGGCGCACTGGAGGCCTGGTGCGTGGAGTCGGCACTGATGGCACCGGACTGATGACACGAACTTCAGGGCGAGTGCGGGGAGCAGGCACAGGACGTACCGGACTGGAGAGACGCACTGGAAGCCTGGTGCGTGGAGTCGGCACTGGACTAATAACACGCACTTTAGGGCGAGTGCGGGGAGCCGGTACTGAGCTTACCGGACTGGAGAGACGCACTGGAAGCCTGGTGCGTGGAGTCGGCACTGGACTAATAACACGCACCTCAGGGCTAGTGCGGGGAGCCGGTACTGAGCTTCCCGGACTGGAGAGGCGCACTGGAGTGTAGCAGACAGCTGGACCCGGACTGGGTACCGGTGGAGCGGACTGCTCTGACACTGGAGTGTAGCAGATGGCCGGACCCAGACTGGGCACCGGTGGAATGGACTGCTCTGTCACTGGAGTGTAGCAGACGGCCGGACCCGGACTGGGCACAGATGGAATGGATTGCTCTGGCACTGGAGTTCTCACACGTGAAACCGGCATAGGTTGCACCGGACTGGTGACGCGCATTTCAGCGCGCATACAGGCAGCCGGCATGGAACATACTGGAGTGGGGATGCACACTGGAGACTCGGCGCGGGATGTAGGCATTAAACGACCCGGACTGGGGATGCACACTGTGGGCACCTTTAGCTCCAGCTCCTTCCGCTCGTTCTCACACTCGTCCCAATTTCGCCTACACAGTTCCATAATGTTACTATATACCCCCTTCAGGTATTCCTCTTCCTCCACCGTATTCCACATGGAGAGTGGTACTGGCACGTCCTCCTCGTAGCCAGACCATCCCCATAGCCCCCCCCGAAATTTTCTTGGGGTTGCCTACGGGCTCCGTTACCTCCATTTCCTCGATTACGCCGTTTTCCTCTCTTCTTCTCTGTTGCTCCCGTATAACGCTGCTTGGTCTGGTGGTGGTTCATTCTGTCACGTTCGGGTGTGTAGAGAGACCAAGGCGCAGCGTAGCGATAGGTCGACATCGTTTATTAAATAAATAAACTAGACTGGACATCGAACTATACAAAATAACAAGTACAATACAAAGATGAAACACACGTAGCACGAACACGTGACAACATATAACAATGAACCACGCCAAGGGAGTGGAACATAGACATATAAGTAGGATCCCTAATTAGAGGTAATGCATAGCAGCTGCCTCTAATTAGGGATCCCACACACAACACCACCCAGAAGTAGAAATACTAGATCTGCCAGACTCTGACCATAGAACTATAGAGAAGCAAAGCTTCTCTATGGCCAGAGCCTGACAGCTTTGTCATTATGGGTTATTGTGTGAAGATTGATGAGGGGAAAAATAACAATTTAATCAATTAGAGAATAAGGCTGTAATGTAACGAAATATGGAAAAATTTAAGGGTTCTGAATACTTTCCGAATGCACTGTAGTAGCTAGCTTAAATGGATTTTGATGGGGACTTTTGTATTATTTTACATGGATTGAGGCACGGATGCGGATTATAAAGTCCTCAATGCTATTTCTTCCCACAATACCCTTGCACATTTCTCCACGTGCTCTCATTGAAAATGAATGGTAGTGGAATTTCCGTGCTGAACTTTTGTTTGTGGTCAAAACCTTCTGTTACTAGCCGACAGTGTATGAGACTGAAAAATTGTCTCCTTTCCATGCAATACAGCATCTCAGATCGCTAATGTTTAGATGCATGGGCTGATACATTTACAGTGGGGAGAACAAGTATTTGATACACTGACGATTTTGCAGGTTTTCCCACTTACAAAGCATGTAGAAGTCTGTAATTTTTATCATAGGTACTCTTCAACTGTGAGTGACGGAATCTAAATCACATTGTATGATTTTTAAGTAATTAATTTGCATTTTATTGCATGACATAAGTATTTGATACATCAGAAAAGCAGAACTTAATATTTGGTACAGAAACCTTTGTTTGCAATTACAGAGATCATACGTTTCCTGTAGTTCTTGACCAGGTTTGCACACACTGCAGCAGGGATTTTGGCCCACTCCTCCATACAGATCCTTCAGGTTTCGGGGTTGTCGCTGGGCAATACGGACTTTCAGCTCCCTCCAAAGATTTTCTATTGGGTTCAGGTCTGGAGACTGGCTAGGCCACTCCAGGACCTTGAGATGCTTCTTACGGAGCCACTCCTTAGTTGCCCTGGCTGTGTGTTTCGGGTCGTTGTCATGCTGGAAGACCCAGCCACGACCCATCTTCAATGCTCTTACTGAGGGAAGGAGGTTGTTGGCCAAGATCTCGCGATACATGGCCAATCCATCCTCCCCTCAATACAGTGCAGTCGTCCTGTCCCGTTTGCTGAAAAGCATCCCCAAAGAATGATGTTTCCACCTCCATGCTTCACGGTTGGGATGGTGTTCTTGGGGTTGTACTCATCCTTCTTCTTCCTCCAAACACGGCGAGTGGAGTTTAGACCAAAGGTACAGGTAACGAGTTCAAACAGGTGCAGTTAATACAGGTAACGAGTGGAGAACAGGAGGGCGAGACGGAAAAACTAACAGGTCTGTGAGAGACGGAATTCTTACTGGTTGGTAGGTGATCAAATACTTATGTCATGCAATTAAATGCAAATTAATTATTTAAAAATCATACAATGTGATTTTCTGGATTTTTGTTTTAGATTCCGTCTCTCACAGTTGAAGTGTACCTATGATAAAAATTACAGACCTCTATATGCTTTGTAAGTAGGAAAACCTGCAAATTCGGCAGTGTATCAAATACTTGTTCTCCCCACTGTATGTAAGAGTTTTTGCTCATGTCTGTTGGGAGTGATGTGTTATCATGCTTGCTAAATAAATACCAGAGAAAAGTGGAGAGCAGTGCCTGGCCTGGGCAAGTCATGACCTGCTATTTCTGTGCACACAAAGAGCCTGAAATAACACTCTGATAGGAAGGAGAGAGAGCAGGAGTTTATAAATCATGAGGCTAATTGGTCTAAAATCAGCACTTTGCCTCTCTTTTCAACACTGTGTCAATATATTTTATTAAACTAAATCAAAAGTGGTGTGGCTGATTGAAAAGTGCTGTGGCAAATGCGACCTCACCACACGTTTTCCAGCGGCCCTGGCGAGAGGAAGAACTACGGAAGAACATCACTCCTTAAAGCTACACTGGGTGACGTAACTGGCCATGGAGATCACTAAACATGGTGCTAGACTGAAAAAGTCCACACATCTTCATACACGTAGGGCAGGCTATCCTGTAACTCATTGAGTTTGTCTAGTACACGCAGCCGGAGTGGTTCATGGTCGATTAATATGAGGAGTTTCTCTTGTTTCTAGAAACGTTATTGTAGTACGTACATTCGCGCACAGGTATTAGGCTATATAAATGTTTACGATGTAGTTTAAAATACGCGGCTTCAAAGATAACATAACAGCGTTTATCTATAACATAACAGCGTTTATCTAGAACACAAACACTTGGAAAGACATAACGAAACGAGGAAGGAGCCAAGCGCTCGGGTAAGCGAACATTTCTTAATATTTTCTTAGAAAATGCATTTTATTTTTTGTTGTTTTTTTATAGAAAAAGTAGCCAAGTAGACTTAACGAAATACACAGACTAGGATGTGCGTTAACATTCTAATTGAGATTCCAAATATGTTTATTTTCTTTATTAGCCTACCTGTGAAATGTCCGTTAATGTAATGTTAATGTATCATTAATTATTTTGTGTTTAAAAGTTTAAACAAATGTACTCATGTCTACCATCTTTCATTGCATTAATAATGAGTCTCTACTAGAGCTAGAGTTGACTCCAAGAAACCACAATTATATCATACAGTATTAGAAACCTTTTTAAAAGGGACATCTGGGATTGGTAACATCCATTTATGGACTTTTAAATTAATGACATATAGTCATTCATTCTTGAAGAACATATAAATGCCTCATGAGCTTACGTCAAATTTCTTACCCTTACTACCCCTACTTACAATGTTATAACAAACACTTGTGTATATCTGACAGATGGTTGCCTCCATAGCTCCATCTATGTTAAACATTTTCCAGCAACATCCCTCCGCTGTTTACTAAAAAAGTGGTGCTTAGTTGCTGGATTAGTGAAGGTGCTTGATGTAAAATACTGAACTAGAAAAACAGGAAAATGTGGTCCCACAAGTTTTTACTTTTCATACTGAAAAACGACATTCCAAGAATAAATACAGTAAAGCAAATGTTTAATTAGGCTTCACCAAGCTCTGATGCTGCTGATGGTCATTAGACGCCTACCAAACTTGCTAACTGTCTGGTACGCAGCACTCTATTGTCCCTCTAATCACAATTCTAATCAAACACTTCATGAGAGCCCATGAGCTCATGTTGCGCAACATTTCTCATCAGCTTTCTATAGGCTAGGCATACTATATTTATTTCTCAACTTTCCTAATATTAAGCACATTTGTCCTCTTTACAACGGGAGAATAGCCTACCTGGCTGGCATGAAAATAAACCACGGGGAAAAGCGTCCTCTATTCGCTATTTAAGTGCATAGATAACATGTATTTTTTCCTGCTGCACCTGTTTTGAGATGAGTGCATGATAATGGTCCATTCTAAATCAAAACACATTTCACACATTTTATTTAGTATATGTAAAGACAAGATTAAATCAAGAATCTTTCTAATCATAGTCGCACACCTCAAAAGTATTGAACACATGAAGAAAGGGAGGTTCAGAAAGGCATGGAAAGCCAAGACAACAGCTGAAAACTATCAGTAATTAAAAAGCAATCCAGCCCCCTGTCAGTGCAAATTAATATCAGCTGGTTCAGTCCCAACTGATGGCCTACAAAAAGGTCTCATTGCCAAGATGTCACACAAGACACATCTCATGATGGGTAAAAGCAAAGAGCTGTCTCAAGATATTCGCAACCTAATTGTTGCAAAACATAATGATGGCATTGGTTATAGGCGCATTTCTAAGCTTCTGAATGTTCCAGTGAGCACTGTTGGGGCCATAATACGAAAGTGGAAAGACAATAATTTCACCATAAATTTGCCTCGACCAGGTGCTCCTCGTAAATTTGCCCATTCATCCTTCCTTCAATTATGTGAAGTTTGCCAGTACCATTTGCTGAAAAGAAGCCCCACACCATCGGAACTTGCCTGCACAGAGCCCTGACCTCAACCCCATCAAACACCTTTGGGATGAATTGGAACACCGACTCCAAGCCAGGCCTAATCGGCAAGCATCAGTGCCCGACCTCACTAATGCTCTTGGGGCTGAATGGAAGCAAGTCCCAGCAGCTATTCCAACATCTAGAGGAGGCTGTTATAGCAGCAGAGGGGGGGAGGAAGCGCCAGTACCACTCTCCATGTGGCATATGGCGAGGCCGGAGTACCATTGGGGGGCGAGGACGAGGGAGGAAGAGGAGTACCTGGAGGCGTATTATGGAGGGGTTCTGGAGGAACTGAGGCAGCTAGAGGAAGAGGTTGAGAATGAGAAGACGGAGTTGGCGTTAATGGTGCCCACGGTGAGCATCCCCAGCCTTCCACGCCGAGTCTCCAGTGCACCTCTCCAGTCCGGTACGTCTCGTGCCAGCTCCCCGCACCCGTGCCCAGTCCGGACTGGGCACCGGTGTGGCGAACGGCTCCGGCCATGGAGCGGGGCAGACGACCGGGCCCGGTCGTCAGAACAGATCTAGGGAGGAAGCTGTCCACTTCACCGGGGCAAGACAACTAAAAAATGTGTTCTAAAACTCACAGGCAGCCAGTGCAGAGACCTTAAAATCGGTGTAATGTGTGTTGTCCGTCAGGTCTTGCTCAGTGCCCGTGCTGCAGCATTCTGTATGTTTTGCCGTTCTTTGGTAGACCAGACAGAAAAGCATCACATTAGTCAAACCTGCTTGTAATAAAAGCATGGATGAGTCTCTCTGTATCAGCCACACCCTGGCAACAGCCACACCCTGGCAATGTTCCTCAGGTGGTAAAAAGCTATTTTGGTCATATTCCTAATCTGTGATTAACTCTAACCCAACAATAAGTACCTCGGTCTTGTCTTGATTAAGCTGGAGGAAGTTGAGCCATCCAAGTATTTAAAACACATTCAGTCTAATAATAAATCCTTGGAGGTAACACAGAAATATTAAGTTGTGTATCGTCTGCGTAGCAGTGAAAATCAATGCTTTGCTAGTGGTTAGAGAGGCGACGGGACGTGAGCTGGCAACTACAGGGTTGCTGGTATCAAATCCTAGATGCCATTGCCTGCTGTTGTGCCCTAGAGCAAGGCACTTAGCACCCCACAACAGCAGCTTCCCAGGTGCCCAGTGTGGCACCTCTACTAAAACCTGTATATGTATGTTTGTCTTTGCACACAACACATTGGTTGGACCTTGTGTGCAATTGACCAATAGTGATTTTAATCTTGAACCTGAGAGTGACACAAGACATGTCCAAAGCCCTCCTGAATACAGTAAGAGAAGTACTAAAGTGAATATTAGTGTGTCTTGAAATATAGTATTAGAAAACATTGTGTGAGTCTAAGTTTTTGAGCCTTGTCTTTTTCTCACAGAGGGAGTTGCTTGCTTTAGCAGAACCGACAGTGAAATCGACCATGGGGATGCAAGTGGACTTAGCAGTGACCAGGACAGTGGTAAACAGAACCTTCCTGGACTCGGAGTTCCGCTACACCCTCTTCCCAGTGTTCTACAGTTTTGTGTTCGTCCTTGGGCTGATAGCTAACAGTTACGTGCTGTTCGTGCTCCAGCGCATGTACAACGCCAAGGCCACGAAGGAGATCGTCATCTACATGGCCAACCTGACTGTGGCCGACCTCCTCTTCGTGTGCGCCCTCCCCTTCTGGATTGGCTACTACCATTGCCGCGGCAACTGGCGCTACGGAGATTTCCTTTGCCGCGTCACCGGTGTGCTCTTCTTCATCAACACCTACTGCTCCATCCTCTTCCTCACCGCCATCACTGTCAACCGCTACTGGGCCATCACGCGGCCGCTTGATGCTGCCTCGTCTGACCATTGGCGCCGCGGAGTGGCTGTTACCATGGTTATCTGGGTGGTCACTCTGTCCATGTCCGTGCCGTACCTCTTGGACACGGGCATCAAGGTGGACGAGCGCAACGGGTCGCGCTGCTTCGAGGGCTACCACCACAGGACTGACGACGAGAAGCGGACGGTGGCCACCACCCACCTCATCATCGTGGGGTGCTTCGTCTTGGTCTTCTTCCTCGTAGTAGTCTGTAACCTGCTCATCGCCCAGGCCCTGCTCGCCCAGTCCCCTATCCAGACTCGGGGCTCTAGTTCATACATGCCCCGGGGGGTGAAGGGCCAGGCCCTGCAGATGCTCTGCGCCGTGGTGGGGGTGTTTGTGGTGTGCTTCCTCCCCCACCACCTGGTCCAGGTCCCCTGGACTCTGGCTGTACTGGAGATCAAGGAGGGCTGGGGCAACATTGACTGGGACCCGCCGACCAGGCAGTGGCTTAACGACGCCCACCAGGTCACCTTGATGCTGATGGGGCTCAACTGCCTCCTGGACCCTGTGGTGTACTGCTTCGCCACCAGGAAGTTCCGCCTGTACATCAAGGACCATCTGAAAAAGGTGGGGAAAGGCAAAGGATACTCCGAAACAGCCATCACACACATTTCTATGTGCAAGAATGTGAGTCAGCGGCTCCATAGCGAACAGCATCAGCTCAAGGTTCAAATCTCTAGCTAACATTGTATTGTAGATATTGTGGCTAATACTAATACTCACTGTTGATAGTGACCACATCCTCAGGATGCTTCATTCCATCACACCCACACCTAACAATGCACACAGTGCAGAACATGCACTCTGTTATGTAGCCTCATGTTCATTCACACATTCACATGAACAGATGGAACACCATACAGCCCCACCCAGAGTATGGTTCCTCTCTAGATTTCTTCCCTGTAGGGATCTTTTCCTTGCTACTGTGCCAGCTATAATCAGTGCTTTAAGAAATATTTGGACCATTGATTCGTTTTCAGTTGTAAAGTACATTGTATCTCACAACGACTTCATTTTCATCACCTCTGTTCCTTCCTGTTCTTCTAGTGTAATCAGAGGAGAAAAGCAGTTGTTTTTATAGGGAACTGGAGCTTCTATAAATGATAGCACAATAGCTCTAAACTCAGTCCCAAGCCACTAGACTTGATCGTTAGATAAAATAGATGTGGCGCATATAGTCGGATAGTCCTATCACTGTTGGAGCCTTCTAAACAATGAACAATAGCTGGTCGTGAGCAACGCATTGAAACCTCCTTGGTCTTGAGCATCTAACATGGACACATTTACAAATAAAAATGAGGTTTTCAGGATACTGGCTGTCTGTCAAGTCCTTGCATGTTGTGATAAAGTAAGCTTTGTAATGAACTGAAACTAATTGTGAAACTAAGAATTGCATTGATTTTAGCCACATATGCAAATCTTTTCACGTGTGGTGCGATGTGAAATTGTATTTGTTTTGCTATTTTGAAACTGAGAGCTTTTTTAAATACGTGATGCATTGTTATCCCAGTAGGCACAGACGTCAGTTCAACGTCTAGTTTTGATTAACATTGGCTTGAGTTGTCAACTAACGTGAATTCAATGTGAAATCAACCAATAAAAATAAAAATAAATGTTTTTGTTGAAATTACATGGAAACAATGTTGATTCAACCAGTTTTTGCCCAGTGGGATTATTGTTATAGTAAAGAATTAAGAAATTAGAAGCTTCAGTCCTTTACGAGGCTTGTAACCATGTGATGAACTTGTTGACTTCTCAACTGCCAGCTACTGAAGTTTTAACAGAGATTTGTGGGTTATAAAGTCAATAGACGTCTGGTATAAATGTTGCAGTAACTGTAACTCTATGTATATGATGCAATTAAAATGTATTGTGTAGAACGCTGTTCTGCATACTCAAATGTAAATATGATCTAACACATATATTGTTGTTTTTTGTAATAAAAAGATACTGAGAAATATCACTATAAGCATCTTGCAAATTAATGCAGACAGACAAGAAAAATAAAATCTGTGTCTGAGAAACGGTCCCACAGTGTTTAGAGTGAGCAAAGGAGGATGTATCTTCTGTTATCTGAAGTACGTGGTTTATCAAGCAGGTTATTGTAGTGTTACATTCATGTCATATATGCATATGTTGTTCCTGTCTTTGGGTAAATACCATCACCCACTCTCACGACAAGGTGTAGGTATCATCCCAAGGTGGCGTAGGTATCATCCCCTGTCATAGGCAGGGCACAGGTCACTGTAGGCTTGGTTGGTTTCACCACAGTTCATGTAGACTTCTCCCTCATCCCCAGCCCGGGCCTGGGCCTGACTCCTCCCCCTAGTGGTGACATCAGACACATGATCAACATAGTGTTCATCTAATTATAATCTCATACACAGGAAGACACATTTAAAACACACACATATGATTTGATCATTATGCTCTTACTTTGGTGCTCTTGCAGGTCCAGTAAATCCTGGATGTACATGGAAAATACATCACAGTAAATTCAACCAACACTCACAATGACTGAATTAATATTGTAGGCTTTTCAGAAACCTACTATAGTCCTATATTTTGCTCATTTACAAATATAAAATCAGATTGAATCATAGGTGGCTCTACTTGGGTTGGCCAAATAACAACACATTACTTCCTGTAACTACAGTAGCTTATATATTAGAAGTATTCTGCAGTAGAAGTACTCTGCAGTATAGCTCAAGACTTGTTGATACAGTGTAGTACACTTGACATTGTCCCTCACCTTTGGCCGGTGCACTATTGGTGGCCAGGCTCTCTTGACCGGCCCTCTCTTTGGCCCGCTGCACCCAGAGCCACAGTAGCACCAGGAGAAGTAAGACCCCGGCAAGGAGAACCAGCACCAACCCTGCCACTCCTGCATACACACTGCCTAAGGAATTAACCCTCAATTGAACTGTATTGACATTGATGTGCCACAGGCTTACACTAAAATCAAAACGTTACAAACCTATGCTATAAAGTACTACTGTGCATCAATTATTGATACATATATTGAATAGCAGTTTTCGACAACATGATACTTTTGATAAATGCAATTCGATGTTATAAAACCAGAATAATGACATGATAATGTGAGAGGCACTATCCCAGTACATTATCTTTTCTTTGGGTAAATTGTCACTCTCACACCACCATTACCACACATCCTCATCCGCTGCAGTTCTCTACTAATGGAGCAAATGTCATTATTGTTCATCATTTCCTCTAACCAAGCTGTTCTCTTGAATTTAAAGGAAGCTAAATGTATTGGACTCATGTGAGAAATAAGGTGATGATGGATGAGTAGATTACCAGTCATGGGGAAGTAGAGGATACAGACTGTGTGGAGGGGGCTTTGTTGCTTCTGCGTCAGGACCAAGATGTTGCTGTAAGCCTGGCAAAAGTACTGCCCACTCTCCCTTGCCATGCTCAGGGTCAGCTCTCGCCCGATGCCCACCTCCTGCCACTTATCCGGCTCATCCAACCTGCTCCAGCTCCAGACAACAGAGGTGGGGTGGGAGGTGGCCTTACAGTACAGGGTTATACTCTGCCCCTCCATGGTAACCAGGTCCTTGGGTGTGGATGACACCCACACATTGGAGAGTCTCTCTAGGGAGATAGGAGGGGACATTGAGAACTAGTTTGTGGTACTACTCAAATACACACAAATTACAGATCCAGACTTAACTCTTAGAAAAAGGGTTCCAAAATTGTTATTTGGCTGTCCCCATAGAATAACCCATTTTAGTTCCAGGCAGAGCGTTCTACATGGAGTCTGTCTTCCCTCCAAGGCTTTAATTGTTCTGTCTTTGCCACTGTAGTTACGCTGCCTGCTTCCTACCAGCCAGACACGACAGTTCTGGCTGTTGCTATGGGCACCACGCTGTCAGCCGCCACCACATTTCACCCAGAGGTCTCTGACTGTCTCCATGGTCCCATTGGCCGTTTGTAACTAGTTCTGTTGTCATGGGGATGGTTCCCTGTTGATATGTAGTTCCTATCGCAGCATGGAACGGTGAAAATGAATGGGTTCTGATAACCATATGGAAACTCAACTAGCTCATTTGAAATAGTCATGTAAAATGAAGCTAAGAATGTGTAAACAACTTACATGGATATTCATCCACTGTGTGAGCTCTGCAAATGGAAACGTGATGTGTTCTGCGTGTCTCCACTAGCTCTGTCCCATCTCATGACATGAGTAGATCAGTTCACATCATTCAGTGGAACCTCTTGACCTCTCTAGTCAACATAGTACTATCTTTGATAAATATTGGTATACACCAATGACTGTTGGGTTTTTCCAAGCTCACCAAGTAATTATTTACTCTAACCAAGTCTTTACTAGGTAAATCCCCGCCTTATCTCAACTCGCTGGTCACCATAGCAACACCCACACGTAGCATGCGCTCCAGCAGGTATATTTCACTGGTCACCCCCAAAGCCAACACCTCCTTTGGCCGCCATTCCTTCCAGTTCTCTGCTGCCAATGACTGGAATGAATTGCAAATTTTTTTGAAGCTAGGTTCCTATCTCCCTCACTAACTTTAAGCATCAGCTGTCAGAGCTGCTTATCGATCACTGCACCTGTATATACCCCATCTGTAAATAGCCCACTCTACTACCTCATCCCCATATTTATTATTTTAGCTCATTTTGCACTCCAGTATCTCTATTTGCACATCATCATTTGCACATCTATCACTCCAGTGTTAATTCTAATTTGTAACGTATTTCGCCACTATGGCCTATTTATTGTCCTACCTTCTTAACCTTACTGCATTTTGCACTACATTTGCACACTCTGTATATAGTTTCTCTATTGTGTTATTGACTGTACGTTTGTTTATTCTAATGTTTAACTCTGTGTTGTTTTTTGTCTCACTGCTTTGCTTTGTCTTGGCCAGGTCGCAGTTGTAAATGAGAACTTGTTCTCAACTGGCCTACCTGGTTAAAGAAAGTTGAAATAAAAATATATTTAAAAAATAATAATTCTGATAGAGCCATGTCTATGCCTCCATGGTGTTGCGTTCTACAAAGGGGACCACCCTTACTCTCGATTTTAGGGGAGCAGAGGGAACAGATAAACACTTATTGATGAAAATGAGGATCAGGTGTGTGTCGTTGGTGACAGGACAGTCTTTGGTGCGTTCAGGACAAAACAGTGTTGTGAGGTGTTGGGAAACTGGTGGTGACACTAGGCTGTAATATGGAACCAGGGGAACGGTGGCGGCTAGAAAAGCAGAACCGCCCTAGACCAGGAGAAGATGCAGCCCCGGAGGGAGACGTGACAGATATAGTGATATCGGATCATTCTTCAGTATCATGCTTAATTATACCAATAGAAAATACACTTAGCAACAGAATTTGGAGAATGAACAGAGCATATCTTCTGGATCCGAAATGTATTAAATATGTAAAGGAAAAAAGAAAAACCTTTACCATTACAAATGAAAAGCCAACCCCCAGATATAATTTGGGATGCCTTTAAGGCGTATATTAGGGGAATAATAATCTCATACTCAGCTAATGTTAAATCTGATTTAGTTAAAGAAAAAGCCCATAAAAAATCTTTACAAGGAAAAAAAAATATATATATATATTAACTTAAGAAGGAAACAGAGATCAAAATATATTAGATACTGTTCCTTGAGTTGTCAACTAACGTGAATGAACAGTAATTTTTTTAATTAAAACATTTTTTTGAAATTACATGGAAACAATGTTGATTCAACCAGTTTTTGCCCAGTGGGATTTTTGTTATAGCTATTGTTATAGTAAAGAATTAAGAAATTAGAAGCTTCAGTCCTTTACGAGGCTTGTAACCATGTGATGAACTTGTTGACTTCTCAACTGCCAGCTACTGAAGTTTTAACAGAGATTTGTGGGTTATAAAGTCAATAGACGTCTGGTATAAATGTTGCAGTAACTGTAACTCTATGTATATGATGCAATTAAAATGTATTGTGTAGAACGCTGTTCTGCATACTCAAATGTAAATATGGTCTAACAGATATTGTTATTGAAATGCCTGTTTTTTATTATTTTTATTCAAAGCTTCCATAAAAAGATACTGAGAAATATCACTATAAGCATCTTGCAAATTAATGCAGTTTAAATTAAACCATTTTATACGTCAAATCTAGCTTCTCTTCAAATATTAAACAATCTCTAACTCTCATAAAGGCAGTTCTCTGACACAGATTTAACATAGTCCTGGACAAAAAAGCATGGCCAATGGAGTATCTCTTGAAATAGTCCACGACTAGGTTTAATCTGTGTCTGAGAAACGGTCCCACAGTGTTTAGAGTGAGCAAAGGAGGATGTATCTTCTGTTATCTGAAGTACGTGGTTTATCAAGCAGGTTATTGTAGTGTTACATTCATGTCATATATGCATATGTTGTTCCTGTCTTTGGGTAAATCCCATCACCCTCTCTCACGACAAGGTGTAGGTATCATCCCAAGGTGGCGTAGGTATCATCCCCTGTCATGTAGGCAGGGCACAGGTCACTGTAGGCTTGGTTGGTTTCACCACAGTTCATGTAGACTTCTCCCTCATCCCCAGCCTGGGCCTGGGCCTGACTCCTCCCCCTAGTGGTGACATCAGACACATGATCAACGTATTTTTTATTTATTTAGTTTATTTAACCAGGTAGGTCAGTTGAGAACAAGTTCTCATTTGCAACTGCGACCTGGCCAAGACAAAGCAAAGCAGTGCGACAAAAACAACACAGAGTTACACAGTAAACAAACATAGTCAAAAACACAATAGAAAAATGTATATACAGAGTGCAAAATGTAGTGCAAAATGCAGTAAGGTTAGGAGGTAGGACAATAAATAGACCATAGTGGTGAAATAAATTACAGATTATCATCATTAACACAAGAATGAAGGATGTGCAAATTATGATGTGCAAATAGATATACTGGAGTGCAAGATTTGTGAAAATAACAAAAATAAATATGGAGATGAGGTAGTAGTGTGGGCTATTTACAGAAGGGCTATATACAGGTGCAGTGATCGATAAGCAGCTTTGACAACTGATGCTTAAAGTTATTGAGGGAGATAGGAACCTCTAGCTTCAATGATTTTTGCAATTCGTTCCAGTCATTGGCAGCAGCGAACTGGAAGGAATGGCGGCCAAAGGAGGTGTTGGCTTTGGGGGTGACCAGTGAGATATACCTGCTGGAGCGCATGCTACGGGTGGGTGTTGCTATAGTGACAAGTGAGCTGAGATAGGGCGGGGATTTACCTAATAAAGACTTATAGATGACCTGGAGCCAGTGGGTTTGGCGACGAATATATAATGAAGGCCAGCCAACGAGAGCATACAGGTCGCAGTGATGGGTAGTGTATGGGGCTTTGGTGACAAAACGGATGGCACTGCATCCAATTTGCTAAGTAGAGTGTTGGAGGCTAGTTTGTAAATGACATCGCCGAAATCAAGGATCGGTAGGATAGTCAGTTTTACAAGGGCATGTTTGGCAGCATGAGTGAAGGAGGCTTTGTTGCGAAATAGGAAGCCAATTCTAGATTTAATTTTGGATTGGAGATGGTTGATGTGAGTCTGTAAATTGAGTTTACAGTCTAACCAGATGCCTAGGTATTTGTAGGTGTCCACGTATTCTAATTCGGACCCGTCGAGAGTAGTGATGATAGTCCGGTGGGCGGGTGCTGGCAGCGTTCGATAGAAAAGCATGCACTTAGTTTTACTAGCGTTTAAGAGCAGTTGGAGGCCACGGAAGGAGTGTTGTATGGCATTGAAGCTTGTTTGAACATAGTGTTCATCTAATTATAATCTCATACACAGGAAGACACATTTAAAACACACACATATGATTTGATCATTATGCTCTTACTTTGGTGCTCTTGCAGGTCCAGTAAATCCTGGATGTACATGGAAAATACATCACAGTAAATTCAACCAACACTCACAATGACTGAATGAATATTGTAGGCTTTTCAGAAACCTACTATAGTCCTATATTTTGCTAATTTACAAATATAAAATCAGATTGAATCATAGGTGGCTCTACTTGGGTTGGCCAAATAACAACACATTACTTCCTGTAACTACAGTAGCTTATACAGTGGGGAGAACAAGTATTTGATACACTGCCGATTTTGCAGATTTTCCTACTTACAAAGCATGTAAGTAGGAAGTAAGTAACACAAATCCAGAAAATCACATTGTATGATTTTTAAATTATTAATTTGAATTTGATTGCATGACATAATTATTTGATCACCTACCAACCAGTAAGAATTCCGGCTCTCACAGACCTGTTAGTTTTTCTTTAAGAAGCCCTCCTGTTCTCCACTCATTACCTGTATTAACTGCACCTGTTTGAACTCGTTACCTGTATAAAAGACACCTGTCCACACACTCAATCAAACAGACTCCAACCTCTCCACAATGGCCAAGGCCAGAGAGCTGTGTAAGGACATCAGGGATACAATTGTAGACCTGCACAAGGTTGGGATGGGCTACAGGACAATAGGCAAGCAGCTTGGTGAGAAGGCAACAACTGTTGGCGCAATTATTAGAAAATGGAAGAAGTTCAAGATGACGGTCAATCTCCCTCGGTCTGGGGCACCATGCAAGATCTCACCTTGTGGGGCATCAATGATCATGAGGAAGGTGAGGGATCAGCCCAGAACTACACGGCAGGACCTGGTCAATGACCTGAAGAGAGCTGGGACCACAGTCTCAAAGAAAACCATTAGTAACACACTACGCCGTCATGGATTAACATCCTGCAGCGCACGCAAGGTCCCCCTGCTCAAGCCAGCGCATGTCCAGGCCCGTCTGAAGTTTGCCAATGACCATCTGGATGATCCAGAGGAGGAATGGGAGAAGGTCATGTGGTCTGATGAGACAAAAATAGAGCTTTTGGTCTAAACTCCACTCGCCGTGTTTGGAGGAAGAAGAAGGATGAGTACAACCCCAAGAACACCATCCCAACCGTGAAGCATGGAGGTGGAAACATCATTCTTTGGGGATGCTTTTCTGCAAAGGGGACAGGACGACTGCACCGTATTGAGGGGAGGATGGATGAGGCCATGTATCACGAGATCTTGGCCAACAACCTCCTTCCCTCAGTAAGAGCATTGAAGATGGGTCGTGGCTGGGTCTTCCAGCATGACAACGACCCGAAACACACAGCCAGGGCAACTAAGGAGTGGCTCCGTAAGAAGCATCTCAAGGTCCTGGAGTGGCCTAGCCAGTCTCCAGAACTGAACCCAATAGAAAATCTTTGGAGGGAGCTGAAAGTCCGTATTGCCCAGCGACAGCCCCGAATCCTGAAGGATCTGGAGAAGGTCTGTATGGAGAAGTGGGCCAAAATCCCTGCTGCAGTGTGTGCAAACCTGGTCAAGAACTACAGGAAACGTATGATCTCTGTAATTGCAAACAAAGGTTTCTGTACCAAATATTAAGTTCTGCTTTTCTGATTTATCAAATACTTATGTCATGCAATATGAATTACTTAAAAATCATACAATGTGATTTTCTGGATTTTTGTTTTAGATTCCGTCACTCACAGTTGAAGAGTACCTATGAGAAAAATTACAGACTTCTACATGCTTTGTAAGTGGGAAAACCTGCAAAATCGGCAGTGTATACCTGTTCTCCCCACTGTATATTAGAAGTATAACGCTGCAGTATAGCTCAAGACTTGTTGATACAGTGTAGTACACTGGACATTGTCCCTCACCTTTGGCCGGTGCACTATTGGTGACCAGGCTCTCTTGACCGGCCCTCTCTTTGGCCCGCTGTCTCCAGAGCCACAGTAGCACCAGGAGAAGTAAGACCCCGGCAAGGAGAACCAGCACCAACCCTGCCACTCCTGCATACACACTGCCTAAGGAATTAACCCTCAATTGAACTGTATTGACACTGATGTGCCACAGGCTTACACTAAAATCAAAATGTTACAAACCTATGCTATAAAGTACTACTGTGCATCAAATATTGATACATATATTGAATAGCAGTTTTCGACAACATGATACTTTTGATAAATGCAATTCGATGTTATAAAACCAGAATAATGACATGATAATGTGAGAGGCACTATCCCAGTACATTATCTTTTCTTTGGGTAAATTGTCACTCTCACACCACCATTACCACACATCCTCATCCGCTTCAGTTCTCTACTAATGGAGCAAATGTCATTATTGTTCATCATTTCCTCTAACCAAGCTGTTCTCTTGAATTTAAAGGAAGCTAAATGTATTGGACTCATGTGAGAAATAAGGTGATGATGGATGAGTAGATTACCAGTCATGGGGAAGTAGAGGATACAGACTGTGTGGAGGGGGCTTTGTTGCTTCTGCGTCAGGACCAAGATGTTGCTGTAAGCCTGGCAAAAGTACTGCCCACTCTCCCTTGCCATGCTCAGGGTCAGCTCTCGCCCGATGCCCACCTCCTGCCACTTATCCGGCTCATCCAACCTGCTCCAGCTCCAGACAACAGAGGTGGGGTGGGAGGTGGCCTTACAGTACAGGGTTATACTCTGCCCCTCCATGGTAACCAGGTCCTTGGGTGTGGATGACACCGACACATTGGAGAGTCTCTCTAGGGAGATAGGAGGGGACATTGAGAACTAGTTTGTGGTACTACTCAAATACACACAAATTACAGATCCAGACTAAACTCTTAGAAAAAGGGTTCCAAAAGGGTTCTTTGGCTGTCCCCATAGGAGAACCCATTCCAAAAAAGTTATTCCTGGAACCAAAAAGGGTTCTTCAAAGGGTTATTCTATGGGGACAGCCAAAGAAACCTTTAAGGTTCTAGATAGCACCCACTTATTTGAATAAAAATTAACGTATTCTGACTGCACTACACGTTACACACCACCAACACACTGTCTGTGTAGCCAAACCATACCCATCACCAACACACTGTCTGTGTAGCCAAACCATACCCATCATCAACACACTGTCTGTGTAGCCAAACCATACCCATCATCAACACACTGTCTGTGTAGCCAAACCATACCCATCATCAACACACTGTCTGTGTAGCCAAACCATACCCATCATCAACACACTGTCTGTGTAGCCAAACCATACCCATCATCAACACACTGTCTGTGTAGCCAAACCATACCCATCATCAACACACTGTCTGTGTAGCCAAACCATACCCATCATCAACACACTGTCTGTGTAGCCAAACCACACCCATCATCAACACACTGTCTGTGTAGCCAAACCATACCCATCATCAACACACTGTCTGTGTAGCCAAACCATACCCATCATCAACACACTGTCTGTGTAGCCAAACCATACCCATCACCAACACACTGTCTGTGTAGCCAAACCATACCCATCATCAACACACTGTCTGTGTAGCCAAACCATACCCATCATCAACACACTGTCTGTGTAGCCAAACCATACCCATCATCAACACACTGTCTGTGTAGCCAAACCATACCCATCATCAACACACTGTCTGTGTAGCCAAACCATACCCATCATCAACACACTGTCTGTGTAGCCAAACCATACCCATCATCAACACACTGTCTGTTTAGCCAAACCATACCCATCATCAACACACTGTCTGTGTAGCCAAACCATACCCATCATCAACACACTGTCTGTGTAGCCAAACCACACCCATCATCAACACACTGTCTGTGTAGCCAAACCATACCCATCATCAACACACTGTCTGTGTAGCCAAACCATACCCATCATCAACACACTGTCTGTGTAGCCAAACCATACCCATCATCAACACACTGTCTGTGTAGCCAAACCATACCCATCATCAACACACTGTCTGTGTAGCCAAACCACACCCATCATCAACACACTGTCTGTGTAGCCAAACCATACCCATCATCAACACACTGTCTGTGTAGCCAAACCATACCCATCATCAACACACTGTCTGTGTAGCCAAACCATACCCATCATCAACACACTGTCTGTGTAGCCAAACCATACCCATCATCAACACACTGTCTGTGTAGCCAAACCACACCCATCATCAACACAAGAAAGATAGACTAGAGGAGGGGGAGTTGAACTGCTCAACTCCATCCCTGCCTGCAACAGGTGGCTGTAACTACAGTCCCTGCCATCCCGTTGTCTCAAAATGAGGAGGGGTTTCAGGGAAGCTATTTGTTGTTCTTAACTTACTTGCCTTGATAAATAAAGGTTTAAAAAAATATATATTTTCTTTTTTTATTATTATAATTTTTTTGGGGGGGGGGGATTTAAAATAACTTCCATTCACTTACCTACAACAGTCAGGTTTACTGTATTACTATAGTACACTGTTCCGTTGTAGTAACCTGAACACATGTATTCTCCAGAGTCCTTGGTGGTGACAAGTAGAGTCAGAATGTTGCTGACATTGTCCTTAGCCGTGTATATGGTTTGGTTCAGATAGTACCAGGTGTATTTCTTCATCTCTAATGATCCCACACAATCCATTTTGGCGGTCTGACCAGCAAGCATGACCGGAGCTCCAATCTGTAAGAATAATTCGACCCTCAGCATCTCCAGGAGAAAAGCTGGCAAAAGAGACAATGAGACAACGGTTAGATTGCAATTGTAAATGGAACACTTACTGTACGAAAAATTTACACTTTTAGCCTTAACAACACTGTACTCATCAACTGGTGTCACAACTTATATTTTAACAGGTAGTGTTGTCTTTCTCTCTGCTGTGACACGGCAGATACATTTGTTGTGATGACCGTAATCATTAAAAAGGCCCAAATCGTAATTTGAGATCCATGCCCTTAATGTGAGTTACGGGTGCAGATCTCCAGTTAGGATTCTTCCCAAATACAGTGCATACTTAATATTTACCAATATACAGTAGAACATATGAGAGGTCTTACCTGGTTTAACAAACAAACAGACCAGAAGAAACACGAGTTGCATGTTCATTAGCTGTTTGTTTTTTCTCGCTATACCTGATATACGATGACACCTGAAATACGATGGCACCTGATACGATGGCACCTGATATACGATGGCACTCTGGACCTGTATGTTTAAGGTGTTGTTCTTTACTCTGTCAAAAAGTCCTGATGGGGAAGTTTAAAATGGGAAAACAAAAAGGATAGGAACTTTGAGCTTCCCCCCCCCGGCTGTTAATCTTTCAACAGATTTTCACCCCATGGTTGAATTAGAGCACTATTATTGCTTTAGATAAACTTCCTGTTTATATCTGTCCAATCATCTTTGTTTCTCCCCATCTCTGCTACCTACATGTTCTCAGTTATTTGGTAATAACTCACTCCAAACTCAACTCACTCTAATCTCTTGAGGTCTCTCTGAGTTGCCATTTCATTCACCTCACAAAAATAGTTTGTCCAACTACAATTTCATCCTGAACTTTGTATTAGCTAGGTTGAATGTTATCTACTATGACAACAGAAATAGTGAGCGCTAATGACAGATACTTTTTCTGAAGTGGAAGAGAATAGGGTATCCTCTATCTTGGGCTGGGGTAGAGGTTACATATAGGCTCCATCCCAAATTGCACCCTATTCCCTGTACAGTGCCTTCAGAAAGTATTGACACCCCTTGACTTTTTCCACATTTTGTTGTGTTACAGCCTGAAATTAAAATTGATTAAACAGACGTTTTTCCTCACCCATTTAAACACACCACCCCATAATGACAAAGTGAAAACATGTTTTAATCTGTTTTAAAATGAAATATCTCATTTAAATAAGTATTCACACCGGTGATTCAATACTTTTTAGAATCACATTTGGCAGCGTTTACAGCTGTGAGTCTCTCTGGGTAAGTCTCTAAGAGCTTTCCAAACACAGATAGATGGCAATATAGCAGTTGTTGAACAGAAAGGCAACTAAGCGCTTAACGTGAGTGCTCAGCCAGAGAGCGATCGACACAGTTTCCTAATGCTACTACGGCCTACTGTTGCAGTCTGGTCGACATGGATAGGTTTATTATTAAAACGAAACGTAAATCTGTTGACAATGAAAATGAGGGGGAAGAGCCGGAGAACAGCGTGACAGCTGTGAACGAGCAATCACCGGGGAACCGGGAAAATCAGGAAGATAGTGGCGGGGAAGTGCTGCTAGCTAATGTGACTCCGATGGTTAAGAGAAGGATACGGTTGATTTAAGAAGAACACAAAGTTCCAAGAGAAATGGACAGACATGTTTTTTTTGTACTGCATGATGCGACCAGCTCACTCTGTCTTATTTGCCAAAAGACAGTCAATTGTTTTAAACAAGGAAATTTACAGCGACATTTCCAATCCCGCCATGCCCAAAATCGCAACTCAAAGGACAGCTTAAAGGACAACAACAAATTATGAACATATCTAGCACTGTTGCAGAGAAAACGACAGAGGCAACATATGAGATTGCTTGGATACTTGCAAGAAACAAGGCCTTCACAGACGCAGAAATGGTCAAATAATGTTTTTTTGCCTCAGCGGCGAAATATTGTATGCTGATTTCACAAACAAGGAAGCTATTTTAAAGCAAATTAAGGGACTGCAACTCTCTGACTCGACCATAACAAGACGCATAGAAGATATCGGCGAGGACATCGTTAAGCAATTGATTGCTGACATATCTATGGCGCCGTGTTATAGTCTTGCACTTGACGAAAGCACTGATATAAGTGACATTGCCCAATTATGTGTGTGGGTCCGCTTCCCGCTAAATGGATCGCTCAAAGAGGAACTTTTATGTTTACTGCCTCTTCAGGGACAAACATGAGGAGAGGATATTCTGAAAGCCGCTAATAACATTGACTGGTCACATCTTGCATCTGTGTGCGCTGATGGTGCACCAAACATGCGAGGGAAGGAAAAGGGACTGATGAGAAAGAGAGAGGATATTCCCAAGTTTGTTACATTTCATTGTATCATTCATCAGGACGCACTTGTGGCTAAACTCAAAGACTGTGAATTACAGAATGTGATGCAGGACGTTGTGCGCGTAGTGAACATGATTATTGCAATGGCACTGAATCACCGGCAATTCCAGTGAGTTGCTGGAGGAATACCACGACTTGATATTTCACAATGAAGTGAGATGGCTTTCACGTGGCAGAGTTTTAGAAAGATTTATCTCTCTCCTCCCTCAAATCCGTGAATTTGTCAAAAGCAAAGGAAAAGAGGAGCCAGAGCTGGATGATCCACAGTGGATATTAAAGCTGGCTTTTTTAACGGACATCACCTGCCACCTGAACACAGTTCATCTCCAGCTCCAAGGGAAGGCTAAAACTCCGGACAAAATGCTAGGTGTGGTCACAGCATTTCAAGACAAAATCACCACGCTGTTCATACCTGACAGAGATTTTGTTCATTTCCCAAAGCTCAGAGCAGTCACCACATCCAACACAGACCTACTGCAACATTTTAGCTATGATGGATTCATGCATGTGTTGGAACAGTTAAAGTTGGAGTTTGAATCAAGATTCAATGACATCATGGCACTTAACCCTAATTTGCTCCAGGGGCTGACCCTGTAGGTAGGCTGTCATTGTAAATAAGAATGTTCTTAACTGACTTGCCTAGTAAAATAAAGGTTAAATAAATAACTTCCTTGAGAACCCCTTTCATGTGCCAGTGTCACCTCTGACCCCAGTCATCACCGCTCTCTGTCCTGACCGTGCTGGAATACAGAGCGAGGTAGTGGAGCAAATGACACATTGCAAGGTGAACTAAGATCAGGTGCTGCTGATTTCTGGAACCTTGTGTCAGACGCAGGGTATCCACTTCTGAAGAAGTGCGTGCAAAAGATGACATGCCTAACGGGGGGGGGGGGGTCCTCTCTCCCTTGGCGTTGGATCCACTGTCAGTACTCTGCAGGAATTTTGACATATGAAAATAAGTTGTTTTATTTTCTGGATTAGTCTTGGCTTTAGAGAGTTCCTCACATTGTGTTATAAACTTCTGGTAAACTTCACAGTATGAGAGCAGGCTGTCCTCTGTAGGGTGTGTCCCACATGGCGCCATGTTCCCTATACGGTACTTTTGGCCAGGTACAATGCACTATGTAGAGAATAGGGGTGCCATTTGGGACGCAGCCTAGATGGTTGCCACTATTTGTGGTAGCCAATGATATTGGCCTTTGTCATGGTTTTATTAAATCACAGAGAACCTAGGACATTTCTCAAGTGTTATATGATTCTTTTGAAAGTGTGTGCCATCTTCTCACCTCAGAGTGGGTGATGACACTTTCCTGACATTGTAATGAGGGCACCAGTACTTCCTGACCCTTTCCTGGCATTGTAATGAGAGCACCGGTACTTCCTGACCCTTTCCTGGCATTGTAATGAGAGCACCGGTACTTCCTGGTTGGCCTTGCTATTTCTTTCCCTTTTGATGTCTATTGGCTGTTTGTTACAGCAGTACCTACTGCACCACCTGTGTCACCAGCACCTACTGCACATACTGCACCACAAGTCTGACACAGACCGCTTCAAGCACTCTGTGACAACGACAATGACACATTTAGCCATTATGTTTCATGGTGAGGTATATTAACGTTAACTTTTCTTATAAGCAAGGTTTGTAATCACACACACAGGACTCCTGTAGGACTACAGTCAGATCAAGTCTCAACCTGCTGAGAAGAGCTTTCATGCTAAGCTGTCTTGTCTCCCCTCAGATTCTATGAAAGCCAAAGCAGATGTTTCCACTGTGAGAGAGTTGAGAGATGGTAATTGATATTTTAAGAATATTAGCCATTGATTCTTTAAGAATATTACTTTGAAATGTGTGTCTGTGCGCGCGAGACTGTCTTCCCTCCAAGGCTTTAATTGTTCTGTCTGTGCCACTGTAGTTACGCTGCCTGCTTCCTACCAGCCAGACACCCCAGTCCTGGCTGTTGCTATGGGGTCCACGCTGTCAGCCGGCACCACATTTCACCCAGAGGTCTCTGTCTCTCCATGGTCCCAGTGGCCGGCTGTAAATAGTTCTGTTGTCATGGGGGTGGTTTCCTGTTAATATGTAGTTCCTATCGCAGCATGGAACAGTGAAAGAACAAAATGGCGCCGGAGGAGATGGCTGCCGTTTTACGGGTCCCTAACCAATTGTGCTATTGTGTGTGTTTTTTCACGTTATTTGTAACTTAATTTGTACATAATGTTTCTGCCACCGTCTCTTATGACCGAAAAGAGCTTCTGGATATCAGGACAGCGATTACTCATCAGGACAGCGATTACTCACCTCGTAATGGACAAAGCTTTTTTCTTGAACGAGTTGGACGCAAAGGATATTCTTCAGACACCCGACAAGGCCCAAATCCCTGTCATTTGCATGAGAAAGAGAGATATCGGGGACGTAGGTCGGGGTGCCTTGTAAGGATCCGACGGGGAGCCTTTACCATCAGTCCTATTAGCCAACTGTCACGTTCGGGTGTGTAGAGAGACCAAGGCGCAGCGTATCGATAGTTCGACATGTTTATTCAAACTAAATGACGAACCATACAAATATACAAATGATAATGATAATAATAAAGACACGCGTAGCACGGCACGAGACAACATAACAATGAACCACGCCAACGGAGTGGAACACAGACATATAAGTAAGATCCCTAATTAGAGGTAATGCAATGCAGCTGCCTCTAATTAGGGATCCCACACACAACACCACACAGACGTAGAAATAATAGATCTGCCAGACTCTGACCATAGAAATATAGAGAAGCAAAGCTTCTCTATGGCCAGAGCCTGACACCAACGTATAATCATTGGATAATAAATTAGACGAAGTATGATCAGGAATATTGTACCAACGGGACATTAAAAACAGTGATATCTTATATTTCACAGAGTTGTGGCTGAACGACGACATGGATAACATACAGCTGGCGGGATATACACTACACCAGCAAGATAGAACAGCGGACTCCCGTAAGACAAGGGGTGGCAGTCTGTGTATATTCTTGAGATTTTGCTGGGCTGAGGTAGAGTATCTCATGATAAGCTGTAGACCACACTATTTACCAAGAGAGTTATCTATATTTTTCATAGCTGTCTATTTACCACCACAAACTGATGCTGGCACTAAAGACCGCACTCAATGAGCTGTATAAGGCCATAAGCAAACAGGAAAACACTCATCCAGAGGCGCGCTCCTAGTGGTCAGGGACTTTACTGCAGGGAAACTTAAATCTGTTTTACCTCATTTCTACCAGCATGTTAAACGTGCAACCAGAGAGAAAAAAAAGTCTAGACCACCTTTACTCCACACACAGAGACGTGTACAAAGCTCTCCCTCGCCTTCCATTTGGCAAATCTGACTAACGCCTGTGCATACTACTCGCTACGACGTGAGTGACAGGGAGCTGCTGGCGGTAAAGTTGGCACTGGAGGAGTGGAGACACTGGCTGGAGGGTGCACGGAAGCCGTTTACAGTCCTGAAGGATCATCGCAACCTGGAATACGTCAGGGCTACTTGGCGCCTTAACCCCAGTCAGGCAACGTGGATGATGTTTTTCTCCTGGTTCCGCTTCACCCTGACTTACCGCCCAGGCACCAAGAACAGCAGAGCACTCTCCCGCATGCACGACCAGGGGGTAGAACCGGCTCTGATGATCCCCATCTTACCCCCATCGTGTGTTGTGGGTCCTGTCTCCTGGGATGTCGACACAGAGATTGTTCGGGCGGGGAGAAGGGACCCTCCACCAGCGACATGCCCCCCGGGTAAGACCTATTTGCCGCGGAGAGTGCGTGGACGGCTGGTGACCTGGGCGCACCAATCCCTGGCGACGGGACACCCGGGGATCACCAGGACCCTGGAAGGACAGCCGCGAGCTGCCCAGTGACACAAGCCTACCAGATGAGCTAAATTACTTCTATGCTCGCTTTGAGGCAATTTGCAGATCCACAGATGATGCAATCTCTATTGCACTCCACACTGCCCTTTCCCACCTGGACAATAGGAACATCTACGTGAGAATGCTATTTATTGACTACAGCTCAGCGTTCAACACCATAGTGCCCTCAAAGCTCATCACTATGCTAAGGACCCTGGGACTAAACACCTCCCTCTGCAACTGGATCCTGGAGCCCCCAGGTGGTAAGTGTAGGTAAAAACACATCTACCACCATGGACGGACTGAAACAATAATTCAGGCCAGGAATTTGACTCCATCCCAGGCCACCCTGTTCATGCAAACCACCAGACAGCTAATTTTGTAGGCTAACCCTATTTGTTGATGTAACGGGTACCAAACTAGTTATACATTTGGCCACTATGTTCATCTGGGAACATAGTTATCCACATTACAAAATACAAACATGTTGGACTGAGCAACAAGTAGCCTATCTGAAAATTGAGATTTCAATGTATGCTATGGCTATGGGTGCACCCTCAAAAACTCACTAGGAATACACCAATCATAGCACATACAAATGTACAAGGCTAGACACACAAAACAATTAGCCTACACTTCTAAAAAAGAGAATGAGATATACATAGTTAAATGTTCAAATGATTATCTTTATATTCAAGCATATCAAAAGTATAAAAAAACGTCACACACACATTCACTGAACTTGAACATAAGCTACAACAATGTAAATATAATACAAAAGCACTCCAAAATGTTCACTCGCTGTTGTCCATAAAGCAAACAGCACAAAAAGAAACATCTATACACTGAGTCAATGAAATTGAACATTGGCTACATAACTGCAAGTATAATACGAAAGTCCAAAAAACATGCCTTTGTACAAAAGCTTTAACTCACAGCAAATTATCTTTCACCCTTGTCAGCCTGTTAAGGAAGAGTCATAGTATAGCTACTTCAGAGTAACCAGTAAGTAATTACGACTAGTAAAGCAGTAGACGGCTCAGTAACTCACTGCTCTCTGCCATCTTGTCAATGATGTCATCTTTGTCAAGTCCCATACGAATCTCAATCTCTGTTGCCATACCAAAGGAACGCTTCAAGGTTCTCTTGAGTGAGGGAGGTTCTTAGGTGGTTCTTCACGAATTTCAGGGTGGAGAAGGTCCTCTCACAAGCCACCTGAGTGATGGATAGGGTGAGGAGGAACTTGTAGCCCAAACCAATGATGTGACACGCATCCGTGAGCAGATTGTACTGAGACAGACTCCACACTTTCATCAGGATCCTCAAAGCCTTCCACGGATTCATCACTGGCGGCGGCGGCCCTGGTGTTGTACTCCTCCAATGCTGACTGTTTCAGTCTTTCCCACTGTTGTGCAAGGCTGATCAGTTCATTCCAGTAAGCATTTGCTGAGCTCCTGTCTTTGGAAGGGCCTTTTTTCTGATCTCAGGAAAATGCTTCGGATTCATGCAGGAGACATCTGCACTGCATTTGCTGCATAACGGCGGTGAATACCACATTGTGGATCTTGATTTTGTAATCCATGTCTGCATTAGCAGTGGGATTGTCTTCTGCCAAATCACCTGGCTTTCTCTTCTTTTTTTGTTCTCTTCTCTGGGAGAGCAGTCTGAGCTTCAGCATAACAGTCCTGCTGCTCCTCCAGAATGCCATTGGCCCACTCAACAAAGTCATCTGCTGCCCTCTTCACACCCTCAAAGTCTCAGGCACACTTTCTCAGGTTGTCCTCCGTTCCCCTCTTCAACTGCTGTGCTGTTACGATATCTATACCACTTGTTTGCAAGTATTTAGAGAGAGGGGACGTCTGCTAAAAATCCATCAGCTGCAAGTATGGTTTCATACTTTAGGAGAGCATCCTTGTACACTTGGATCTTGCTTCGAATGGCAGGTTTTATGGTCACATCCTTTTCAAGTGCACGGTCAGGCTTTGCAAAGCTTCCAAATACTTTCCTCAAGGCCTCGTCTTTGGCCCTCCAGCGTGTTTCACCAATTACATCAAGCAGTCTGTCTCCTGTGCTCACTGGTTTCCTCCCATAGCTTCATGCGCTTGTAGGAATCTCGAACCAACACTGCAATGTCATTCAGTAGTGGAAAAAGGGACTCACTTGCCCCAGTGGTGTCAGTTAGCACAAGGTTGAGGACATGTGAGTAACACCATGTGTATTAGGTGCTCCGTCATGCCTCCTTTGACAATCACTGGCTGAAGGTTTTGCCAAAGCAAGACCTACTGAGCAGAACAAGGAGTGAGTTACCTCTCTCACACAAACACAAACACACACCTACTGATAATCTCACACAAACCTACTGATAATCTCATAAATAAAGCACATAATCTAAAATTATAGTCTACATGTTTAGGTTTGTGCTCTTAAGTTGTACCTGAAGGTTCCTTCTCTGAGTCTGACCACCATCTCCAGTTCTGCAGGAGCACCTGAAGCTCTAGTGCTGCTGCTGCGTCCTTCTTCACCTTTGCAAAGAAATTACTATTATCACTCACTATCATTAGTGTATCAGTTGGCTACATTAGTACAGCTCTGGAAAGAATTAAGAGTGGTCTCTTAATTTTCCCCAGAGCTGTATATTGTTGTAGTAACTTGTAATGTTGGTACTGTCATTTTTGGCGCGGGGACACTACAGTGAGAGGGTGAGAGTCGCGCCTGATGCGTGGATTCTCTGTCAACTCATTCCAGCTTGCTATATTATCACTGGTCAAATTGACTATTCACGGCTGGCCAAAACGACCCTCAGGCCACCGGGAAATGTCCCGGTGATCCCGATTTCCAGTCCGCCACGCTGATCCTCAACACCGGGTAGCCTCAGTGGTGCGTGCTCAGTCCCCTCCTGTACTCCCTGTTCACCTATGACTGCATGGCCAGGCACGCCTCCAACACCATCATTAAGTTTGCCGAAGGACACAACAATGGTAGGCCTGATCACTGACAACGACGAGACAGCCTATTGGGAGGAGATCAGAGACCTGGCTATGTGGTGCCAGGATAACAACCTCTCCCTCAATGTGATCAAGACAAAAGGAGATTGTGGACTACAGGAAAAAGATGACTAAACACCCCCATTCTCATCGACAGGGCTGTAGTGGAGCAGGTTGAGAGCTTCAAGTCCTCAGATCCTCAAAAAGTTATGCAGCTGCACCATCGAGAGCATCCTGACTGGTTGCATCACTGCCTGACATGGCAACTGTTCGACCGCAAGGCATTACAGAGGGTAGTGCATACAGCCCAGTACATCACTGGGGCCAAGCTTCCTGCCATCCAGGACCTCTATACCAGGTGGTGTCAGATGAAGGCCCTAAGAATTATCAAAAACTCCAGCCACCCTAGACATACTGTTCTCTCTGCTACCACACGGTACTGGAGCGCCAAATCTAGGTCCAAAATGCTTCTTAACAGCTTCTACCCCCAAGCCATAAGACTCCTGAACAGCTAATCAAATGCATACCCGGACTATTTGCAAAAATGAAAAAGAATGGGTTCTCATAACCATATGGAAACTCAACTAGCTCATTTTTACTGAAGCTAAGAATGTATAAACAACTAACAAATCACCAGGAAAAGGGTGTTTGTTGAGGCTTAACCTTCAAGAACGACATCCAGGAGTGCTCCAAAATCCAAAAACTTTTATTAACAAAAACTGGTCTTCCAAAGGTTGGTCATAAACTGGTTTGCCACTCTAGTATACAAACCGCAGTATCACAAAAACTAAATCAAAACGTTTTCCTCTTCAATTATCTTACTCTCTGTTTGCTCACCGTCATCCTCCCATCCTCTCTCCTCTGGCAGCCCAAACAGGCTCCTTTTCTAGGGCCAGGTAGAGTAACTAACGATCCACAGGTGTGCTGTAATTAGTGCATCCAGGTGAGCTGATCTGGGGTGAGTAACAGGAGCTTAGGAGGTCTTGGCTGTGTCTCCACCTGCTGGCCACATAACGTCCTTCTACTGTGACATTGCCCCATATGTCACACAATTTACATGAAAATGCGTCCACTGTGCGAGCTCCGCAAATGGAAACGTGATGTGTTTTGAACCCTCCCATGACATTAGTAGGTCAGATCACATCATTCAGCCGAACCTCTTGACCTCTCTAGTCAACATAGTAATATGTTGAAAAATAAATATTTATGAAAGAATGCCTAAAAATAAGTCTGTGTGTCTCTTTAAGGGTAGGAATTAAAAGAAGAACTTGTGGTGAGTGTCGGCCCTGCGTTTGGAAGGTTGGTGGTCTCTCTGCTTGGTACTGGTTTGGGGATGGATTGGGCCTAAGGCCCTGCGATAGACTAAATCCAAATGTACATCAAGCTGCCTCACGCTACAGAAACAGGAAATAGGCTCTTGACTTATGATCCATTCTGGCTCAGACAAGGCTTACTTATTTACCTTAACTAAAAGTAGAAGACTTGCATGCAATGATAACTTCTCAATGATAACTTCTCAATGATAACTTCTCAATGATAACTTCTCAATGGCTTCATATTTCTGCTTCTGTTTTAGATTTCTTACTAGACAATTTTGAATGTCCTTTCAGTTACACCAATGACTGTAGGGTTTTTCCAAGCTCACCAAGTCGTTCTGAGAGAGCCATGTCTATGTCTCCATAGTGATGTGTTCTATAAAGGACATTTTTATACAACACAGTTTCCTACCCTTACTCTAGTTGAAGGATCATTTTTTTCTTGAGCCGATGGTCTTGGGGGCTGGAACATAATTACAAATATTTTGTAGACTGCAAAAATCACCGCAAGAAGCCCAAACAGATATAATATTTGACTAAAACATCATTTCTAACCTTGCTTACATTTGTAATTGATCACGTGTCTCTATTATGAGTGGAAACACTTGGAAACTATAATGGAGTGGCCAGCACAGTCACCGGATCTCAAACCTATTGAGTTGTTGTGGAGCAGCTTGACCGTATGGTGTGTAAGAAGTGCCCATCAAGCCAATCCATAATATGGACTTGGTATTTTACCAAATAGGGCCATCTTCTGTATACCACCCCTACCTTGTCACAACACAACTGATTGGCTCAAACGCATTAAGAAGGAAAGAAATCCCACAAATTAACTTTAAAAAAAGGCACACCTGTTAATTGAAATGCATTCCAGGTGACTACCTCATGAAGCTGGTTGAGAAAATGCCAAGAGTGTGCAAAGCTGTCATCAAGGCAAAGGGTGGCTATTTGAAGAAGCTCAAATATAAAATATAATTTGATTTGTTTAACACTTTTTTGGTTACTACATGATTCCATATGGGTTATTTCATATTTTTAATGTCTTCACTATTATCCTACAATGTAAAAAAAATAGTAAAAATAAAGAAAAACCATGGAATGAGTAGGTGTGTCCAAACCTTTGACTGGTACTGTATATATTATACTATAGTGATCTTATCCCCTGTTGTTATACTATATATTGATCCTATCCCCTGTCCTATTATAGTGATCCTATCCCGTTATATTATAGTGATCCTATCCCCTGTTATATTATAGTGATCCTATCCCCTTTTATATTATAGTGATCCTATCCCCTGTTATATTATAGTGATCCTATCCCCTGTTATACTATAGTGATCTTATCCCCTGTTGTTATATTATAGTGATCCTATCCCCTGTTATATTATAGTGATCCTATCCCCTGTTGTTATATTATAGTGATCCTATCCCCTGTTATATTATAGTGATCTCATCCCCTGTTTTTGTATTATAGCGATCCTATCCCATTGTTATATTATAGTGATCCTATCCCCTGTTATATTATAGTGATCCTATCCCCTGTTATACTATAGTGATCTTATCCCCTGTTGTTATATTATAGTGATCCTATCCCCTGTTATATTATAGTGATCCTATCCCCTGTTGTTATATTATAGTGATCCTATCCCCTGTTATATTATAGTGATCTCATCCCCTGTTTTTGTATTATAGCGATCCTATCCCGTTGTTGTATTATAGCGATCCTATCCCGTTGTTATGTTATAGTGATCTTATCCCCTGTTATTATACTATAGTGATCTTATCCCCTGTTATTATACTATAGTGATCTTATCCCCTGTTGTTATATTATAGTGATCTCATCCCCTGTTGTTATGTTATAGTGATCTTATCCCCTGTTGTTATGTTATAGTGATCTCATCCCCTGTTGTTATGTTATAGTGATCTCATCCCCTGTTGTTATGTTATAGTGATCTTATCCCCTGTTGTTATATTATAGTGATCTTATCCCCTGTTGTTATGTTATAGTGATCCTATCCCCTGTTGTTATATTATAGTGATCCTATCCCCTGTTATATTATAGTGATCTCATCCCGTTTTTGTATTATAGCGATCCTATCCCGTTGTTGTATTATAGCGATCCTATCCCGTTGTTATGTTATAGTGATCTTATCCCCTGTTATTATACTATAGTGATCTTATCCCCTGTTATTATACTATAGTGATCTTATCCCCTGTTGTTATATTATAGTGATCTCATCCCCTGTTGTTATGTTATAGTGATCTTATCCCCTGTTGTTATGTTATAGTGATTTCATCCCCTGTTGTTATGTTATAGTGATCTCATCCCCTGTTGTTATGTTATAGTGATCTTATCCCCTGTTGTTATGTTATAGTGATCTTATCCCGTTGTTATATTATAGTGATCTTATCCCCTGTTGTTATGTTATAGTGATCTTATTCCCTGTTATTATTCTACAGATGTTGGATCTTAACTTGATCCCTCTTTTGTCCCGGATAATTTCTCTGATGCATCAGGAAATTCAAACGAGCCTTGTGAGTGACTAAAAATGAACAGTTCTCTTTCTCTTCATGCGGGGGTAGTCGTGTCATTGGGATCAGGGCTTCTAAAAGAATGTTCTCTCTCTCTCTCGCTTAAACACTATAGGCCTAGGTCCTGTTACTGCAACATTCAAATGCAGCCATGCTCATCAACAACTGTCGTTGTATGTAGCTTAATAACACAATATAGATATTGGTATCCACTAGGCTACGGCATACAACTGTCTATTGTATCCTAAGGTTATGAATGAACTGTCAAAATTCTGTTCAATTGTGGCCTGGGGTGGTCTAGCATTTAAAGCCACTGCCTTCAGTGCGCACATGGTTCACTTCCTTCTGGTACGAATAACTCAATACCCCAGGTTGACATGATGTACATAGTTACATATTTCAAATATGGACAGTAGAGATTTATTTTACCCTCGATCTTGATAAAGTATAACATGAATAGTAAACAAATGAAATAATACATCAGTAGGGTAGGCTACATCAAGATTAGTTTCCATTCATACAAAGTGTTGGGTAAATTGCCACAGTAGATTTTCCAAGTAAATATTTTATTTAAATTGCAACTAGTGAGGTCTGGCCACCCAACAACCTGCCCGCTCGACCCCATCCCCTCCTCCCTTCTCCAGACCATCTCTGGAGACCTTCTCCCATTCCTCACTTCCCTCATCAACTCATCCCTGACCACTGGCTGTGTTCCCTCTGACTTCAAAATGGCCCGAGTTGCTACCCTCCTCAAGAAACCAACACTTGACTCATCTTGGATTGCATCCTACCTGGCAGGCCGCTCCTACCAGGTAACGTGGAGAGGATCTGTGTCTGCACCATGTACTCTCACTACTGGTGTCCCTCAGGGCTCTGTTCTAGGCCCTCACATTGTCTCTCCTATCATTGCTATGCGGAAGACAGCTACTTTTATCCTCCCCCCCTTCTGACAACTTGGTGGCGACACGCAACTCTGCGTACCTGGCAGATATCTCAACTTGGATGTCGGCCCACCACCTCAAGCTCATCAAAATGGAACTGCCTTTCCTCAAAGACCTCTCCATCACGGTTGACAACTCCACAGTGTCACCCTCCCAGAGCACAAAAGAACCTTGGTGTGACCCTGGACAACACCCTGTCGTTCTCTGCAAACATCAAAGCAGTGGCTCGATCCTGCAGGTTCATGCTCTACGACATCCTTAGAGTACAACCCTACCTCACACAGGAAGTGGCGCAGGTCCTAATCCAGGCACTTGCCCTATCCCATCTGGACTACTGCAACTCGCTGTTGGCTGGGCTCCCCGCTTGTGCCATCAAACCCCTGCAACTTATGCAAAACGCAGCAGCCCGTCTGGTTTTCAACCTTCCAAAGTTCTCTCATGTCACCCCGTTCCTCCGTACACTCCACTGGCTTCCAGTTTAAGCTCGCATACAGTAGAATAGAATACAGTATATACATATGAAATGAGTAAAGCAGTATGTAAACATTATTAAAGTGACTAGTGTTCCATTGTTGAAGTGACCAGTGATTTCATGTCTATGTACAAGTAGCAGCAGCTTCTTGTACATAGAGGCTGCTGCCATCACTAGCTGGGTGGAAACCGGCTAGTGATGGCTATTTAACAGTCTGATGGGATAGAAGCTGTTTTTCAGTCTCTCGGCCCCATCTTTGATGCACCTCTACTGACCTCGCCTTCTGGGTGGTAACGGGGTGAACAGACTGTGGCTTGGATGGTTGATGTCCTTGATGATCTTTTTGGCCTTCCTGTGACATTGGGTGCTGTAGGTGTCCTGGAGGGCAGGCAGCGTACTCCCAGTGATGCGTTGGTCAGACCACACCACCCTCTGGAGAGCCCTGGAGGTGATACAGCCCGACAGGATGCTTTCAATTGTGCATCTATAAATGTTTGAGGGTCTTAGGGGCTAAGCCAAATTTCTTCAGCCTCCTGAGGTTGAAGAGGTGCTGTTGGACCTTCTTCACCTCTCTGTCCATGTGGGTGCACCATTTCAGATTGTCAGAGATGTGTACGCATAGGAACTTGAATCTTTCCTCCTTCTCCACTGCAATCCCAGTCGCAATCGATGTGGATAGGGGCGTGCACCCTCTGCTGTTTCCTGTTCACGATCAGCTCCTTCGTTTTGTTGACGTTGAGGGAGAGGTTATTTTCCTGATACCACTCCGCCAGGGCCCACACCTCCTTCCTGTAGGCTGTCTCATCATTGTTGGTAATCAGGCCTACTACTGTTGTGTCGTCTGCAAACTTAATGATTGAGTTGGAGGCGTGCTTGGCCAAACAGTCAGGGCTGGGTTCAGGCCCAGGGCCTCAAGCTTAATGATGAGCTTGGAGGGTACTATGGTGTTGAAAGCTGAGCTATAGTCAATAAACAGCATTCTTACATAGGTATTCCTCTTGTCCAGATGGTATACGGTAGTGTGCAGTGTGAAGGCAATTGCATCGTCTGTGGATCTATTGGGGCGGTATGCAAATTCAAGTAGGTCTAGGGGTCAGGTAAGGTAAGGTAGAGGTGATATGATCCTTAACTAGCCTTTCAAATCACTTCATGATGATAGAAGTGAGTGCTATAGGACGATAGTCATTGAGTTCAGTTACCTTTGCTTTATTGGGTACAGGAACAATGATGGACATCTTGAAGCAAGTGGGGACAGCAGACTGGGATAGGGAGAGATTGAATATGTCGTTAAACACTCCAGCCAACTGGTCTGCGCATGCTCCGAGGACGTGGCTTGGGATGGCATCTTGGCCGGCAGCCTTGCGAGGGTTAACACGCTTAAATGTCTTACTCACGTCAGCCACGGAGAAAGAGACCCACAGTCCTTGGGAGTGGGCCGCGTTGGTGGCTCTGTGTTATCCTTAAAGCGGGCAAATGTGTTTAGCTTGTCCGGGAACGTGGTTGGTTTTCCCTTTGTAATCCGTGATTGTCTGTAGACCCTGCCACATACGTATCATGTCTGAGCCGTTGAATTGTGACTCCACTTTGCGTCTGTACTGACGTTTTGTCTGTTTGATTGCCTTACGGAGAGAATAACTACACTGTTTAGTCACCTTGCCATGCTTAAATGTGGTGGTTCGCACTTTCAGTTTTGCATGAATGCTGCCATCTGTTAATGGTTTCTGGTTTGGGTAGGTTTTAATAGTCACAGTGGGAACAACATCGCCTATACACTTCCTGACAAGCTCAGTCACCTTGTCCGTGTATTTACCAATGTTATTCTCGGAGGCTACACAGAACATATCCCAGTCTGTGTGATCAAAACAATCTTGAAGCATGGATTCCGATGGGACAGACCAGCGTTGAATAGACCTTAGCACGGGTAATTCCTGCTTGAGTTTCTGCCTCTAGGAAGGGAGGAGCAAAATGGAGTTGTGATCTGATTTGCCGAAGGGAGGGCGGGGGAGGGCCTTGTAGCCATCCCGGAAGGGAGAGTAGCAGTGATCAAGTATTTTAGCAGCGCGAGTACTACAGTCTGTGACTATAACTAAAGAGAATTCTCTTGGGAGGTAATACGGTCAGCATTTGATTGTGAGGTATTCTAGGTCAGGTGAACCAAAGGACTTGAGTTTCTGTACGTTATCACAATCACACCATGAGTAGTTAATCGTGAAACACACACTACCTAGTTGTATGGACGGGGACAGTATATCCGGAGAGAGCCATGATTTTGTGAAACAGAGTATGTTACAGTCCCTGATGTCTCTGTGGATGGAGATCCTCGCCCTGAGCTTGTCTACTTTATTGTCCAGAGACTGAACATTAGCGAGTAATATACTCGGTAGCGGTAGATGGTGTGCAAACTCCGAAAGCCCCTTCCCCGCTGGCGGCGTCTTGGAGCATCCTCTGGAATAAGTTCAGTTGCCCTGGGGGGTACGAACAAAGGATTCAATTCGGGAAAGTAGTATTCCTGGTCGTAATGCAGGCGAGTTACCGCCGCTCTGATATCCAAAAGTTATTTCCGGCTGAATGTAATGAATGAACGCTGAATGAATGCAAAAAAATGTTCTGGGCTAATAATGTCAGAAATAACAACATCAACAACAACAAAAAAATACTGCAAAGTTACTTAGGAGCTAGAATCAGGAGCTGCCATGCCTCACTCCTTTACATCAGAGTGCTACTGCAGGCTCATTGCCTGTCATGACCAATCAGATTCAAAGAAGTCACAGGTCTCATGCTCAAGGCGCACCCTCCACGTTCCTCAAGTATTTATTTAGCAAGCCTGATAAAACATCACTCCCAACAGACACAAGCAAAAACTCTTACATAAATGTAGCAGCCTAATGAGCTTATACACCTAAACATTAGCGATCTGTATTGTGTGGAAACAAGAATAGTTTTCAAATCTGATCAACTATAAGCTATTAACAACAGCAAGCTAGTCTAGCTAGTCTACTATGCACCCTGTCCCTCTGGCCAGCTATGCACCCTGTCCCTCTGGCCAGCTATGCACCCTGTCCCTCTGGCCAGGGTAAACAAAGCTGTGTATTTATAGCGCATTTTCAGTCACAGACTGATCCCACCACGGTGTGCCAGAGAGCGCTACAGGAGGTCCTTCCTGCCAGCGGCTATTAGACTATATAATGCCTCACCGGGGTGCCGTGCCGTCGGCAACTTAGATCTGTAACTGTTGGGGTGCTAGGACCTAGTTTAACAATTATGCATCCATCCGTGAGTAACTCTGGTCCGTCAGCACTCATTCACTCAGGACCTACTTATTCATGCAGGTCTGTATATACATACTCATGTACAGTTGTTATATCATATCACATGCAATATTGTAAGTAATTATTGGACTTAACTTACGTAGGCATTCACTCAGGAATGCATATTAGTATCCTGTCAGTTGCACCTTTTCTCATTGCTTTTAGTATATCGAATGTGCAATACGTGCAGTTGTCTGTAATTAAACCCTGCACACTAAGGACTGTATTTTAAGGGAATTACTATTATTACCCCAAATGATATCATACACACATTTAGCTATTAAAGTATCTCTTCCTGTCATTTACCTGTACAGTTTGTGGAACCATGCAAGTATTCACTTATCTGTAAATATAACTGTATACTTACCTGTACAGCTAATTTAACCATGCAAAATGTTAACTTACCTGTTCATTTAGCCAGTCTGTCTATTAAGTAAACTATTATTACCCTCGCTCATATCATATGCATTTTTAGCTACTGAAGTATTTCTCTGCCATCGACCTGTATAGTATAGGTAACCATCCAACATCCACCAATGTATAGTGTACATATTCAGCCAACCACCCATACTATGCAATGTCTTTTTATAGCTTTTATTTTTTTGCACTCCAGATATCTTGTATTTCTATATTTTTTCATACTGCAGCTCTATGTATCATGTACCGTGTATCTGTCTTTTGTGTACTTTCGTTGTGGCAATTTGCACCTGCCCTGTGTTTTGTTGTAGCTGCTTGACAATGAAATTTCCCCCCCGGGGGATCAATAAAGTACCTATCTATCTATCTATCTATCTATCTATCTATCTATCTATCTATCTATCTATCTATCTATCTATCTATCTATCTATCTATCTATCTATCTATCTATCTATCTATCTATCTATCTATCTATCTATCTATCTATCTATCTATCTATCTATCTATCTATCTATCTATCTATCTACCTATCTATCTTGTTTGTGAGAAAATGTGAGCGCATCAAATTTGGTTTATATTCAAACTTGGGCTGACAAGGCTACCTAGACTTTTAAAATCTAAAATGATTAACCGGAATGAATTAATGAACATAGACTGACAGACTGTGAGTACATTTTGAATTAGGCCTATAGTTTCATAGTGCAGGACTACACTATGTAAACCTGCATAAAGCAAGCTCAGCCCTGTGAGTTTTAGGAGGAGTTATTTTTTTTAAACCATGCGACCTGATTAGAAAAGTTCTGGTCTCATCGCAGCCCATATTAAACATTTTTACAACAGATGAATCATGTCATACCTTATAAGGTTTGAGTTAGCCTGCACTGTAACTTAGCTAATAATACATCTTATTTTTATTTTTTATTTTTTTTACATTTTCGAAATGTATTTACCTACTTGAATAGGTTCTCACAGCCATGTGGACGATTGGAAACAGGGCAGAAAAGTATTTGTCACCAGAGCGTTTTAGAGCATATGACTATTTACCCATTTAATAACCACACCTTCATACAAACTTGCTATGCAGAATTCTTGACGCACAAACGAACTTGCTGCCACCTAACGGCGTTTATCTAGAACACACACACTTGGAAAGACAACGCAGCGAGGAAGGAGCCACCCGCTCGAGTAAGCGTACGTGTCTTACTATTTTCATAGAAAATGTATGTATTGTTTTCATACGGGAACATACAGAGAAAGTAGACGCATGGTATACACAGACTAGTGTGTGTACACAGCTATACACATACGTAATGCTATACGTTAACCTGCTTGAAATTTCAAAAATATTTTAAATTTCTTTATTAGTATAACTGTGAAAAATGTATGGAAGTAAAAAGTAGTACTTTACAGCATTGGTCATGTGTTAATGTTGCTGTTGTAAGTTTACTATATTGTATACTTTTACTTATCTTATCTAACTTGAGACAACTGAAGTTCCCTCTTGGAAAAATAAAGTTGTTCTAATCTAATATATTCTAATCTAGGGCTGTAACAGGTTTCTTTTTCATTTCAAGTATGAGAGTGAATATGTAAATATTTCACATATTAAATCTTTATTGTTTTCTTTCTTGAAAAGGCTGTGTGATTTACTGGAACCAAGACAGATTTTAGCAATGTAGTGGCCAGGGTAAATTCAGTTCAACCTCCCTTTCCTCTTGGTTTCACTTCCCATTCCTAAGTGAATGTCACTAGGATAACAAAATGGTTATACCACATTTGGTAAAGCACCAATCCAGATGTCATGTCATATAATATATAGTCCTGTGTAGCTCAGATGGTAGAGCATGGTGCTTGCAATGCCAGGGTTGTGGGTTTGATTCCCACGGGGGACCAGTACAAAAAAAAAAGTATGAACATGTATGAACTAACTAACTGTAAGTCGCTCTGGATAAGAGCGTCTGCTAAATGACTAAAATATTATATATAATATATGCCATTAAGCAGATGTTTTTATCCAAAGCGACTTACAGTCACGTGTCCATACATTTGATGTATTGGTGGCCCCGGGAATGTTGTATCATATCACCTTTTATGTAGCATTTATATGACTTTGCTAATAATTGCCATGTAAAGCCACTACGTAGGGTTTATGAGTTCTCTCTATCCTAATTTGTTGTTCATATAAAGTGGTACTCTTTTTGTTAATGTCTGCTTTACTGATGACAGAGCAGGAAGACATTAGTCGAGATGTGACTGGAAATATGGTCATTTACCAGCAATCATCACAAACAGAGAGCAGTTGCTGTGTTCACGTGCTAGTCGTAACTAGGAAACTTCAGAGTTTCCCAGTTCCGACTAGCATGTGAACGCGGCAAGTGTAAATGCTTGTTGTAGGACACTTCCTGTATGTGTCATAGCTGACTGTTATGATACGTGTTACGTGATACGTTTGATTTACATTTACAGTAATATGAGTCTAATATTAAGTATTTTTCTCACAGAGGGAGTTGCTTGCTTTAGCATAACCAACAGTGGATGCCACCATGGGGATGCCAGAGAACTTATCGACAACCTTTCTGGACTCGAAGTTCCGCTACACCCTCTTCCCAGTGTTCTACAGTTTTGTGTTCGTCCTTGGGCTGATAGCTAACTGTTACGTGCTGTTCGTGCTCCGGCGCATGTACAACGCCAAGGCCACGAAGGAGATCTGCATCTACATGGCCAACCTGACTGTGGCCGACCTCCTCTTCGTGTGCACCCTCCCCTTCTGGATTAGCTACTATCATTGCCGCGGCGATTGGCGCTATGGAGACTTCCTGTGCCGCGTCACCGGTGTACTCTTCTTCATCAACACCTACTGCTCCATCTTCTTCCTCACAGCCATCACCGTCAACCGCTACTGGGCCGTCACGCGCCCGCTTGATGCTGCCTCGTCTGACCATTGGAGCCGCGGAGTGGCTGTTACCATGGTTATCTGGGTGCTCACTCTGTCCATGTCCGTGTCGTACCTCTTGAAGACGGGCATGAAGGCGGACGAGCGCAACGGGTCGCGCTGCTTCGAGGGCTACCACCACGAGACTGATGACGAGAAGCGGACAGTGGCCACCACCCACCTCATCGTCGTGGGGTGCTTCGTCTTGGTCTTCTTCCTCGTAGTAGTCTGTAACCTGCTCATCGCCCAGGCCCTGCTCGCCCAGTCCCCTACCCAGACTCGGTGCTATAGTTCAAACATGCCCCGGGGGGTGAAGGGCCAGGCCCTGCAGATGCTCTGTGCTGTGGTGGGGGTGTTTGTGGTGTGCTTCCTTCCCCACCACCTGGTCCAGGTCCCCTGGACTCTGGCTGTACTGGAGATCAAGGAGGGCTGGGGCAACATTGACTGGGACCTGCCGACCAGGCAGTGGCTTAACGACGCCCACCAGATCACCTTGATGCTGATGGGGCTCAACTGCCTCCTGGACCCTGTGGTGTACTGCTTCGCCACCAGAAACTTCCGCCTGTACATCAAGGACCATCTGAAAAAGGTGGGGAAAGGCAAAGGATACTCCGAAACAGCCATCACACACATTTATATGGTGGAGTGCAAGAATGTGAGTCAGCGGCTCCATAGCGAACAGCAGCAGCTCAAGGTTCAAATCTCTAGCTAACATTGTATTGTAGATATTGTGGCTAATACTAATACTCACTGTTGTTAGTGACCACATCCTCAGGATGCTTCATTCCATCACACCCACACCTAACAATGCACACAGTGCAGAACATGCACTCTGTTATGTAGCCTCATGTTCATTCACACATTCACATGAACAGATGGAACACCATACAGCCCCACCCAGAGTATGGTTCCTCTCTAGATTTCTTCCCTGTAGGGATCTTTTCCTTGCTACTGTGCCAGCTATAATCAGTGCTTTAAGAAATATTTGGACCATTGATTCTTTGTTTTCACTTTTCAGTTCTAAAGTACATTGTATCTCACAACGTATCTTACACTTTGTTCGTGTGGCTTCAATTTCATCACCTCTGTTCCTTCCTGTTCTTCTAGTGTAATCAGAGGAGAAAAGCAGTTGTTTTTATAGGGAACTGGAGCTTCTATAAATGATAGCACAATAGCTCTAAACTCAGTCCCAAGCCACTAGACTAGATCTTTAGATAAAATAGATGTGGCGCATATAGTCGGATAGTCCTATCACTGTTGGAGCCTTCTAAACAATGAACAATAGCTGGTCGTGAGCAACGCATTGAAACCTCCTTGGTCTTGAGCATCTAACATGGACACATATTAATAACATTTAGCTTTTCAGGATACTGACTGTCCTTAAAGTTCAAGCATAAACTCATTTTTGTAATGAACTGGAATTGCCAAACAAGCTATATTTTTCTTCGCCTACTCACGTTGGGTGCGATGTGAAATTTTTATTTGTTTTGCAAATTTGTAAGATTTGCAAAAGAAATACTGGGAGGCAAGAAGTACTTTCGGTCACACTTTTTATTTTGATAGTCAAAATATTCCATGTGTAGATGCTCTACAGATAATTTATTGATAGTATGACTATCTGTTGATAAGCAACTGCTTTCTAAGGTTAGGATTAGGTTAAGGGTTAGTAGATAGTTTAAATGTTAGTGTGTAGATCGTTCATTTGTAGATGGTTTACTATCCAAACAAAGTGTTACCAGACTTTTTTTTTTTAATAAATGATGCATTGCTTTTATTGTTACAGCTATTTATTGTAGAGCATGAGGGAATAACAAGCTTCACAGTCCTTTACGAGGCGGTAACCATGTGATGAACTTGTTGACTTCTCAACTGCCAGCTACTGAAGTTTTAACAGAGATTTGTGGGTTATAAAGTTAATAGACGTCTGTTATAAATGTTGTGATGCAATTAAAATGTATTGTCTAGCACGCTGTTTTGCATACTCAAATGTAAATATGATCTAACACATATATTGTTGTTTTTTTTGTTTCACAATTATTATTTTTATTCAAAGCTTCCATTAAACCATACTGCGAAATATCACTATAAGCATCTTGCCAATTAATTAATAATCTCTAACTCTCATAAAGCCAGTTCTCTGACACAGATTTAACATAGTCCTGAACGAAAAAGCATGGTCAATGGAGTATCTCTTGAAATAGTCCACGACTAGGTTTAATCTGTGTCTGAGAAACGGCCCCATAGTGTTTAGAGTGAGCAAAGGAGGATGTATCTTCTGTTATCTGAAGTACGTGGTTTATCAAGCAGGTTATTGTAGTGTTACATTCATGTCATATATGCATATGTTGTTCCTGTCTTTGGGTAAATCCCATCACCCTCTCTCACAACAAGGTGTAGGTATCATCCCCTGTCATGTAGGCAGGTCGCTGTAGGCTTGGTTTGGTGTTTTTGCTCTTACTTTGGATGTACATGGAAAATACATCACAGTAAATTCAACCAACACTCACAATGACTGAATGAATATTATAGGCTTTTCAGAAACCTACTATAGTCCTATATTTTGCTCATTTACATATTGAGTCATAGGTGGCTCTACTTGGGTTGGCCAAATTACAACACATTACTTCCTGTAACTACAGTAGCCTACATATTACAATTATAACTCTGCAGTATAGCTCCAGACTGTTGATAGTGTAGTACACTTGATCTTGTGAGAGGCACTATCCCAGTACATTATCTTTTCTTTGGGTAAATTGTCACTCTCACACCACCATTACCACACATCCTCATCCGCTGCAGTTCTCTACTAATGGAGCAAATGTCATTATTGTTCATCATTTCCTCTAACCAAGCTGTTCTCTTGAATTTAAAGGAAGCTAAATGTATTGGACTCATGTGAGAAATAAGGTGATGATGGATGAGTAGATTACCAGTCATGGGGAAGTAGAGGATACAGACTGTGTGGAGGGGGCTTTGTTGCTTCTGCGTCAGGACCAAGATGTTGCTGTAAGCCTGGCAAAAGTACTGCCCACTCTCCCTTGCCATGCTCAGGGTCAGCTCTCGCCCGATGCCCACCTCCTGCCACTTATCCGGCTCATCCAACCTGCTCCAGCTCCAGACAACAGAGGTGGGGTGGGAGGTGGCCTTACAGTACAGGGTTATACTCTGCCCCTCCATGGTAACCAGGTCCTTGGGTGTGGATGACACCCAAACATTGGAGAGTCTCTCTAGGGAGATAGGAGGGGACATTGAGAACTAGTTTGTGGTACTACTCAAATACACACAAATTACAGATCCAGACTTAACTCTTAGAAAAAGGGTTCCAAAATTGTTATTTGGTTGTCCCCATAGAATAACCCATTTTGGTTCCAGGCAGAGCGTTCTACATGGAGTCTGTCTTCCCTCCAAGGCTTTAATTGTTCTGTCTTTGCCACTGTAGTTACGCTGCCTGCTTCCTACCAGCCAGACACCACAGTTCTGGCTGTTGCTATGGGGACCACGCTGTCAGCCGCCACCACATTTCACCCAGAGGTCTCTGACTGTCTCCATGGTCCCATTGGCCGTTTGTAACTAGTTCTGTTGTCATGGGGATGGTTCCCTGTTGATATGTAGTTCCTATCGCAGCATGGAACGGTGAAAATGAATGGGTTCTGATAACCATATGGAAACTCAACTAGCTCATTTGAAATAGTCATGTATAATGAAGCTAAGAATGTGTAAACAACTTACATGGATATTCATCCACTGTGTGAGCTCTGCAAATGGAAACGTGATGTGTTCTGCGTGTCTCCACTAGCTCTGTCCCCTCTCATGACATGAGTAGATCAGTTCACATCATTCAGTGGAACCTCTTGACCTCTCTAGTCAACATAGTACTATCTTTGATAAATATTGATATACACCAATGACTGTTGGGTTTTTCCAAGCTCACCAAGTCATTCTGATAGAGCCATGTCTATGCCTCCATGGTGTTGTGGTCTACATATGACAACTTAAGACAACATAGAGGACCACCCTTACTCTCGATTTTGCACCACAGTGTATGGATTTGAATGGATTTGGCCACTGGGTGGCGCCCTATCCTCATGCATTTAGACAGTTTCCCGATCAGAGATCAGTGGTGGGAGAAAGAGCACACACATCTCCTATAGGCTGAGATTCCTAGCGGTCCAATATGGATACTGAATGGGCTTCTGAGTTTATTCATGTTCACCAGGGAAAGACTGCAAAGGTTAACAAAGGCTCAGTCTGTTATGTGTCTTATTGTGTCTCTCTGGTGTCGTATTGTCTCTCTGGTGTCGTATTGTGTCTCTCTGGTGTCGTATTGTGTCTCTCTGGTGTCGTATGGTGTCTCTCTGGTGTCGTATGGTGTCTCTCTGGTGTCGTATGGTGTCTCTCTGGTGTCGTATGGTGTCTCTCTGGTGTCGTATTGTGTCTCTCTGGTGTAGTATTGTGTCTCATAATAGAAATGTTCTATCAGTGAACTCATACATGAATGAACTAGACAATTTATACATAATTTGGTTTAGATATATTACATGTATTATATATATACTAAGCAAAAAAAGAAACGTCCCTTTTTCAGGACCCTGTCTTTCAATGATAATTCATAAAAACTTCACAGATCTTCATTGTAAAGGGGTTAAACACTGTTTCCCATGCTTGTTCAATGAACCATAAACAATTAATGAGCATGCACATCTGGAACGGTCATTAAGACACTAACAGCTAACAGACGGTAGGCAATTAAGGTCACAGTTATGAAACCTTAGGACACTAAAGAGGCCTTTCTACTGACTACTGAAAAACACCAAAATAAAGATGCCCAGGGTCCCTGCTCATCTGCGTGAACGTGCCTTAGGCATGCTGCAAGGAGGCATGAGGACTGCAGATGTGGCCAGGGCAATAAATGGCTGTACTGTGAGACGCCTAAGACAGCGCTACAGGGAGACAGGACAGACAGCTGATCGTCCTCACAGTGGCAGACCACATGTAACAACACCTGCACAGGATCGGTACATCCAAACATCACAACTGCGGGACAGATACAGGATTGCAACAACAACTTCCCGTTACACCAAGAACGCACAATTCCTCCATCAGTGCTCACAGCAAATCTGGTGCAGTCCATGAGGAGGAGATGCACTGCAGTACTTAATGCAGCTGGTGGCCACACCAGATAATGGCTGTTACTTTTGATTTTTGACCCCCCCTTTGTTCAAGGACACATTATTCAATTTCTGTTAGTCACATGTCTGGGGAACTTGTTCAGTTTATGTCTCAGTTGTTGAATCTTGTTATGTTCATACAAATATGTACACGTTAAGTTTGCTGAAGAATAAACGCAGTTGACAGTGAGAGGACGTTTCTTTTTTTGCTGAGTGTGTGTATATATACTGTATACTTTTTCTCAGTAAATATATTTCCAAAGGTGCTATTGACATGAAAGTTTAACCAGATGTTGGTAACAACCCAGTTAATCCATACATACAAATAAGTTCAGAAATTAAGTTATGTGTAATAATGTGAAATGACACAGGGAAAAGGTATTGAACACATGAAGAAAGGGATGTTCAAAAAGGCATGGAAAGCCAAGACAACAGCTGAAAACTATCAGTAATTAAAAAGCATTCCAGCCCCCTGTCAAGGCCAAGGTGTCACACAAGACACATCTCATGATGGGTAAAAGCAAAGAGCTGTCTCAAGACATTCGCAACCTAATTGTTGCAAAACATAATGATGGCATTGGTTATAGGCGCATTTCTAAGCTTCTGAATGTTCCAGTGAGCACTGTTGGGGCCATAATACGGAAGTGGAAAGACAATCATTTCACCATAAATTTGCCTGGACCAGGTGCTCCTCGCAAGATTTCTGACAGAGGAGTGAAAAGAATAATCAGAAGAGTTGTCCAAGAGCCAAGGACCACTTGTGGAGAGCTTCAAAAATACCTGCAATTAGCAGTTACTGTTGTCTCAAAGAAAACATTAAGTAATGCACTCCACCGCCATGGCCTGTGTGCACGCTCACCATGCAAGACTCCATTGCTGACTCCATTGAAGCTCGTTTAAAGTTTGCTGCACAACATTTGGAAAAGCCAGTGAAATACTGGGAGAATATAGTGTGGTCAGATGAGAGCAAAATTGAACTGTTTGGATGTCATAATACACACCATGTTTGGAGGAGAAATGGCACTGCACATCACCCTAAAAACACCATACCAACAGTGAAGTTTGGAGGTGGGAACATCATAGTGTGGGGCTGCTTTTCAGCAAATGGTACTGGCAAACTTCACATAATTGAAGGAAGGATGAATGGGCAAATTTACAAGGAGCACCTGGTCGAGGAAAATTTATGGTGAAATGATTGTCTTTCCACTTCCGTATTATGGCCCAACAGTGCTCACTGGAACATTCAGAAGCTTAGAAATGCGCCTATAACCAATGCCATCATTATGTTTTAGGTTGCGAATGTCTTGAGACAGCTCTTTGCTTTTACCCATCATGAGATGTGTCTGTGTGACACCTTGGCAATGAGACCTTTTGTAGGCCATCAGTTGGGACTGAACCAGCTGATATTAATTTGCACTGACAGGGGGCTGGATTTCTTTTTAATTACTGATAGTTTTCAGCTGTTGTCTTGGCTTTCCATGCCTTTTTGAACCTCCCTTTCTTCATGTGTTCAATACTTTTTCCCTGTGTCATTTCACATTATTACACATAACTTAATTTCTGAACTTATTTGTTTTGGTTTCTTTGTATGTATGGATTACTTGGGTTGTTACCAACATCTGGTGGACATTTCATGTCAATAGCACCTTTGGAAATATATTTACTGAGAAAAATGGTGACGTGTTCAATACTTATTTCACCCACTGTATATACTGTATATTATTCCAGATTTAACTCTCGGGTCCCCCTCATTAAAGCAGTTTCTAACCTCAAGGGTATTTCCTGGTTAAAATAAAAGTTGAAAAAATAACAAAATAGTCCGTAGAGTAAGCATCTAGAGGTGGGTACGAGTTTATCTCCATAAAATTAATTCATATTTAGTGCACTGTGTGTGCAGCGTGTCCAAACCCTCTGGTGCTCCTATGACTGTATACACCTTGAGCTTGTTATTATTCGTTTACAGTTGAATAGCTGTTCTATCTCTCATGCATTCTTTTTTTAAGTTAAGAACAGTACACACACAGGCATAATAGTTATTTAGCTATTACAAAATTAAAATGCATTATGGTGATTTCCTCAGTAAGAGCCACAACGACTTAAAGGGGCAATCTGTGATTGGCACATACATTTTTGGACTTTTAAATGAATGATAAATAGCCATTGATTCTTAAAGAATATAACTTATAAATGCCTCGTGAGCTATGTTAAACTGTTTTGCTTTGAATCCCAGACTTTTGAAGGACAATAACGAGGCTATATATGAGTCAATGTGCAGGGGTATGAAGTAGTTGAGTTAATGTGTACATGTAGGTAGGGGTAAAAGTGACTATGCAATCAGGATAGATAATCAACAGAGTAGCAGCAGTGAATGTGAAGAGTGTCAAAGTGTGTCTTTGTGAGTGTGTGGCGTCAATATGTGTGTTTGTGTTTTGTATGTACACTGAGTATGGTCATAGTCTATTTGATTTAGAATTGTAGGACCCCTTTAAATATGAAAATAAATATATAAAACAATGATTGGATAAAATACTGCATTTGGCCCAAAGAAACGCATTGAATAACACATTCATAAATGGCAAAAAAAGACAGTCAAAAAATAAGTAAGAAGAAACAAGGTTTTAAAGAAAGATCAGGAACTGTTTTAGTTTTTTTGTGCGTTCAGAAAGTATTCAGACCCCTTCACTTTTTACAAATTTTGCTACGTTACATCCTTATTCTAAAATTGACAAAATCTTTTTTTTATCTCATCAATCTACACACAATACCCCATAAAGACATTGATAGGAGTCCACCTGTGGTAAACTTAAGGTAAATTCAATTGATTGGACATGATCTGGAAAGGCACACACCTGTCTGTATAAGGTCCCACAGTTGACAGTCCATGTCAGAGCAAAATCCAAGCCATGAAGTTGAAGTAATTGTCCGTAGAGCTCCGAGACAGGATTGTGTCGAGGCACAGATCTGGGGATGGGTACCAAAAAATGTCTGCAGCATTGAAGGTCCCCAAGAACACAGTGGCTTCCATCATTCTTAAATGGAAGAAGTTTGGAACCACCAAGACTCTTCCTAGAGCTGTCCGCCCGTCCAAAATGAGCAATCAGGGGAGAAGGGCCTTGATCAGCGAGGTGACCAAGATCCCTATGGTCTCTCTGACAGAGCTCCAGAGTTCCTCTGTGGAGATGGTAGAACCTTTCAGAAGGACATCCATCTCTGCAGCACTCCACCAATCAGGCCTTTATTGTAGAGTGGGCCAGCAGAAGCCCGAACATCTCTGGAGAGACCTGAAAATAGCTCTGCAGCGATGCTCCCCATCCAACTTGACCGAGCTTGAGAGCATCTGCAGAGAAAAATGGGAGAAACTCAGGTGTGTCAAGCTTGTAGTGTCATCAAATCAAATCAAATCAAATTGTATTGGTCACACACACATATTAAGCAGATGTTGGGTGTAGCGAAATGCTTGTGCTTTGAGCTCAGACAGTGCAGTAATTTCTAACAAGTAATATCTAACAATTATATACCCAATACACACACATCTAAGTAAGGAATGAACTAAGAATATATACATATACGGACGAGCGATGTCAGAGCGGCATTGGACTAAGATACAGTAGAATAGTATAGAATACAATATACACATATGAGATGAGTAATGCAAGATATGTAAACATTATTAAAGTGACTAATGTTCAATTTCTTAAAGTGACCAGTGATTTCTAGTCTATGCCTATAGGCAACAGCCACTAATGTGCTAGTGATGGCTGCCGCCCCCCGGTGGAAAGCATAAGCTACAGCTAGCTAGCACTGCAGTGCATAAAATGTGGTGAGTAGTTGACTCAAAGAGAGAAAAAGACAATAGTTGAACAGCTTTGAACAAATTAATTATTTCAAAAAATGAAGGAGAAGCAGCAGAGAGAGCACTAGCTAGCTACATTTCATTGTATTTTGTTCACTTTCACTTTCATTTACTTAGCTAGCCTACTCAAAACAACCAGCTCAAACAGAGAGGAAGGATATTTATGTTAGCTAGCTGGCTAAAGCTATCCAACACTGGAACTCTTCCAAGTCAGTTTTATTAATTTATTCCAACCGGGGCCCGTCAGTGTAACTGCTAAACCGCTTGCTGTACACTGCACCCCATGATTGTAGCGGGTTTACTAACACTTTAGTTTCTAGTAGCTATGTTGACTATGACGTTAGCAAATACGGTGACATTGACAACAGGTTAACGGTTATGGTATGAAGGTTTGTCTTGAAAATGTTTCGCCTGGTCACAGACAGCTGTTGTGTTGTGCACTGAATTCTGCAAGTGAAGGGGAAAAGGTGAGAGGAGGAGAGTGTGTAGATGAGAAGGAATTATGCATAGAGTAAAGGGATGATGCTGTTTGTATGTGGCTGCTATGAAAGTGAACTGTGTGTGTGGGTGACCAGAGGTGTATTCATTCCGACGATTCTGTTGAAAACGTGTCTTAAACAGAAGCAAACTGAAAGTGATATTATATTTTTAGGAATGTTTACAAATTAATTAGAAATGAAAAGCTGAAATGTCTGGAGTCAATACATGTTGAACTCCTTATTTATGGCAAGCCTAAATAAGTTCAGGAGTAAATATTTGCTTAACATGTCACATAAGTTGCATTGACTCACGTTGTGTGCAATAATAGTGTTCAACATGATTTTTGAATGACTACCTCATCTCTGTACCCCACACATACAATTACCTATAAGGTCCCTCAGTTGAGCAGTGAATTCCAAACAGATTTAACCACAAAGACCAGGGAGGTTTTCCAATGCCTCGCAAAGAAAGACACATATTGGTAGATGCCTAAAAAAATATAAAAGCTGACATTGACATTTTGAGCATGGTGAAGTTATTAATTACACTTTGGATGGTGTATCAATACACCCAGTCACTACAAATATACAGGCGTCCTTCCTAACTCAGTTGTCGGAGAGGAAGGAACCCAATGGTGACCTTAAAACAGTTACAGAGTTTAATGGCTGTGATAAGAGAAAACTTAGGATGGATCAACAACGTTGTAGTTACTCCACAATACTAACCTAACTGACAGAGTGAAAAGAAGGAAGCCTGTACAGAATAAACATATTACAAAACATGCATCCTGTTTGCAACACTAAAGTAATACTGCAACAAAAATGTGGCTAAGAAATTCACTTTTTGTCCTGAATACAAAGTGTTATGTTTGGGGCAAATCCAATCCAACACATTAGAGTACCATTCTCCATATTTTCAAGCATAGTGGTGGCTGCATCATGTTATGGGTATGCATGTAATCGTTAAGGACAGGGGAGCTTCTCAGGATAAAAAATAAATGGAATGGAGCTAAGCACAGGCAAAATTGTAGAGTAAAACCTGGTTCAGTCTGCTTTCCACCAGACACTGGGAGAGTCCTTTCAGCAGGACAATAACCTAAAACACAAGGCCAAATCTACACTGGAGTTGCTTACCAAGAAGAAAGGGAATGTTCCATGAGTGGCCGAGTTAGAGTTTTGACTTAAATCTCCTTGAAAATCTATGGCAAGACTTGAAAATGGTTGTCGAGTAATGATCAACAACCGATTTGACAGATCTTGTCTATCTCTCTCTCTCTCTCTCTCTCTCTCTCTCTCTCTCTCTCTCTCTCTGCGTGCAGCCACGGGGGATGCTGTGAAGGGATTGAGAGACAATCTTTTCCTAATTTCTCCTCCCCAGCATGATGGCTAGTCAGGCAGTGTCATGCTTGGAGGCTTTAGGTTCCCTGGTGGGGTGTTGCTTTGAGTGGAATCCAGTTGATTCCCGCTAACGCTAACACACACATGCACACGCAGATGCATGCACACAAACGCACACACAGAGACACACTCACACAGACACACACATACAAACACACGTATAACATTGCTGTGTGTGCAGAGGTGTAGGATATTATTATTATATTATATCAGAGGATAACTTTGCATGACCTGTTTTTGATATTCTAGAGAATACAGACCGTTTCCATATTTAGAGTTTTGTGGATCAGCACCATATCCTGACAAATTCTGAATCCAGATGTGTCTTTTAGACATACAGTGCATTCGGAAAGTATTCAGACCCCTTGACATGCTGAAAATAAGGACTATTTCCTGATGCATTTGAGTTTTCAGCACATGCTCAATAATTTGACAAATATGAAATCCATATTTTGAAGAAGCACAATTCTCACCACCTACACCCAAAACCCCAAAATGACAAAGGGAAAATATGTTTTTAGAAATGTTTTGCAAATTTTATGAAAATGAAATGCAGAATTTGCACCTCGGGTCATTACTTTATAGACGCACCTTTGGCAGCGATTACAGCTTTGAGGCGTATCAGCTATGCACATCTGGATTCGGGGATTTTCTCTCATTCTTATATTGAACAAAAATATAAACACAACATGTAAAGTGTTGGTCCCACGTTTCATGTGTTGAAATAAAAGTTCCCACACATTTTCGATATGCACAAAAAGCTCATTTATAGCCTCCCGAGTGGAGCAGCGGTCTAACGCACTGCATCAGAGTTTTGAGGGAGCGTGCAATTGGGATGCTGACTGCAGGAATGTCCACCAGAGCTGTTGTAAATTGTCCTACCATAAGCCACCTCCAACATCGTTTTAGAGAACTTGGCAGTACGTCCACCGGCCTCACAACCGCAGACCACGTGTAACCACGCCAGCCCAGGACTTCCACATCCGGCTTCTTCATTCATCTGAGACCAGCCCCCCGGACAGCTGATGAAACTGAGGAGTATTTCTGTCTGTAATAAAACCCTTTTCTGGGGAAAAACTAATTTGGTTTGTCTGGGCCTGGCTCTCTAGTGGGTGGGCCTGACTCACCCATGGCTGCACCCCTGTCTAGTCATGTGAAATCCATAGATGCCTAATTAATTTATTTAAATTGCCTGATTTCCTTATATGGACTGTAACTCAGTAAAATCTTTGAAATGGTTGCATGTTGCATATATATTTTTGTTCAGTATAATACAATGTAATATACCTGGAAATATATAAATAAAGATATCCCCTGATATTGACCATTTTAGCCCAGTGGATTATTTTCTTGCTGTTGCAAAAAGGGTCAAATTAAGATCCTACACCTGTACATGCATGTGTGAATGCGTTTGTGAGTGTGTTTGTTTGCGTAAAGGGCGTGCGTGTGCACGTATGCATGTTCACGTGCAATTGTGTGTGTGCACTCATCCAACTCATCCTTCCAGCTCAGAATTCATCATCCCTGGCTGGCTTGCATTGAGTGTGGGTGCTGACATGCGTTGCCGCCGCCCTGGCGAACAGATGTCAGGGACTCCTGATACTGTCCCTTCACAAAGCAGCAACAAATTACCGACCAGCGCTATGTAATATAACCTTCAGATTACAGATGGCCTACATCATGGACCCTGAAAGGATTTACAAGATGTAAATACCATTGGGGCGGAGGTAATCCAGTGGGGGAGTAGGGGGAGGGAGAGGTTCCAGCTGGTGCGGGGGGGGGGGGGTTGCACTGTTACACTGATGTTGTATGCACTCACTACTGTAAGTAGCTCTAGATAAGAGCGTCTGCTAAATGACTAGAATGTTAAATGTAATGTTGGGATGATGGTGCTAGTGTGTGTTTGATGTGCTACGGAGAGCTGAAATTAAAAAGGACAGGAACCAAACAGATCATCGCTACATGATTACCACCCGTTGTTATATTATAGTGATCTCATCCCCTGTTGTTGTATTATAGTGATCTCATCCCCTGTTGTTGTATTATAGTGATCTCATCCCCTGTTGTTGTATTATAGTGATCTCATCCCCTGTTGTTGTATTATAGTGATCTCATCCCCTGTTGTTGTATTATAGTGATCTCATCCCCTGTTGTTATATTATAGTGATCTCATCCCCTGTTTTTGTATTATAGTGATCTCATCCCCTGTTGTTATACTATAGTGATCTCATCCCCTGTTGTTATACTATAGTGATCTCATCCCCTGTTGTTATACTATAGTGATCTTATCCCCTGTTGTTATACTATTGTGATATCATCCCCTGTTGTTATACTATAGTGATCTTATCCCCAAATAGCCAACTTTGCCTTGGCAAAAAAACATCCCAACCTCACACACAGACATTCCAACAGAGACAGTAATGGCATTAACCTGGCGCACAAAGGTTACAGTTTCACTCATGACATAGAAAGGTCACCCCTACCCGACTCCCAGGTCGACCCGTGCCAACCAGCTGTTAGTGAACAGGGCTCCATGTAGAACCATCCACTGGAGGTCTGCTGACCTCTTTCGTGCTGGGATTTTATAGAGCCCCCTCAATCTAAAACCCACCATACTCTCCGCCCCACAAACCCCCTGCCACTGATGTCCCTTCACTCCTGTTAGGCTCCTAACGTTCCTCACCTTAATGTAGAAGTTGTAGAGGGTTCCCTCCAGCCGACATCATTATGTTACAGCAGTCTCTGCGCCGCCTTTAGTCGGAAAGAAGCCACCCTGCTCTACAGTTCCACCAGGCCCTGTCCTCCTTCGCGGACAGACATGTACAACACTGCCGCCCTCAGCCAACCAGAAAAAATCCACCAGCTTGCGTTGTAGTTCTGGGGGTTGAGGACAGACAGTTTATGCCACAGGGAGGATGCTGCCAGGCTGTTGATTATCAGCACACTTGGAACACGAGCCACCTCCACCTGGCCAGTCTTGACACCGCTGCCTGTGACAGCCCCTCTCAGTTCTTCCTGACCCACCTCTCTGAGCCCAGGTACACCCCCAAAATGTTACGCCCTTCACAACCCCACTGCAAACCCCCTTGAAGCAGAGGGGGGGGGGGCCTATCCCTCTATGCCCCAAATAACAGAGCTTTGCTGGCTAGTGTATATAACTGCCCCGATAGAGGGAAGCCTTGTCTAATGCCCCGCCTCACCAAGACTGGCCTACTGAGCACCCCTCCCACGTTGACCATACATGACACCCCAGCATACAACATCTTTACACAGGCCAAAAACCTACTCATGGCCCACTCTATCAAAAGCCTTCTCTTGGTCTAAAGAGACAAGTCCAAGGTTCACATTAGAAACTCTCCAATATGTCCCTGATTGTTGTCCGTGATTGAGCGTCCCGGTACACAATATGTCTGGTCCTTGCCTACTGTAGAGTCCAGATAGGACTTCAGTCTGTTAGCGAGGACCTTGTCAAATATCTTGTAGTCCGCACAGAGCAATGCCACAGGCCTCCAGTTCTTAAGTTCACATAAGTCCCCTTTCTTGGGCAGGAGTGTCAGAGTCGCCATACGACAGCTCATCAGCAACTCTCCCACCCCGACACACTGCCTGCGAGGCCCTGGTGAAATAGACAGCCGATCCATGGTTATGTGGTGATCAGAAAAACCCACAGAGAGAATGGTAACGCCCAACAGCCTATTGCTCTGATTCCTGGACATACTATATCGAGTCTGGCTGCACTCACCCTAAACCCAAATACCTTCACCCATGTACTGTCTTGTGTTAGGATGTCTAGTTCTCCAAACATCCACGAGGTCAAACTGATTAATGATGTCCCTTAACACCCCCACTGAGCCTGAATGAGGCTCCTCCCCATTTCTGTCTTTCGTAAAATCCCTTGTACAGTTCCAGTCCTCGCCGACCACCAGCGTCTCCTCAGTCGCTACCTATGAGAGTTCCTGTCTAAGACACCCAAACAGAAGCCCCCTCTCTCTCCCTTTATTAGGCGCATACACATTTATAAGGGTAAAACCCCTGTTATTAATTTCTGCTTTTACTACAAGCAGTCTACCCCTACACACCTCCTTCGAGGAGCAAATTGTTACGTCCAGACCCGGTGCAAAAAGGACTGCCACCCCTGCATTAACATTTGTTCCATGGCTCAGCACACCTGCCCCTTTCCACCAGAGACCCCAATGGACTTCATTCACCACATCACTGTGTCTCCTGCAGAATCAACACCTGTACTTTTTGTAGTTTTACATTTTCACCCAGCAGACTCCTCTTTCCAGCATCTCTGGCGCCATTTATAATAAGCGAGCTTTCCCGAAGAGTCTCCTTAAGAAGTGGGAGAAAAGCCAGCAAAGAAAGAGACCAATAGCAAAACTCAAAAGCTCCATTGCCAGAAAAAAGTTATTCATTTAAACAGTCTGAAGGTAGACACTTACACACGATTGTGACCCACTTCCTCAACCTAAAACGAATCCTGGGTGAGAGGACACCATGCACCTAATTTTTTAGAGTGTGTAGTATTGATCTTACAAACTTTTCCTGGGTGAGAGGACACCATGTTCCTCATTTTTCAGAGTGTGTAGTATTGATCTTACAAACTTTTCCTGGGTGAGAGGACACCATGTTCCTCATTTTTCAGAGTGTGTAGTATTGATCTTACAAACTTTCCCTGGGTGAGAGGACACCATGTTCCTCATTTTTCAGTGGGTTGGGTTCTTTTCCCTTTTAGTCTCATTCAGGAACCTTGACAGTTCCCTCACCGTGCACTTTGACCCCTCTGACTGACTGGCTGTCAGGAACCTTGACAGTTCCCTCACCGTGCACTTTGACCCCTCTGCCTGACTGGCTGTCAGTTCTGGACCCATTGAGGAGGAGTCTGAAAAGAAAGCCTCCTAGTCGTCCTCTTCCTCAGCCTCACCTTCCTGCTCCTCTTCTCCATCTCCAATCCTGACAACTTGCCCTTTCCCTCTGCCCCCCCCCCCCCCCCCAGCTCCAGGCAAAGGGTTCTTCTCCCCCTTTTTCCTCTTCGGCATGACACCGTCCTCCACCCCCCGTAGCCGCTTCCCCTTTCCCACTATACTCTCCTCATCCACTAGCATAACCTGACTAGATCCAGCCTCATCTACTCCACCATCTATAACATGACTAGACCCAGCCTCATCTACTCCACCATCTATAACATGACTAGACCCAGCCTCATCTACTCCACCATCCATAACATGACTAGACCCAGCCTCATCTACACCACCATCTATAACCTGACTAGACCCAGCCTCATCTACACCACCATCTATAACCTGACTAGATCCAGCCTCATCTACTCCACCATCTATAACATGACTAGACCCAGCCTCATCTACACCACCATCTATAACCTGACTAGACCCAGCCTCATCTACTCCACCATCTATAACATGACTAGACCCAGCCTCATCTACACCACCATCTATAACCTGACTAGACCCAGCCTCATCTACACCACCATCTATAACCTGACTAGATCCAGCCTCATCTACACCACCATCTATAACATGACTAGACCCAGCCTCATCTACACCACCATCTATAACCTGACTAGACCCAGGCTCATCTACACCACCCTCCATAACCTGACTAGACCCAGCCTCATCTACACCACCATCCATAACCTGACTAGACCCAGCCTCATCTACACCACCATCTATAGCATGACTAGACCCAGCCTCATCTACACCACCATCTATAGCATGACTAGACCCAGCCTCATCTACACCACCATCTATAACATGACTAGACCCAGCCTCATCTACACCACCATCTATAACATGACTAGACCCAGGCTCATCTACACCACCATCCATAACATGACTAGACCCAGCCTCATCTACACCACCATCTATAACATGGCCCAGCCTCTGCTGCCTGCGTCTCATGGCCCCCTGCACGTTGACCTCGATTTCACCCACTAGCGCTTGTACCCTCACCTTGTCTACGTCCTTTATGTGGGCACGCTCTTATGCCCCAAATCCCCTCACTCAAAACACAGCAGACTATCTGTTCTGGCAAACCCAGTATAGAGACCCTCCCCATGCCTCTCCTCAAAATGCTCATTTAACTGTTGCTCAGAAACATGAACACTTGCATCCGGAACGAAACAACATGCTTAATGGCGTCTGGCTTAAAAAACCTACTGACAGTACACGAAAACCGCTAGCAAACTTTCCAAAAGGAGAGAGAGAGAGAGAGAGAGAGAGAGAGAGAGAGAGAGAGAGAGAGAGAGAGAGAGAGAGAGAGAGAGAGAGAGAGAGAGAGAGAGAGAGAGAGAGAGAGAGAGAGAGAGAGAGAGAGAGAGAGAGAGAGAGAGAGAGAGAGAGAGAGATGAGAGAGAGACTCATCCCAACAGCTGTACCCGGCTCATTTGATCCTTTGACTCACAGAGGTCACACGGCAACAAGTCTCTGGGAAATATTCCCTGTTCTCTCCCTCCTCTCTCTCCTTCCTCCGACTTCCCCTCCTCCCTCCATCCTTTTTCCTTTATTATAATTGTCATATCCTCTCTTGTAATTAGCAAGCTGCCTGCTAATTCATTTTCGTATCTCCCAATTTCAATGGCCGCCATTGATAAGGTTTTATTATTATTTTTGGTATTAGTATGCCCAACATCAGAAACTTAGAGAGGAGAGATAAGAGAGAATAGGAGAAGAAGATCGCCTAGGGAGGGAGGAGAGAATAGACTGACTCTCGAGTGGTGGAGGCTCGTCCAAAACAGCGCTGTCTATCTCCCTCACTGTATGTATGGGGGAGGATGAGGGTAGAGATACAGAGACAAACAGGTGGAATGAGAACGAAGGAAAGAAAGAGTAAATAAAGGGATAGAATGTTAAAGAGGATAAGGGATAGAGAGAAAGAGAACAGGCCTTGGATAGAGAGAAAGAGGCAGCAGTTAGTTACCCACTGACCGATGTCACCCCTCAAACATGGGCATCCTCCCCCACACCAGCGCACGTTGGATTCAAGGTGTCACACACACAAACACACACACAACACAAACACATACAAATACACATACACACGCATATAGACACACAAACATGCACCTCCCTACACCACAAGATGTTAAGTGTTAAACACACACTACTGACACCCCTCCTGTTAACGCAGTGCATCTGGAGTGTGATGAGAAGGGAGTGAGGTAGAATAAAGGCGTTATGGAGATAAGAGAAGGTAAGACAGCCATTCTGTATGGGTGATGGAACCAGCTACCACAGGACCAGAAGGTAAGACAGCCATTCTGTATGGGTGATGGAACCAGCTACCACAGGACCAGAAGGTAAGACAGCCATTCTGTATGGGTGATGGAACCAGCTACCACAGGACCAGAAGGTAAGACAGCCATTCTGTATGGGTGATGGAACCAGCTACCACAGGACCAGAAGGTAAGACAGCCATTCTGTATGGGTGATGGAACCAGCTACCACAGGACCAGAAGGTAAGACAGCCATTCTGTATGGGTGATGGAACCAGCTACCACAGGACCAGAAGGTAAGACAGCCATTCTGTATGGGTGATGGAACCAGATACCACAGGACCAGAAGGTAAGACAGCCATTCTGTATGGGTGATGGAACCAGATACCACAGGACCAGAAGGTAAGACAGCCATTCTGTATGGGTGATGGAACCAGATACCACAGGACCAGAAGGTAAGACAGCCATTCTGTATGGGTGATGGAACCAGATACCACAGGACCAGAAGATAAGACAGCCATTCTGTATGGGTGATGGAACCAGCTACCACAGGACCCGAAAGCTTTGTTCCACCCGGCCATTTGAAACCAGCAGCCACAGGGTTGTGAGAGCGTCTGCTGCCAACCCCAACTGTCCACGTCTTGCTCTGTGCTTCGGGGAAGACAGTTCTTGCTTCGGGAGGAAAATCGGAGTGTGAATCATACCGGTCTACACATATGGCACTGTTTTTGGACGGGTAGAGGAGAGAGAGAAGGAGTGAGAGAGAGAGAGAGAGAGAGAGATAGAGACAGGAACAGAGAGTGAGAGAAAGAGAAAGAGAGAGAGGGAGAGAGAGAGAGAGAGGGGGGCAGGGAGAGGTAGACGGAGAGAGAGGGGGGGGGGGGGTGAGGAGGAAAAGGAAGGATACTTGAATTAGTTTTCTGAATCCTCCCTCCCATCACAGAAATATGCCTCTCCCAAACAAATGCCTGAATAGGTTCATAACTGACGAATGTATACTCCAAATGTCCTGTTTGGGCTTTGTCTCTTTCTCTCTCTTTCTCTCTCTCTCTCCCTCCCTGTCTGTCTCCCTCACTCCCTGTCTCCTTCCCTGTCTATATGCCTCCCTCTCTCCCTCTATCCCTCCCTGTCTCCTTCCATGTCTGTCTGTCCATCTCCCTCCCTCCCTGTCTCCCTCACTCCCTGTCTGTCTGTCCGTCTCCCTCCCTCCTTCCCTGTCTCTCTCCCTCCCTGTCTGTCTGTCTCCCTCCCTCCCTGTCTGTAATTGTTTTATTGTTTGGGGTTTTGTACATGAAGTATATTTATTGTTTGGGGTTTTTGTACATTAAGTATATCCGTCCATCTGTCCTTTTCTCTCTCTCTCTTTCTCTCTTTCTCGCCATCCCTCTCTGCCCCCCCCCCCCCCTCGCTCTCTCTCCAGTCTGTAGACTTTAGTTTGTCATACTGATGAAGGGCTGACCCAAAAGTGTCATGTCCAAAAGAAGGGTGGCTTCACATTAAAGAGCAACTCATTCGTCAGAGGCAAAACGAGCTGGAACTGGCCCAACTATAATGGCATCTCCATGAAAAGAATAACCTGTACCACAGAGGTCTGTGTGCTAGTGATGCTGCACATACAGAGGTCTGTGTGCTAGTGATGCTGCACATACAGAGGTCTGTGTGCTAGTGATGCTGCACATACAGAGGTCTGTGTGGACATCCTCTTGTCAAAGGGAGCTTTGGAGGTTCCAGCTCATATGTTTGATGGGAAGTAAGGACACATTTAGATGGCATTGTTTATTGTTTAAGGTTTAAAACAGGAGGGTATGAGGGGGTATGAAAATATTCTATGGTGTTACATGCATGCAGTAATGCACACACACACACACACACACACACACACACACACCACACACACACACACACACACACACACATAGTGCACCTCCAGTCACAGTCTTCAGTGATTCATGCCTTTGTTTGCGGATGATAAACCCAGCTGCCAAAAACATGAGCACAAAAATCTAATTCAACCTCAAACAAAGAAACGAGCAAAACAACCAAGAACTCTGTTAACAGAATTGTTTGATTTCAATTGAAATTCATCGCCTACGCCTCCGGGATGTTTTCCTTCTCGTTTTGGACATGACTGCCGTTCTTTCTTTCTCTTTCTGTGGACCAGCTGTCATGTAGCATTTAGTCACCACCTCACTCATATCGCCCTCTCAGAGGATGCCACTGTGACATGACTGCCTGCCTGCCAGTCACCAGGACCTATTTTTATCCCTCCGCCACCACAGCCAGAGCCACCCCCAGGGGGAGAGGCAGGAACTCTCCCCTGACACGAAGACACCTTCCGGAGGTCTCTGGCTTGCTAGCTTGCCCCCTCTCTGTCTCAATTCAGCACTGAACCAACTGAAGGCCCATACACTCACATGCTTCGACACATACCTTTATTGGCTGAAAACATTTAGATCCAAGCGGATCTTTGTCAGCACCGCGCAGGTTGAAATTTCACTATTTGTTACGGCAGTCAACTCCGTCACCGAGCAACTCCTTGTGAGTCAACTCCGACATGCTGACTGCCTGTGGTGTAAGGCGGAGAGAGAAAGAGAGAAGGAGAGAAGGAGAGCATGCTCCCAGTGTGTTTTGGTGTGTAAGGAGTGGAGCGTGAAAGGAAGGATTTGGAGGGAAACGTGTTTGAGCGGAAAGCCTGGGGAGATAATCTGCTGCCCAGAGCTGATGAGACCCGTCCGCCAGCTGGAATGGAATCGATCGCCCCACACACACACCCTTAAACTAGGGAGAGAGAGTGTGTGTGTGTTTTTGGTTTCTCTATCCTTGTGGGGAAAGGGAAGGGAAAGGGTGATACCTAGTCAGTTGCACAACTGAATGCATTCAACCAAAATGTGTCTTCCACATTTAACCCAACCCCTCTGAATCAGAGAAGTGCGGGTGGCTGCCTTAATTGACGTTTGCGTCATTGTTGTTGGTGGTTAACTGCTTTGCTCAAGGGCAGAAGGGCAGATTTTTCCATCTCAGGGATTCGAACAAGGGACATTTCGATGACTGGCCCAACACTCTTAACCACTAAGCTACCTGACCAGAAGTCCTCACATAGTACAACAAGGAAAATGTGGACATTGGGGACATTTCGAAAGTCCCCACAAGGGTTACAGTTAGGGTTCTGGTTAAAATCAGAATTAGGGTTAAGGTTAGGGTTATGGAAAATTATCTATTGTTTGGTCCCCACAATGATAGTAAAACAAACGTGTGTGTGTGGAGAAAGAGACAGACACAAATAGAGAGAGAGAGATAGAGAGAGAGAAAGAGAGAGAGACAGAGACAGAGAGGGAGGTGTAGGGGGGGGGGGGGGGTGTAGAAGGGGAAGGGGGGGTGTAGAGAGAAAGAGAGAGAGACACAGCGAGATAGTGTGGTTGTGTGGGCTCCTGAATTTTTTCGCAAGGATTTATACAGGATACTAACCTCAACATCAAAATCTTCAATCCAAATAAAAAAATCCATACCTAAAACCTGAATGGACTGTTACTACCAAGGACTATAAAACTACCTGAACGGACTATTACTACCAAGGATTATCAAACTACCTGAATGGACTATTACTACCAAGGACTATTAAACTATCTGAATGGACTATTACTACCAAGGACTATTTCTGTAGACAGAAAGTAAAAGACAATAATCTCTAGGTAATTTTGTTATACAAAGCGTAATAAATAAAGCTATTAAGCTACGAAGCTGCTAGGACATTACTGACCTGAACTGGCTGCAACTTCAATTAGCACGGAAGTGTGAAGTGAGAGGTGTGATAACTCTTGCCTAACAATGGCAGGAGAGCTGAGGTGTGACAGAGAGCAGGACACTCCCCCAGAGAAGCCAGCCGAACAGCGCAACTCAGACCCGGACGACAACATCAACACCACAATGGGACAGACAACACAGGACCCACCAACCCAACAGACCCCTCCCCCTCCTAACAGCCCCCCTGTCAGCTCCCCTGATACACCCACACATCCACTGAGGACACAGAAAAGCCAGAGATTGTGCTCCTCATTGACTCAAATGGCAAATGCATTCAATTGGATAAACTTTTTCCCAAACACAAAGGGGCTAAACTCTGGTGCCCAAACACTAGGCATGCCCTGGAGCTGTTGTCAGAGGACAGACTAGGGTACCCCTGCCACTTCATAATTCACACGGGTACAAAGGGTGGCCACAGCACTCAAGGGAGTTATTGAAAAAGCTTCTTCCACTTTCCCCAACACACAAGTGGTTATCTCCACCCTGTTGCCTCAAAACCTAATGTATACCTGGCCAACCACTCCATCCTGTATTGAACAGCCTTTACGACCAGGTCCACCTCTACAAGGCAGAAATCCCACATTTTGCCAGGACCCTGAAGGACGTCACCCTCAACCATAGCCCCAGCACCTCAAACAGACCAGCAAGTCCCACTCCCAGACCAGCAAGACCCCCTCCCAGACCAGCGAGACCCTCTCCTGAAGGACCTTCACTGAGAGAACCCACGCCAAGAGGACCTACACCCAGACCACAGCATCACCAGCCACACCCCAACCAGCTAAGACCACCCCAACCAGTCAAGACCACCCCAAGCAAACACTGGCCACACCCTATATAGTCTCCCCCCATATCAGACCTATACCCCTTTTGCCCACCCCATGCCCCCCGCCCCTGCGGCACGGACCTCAACATGACAGCAGGACATATGCCCAGGTCGTGAGCAGAGCAACAGGCCCAGCCCCCACTATTACACCCGCCCAAGCTGTCACGCCCTGATCTGTTTCACCTGTCCTTGTGCTTGTCTCCACCCCCTCCAGGTGCCGCCCATCTTCCCATTATTCCTCTGTGTATTTATACCTGTGTTCTCTGTCTCTCTGTGCCAGTTCGTCTTGTTAGCCAAGTCAACCAGTGTTTTTCACTATCAACTCCTATTTTTCCCAGTCCCTGTTTTTCCATAGTCCCCCTTGCCTGTCCTGACACTGAGCCCGCCTGCCTGACGTTCTCCCTGCCCTGACCTCTGATCGCCCTGTACTGTTTGGACTCAGACCTGTTTTTTTAACCATTGCCTGTCCTGACCACGAGACTGCCTGCCTTTGGCCTAAAGAGCAGGAACCCAGACTACATCAAAGAAATCAGAAATACAGACATTGTCATCCTACAAGAAACATGTTATAGATGAGACGGCCCACTGGTTGCCCTCTAAAATACAGAGAGCTGGTCGTCCACCAAACTACCAGATGTGAAACAGGGAAGAGACTCAGGGGGTATGCTAATTTGGTATAGAGCAGACCTAACCCACTCTATTAAATTAGTCAAAACAGGCATATTTTACATCTGGCTAGAAATTAATAAGGAAATTATCTCAACAGAGAAAAATGTCCTCATGTGTGCTACCTATACCCCCCCCCCAATAGAATCCCCATACTTTAACGATGACATCTTCTCCATCCTTGAGGGGGAGATCAACCATTTCCAGGCCCAAGGACATGTACTAGTCTGTGGCGACCTAAATGCCAGAAGTGGACAATAACCTGACACTCTCATCACACAGGGGGACAAACACCTACCTGGAGGTGACAGCATTCCCTCCCCCTTATGTCCCCCTAGACACTACGACAACATAACCAACAAAAACGGGTCACAACTCCTGCAGCTCTGTCCGACACTGGGTATGTACATAGTCAATGGTAGGCTTCGAGGGGACTCCTACGGCAGGTACCTATATACAGTAGCTCATGTCTTGGCAGTAGTACAGTAGATTACTTTATCACTGACCTCAATCCAGAGTCTCTTAGAGCGTTCACAGTCAGTCCACTGACACCCCTATCAGATCACAGCAAAATCACACTCTACTTGAACAGAGCAATACTCAATCATGAAGCATCAAAGCCAAATGAACTGAATAATATAAAGAAATGCTATAGATGGAAGGAAAGTAGTGTTGAAATATATATAAAAAAAAAAAAATTCAATCCCTTCTAGACAATTTCCTAGACAAAACGTTTCACTTCAATAGTGAAGGTGTAAACTTGGCAGTAGAACATCTAAACAGTATATCTGACCACTCAGCTGCCTTATCAAATCAAAATATTTAAAGCAGACAACCTAAGAAAATGAACAACAATGACAAATGGTTTGATGAAGTATGAAGAAACCTAAGAAAGAAACTGAAAAACCTGTCCAACCAAAAACATAGAGACTCAGAAAACCTGAGTCTACGCCTTCAGTATGGTGAATCACTAAAACAATACAGAAATACGCTACGGAAAAAGAAGGAACAGGAAGTCAAAAATCACCTCAATGTAATTGAAGAATCCATAGAATCTAATACTAAACAAACTACAACACGAAGAGTCCAAAACGGAGATGTATGGATAAACCACTTCTCCAAAATGTTAAACAAACAGCAAAACATATACATCATCAAATAAAAATCTTAGAATCAACTATTAAAGATGACCAGAACCCACTGGAATCTCTAAATACATTGAATAACCGACATGACAAAATAAAAACCCTCCAACCCAAAAAGGCCTGCGGTGTTGATAGTATCCTGAATTAAATTATAAAATATACAGACCACAAATTCCAATTGGCTATACTTAAACTCTTTAACATCATCCTTAGCTCTGGCATCTTCCCCAATATTTGGAACCAAAGACAACCACCTAAATGGAAGCGATTCCGTAACAAAGCCATCACCTACAGAGAGATGAACCTGGAGAAGAGCCCGCTAAGCAAGCTGGTTCTGGGGCTTTGTTCACAAACACAAACAGATCCCACAGAGCCCCAGGACAGCAACACAATTAGACCCAACCAAATCATGAGAAAACAAAAAGATAGTTACTTGACACATTGGAAAGAATTAACAAAAAAAACTGAGCAAACTATAATGCTATTTGGTTCTAAACAGAGAGTACACAGTGGCAGAATACCTGACCACTGTGACTGACACAAAGTTAAGGAAAGCTTTGACTATGTACAGACTCAGTGAGCATAGCCTTGCTATTGAGTAAGGCTGCCGTAGGCAGACCTGGCTCTCAAGAGAAGGCAGGCTATGTGCACACTGCCCACAAAATGAGGTGGAAACTGAGCTGCACTTCCTAACTTCCTGCCAAATGTATGACCATATTAGAGACACATATTTCCCTCAGATTACACAGACCCACAAAGAATTAAAAAACAAATCCAATTTTGATAAACTCTCATATCTATTGAAATATCACAGAGTGCGATCACAGCAGCAATATTTGTGACCTGTTGCCACAAGAAAAGGGCAACCAATGAAAAAGAACAGACACCATTGTAGACACAACCTATATTTATGTTTATTTAACTATTTGCACATCATTAGAACATGTATATAGACATAATATGGCACTTGAAATGTCTTTATTCTTTTGTGACTTTTGTGAGTGTAATGTTTACTGTAAATGTTTTATTGTTTATTATCTATTTAACTTGCTTTGGCAATGTAGACGTGTTTCCCATGCCAATAAAGCCCTTAAATTGAATTGAAAGTGTATTAAGAGAGAGAGGGAAAGGGAGAGGGGTGTAAAGGGGGAAGGGGGAGGGGGTGAGAGAGAGACACACACACAGAGAGAGAGAGAATGAGAGAGAGGAGAGAGAGATGGAGCGCGAGAGAGGGAGAGACAGAGAGCTGCTACTGGATCCTCTCCTCTCTGGCCCGACCACCTCCAATTGGCCCCGGAAACTAGTCTGGATGAGTGCAGCGAGTGATGTGGCGTCATGGAGTCCGTCTGCCTTCTGCTCTCAGCCCTCGTCACTCTGACAGCTAATCAAACTACAGAGTGCCAGGGCAGACAGGGAGTTGGGTGGCTGGGGATGGCTAGGGGGAATGGGGAGATGGGTACAGGCCAGGAGCATCAGAAGATAGAACATGGGTGATGGGAGTGAAAAATAAACTGGCATTGGCATCTCCCTTAATCAGGTATACCTGTCCCAGAAAACAATGTGACTTGGGATACATGTGTGCATATGAATGCAGTATAGGGCATATGATCTGCCTCTTCAACTCAAATGTTCTTGCCAGTCTCCAATTGACAACAATGTATTATTTATGTGAAAGTATGAGTTGGGCACACCTATCTCAAATCTGAATCATGTGCAGACAACCGCCAAATGAGCACAATCGCCAACGTCTTGGCTCACAGGTTCATATCATCACAGAGTGAGGTCGTCTAAAACTACAGTCTGTGGCTGCGTGGTACAGTCCAGGAAGTGGCTCCATTGCACCAACAGCTGGCCAGCATAACCATCCAATCCCTTCTCCATGTCCCCGAGGACGTCTGCATGACATGAATCTATCAATCCTAGTGTAACTGTGACACATGCTCTACATGCTCCCTCCTCATCCTCATCCTCATCCTCACACATTGTATTGCTTCCCCTAATCTATCTCCCCACACACACTCACAGTCCTATTTATACATCAGCAGAAACCAGCAGGCTTTTTGTAATAAAGACTGACATCTTTTAATGCTGTGAGATGAAGGCCTGGCAGATTATACTGGTGGGGTTTTTAACGGGACTGGTGGAGAGCGTGAGTGAGTATGCTAGCGCTAAGCTAGCGCTGCAGAGCTAATGCCAATGGATGGATGGGGCTAACGCTAATGGTAACGCTAATGTTACAGGGTCAGGGCAGTGACAGGCTTTCCCCGTTCCTTGTGTATTTGCCTCTCAAACACAGGATAGTAATCTCAGTTTAAATACACAAATCCCCAGCCGCAATCCAATCAAACCTATAATACCCCGACATGGCCGCGGACCGCCTAGCAACACAGATGCCGAGAGAGCTGCCCCGCCTCTCGCCCGTCATACACACTAATACACACTCTAAAGTAAACACAAACACATACACACTCACATATACAACTACGTAGCAATAGAGTGCACTCACAAATATATACACACACACACACACACACACACGCACACACACACACACACACACACACACACACACACACACTCACAGCCTTTGATACCCAGCTGGCGGTGTTTAATGCTGTCTCTGAGGGATTTAATCCAGATTACCAGGCGTAAAGTCAATGAATTTTTTCAGAGTACTGCCAGCCTCTTAGCTCGCACCACACACACACACACACACACACACACACACACACACACACACACACACACACACACACACACACACACACACACACACACACACACACACACACACACACACACACACACACATACACCAAAAGGATCCTCTAGGGGGTGCTGTGTGTCAAGGACAGTCCAGTTGGAGGTCTAAACACAAACCAGATTAACCTGCTGTCACTATAAAGCCATCTGTCTCGCTCTCTGTCTCTGTCTCTCTCGCTCTCACTCTATCTCTCTCTCTCTCTTTTTAGGCAGAACCCTAGTTCTGTCATTTTAGCAGTTTCAAACGGGGAACAATGCAAAGAAAAATGCGACAGATGTGGGGGGAAAGGTGTCAAAGAAGAACAAAATGTCCGTGTCCAATATGTCAAAGAAGAACAGGAAAGTAGAGACAGGTAGAGAAATGTCTGTTGAGAAATGTCTTAAATGAAATATGAATGAACAGAAAAGAGAACCCAGAGCCGTAGTCACAGTCTCAGAGTAGGAGTGCTGATCTAGGATCAGGCCCCTCCTGTCCATGTAATCTTATTCATTATGATCTAAAAGCAAAACTGATCCTAGATCACCACTCCTACCCTGGCCTCTAGCCTGCTGCCTCCAACTCTCTCTTGACCAAATCAGCCTCACTGATGAAATAAAAGTAAAAAATCAACAGGCGTGGGGGACAAATTTCCCTTCTACATGGGAGGTGGTGCCTGGTCAGAATTCAGAGCAATCTCTCTCTCTCTCCCAGCCTGATGTAAATTAGGCAGAAAATGAAATATTAACCTCCTGAGACGCAGAGGGTTTTCTTAATGCACTTTGATTCATTTTTTCATTTCATCAACCAATGCATCATGAAATTATTTAATTGGAATCAGATGGTAGAAAAGAGAAATAAAATAATGAGAGTTTAACCACACGTAGAGGATCATTATAAAATAAAATAATGAGAGTTTAATAATTATATGTGTGTGTGTGTCTGTGTGTACTACACCTCCACACACAGGCAGTAACACACACACACATATAGTGTGTACGTGTTTATGTGTATGCATGTACAGTATGAGTGTGTCTCTTCCTGTGTGTGTGAGTGTGTGTGTGTGTTTCTGCCTGTGTGTGTGTGTGTGTGTTTCTGCATGTGTGTGTGTGAGTGTGTCTGCCAATGTGTGTGTATGTGTGTGTGTGTGATTCTGCCTGTGTGTGTGTGAGTGTGTCTGCCATTGTGTGTGTGTGTGATTCTGCCTGTGTGTGTGTGTGTGTGTGTGTGTGTGTGTGTGTGTGAGTGTGTCTGCCTGTGTGTGGAGGTGTAACATCACATCACAGTGTGGAGGTAGCCTTCAGGTGTGACAGGTTATTATCCCCTGTTATTGTTTAAATCCTGCTCATTAAACGCACCAGACAATGATGAAGCACCTCAATCCCTCTCCTCTCCTCTCCTCTCCTCTCCTCTCCTCTCCTCTCCTCTCCTCTCCTCTCCTCTCCTCTCCTCTCCTCTCCTCTCCTCTCCTCTCCTCTCCTCTCCTCTCCTCTCCTCTCCTCTCCTCTCCTCTCCTCTCCTCTCCTCTCCTCTCCTCTTCTCTTCTCTTCTATTCTCTTCTCCATATCTAGTTTCAATATATCTTGATGTATTGCTTCTTGTTGTCATGTGATCTGAAACAGCTGTATTATGCTGGAGATAGAATACTGTGGGAAGACTTTGGCCCTTTAATAGGCTAAAGACGTGTGTGAGTGAGTGTGTGTGTGCGTGAATTTGCTAGTGTATCATTTCACTATAAATTTTCACCCGCTGTATATATATACAGTGGGGAGAACAAGTATTTGATACACTGCAGATTTTGCAGGTTTTACTACTTACAAAGCATGTAGAGGTCTGTCATTTTTATCATAGGTACACTTCAACTGTGAGAGACGGAATCTAAAACAATAATCCAGAAAATCACATTGTATGATTTTTAAATAATTAATTTGCATTTTATTGCATGACATAAGTATTTGATCACCTACCAACCAGTAAGAATTCCGTCTCTCACAGACCTGTTAGTTTTTCTTTAAGAAGCCCTCCTGTTCTCCACTCATTACCTGTATTAACTGCACCTGTTTGAACTCGTTACCTGTATAAAAGACACCTGTCCACACACTCAATCAAACAGACTCCAACATCTCCACAATGGCCAAGGCCAGAGAGCTGTGTAAGGACATCAGGGATAAAATTGTAGACCTGCACAAGGCTGAGATGGGCTACAGCACAATAGGCAAGCAGCTTGGTGAGAAGGCAACAACTGTTGGTGCAATTATTAGAAAATGGAAGAAGTTCAAGATGACGGTCAATCTCCCTCGGTCTGGGGCACCATGCAAGATCTCACCTCGTGGGGCATCAATGATCATGAGGAAGGTGAGGGATCAGCCCAGAACTACACGGCAGGACCTGGTCAATGACCTGAAGAGAGCTGGGACCACAGGCTCAAAGAAAACCATTAGTAACACACTACGCCGTCATGGATTAAAATCCTGCAGCGCACGCAAGGTCCCCCTGCTCAAGCCAGCGCATGTCCAGGCCCGTCTGAAGTTTGCCAAATGCCAACTGGATGATCCAGAGGAGGAATGGGAGAAGGTCATGTGGTCTGATGAGACAAAAATAGAGCTTTTTGGTCTAAACTCCACTCGCCGTGTTTGGAGGAAGAAGAAGGATGAGTACAACCCCAAGAACACCATCCCAACCGTGAAGCATGGAGGTGGAAACATCATTCTTTGGGGATGCTTTTCAGCAAACGGGACAGGACGACTGCACTGTATTGAGGGGAGGATGGATTGGGCCATGTATCGCGAGATCTTGGCCAACAACCTCCTTCCCTCAGTAAGAGCATTGAAGATGGGTCGTGGCTGGGTCTTCCAGCATGACAACGACCTAAAACACACAGCCAGGGCAACTAAGGAGTGGCTCCGTAAGAAGCATCTCAAGGTCCTGGAGTGGCCTAGCCAGTCTCCAGACCTGAACCCAATAGAAAATCTTTGGACGGAGCTGAAAGTCCGTATTGCCCAGCGACAGCCCCGAAACCTGAAGGATCTGGAGAAGGTCTGTATGGAGGAGTGGGCCAAAATCCCTGCTGCAGTGTGTGCAAACCTGGTCAAGAACTACAGGAAACGTATGATCTCTGTAATTGCAAACAAAGGGTTCTGTACCAAATATTAAGTTCTGCTTTTCTGATGTATCAAATACTTATGTCATGCAATAAAATGCAAATGAATTACTTAAAAATCATACAATGTGATTTTCTGGATTTTTGTTTTACATTCCGTCTCTCACAGTTGAAGAGTACCTATGATAACAATTACAGACTTCTACATGCTTTGTAAGTGGGAAAACCTGCCAAATCGGCAGTGTATCAAATACTTGTTCTCCCCACTGTATATATATTTTATATATACATGCATGTGTATGCTTGTGCAAGTTTTTGTGTGTACATCTGTGTGTCTATGTGTGTGTGTTCTTGTCTATTCATGTGTGTGTCTATGTTGGTGTGTGTGGGCTTGTCTATTCATGTGTGTGTCTATGTGTGTGTGTGTGTGTGTGCGTGTGTGTGTGTGCTTGTCTATTCATGTGTGTGTCTATGTGTGTGTGTGTGTCTATTCATGTGTGTGTCTATGTGTGTGTGTGTGTGTGTGTGTGTGTGTGTGTGCTTGTCTATTCATGTGTGTGTCTGTGTGTGTGTGTGTGTGTGTGTGTGCTTTTCTATTCATGTGTGTCTATGTGTGTGTGTGTGCCTGTCTATTCTTGTGTGTGTGTGATTAGTCTTCATCAGTCTGTGTGTAGCTAGGTGATGCCACATGAGAGCGATGGAGCACAGCGTAGAAGAGACAAAAAGAAGCTCTGGTGTAATTATGTTTTAATTTCATGGCCAAGTGTTCAGTGGATGTGCCGCGCCTGCACAACGCCTCATTACTCATCACTACTCATCAGAAATACTAACACAATTTCTCTCTCTCTCACTGCGGGGTGACTAAATGGAGGAAGAGATGTTCTTAGAATAGAATAAAACTTTATTGATCCGTTATTCACTGCATCGGAGACTTGTCTTTTTGCTGACACAGCACCCACCCCACCGTTCTAGTCTAGTCCTGCTGATTTACGTAGAAATACAGTGCATTTGGAAAGTATTCAGACCCCTTGACTTTTTCCACATTTTGTTACATTACAGCCTTATTCTAAAATGTATTAAATATTTTTTTCCCTCTTCAATCTACACACAATACCCCATAATGAGAAAATGAAAACAGGGTTTTAGACATTTTTCGCAAATTTGTGACCGACCGGCTATCATACACTACAGTTGATGAACAATGGGAAAGTCATTCTGCTTTCGAATTACTTTCCCATTGTAACCTCACTTTTGAGAAAATTGCCTTTGAATGTTTTGGTACACCTACTGGAGAGCTCTTCTTTGTCTTCTTTGTCTACAGCTTTAGCCCCACCCATCTCTTTAAGGGTTGACCAGAGTGTTGTCCTAACAACAGCAGTCAAGCACGCAAGCTAACTGGCTATTTTACTATCCCTAGCAGAGCTGGTTAGAGTGTGGTGACTGCAACAGTGCTGCTGGCAACAATTTAATTATGCTTTTTTTCCAACGTTTACTGACACCGGCCAATTCAACGGGTGTTGAGCGCTCGTAAAATCGTCAGTTATTCTGCACTCTGGCACAGTAGATACGGAGTAGATAGCCAGCGAATTTACCTGCTACTTCTATCAACAGCTGTCGCAGTGACATTATGAACATTGTATTGAAATGCATACTTGCATAGTGGAGTCTTTTGTTAAGACATGTAGCTAGCTAGCTAAACAATGAACCATAATCCCAACTCATGACGTTACTACCCTGCATGAATCTGCAGGTAGCTAACCAACCAGGTTAAATGTTAGCTAGCTAACATTAGGCTATAACTAGCAAAGCAAATGGCTCTGAGATACGGATAATATTACTACCTAGATCATACACGTAACGTTAGCAAGCGAGCTAGCTAGCTAACAGTATACTTTAACTTGAAATTAAAATTACTTTCTGACAAAATTTGAAACATGTAATATCGCTAGAGTAGAGTATCTTACCCATATACAGTACCAGTCAAAAGTTTGGACACACCTACTCATTTAAGGGTTTTTCTTTATTTTTACTATTTTCTACATTGTAGAATAACAGTGAAGACATCAAAACTGTGCAATAACATGTAGTAACCAAAAAGGTGTTTATAACGAATGGGAGCATATACCGACCAAGGCGCAGCGCAGTAATCGTTCGACATGTTTTAATTAACGTTGATAAATACAAACAAAACAACGAACTATGCCAAATGAAACACGATACAAATAACGGAAGCACACTTACGTTTCTGATACATGACGATAACGTCAGAACTATACAAACAACTACGATACCACAGAACGTAAACACACTTACTTCTCACCGTGACTGGAGAATTATAACGACCCACGCCCCAGTGTAAAACCTACAAACCTATGTAGGATCCCTGATTAGAGACAATGTGCAGCAGCTGCCTATAATTAGGGATCCCACACAAACCACCACCAGATACAGAAAGAATAGACCTGTCAGACTCTGACCATGGTTACATAGAGAAGCAAATAGGCTTCTCTATGGCCAGAGCCTGACAGTGTTAAACAAATCAAAATATATTTAATATTTTAGATACTTCAAAGTATCCAACCTTTTCACACTCTTGGCATTCTCTCAACCAGATTCACCTGGAATTCAACCAGATTCATACACTCCATCACTCTCCTTCTTGGTCAAATAGCCCTTACACAGCCAGGAGGTGTGTTGGGTCATTGTCCTGTTGAAAAACAAATGATAGTCCCACTAAGCGCAAACCAGAAGGGATGGCATATCGCTGCAGAATGCTGTGGTAGCCATGCTGGTTAAGTATGCCTTGAATTCTAAATAAATCACTGACAATGTCACCAGCAAAGCACCCCGACACCATGACACCTCCTCCTCCATGCTTCATGGTGGGAACTACATCCGTTCACCTACTCTGCGTCTCACAAAGACACGGCGGCTGGAACCAAAAATCTCCAGTTTGGACTCATCAGACCAATGGACAGATTTCAACTGGTCTGATGTCCATTGCTCATGTTTCTTGGCCCAAGTAAGTCTCTTACTCTTATTGATGTCCTTTAGCAGTGGTTTCTTTGCAGCAATTCGACCATGAAGGCCTGATTCACGCAGTCTCCTCTGAACAGTTGATGTTGAGATGTGTCTGTTACTTGAACTCTGTGAAGCATTTATTTGGGCTGGTAACTCTAATGAACTTATCCTCTGCAGCAGAGGTAACTCTGGGTCTTCCTTTCCTGTGGCGGCCCTCATGAGAGCCAGTTTCATCATAGCGCTTGATGGTTTTTACGACTGCGCTTGAAAAATCTTTCAAAGTTCTTGAAATTTTCCGGATCGACTGACCTTCATGTCTTGAAGTATTAATGGACTGTCGTTTCTCTTTGCTTATTTGAGCTGTTCTTGTCATAATATGGACTAATATAGTAATAATGTAGGGCTATCTTCTGTATATAACCCCTACCTTGTCACATTACAACTGAATGGCTCAAACACATTACGAAGGTAAGAAATTCCACAAATTAACTTTTAATAAGGCTTACCTGTTAAATGAGATGCATTCCAGGTGACTACCTTACAAATCTGGTTGAGAGAATGCCAAGAGTGTGCAAAGCTGTCATCAAGACAAAGGGTGGCTACTTCAATCTCAAATATAAAATATGTTATCTCAGCCAATCATTGCTAGCGGAAAGGTTGCTGTCTTTTTCTGTGGCTAAACCAACTAGGCTCATAACTGAACAATTGTATTCGTATTTACAAGTGGCATACAAGTTTGTTATTAAGGCACATGAAAGTTCACATGTTCCAGATGGCATTTCTGGCAAAAAAATGCATTTTGAAAAAAATTAATAATAAGTTTACGTTCAAATGGCTCTCCTGCTAAGTAGTGACACGCGACATACGCCTAGTTTCCTGAAACGAGTCACATTTATTAAAAGTAAAAAAACAGAAATACCTTATTATGGGTTCTAAACTTGAAATGGTGAAATACCCTATTAAGAGGAGAAGGGCCACAGTCTTGTTTCAGATGTTGGGTTGTAATTTGAAATACTTGCTACACCAGAAGTTAATGGTTATATGTAGTAGGAATGTATATGGTGGGGGTCAATGGAGGTTGGATAAGAGCCAGGGCCTTAGAATGTTACTAAGTAAGGGTAGGCAATCACATGGTTGCGTTCAGTGATGAGGGTGGATAGAAGTGGAATAGTAAGGAATGGGGTCTGAGGTCAGGTCAGTTCACACAAAGGGAGAAGGAACAGTTTATTACCCACATCACTTAACTTCCTGACTAGCAACAAAGATGTAATGTTTAGAGAAAAGGAGGACACTTGATTTTCTAATTTTTTTCAAAAAACTTTATTTGCATTCTCAAACAGCCTACTATTTAGGATGCAAGTATGGGTATTCAGACACTTTGCTGTGGGTGTTAAGAACCATCAGTTCCATCGTGACTGCTAGGATATATGATAATGATTCATCCCACAATAATCAACCAGGACACAACACAGGGTACTCCATTAAAATACACTCACATGACTTACATAGAGTACAGATGTAGGATTTTAATTTGAACTTGCAGAACTTCCCTGCAATATAGAAAATGTAAAGATGTAGTGCATTTGAGGTTTAAAAAGGCTTCTGAAGTTTTTAATTTCCACTCTGAAATATTAAACTTGATGTTCTTCTTAAGGCAATGTTATCAACCCCTTCAAAAAATGTCCATTAATTATAAGGCATATTAGTTCACATTTCCTGTTGCTGCAGAATTATTTTCCTCCTGCAGCAAACTGTTTCAAATTAAGATCCTACATCTGTACATAGAAAACAAGCAGAGAGCAATGTTCCCTCTAAGCTGGTGCAGCTGACTGTCACGTAAAAGAAAGAGAAGCACGACATTTAAGCTTCACTCAACTTTTCTAGTTTTCCTATTTAGTTAACACTATCAATGTTTCACTCTACTGTGCAAATTGTGATCGAATCAACGTAATGTTAGACACTTAGGCCTATACTCTATACAGACCGGTGTGCCACAACCAATCAGAACTGCAGTATCCCTATATGCAAATAGACCATTGTCATATATGGATCTGTGTCATTCACTTTGAACTGGACTATTTACAGCATGAGTGGACGCGAGTAGATGTAGCTTGTTTAGAGATTAAAGCAAGAGCTGCATGTAGACAGGTGGGTACACTTGTTCATATTTTATGCTAATAAGGGAGTTATTAGCCCATTTATAGATAATGTATAGTCAGCGTTGGGGGAGTGGTTGCTTCCTACATTTTCTTTTATATATTTATATATTTATTTTTGTTATTTTAAATATATTTTTATTTATTTATTATTTGACCCCTTTTTCATCATATCCAATTCGGCCACTGATATAACTGTAACATACAGCAGGTACAGCCTATGTGTTCACAGTAAATGAGCTCAGCAGACCTGAAATTTGCTCAGTGATGAAAAAAACATTGGCAGAATTTTTCAATATATAGACACACCCTATGCTTGAATAAAATCAACTATATGTAGGCTACAGAGCTTGTTTGATGCTTTAAACACTATGATTAAAAATGAAGACACACAAATTACTAAAGAGGGATTCAGAGATCAATATAGCCTAACTAGAAGAAAAAACCTGTTCCCGCTGCTGCTGGCCTTCACAGATTCTGCCATTATGCTTCCAGCGGTCGGCAACCTTTACCATTTAGAGTGCCAAGTTATCATACCATTTCTACTGATCTGCTTGTTGATGATTAACCTACTGATGATTTTCATAAACCACATTTTTGTGGAACAGTTTCATTTCATGTCTTCATATCTCAAAATCAAGGTCATGTGGTTAATCAAAATTCTATCTAAATTAAAATTATACAAAAGTAACTTCTATTGCCATTGCCAATATGTAAAAATAGAATACATCAATCCAACAATTGCCTATAGGCCTACTTCTATGCATAATCAGGCAAGATTGACAGGAGCACTCCAATCGAAAGAAAATGAATAAATTGACAACTTCGTAAATTTCTATGAAATAAACCAAAACCTTTTTTCACAAGTTGAGCCTAGGTTGTCCACTCCTACAATGACAGCGGTAAGACTGTAATAATAATATATTGAATGCATTAACAGAAATTCCTGTAACCAAACAAACATTGTAGGTTAGAAATCATGTTAATTAACGGTAAATGTACTACTGGTGTGCCTCAGCAATGGTCCACTCAGACAGGCGTGAATCAAACGGGTGTCTCTCTAGGCATCTCTATGGTGTCTGGAGGTTACTGTCAGGGCTTGACAGTAGGGTTCTCTAGGCGGCTTTATGTTTGATTTCTGTTGGTCCCCAATTAGAGGCAGCTGCCATACGTCGTCTCTAATTGGGATCCTATTTAAGTTCATTATTGTGCCCACCTGTGTGTGGTTCTTTGTTTGTTCGTGTCACACATCAGTTCCTGGTTTCGTTCTCGCCTTTGTTTTGTTGTTTTATCACAAATAAAAAGGAATGTATTCACACTACTGCTCAGCGACTCGGGTCCAATCTAAGAACCATGACAATAACATTTTGTCATTTATTTGCCAGTCGACCAACAGCCTATTGACCAAACAGTCGACTAAATGGGGTCAGCCCTAATCTACATCTACAGACGCATCTACATCTACAGACACATCTACAGACACATCTACAGAGTCATTACAGTAACATATATTCACTTCATTAGCAGCCCTCCTGCTAATGTGCCGCGGTGCTGTATGTGTCCATGCTTACGTGTGTGAGAGAGAGAGCGGCAGAAAGAGAGCGTGTGTGTTTTAGAGAGAGAGAAAGCGAGAGTGTGTGTGTGTGTATGTACATGTGAATGTGTTGCGTGCGTACGTTTCAACTTCAGTTTAGATAACAATAAAAGAATGTGCATGTGATGGGAGATGGTAGTAATAGAGATGCCTCACCTCACAGAACCACTCAGCACCGCTCTGTTTTGTCTGAAAAGATGGTAGTAATAGAGATGCCTCACCTCACAGCACCACTCAGCACTGCTCTGTTTGTCTGAAAAGAGTCAAGAGACCTCCACTTACTGCACTCCAGCGAGCCATAACGGTAATCATTCAAAAGTATTTCAGCAAACACCTGCCTACACAGTTACACCTGACACAGTAACATTAACAGTTGTTCCATCGTCATATTGATTTGATATTAGATCTGTTAAAGTAGTCCATAATGCAGACCACTGCATTTTAGATGCTGATATAAAACAATCAATTTCCATGACTCATACCGTCAGCAATGATATATAGTAATAATAGTGTATTGTTAGCAGGTGAGTTTTCTGTGTGCTTTCAGAGTATGTGTTGGTAGTATAGTGGTTGGTATGCTCTCTCCCGCCCCATCCTGTGCCATCCACTGAGATTGGTGTCTTGCTGCAGAGAGCAAGAGGTCTGAGTGCTGGACCCCCCACACCCACCCACCCACACACACACATGCATATACACACACTCTCTGATATCCCGGCGATTAATGGGGCGGTAAATGAGATCGTTACTGAAGTGTTGTAGCAAGGTGAGCAGAGGTGGGGGGGAGGGCAGTGGGGGGAGTGGAGTGGAGAGGTTGTGATCATACATTAGAGAGAGTGCCAGACACAGAAAAACACAGACACACGTCAGTGAAACAGGCACAGAGAGATCAAGAGCCGTCTGAGGCAGAGCCATTGCTGCGTCCCAAATGGCACCCCTTTTCCCTATGGTCAAAAGTAGTGCACTATGTAGGGAATAGGGTACCATTTGTGACACAAAATAGATAAAGACCCATTGTAAAAGTTGTTTGAACTTCTATATATGGCTCTAGTCTGAGGTACAGGATATTGTGTCATCCCTGTGGAGACATTACAGTAACATACAGGAAGTGGTCAATGATTAAAACAGCGTCATTACTATAGGGAGGCAGTTAAATTTATGAATGTTCACCCGATGTTTGGGTAATTTATCATTCCTAAGTTTCCTTATTAGGGCAAGGCCATATCATCCGGCCTAAGGGGAAGATCCAATATTTCCCCATACCCCCTCCCACAAGTCTGGTACATCCCATTCTATATTCTACTGTATGCTCGGCTTTTCTGGTGACATCATGACAGATCTGAAGTGCTGAGTATCTCCAGTATCTCCCCGTTTGTTTAGTTGATCCGGATGATTGCTGTGGAGGTGGAATTGAGCCGGAAAGTTGGCGAGTGGAAGGCCAGTTGGGCTAGGCTCCCTCAAGGCCATTTTCCCCAGAGTTTTCAGGTGGCTGCAGCATCCAGTTACAGTATATCACTTAATCCAAGGAGAAGGATAAAAACCACACATGGGTTAGACTATGTAGATGACCATGTTGGACACCATCTACCATACTATTATCTCCCATACTATTATCTCCCATACTATTATCTCCCATACTATTATCTACCATACTATTATCTCTCATACTATTATCTCCCATACTATTATCTATCATACCATTATCTACCATACTATTATCTACCATACTATTATCTCCCATACTATTATCTACCATACTATTATCTCCCATACTATTATCACCCATACTATTATCTCCCATACTATTATCTCCCATACTATTATCTCCTATACTATTATCTCCTATACTATTATCACCCATACTATTATCTCCCATACTATTATCTCCCATACTATTATCTCCCATACTATTATCTACCATACTATTATCTACCATACTATTAACAGAAGAGTGTTGTGGGTAGTGAATTTGCGCACATGAATATTAGAGCGTGTGTATTCAGAGTCTGAACGTGTGAGAAAGTGACTGTTTTCCACAGTAGGTATTGGCATGTGTTGCATTGTCTTTGGACTGGTTTCAGATCAGGCTCCAGTACTTAGACTGCGGAGTTTCTCGCATCATGTCACCGTAATCTATGGCTTCAATCTGCCTTCTAATCTCCACTCTAAACAGGGGAACAAAGAATGCCTTCAATCTGCCTTCTAATCTCCACTCTAACCAGGGGAACAAAAAACAGCAGCGCCACCAAATCTAATGACTCCACCAGGCCTCTGCAATCTGTTCGACAGTCGCAGACGATTTTCACCCCGCGTGACAAACTGTTACATAGGTTACCGCACAAATCTCCAAAACCAGTGTTTGATCAGGTATTTTTCATTATGTCATGGTTCTTAGGCAGGACAAGAGGCACTGAGCAGTAGTATATTGACATTCCTTTATTGGAATCAAAACAAAAACAACAAGAGTGCAGACGCAACCAGGAACTGGTGTTCACAAACACACACAGATCCACACGCAGGTGGGGAAACCATGAACTTAAATAGGATCCCCAATTAAAAACCAAACATAGACTTTTCTAGACCTCTCTCCTCTGTCAGGCCTTGACCATAGCCACCAGACAAACATAGAGATGCCTGGCGGCTTCCCCACAGTCTGGACCTGACACATTACTATGAGCAGCAGAGTCACAATATTACATTTCTTCAAAAGATTGCGTTTTGGGAGTTTTGACATCAGAACCAATGAGAATATATACTCTTTTTGGGTTGAGTTATCAAAAATGAACATAAAAACATTAAATGAGCCCCGCATGCATAATTAATTGTATATTTAAATGACTGGAACCATATTTTATCTTTATTATTAGCGTTGCTTTTGCCATATTAAGACATCTCAGTTTCCAACGACAGACAACTTATCTGTCACTCACATGCTTTTATCACTAATTGACACATGAAATAGCCAATAAAGGAGGAGATAAAATGGTGGCCAGACCTGTGGAGGATATTTCCCTGTTTTGGGAATTGGTTGATAATCCTGATTCAAAGGACGTTCAGCTTCTGTAGTACAGGCTACTGGCCGCAGCCACTGGCAGATATGCAGTCTCGCATCAGATATATTTCAACAATGCAATAACGCATAGTCAAAAGGAGTTTAACCACACCTTAGAACAGAACACATAATTGATGCCTCCCTATTGGTTAGTATTGCAGACTTTTTAGCCGAAATGGATCTCTGCTGTACACACAATACGGTAAGTGCGTTGGGATACACCGTAACAGCTGGGTAGCGATTAAATCAAATTAAATCAAATTGTATTTGTCACATGCTTCATAAACAACAGGTGTAGACTAACAGTGAAATGCTTGCTTACGTGCTCTTCCCAACAATGCAGAGAGAAAAATAGAAAAAAATAGAGAAAGAAAATGATAACACCAGGAATAAATACACATTGAGTAACGATAACTTAGTTTTCTGCACAGGGATGATGACGTGTATGAGGTAATTGAGGTAGATATGTACATATAGGCAGGGGTAAAGGGACTAGGCAACATGATAGATAATAAACTATAGCAGCAGCGTATTTGATTAATTAAAAGCAAAATGGGTCACTACAGATAGGTTAGCTATTTGGTCAAATATTTTGCATTCTTAGGGCTTGGGGGTAGAAGCTGTTCAGGGTCCTGTTGGTTCCGGACTTGCTGCATTGGTACCAGTTGCCGTGTGGTAGCGGTAATTTTTAGGGCCTTCCCCTGACACCGCCTGGTATAGAGGTCCTCGATGGCAGGGAGCTTGGCCCCAGTGATGTATTGGGCTGTACACACTACCCTCTGTAATGCTTGCAGTCAGATGCCAAGCAGTTGCCATACCAAGCGGTGATGCAGCCAGTCAAGATGCTCTCAATGGTGCAGCTATAGAACCTTTTGAGAATGTCAATGTCAAATCATTTCAGCCTCCTCCTGAGGGGGAAGAGGCATTGCCTTGCCTTATTCACGAATGTGTTGGTGTATGTGGACCCTTTTAAACTTAGTGATGTGGACACAGAGGAACTTGAAGCTCTCGGCCCACTCCACTACAGTCCCGTCGACATGGATGGGGGCGTGCTCGTCCCTCCGTTTCCTGTTGTCCACAATCAGCTTCTTGGTCTTGCTGACGTTGAGGGAGAGGTTGTTCTCCTGCCACCACACTGCCAGGTCACTGACCTCCTTCCCATAGGCTGTCTTATCGTCATCGTGATCAGGACTACCACCGTCATGTCATCAGCAAACTTAATGATGGTGTTGGAGTCGTGTGCGGCCAGGCAGTCATGGGTAAAAAGGAGTACAGGAGGGGACTAAGCACGCACCCCTAAGCGGCCTACGTCCGTGTTGGGGGTCAGCATGGCGGATATGTTGCCTACCTTCACCACCTGCATCAGGAAGTCCAGGATCCAGTGGCAGAAAGAAGTGTTCAGTCCCAAGGTCCTGAGCTTAAAAGATGAGCTTGGAGGGCACTATTGTGTTGAACGCTGAGCTGTAGTCGATGAACAGCATTCTCACATAGGTGTTCCTCTTGTCCAGGTGGAAGAGGGCAGTGTGGAGTGCAATAGAGATGGCATCATCTGTGGATCTGTTGGGGTGTTACGTGAATTGGAGTGGGGCCAGGGTGTCTGGGATCATGGTGTTGATGTGAGCCATGACCAGCCTTTCAAATCGTTTCATGGCTACACATCGACTAATGCTAAGGCTATCATCTTTAACAGCCTTTTAGCGACTAATGCTAACGCTAATACTGTAACGGCTAAGTAGTGGATAATGCTTGATCTTGGTCATGGGTAGCGAATAATGCTTGACACAGCTGTCATGACGGGTGCACCAGGGTCTCTCTCTCTCTCCATCTCTCTTCATCTCTCTCTCTCTCTTCATCTCTCTCTCTCTCTTCATCTCTCTCTCACACAATTACAAACACAAACTTGAACACACGCACATAAACACACTTATACAAATAGTGTACACCCCCACAGCTTGACTAGTGCTTGCAGAGGGGACAAGCAATCAACCGTCACAATGTCAACAAGACGCTGTCCGCCGCCTACAGTCTCAGGCACACACACCCAAAGACAGGTGGCATCTCCAAGACCGGCAGGCAAGCAATGCCATTCATCTATTCATTCATCACTCATTCAAGCCGGTCCAGCCCATGAAATCGTGAGGATATCCTGTCACTCCGATTCTCCTCAGGAGATTTCAGAGAATCAAATGTGACAGCAAACAAACATCCAGGGTACTGAGCAAACAACCAGTGAAGATGACGAAATTAAAGGCAGTGAGGGAATAAAATGAACCTTGGGCAGCCAGACTTTGCTTAACCCCAGGTCCGAGGGTTGGGTCTTAGCCCCACAACCTAATTTCTCTAACCCTTTCCCCCCTTTCACTCTGCATCTCCTCCCCCGTCCCATTTATCCTCTGCCAGGGCTCCATTTGCACATGAGGCTGCCATGTTTACTGGACAGTAAATTACATTTAATCAGTGGATCCCTGTGCGTGTGGTGTCGACCTGGTCGGCTGACGGATGGATGCTGACAGCGGTGGGAGAAAGTGAGGAAGGAGGGACACATTGTGGAGGGATACGTTGTGGAGGGATACGTTGTGGAGGGATAGATTGTGGAGGTATACGTTGTGGAGGGATACATTGTGGAGGGATACATTGTGGAGGGATACATTGTGGAGGGATACATTGTGGAGGGATACATTGTGGAGGGATACATTGTGGAGGAATACATTGTGGAGGGATACATTATGGAGGAATACATTGTGGAGGGATACATTGTGGAGGAATACATTGTGGATTGGATGGATGGATCGATTGGAAAGATAAAGAAACAGACAGACAGAACATTTTATTTCAGCAAGTGGAGAGGGCAGACAAAGTGATGAAGCCGATAGGCCAGATGACAAAATAAGAAAATCAGTGGATGTAACCATGGGGTAAACACAGAGCACAACCACACCATTAGATTTTTGTGATCACATCATTGCAAAGCAATCTGTATCACCTCTTCTGCTCTCAAGGTGTTTGAACAGGCGTATGCTTTTAGCTGATAGGACACAGTCGGCAATGAGCTCCTTGGATACCTAATGGAAGCTATATGCTTCACAGAGAAAAAGGCATCAGCGTCCCAGACATCTCATTACAACAATTCTCATTATCCAGGAAAATAGTGCAATAGCTCATGGTAGGTATTTATTTTAGGCCCCTAAACTTTGCAAGCTTGTCACCTTAAGATAATATCCATTTATCCCATGGTATATTTACACAGGCAATTCAGGCTAAATGACGGGGGGTACAACAGCAGTTTTCTTTAAAGGAAATTGGAAGGCTTTACTCACTGGTTGAATTGGGGTTTCTGACTACACTCTTGGCACAAGCTGCTAGCATAACTACCTTAGCACATGATTACTCCTGCCCGAATAAAACCCACCGGCTTTTAATAAAACAATATTGTTTTATAGATTAGCGTTAAAATAAACCCAGACTGTAAAAGCTACTGTAGGATTACTGTAAACAAAGCAGTAAACAACGTGTAGTGTCCAACCTCTGTGTAGACTAGGGGCTCAATTCAGTCCGCATTGCTGAATTTCAGCTTTACATTTCTATCGCAGACTCTGTAATGCTTCAGCTTTACAGATTGAATAGAGCCCTTGAGCAATATGTATTCATTCATTCTGTTGACCTGCCTTTTTTAGTGGTTTTATAGCTCCAGAAGAAAGGGTAGATATCCTGAGGCCTCTCACCTCAAATTTACAGCCCATTGCCGTTTAGACAGCGGATATATTTCCCTCTATAAATTATTAGAGGGATGGACATCAATAACAACTGTGTGGTACCGTTGCAATATTTCCCTTTTAATTTAAACTATTTTCCCAATTATTAACTCCTTCACTCCGTAACCCTCTTTCTAAACACCTTTTCCTCTCCTTTAATCTACTTCCTGTCTCTCTCGTCTTTTCCTCTCATTTCATCTACTTCCTGTCTCTCTCGTCTTTTCCTCTCATTTCATCTACTTCCTGTCTGTCTCGTCTTTTCCTCTCATTTCATCTACTTCCTGTCTCTCTTGTCTTTTCCTCTCATTTCATCGTAGCTCAGTCATAACCAGCTTATAGGGGAAATGTATTTTATTAGCATTATTTGTTGGGGGGGGTGTTGTCTAGCCCGGTTCACAATCCAGTTTCAATTACTAGCCGTTCTTCTTCCAAACGGGCTCTCTCTTTTTTTTATTAGTTTCTGGGGGACAACAACAGTCAGAACGTGAGCCTTGTTCCTGATTCCTGAAGCGTTTAAGGGTGGAAAAAAAGAGAAAAGATGGGTTAAATAAAACAGGCTTCCTCCACAAAGGCGGTGTCAGGGAGAGCGCGGCCTGTGATTAACTTTCATTTCCAATGCCTTATTATTCCTTCCACAAATGAACATTTCAGGACGCGCAGATAAATCTTTACCCTGCACCACCACCACCAACACCACCAACACCACCAACATCCTGGAATAGCAGATACATCTTTCCCCTCCACTGCCACCACCACAGTGTTTGAGTTTGTGTGTGTGTGTGTGTGTCTGGAAATAAGGTAGTCAAGCCACCAGAGGCTTAATATACTGTATAGGATGGGGTGGGAAGACTAAAGGGTTGATATAAGGAGATCAATAGAATCGAAGGCATGAATCAGAGGATATTTTAATCTCATTCTCCAGCAATGTGTAGATGGACCATAGATAAGTAGATATTGATGACCGCGAGCGATTTAGCTGCTCCCATAGTAGAATATAATGTTGCCCACAACCATTAAACTGACATGTCTCCATTATTTCAAAATGTTATATAGATCACATTTTTGGAGAGAAAATTGTATTTAGATAGTTTCTCAAAATGTGAGAAATAATGAAGACATGTTCATGTTAAATAGATATAATTGCTTTAAAGTGTAGTTTTGCTCTCACTTGTCTGTCCTTATCTTTCCTATCCTGTTTATTTTATAACAGGGTTTCAGAATTGGAATGGAGCCTATTGAGTAGCTAAAAACAGGGTTTCAGAATTGGAATGGAGCCTATTGGGAAGCTAAAAACCGGGTTTCAAAGCAGACAGTCAAGTCACCTTACCTGTCAATCAAGGAACCTCCTGTGGGCTGACCAACTAAATGAAAAAGCCCTTGAGTCCACCATTTTGTTCTCCTTTCTGCATCTGTCATCATCTCATCAACAGACATGAAACATACAGCGCGGGACCTCCAGAGAGACAGCTCGAGGATCCAACTGCTGCCACCAAAGTGTGCTCAGTGACCTCGATTAAGACGTAAATAAACGAGTCCTCCGCTCTGAGGGAGGAGGAGGCCGCTTCTGTTCTGTTCCATTTGTTCTCTCATCCCTCTATCCGTGAGCCATCCCTCTGTTCCTCATTAGAAAGTGCATTGAGAATGTCACATCAATCTAGAGAATTCTCGTCTGACATACGCCATGTTGTTTTTTTTAATGGCACAACTGTATAAGTTTTACGCGCCCACCCGTCAGGCTTTTCTCAGGCCCCTCGACGGGGGAGAGGAGCCAGCGTCTCTGACCTGCTGTCTTCCTCCATTGTTAATTAGGCCTATTCACCAGCCAGCTGTTTCTAATTAAATGTATATGGGGTGGTGAATAGCTCAGATAAAAATAACCGATACATCAGTGGGAGCGTTACAACGTAAAATACACTGAAACATCAAAAGCTCATTAAGGAAGACAATAAAGAGAGAGAAGTGAAAGCCCTGAGCGCATGCCACCATATTGAGCTGTTCTCTGATAGGACCACATTCTGCATTTATCCTCCCTCTCTCACTCATGTTTGCTTTAGAAAGACTAGCAATTTGTACCCTCTCTGTTTTTCTCCTCTTCCCATGGCGGGTCTAGTGTTGCCATGCAGTATCCGGCTGCTGGCGGCTGAACCTCAGGAGAGAAAGGGGGCAGATGGAACAAGCTTGTCTCCAGTAATGTTCTGGCACACTGCCACGACCAATGGAACCAGCTGTGGTGAGGAGACAACAGCCTAACAAACAACACACACACACAAACACACACATGCTCACACACACACACACGCTCACACACACACACACACACACACACACACACACACACACACACACACACACACACACACACACACACACACACACACACACACACACACACACACACACACACACACACACACACACACACACACACACACACACACAGTGGATGTTAATTAAGGATATTTAAATACACCTAATTAAGTAAAATTCAGAGCAGATCATTAGTTGAAAGCTGTTTGCTCCCTGATGGGCCAGTGCTGGCTATGAAGTCACGCTATGAAGTCACGCTAGGAAGTCACGTTTGGAAGTCACAGGAACAAAGGGCAACCCTGGATCAAGTGGAGACTGGCAAGATGGCTGCCAAAGATGGCCGCCAGGTTAGAGGGCAAAAGTTCGGAATCTTGCCATGAACTTTTATTTCACCATATCTTTTCTATATCACCATATTTCACAAACTTTGAAGACCAAACAATGATATAGTAGCAGTGGATCTGAGCAGCACGTAAGCTACAGCGCTATAACAGAATGGGGGCACACTTCTTTACCCATTTGGTATATTCCCAATCGGTTCCACTTGCATTTGAAGCTCAAAGTACTATAAGAGAGAGGATGTGTTTGGTATTGCAAAGTGGACTCACTGAAGCTAAACAGGTTATATTTATGTGAAATATGCTGCACTTTATCTCATTGACACCACATACTCTTGGCACAGAGCTTGCTTGAAAATGTAGACAACTTTGATCATCACTGCATCTGATTTCACTCCCAGTTTAGCACTTACATGAATGAATTGACGCAAATGGGAGACAGGTCTAAAACCAGGGTCAGAAGGACATGGAACAGGTTGTCCTTCCCTGTTTTAGTTTGTTTTCATCCGTATGGTGCCTAATGAACAGAACCATGGACTGCCAACATGGCCTCTCAAGGACAGAGAGAGAGGTGACGGGGATGCAGGATGGAGGATGAGGCTCAGGAGGGGCGATAGTTCCAGCTCAGTGCGGCCCAGCAAGGTAATGCTCACTGAAGTGAATCAGACTAGCCCTTTAACAGCTTAAAGGCCTCTCCCCTGTTAATTAACTATTGACCGGGCCACTAACAGGAACCAAGGAGTTGAAGATTAAAAACAAAAAGCCAGACTAAAGGCTAATGGCCTGAGAATGTGATACATCCCTTTAAGGTTTCACAGCTCTGGTCCAGGCTCCGTTTTAAATCCACCCTTGGATGGGCCAGCCGTAGCCACTGACAGGGCTTCAAAGCTCTCAATATCTATCGAGCTGTTTGATCCAGCCCTGACAACAATGGCTGCCACACACACTCCTGCCCGTGCAAAGCCTGTCTGATACAAGGTGAAAGCCTGTCTGGTGTCTGGTGCTGTGTGTGTGTGTGTGTGATGGAGGAAAACAAATTCACAGACAGAAGCACTTGGCAGAAGCCTCATCAGTAAGCCAGTCCATGCGGGAACCTGTATTGTGAGTCGGCAGACAACCACAGGGTGCATGTGACACATCTAGTGCAGTAGTGCCTAGGTAGAGGTACGTTTCATGGTACGACCAAGGCTAGGGGAGCACACCCTGAGAGAAAAACAGCGTGCTGGCGGCACATGTTAATCGGACGCCGACAAACTCCTGCAGCTGTGGAAGATACTGGTTGTCCTGGGTTTTCCCCCTTGCCACTGGAATTCACCTTCCTACAGTGAAGTAGTGCTGTTGAGGATTGCGCACCCTCAGCTGCACTTTTAAATAACTTCCTTTGCGCAGATATCCACTTCTGACCTCGGTGAAGCCATCAACCGGAAACCGGACAAAATCTGGCGGTGTAGGGTGGGGGGGGGCAGGAATGAATGCACTGGGAGCCCTTAATCAGACCCCTGCACGCCAGCAGCACAGGACTATTATGGTCGACAGCAGTTGGGACTTGAGTGGCAGCTGCTCTCGGCAGACCCCTGTGTGACTGAGTAGCCCGATTTAGGAGGCACACTGCTTACCCCAGCTGGGGAGAGGCCTAGAAAAGGTGGCCTAAAAATTGCTCAATCACTCCATCCTGGATAGGCTTCTGCACCTATCGGGAGTTCCACTCAACGGTCGAAAAATGCTAAAGAAAATAATTCCACTGAAACTGGCGAAATGGAATATGACTATAATAGCGATAGACCCCATCGGAGAACAGTTTTGATTACTGCAGAACTAAGGCAAAAGCCGTTGCTCTCTCTTCGACACCGTGAGCAGTGAACTACTGTACTATGGGGCATTCTACTCAAATTTGGCTGTCCAGACAAATTTGTCAACATCCTTTGTCAGTTCCATGATGGGATGATGGTTTGGGTGGCCATAGGAGGGCAGGAGTCAGTGCCCTTTGGAGTAAGCATCAGTGTGAGAAGGGGTGTGTGCTGGCACCTGTACTCTTTAACATCTTCCTTATATGTGTCACCCAGCTTCTCCACAAGGAGCTTGAGGACAGTAGCAGGGTTGCGGTGGACTTCAGGCTGGATGGAAACCTATCCAACATCAGGAGGGTCCAAGCAACCACAAAGATTTTGACGGACCAGGTTCTTGAGCTGCAGTATGCAGATGACTGTGCTCTTGCGGCCCACACTCCGGAAGACATACAACCATGCCTGCCCCCGCCAACACAGACTGAGACATACAACCATGCCTGCCCCCGTCAACACAGACTGAGACATATAACCATGCCTGCCCCCGTCAACACCGACTGAGACATACAACCATGCCTGCCCCCGTCAACACAGACTGAGACATAAAACCATGCCTGCCCCCGTCAACACCGACTGAGACATATAACCATGCCTGCCCCCGTCAACACCGACTGAGACATATAACCATGCCTGACCCGTCAACACAGACTGAGACATCCAACCATGCCTGCCCCCGTCAACACCGACTGAGACATATAACCATGCCTGCCCCCGTCAACACCGACTGAGACATATAACCATGCCTGACCCGTCAACACAGACTGAGACATACAACCATGCCTGCCCCCGTCAACACCGACTGAGACATATAACCATGCCTGCCCCAGTCAACACCGACTGAGACATATAACCATGCCTGCCCCCGTCAACACCGACTGAGACATATAACCATGCCTGCCCCCGTCAACACCGACTGAGACATATAACCATGCCTGACCCGTCAACACAGACTGAGACATATAACCATGCCTGCCCCCGTCAACACCGACTGAGACATACAACCATGCCTGCCCCCGTCAACACAGACTGAGACATACAACCATGCCTGCCCCCGTCAACACCGACTGAGACATATAACCATGCCTGACCCGTCAACACAGACTGAGACATACAACCATGCCTGCCCCCGCCAACAAAACAGACTGAGACTAATTCACAGTTAACTCAGAAGTGAAGTCATCATCGGATACTATGGACTACCTATGCGTGTGTGTGTGTGTGTGTGTGTGTGTGTGTGTGTGTGTGTGTGTGTGTGTGTGTGTGTGTGTTTGTGTGTTTTGGCGGCTGGGGAAAACAATTCACAGACAGAAGCCTCATCAGTAGGCCAGTCCAGGCAGGTGTTGGTCCACTGTATAGTGTTAGCATCGTTAGCATCGTTAGCATCTGCCCTGTAACACACACTCCTACTGGGACATGGAGGCTGCCCATGGACTGACAACGGCTAGTATGCAAAGTACATCCTCCCACACATACTTAAAGGCAGATACATAAAGGTAGAGAAACAGAAAAGACACACACACAGCGAGTGTGAATGGAAGACAGGAAAAAGATACTGAGCTAAACATTGCAACTTCTGTATACAATGGAACCTATGAGCCACCTCTATCTTTCTAATCTCTGTGTTTATCTCATTCTCTCTTTTCCATGCTCCCTCTCCCCACCCCTCTAGCAGCTCTACCCTCTGTCTGCCTATGTCCTTTCCTCTGTGCGATGGTAATTGCGGTTGTCTGACCGAGCCAAACGGTTGACATGTCACGTGACCATCGCAGTCCACCCTCTCTTATGACCACAATCAGCAGCTAGGGAGGCTGTCAAATGCCTAATTAGCATTTTCACGTCATGTTATGATCGCCAGCTCCCTTCCTCTCATCTCTGAACGGTCTCTGGGGAGTGATTGCTCAGACAGCGTGTCAATCTAGTCCAGGGCAAACTTTGTATTTTACTTTGTCTGTTATTCAATAAAACTGATTTACCTCGAAGACAACTGTCAAGTGGCTTTACTTTGATGCTGAGAGAAATTTGGTGCACTTATGCAGACAGAGGTGAATGAAGAGAGAGGACAAATGGTAGAGTAATAGACAAGGAAAAGAACAACACGGTCATCTTTATAGTGGAGTAAAATAGTCCTTGTGGGATTGAACATTTGTGGGTTTATCCAAGAGGAACAACTGTGAAAGAGAGAAGGGAAATAGAGAGAGAAGAGAGAGAGATAGAGAGAGAGAGAGAGAGAGAGAGAGAAGGGAGAAAGAGAGAGTGAGAGAGAAAGAGGGAGAAGGGAGAAAGAGAGAAGGGAGAGAGTGAGAAGGGAGAGCGAGAGAGTGAGAAGGGAGAGAGAGAGAGTGAGAGAGAGAGAGAAGGGAGAAAGAGAGAGAGAAGGGAGAAAAAGAGAGAGAAGGAAGAGAGAGAGAAGGAAGAGAGAGAAGGGAGAAAGAGAGAGAGAAGGGAGAGAGAGAGAGAGAGATAGAGAAAGAAGGGAAGGGAAGGGAAGGGAAGAAGAATAAACAGGTTTGGCTGAGTGAGCAAGCTAATTAACTTGAAAAACTATAAAAATGTAAATTGCAATTTCCTTCCATTGGCAAACACTTACAGTCAGTGGAATTGTCAGGACCAAATTGAATTTGCTAAAAGGAGAGGGAGAAATGTGATTTCTCACATTCTGGGTATCAATCACCCACAGTGGGTTGATTCATACACATGGAGAGAGAGAGAGAGAGAGAGAAGGCAGAGAGAGAGAGTAGAGAGAGAGAGAGAGTAGAGAGAGAAAAAAGAGGTAGAGAGAGAGAGAGAAGGGAGAGAGAGAGGTAGAGAGAGAGAAGGGAGAGAGAGAGAGGTAGAGAGAGAGAGAGAGAGAGAGATGGAGTGAAGAAGAGAGATATAGAGTAAGTGGAGAACATATAGGAGGGGATGTGAGAGAAAGTAGCAAAACCGAGAGACAGAAACAGAGAGAAGTCTATTAATCAGGCAGTCAGCCATGAGGCCACGGCACTAGACAGAGTGGCAGAGAGAGTCTGGAGAAGTGTGATGGGAAACTTGAAAAAGAGACAGTTGCCCTGACAAACAAGTCACAACCATTAGACATAGTGATGGACTGGTGATCACTCTGAGAGATGGATCTGTGTCTGTTAGGATCAGTTGTGCCTTTTAGCTATTCATTATGAATAAGATTATATAGACAGAGAGGACCTTATCCTATGATTAAGGCAGCTCCCTGCACCTCTCTGAACAACTGACTAGGTATCCCCCTTTGCCTTTACTCTGCACCCTCATATTGTTTGACTGTCTCCAAATATCATACCTTTTGATCAGCAACATCTCCTCTCAGAAAGCTCCTGAGAGGCGCAGTGGTCTAAGGCACTGCATCTCAGTGCAAGAGGCATCACTACCGTTCCAGGCTGAATCACATCCGGCAGTGATTGGGAGTCCCATAGGGCGGCACACAATTGGCCCAGCGTCGTTCACAGAGAACCATTTTTAGGAGGTCTCTAGCTAGCTACACTGCGAACATTTTGCTTACCGTAATTAGTATGTTTTATACTATACTATGGAGTAATTCAGTCGAGGTTGTTGAGGGGAGGATGGCTCAGAATAATGGCTGGAATGATACCATTCCATTGACTCCATTCCAGCCATTACTATGAACCGTCCTCCCCTCAGCAGCCTCCACTGGTGTAATTACTGTGCATGCTGATGCTTCTTTTTTTTTTTTTTTTTACAGTAAATTGTTGTTATTTCTCTCATTATATCGTGTGTGTGTGTGTGTGTGTGTGCTTGAGTGCGCATCTGTGTGTGTACAGAGAGAGAGAGTGCCCTGTGTTTCTATGGAGCTGAGCCAAAGAGTTGCAAGAGCTCTTAAAATGCAATTAAAATGCAGGAGCACTTTCAACTCAAAGAGCCTTGCAGAGAAAAGAGCCGAGAGGGAGTTTTACTCATTTTTTTATTTGATTTATTATTTTTTTATTTTATGACTTAACAGCCCTGAATATTTAAGCTGTCATTATCACAGATGGGGACAGGAAGGCTGGGGATAGTGGAACTTTTATTGAACTAATAAACAATATTCACCACCGCAAACAGAAGAAAAAGCCCTCGCCTCTTTCCTTCCATGCTGTTATATTCATAAAGTTGATGTGCGCGATTCCTCGCTAGGAGAAGCCATCCAAAAGAGTTTTGCGAGGCAGATGTGGCTTAGCATAAATTCACATCTGTTGACACTGTTTTCTTTCCTCCATCCTCGCCTACTTTCTAAATTCTCCACTAACAGTACAAGGGTGGCATGTACCCAGTATACAGGGGTATTCGCCTGTTAGGACCCAAACAGAATTTCAATTAGAGAGAGAAGATGCCTCATCGTGGTGCTGTGGGCCCAGATTTAGCATGCAAGGAAGAGGCTCGCTAGACAAATTTACAAGCAAATATTAATCCTCTCCTTTCTTCCCGCCCTCGGCCCGCCCTTTTTTAGCTTTGATGCCACGTTAAAGTTTTATCAGGGTAGAAAAGATAAGAATGGTGCTGTCTGCCGCTGGTGTGAGTTACGGGCGGACGTAAACAAAGCTGAGAAGGGTGATAATTAGTGCCCAACTGCATTAGGCTGGCAACTCCAATAACAGATTAACGAGTACTGGAGGCTTGCTAGGGCCATGTCACAGCATCATCACAGCCCCTTTATCTGACTACGTGTGGCCCTCTCAGTGCTACAGCTCAAGCCTCACACTGCAGGTGGCTGCTACTTGGAGACAGGCAGTGAAATGTAAGGAGAAGGCTACACGCATCATCAAGCATTGCGGTTATAATCATACTGTATGTATAATCATACTGTACAGTTTGCTCAGTGTAAGGTTCAAGTATGCCATCATGGATGGCTCACTGGCCCAGGACAATGTTTTGCACCTTTTCAAATGTGTGACTTATGAACTCGTACTGAACAGTCCAGTTGTTGACTTCAAGTGCACGGCTCAACAATCCAATGCCGCATGGAGGTCAAATGAACGGAAATTAAACTACTGTAGAAACATCGAACTCAAACGCAGAACACATCAATACACATTTAGCACACAGAAATCCTTAAATTGATATGTGGGGGTAATACATGTGCTAGTTGTTTAATGGCTTGGTGAATCCGTGGGCATTTTTCCCACTCCATAAGCGTTGTTAATCGACGATTCCATGTAGTGCACATTTTGATGTCCGTTTCCCTTATATTTTACTGCTACTTCACAAACCACAATGTTTCTCTCCCTGCTTCATTGGTTTCTTACAATTTGTTCCACAGAGTAAAAAAAAAAAGAATCATTAGCATTTGCACGAAACTCTTCTGAGATCCTCAACATTTTTTCTTATTAATGGGTTGTTTGTAGAGATCAATTAGCGAAATGGGGTTCTGGAAGAAAAAAAATATCCCTTGATCCTACGCTCGTACCGCTAGAGAGGACTAAAATGCAATATCTCGTTTTCGCTTGCAAAGTTCATACAGTTATTATTTGCAGACTGTATTAACGGGATCGGTGTCCCATCTACGGGACGGGTCAGCTAACGTGCGCTAATGTGATTAGCATGACTGTTGTAAGTAACATGTATTGAATCCTACTGCCTATTTCATAACCATCTCTCCAGAGTCTCAGTTTGATATCGGATTGATGTGATGTGATTGACAGGTGCTGAAGGCCTGATTGACATGGCACTGAAAGATAAAACGTTTATAATGTGAAATAAAGGGGATGAATAAGCTGTGCGCTTAGCTGAGGAGACGTAAGATCATGTTTACTGAGCTAACAGCTGCTAATATATATAATATAATGCTCAAGTATTGCTCCGTATATTTTAGACTTTTATTGCCTCACTATTTCCTATTTTTTTTGGTGCAGATGTTTCTACTTTTTAACTCTGCATTGTGTTGGGAAAGGGCTCGTAAGGAAGCATTTCATGGTAAAGTCTACACCTGTTGTGTTACAAATAAAATGTTATTTGATTTGATACTCTTGATGTACCATAGTACATACAGTGTATATTCTTTAAATTCTACTACTAGTAGATTGAATGGGATTTTAAGCACTTACAAATTCATAAAGTATTGTATGAATTGGAACTGGTAACATATCATACGATTTGGAATTGGTAACATATCATAGAAAATTGGAAATGGTAACATATCATACAAATTGGAATTGGTAACATATCATACGAATTTCAGGACATAAAATATAATATGAGTGGATGATGTTGTACACGATTGTGCAGAATTTCCGGGCATCTTTAAGTGTCTTGTTTACGCATTGTCATTTTGAGAAAGTTGCCGATTTGACTTTATGTTCTTTATAAATGGTGTGTGGACCAGTGGAGGCTGCTGAGGGGAGGACTGCTCATAATAATGGCTGGAATGCAGCGAATGGAATGGCATCAAACCATGTGTTTGATGTATTTGATTGATTTGATACCATTCCACTCATTCCGCTCCAGCCATTACCACGAGCTCGTCCTCCCCAATTAAGGTGCCACCTTCCTCCTGTGGTGTTGACATACTTCCAGCAACAGAAATATACTTCCAGAAGCATACTTACAGTAACAGGGGATTCTTTAGCGGCGTCATGTAGATTTGGAGATAGCAACTGCTGTCTCTGTCTCTCTCAATCTCTCTCTCTGGAAATGGACCACAATTGTATTCTACAGAGTCACACCTGCAACCAATCAGAGCACAAAAACAATGATTTTAAACGGACCAATGGGAGAGCATACACATGTTCACATGATTACCGTAGTTTCTGGCATGCTCGTTTTGCACAGTCGACAAACACCGAACGCAGGCGCAGTTTGCCGTTGTAATTGAGTGCTGGGGCAGCGAATGTCACTAACTAAAAGATAGATAAGGAAAAACTGTCAAAAAGGCAAGAATCGTTTCTCAGACAGCACCATGACACTGTTCCATTGGTCTCTGACTCAAATGGCACTGAAGTGTTTCTTAATTAATGATTAGAGGTTAGTTTGCATCCACCACGTGCATTTCGTGGTTGTTTTGTTTTCAACACCATCCCTCATAGCTTTGAGGAGGGCATTTGTTGGTCTATTAAATTGCAAATAAAGTGCCAACTCCTCCCACCCGGGAACCAGCCAGGGGACTGGGCCATGCATAACGAGCTTGCCCACTCTAATAAGGGCACCTCCAACCAGGGACGGACTGGGAATGAAAAATGGCAGCAATACACTGGGCAGTCCTCGCAAGATGAACAGCTCTTGTTCACCATCTCCACCTCATCTTCATTTCCTTCAGGTCCATGATCCTCCATAGTCCTGGTTGTGTATTCTTCAAATCCTGATTGTTTTAACCTAGTCCACTGTTCTGCCAGACTCATGAGCTCCCTCTGTAAATTGGCCACCTTTGCTCTGCTGTCAAATTTGATCAAACATTTGCTCAGTTCTTGAAGTGCTGTATGTGGAAGGCCACTGGCACTGGATGTTAGCTGACTAAAGTTTTTAGTGTCCAGAAGAGCCATGTCGCCATACAAAGTGCCATTACTCAGAAATTGCAGATGGATGCTATCTATAACTGTATCCAGAATTTGATTATGGACACCAATCCTGTATGCACTCTCTGCCCCAGTAAAAGTCTCATCTTGTGCCATCTCTCCAGGCATGGTTTTCTTCTTTTGAGCCCTTTTCGTTGGCAGAGTGGTCTCTAACTCCAGCTCTTTCCTCATCCCATTCCTGCAACTTCCTGTTGGCCCACTGAACAAATGTGTCTGCAGCTGCCTTGACTTTTTCAAAATCTCTTGCCATTCCTTTCAGCTGCTCCTCTGTAGACACAACCATACGATGCGCAGACAGCATGTCTATTCCACTTGTTTGAAGATATTTTGAGACTGGTGAGGTGACCTGAAATATTCTGAAGAATATCTGAGCTGTAAGTATTGTTTCATACTTCAGCAACCCCTCAATGTATCCTTGTGCCTTGACCCATGCAGTAGAGTTGATGTTTTTCTGATCTTGTATGGTTGAAAGTGTGAAGGACATCAACATACAGATCCTCATCTGGATTTCCAAAAGCTCCAAAGACCTTCTTTAAGGCACTGTCTTTAGCCCACCAGCGTGTCTCTCCAATTAGAGCAAGACGTTTGCTCTCCTTCTCCCAAATGTTCATCCTCTGGTAGGATTCATGAAGAACACAGCTATGAACGCAGATATGTTGTTAATGAGAGAAAAAAGTGATCCACTTGCCAAGACTCTCTGTTGTGTCTGCCAAAATAAGGTTCAAAACGTGTGCATAGCACCACACATGCACTTGACTGGTGGACTTTGCAGAGAGCAGGGCGAAGCCTTTATACTGGAGGCTCCATCAGTGGAATTGTCAATTTATTTAACCAGGTAGGCCAGTTGAGAACAAGTTCTCATTTACAACTGCGACCTGGCCAAGACAAAGCAAAGCAGTGCAACAAAAAAACAACACAGAGTTACACATGAGAATAAAACAAATGTACAGTCAATAACACAATAGAGAATCTATATACAGAGTGCATATGTAGTGCAAAATGCAGTAAGGTTAAGAAGGTAGGACAATAAATAGGCCATAGTGGCGAAATAAGTTACAGATTAGAATTAACACTGGAGTGATAGATGTGCAAATGATGTGCAAATAGAGATACTGGAGTGCAAAATTAGCTAAAATAATAAATATGGGGATGAGGTAGTAGGGTGGGGTATTTACAGAAGGGCTATATACGGGTGCAGTGATCGATAAGCAGCTCTGACAGCTGATGCTTAAAGTTAGTTAGGGAGATAGGAACCTCTAGCTTCAAGGATTTTTGCAGTTCGTTCCAGTCTTTGGCAGCAGAGAACTGGAAGGAATGGCGGCCAAAGGAGGTGTTGGCTTTGGGGGTGTCCAGTGAAATATACCTACTGGAGCGCATGCTACGGGTGGGTGTTGCTATGGTGACCAGCAAGTTGAGATAAGGCGGGGATTTACCTAGTAAAGACTTATAGATGACCTGGAGCCAGTGGGTTTGGCGACGAATATGTAATGAGGGCCAGCCAACAAGAGAATACAGGTCGCAGTGGTGGGTAGTATATGGGGCTTTGGTAACAAAATGGATGGCACTGTGATAGATTACATCCAATTTGCTGAGTAGAGTGTTGGAGGCTATTTTGTAAATGAGATCGCCGAAGTCAAGGATCGGTAGGATAGTCCGTTTTCCAAGGGCATGTTTGGCAGCATGAGTGAAGGAGTTGGCGGAGTGTGCTAAAGCAGTGAATAAATCAAACTTAGGGAGGAGGCTTCTGATGTTAACATGCAAGAAACGAAGGCTCTTACGGTTACAGAAGTCAGCAAATGAGAGCGCCTGGGGAATAGCTGTAGTACTGGGGGCTACAGGACCTGGGTTTACCTCTAAATCACCAGAGGAACAGAGGAGGAGTAGGATAAGGGTACGGCTAAAGGCTTTAAGAACTGGATGTCTAGTGCGTTGGGTACAGAGAATAATTTCTGGACGTGGTGGAAAAGATTGAGGGCATAATGCATAGACAAGGGTATGGTAGGATGTGAGTTCAGTGGAGGTAAACCTAGGCGTTGGGTAATGATGAGAGAGGTTGCATCTCTGGAGACACCAGTTAAGCCAGGTGAGGTCTCCGCATGTGTGGGGGGTGAGACAAAGGAGCTATCAGAGGCATGTTGAGCGGGACTTGGGGCTCTACAGTGAAGTAAAACAATAATAACTAACCTCAACAGCAGCAGGCAAGGCATATTGAAATGAGAAAGAGGCATAAAACAAACACAGTTAATCAAGGGACCTAAGACAACGACAGGTAATGGCGATGAATGGACAAAGAGGGTCAGATAGAGACATTTTTGTGCTACACACAGGGCCTGAAGCCTAGCAGATAAACAGAATTTAGTACCATATAACGAAACAGTCCAACAGGCATCAACTGTGTAGCCGAGTAATCATAAGATCTGATGAGCAGCAAAGAGGTTCAGAGGAGGAGCAGTTCAATGGGCACTGCACTAGGCGAGCCAATGCACTTGCTGATGTCAAGCTTCATGTTTTCCAGTACCTGGACAAAGTATTGTCCAGTGGATGTCTCGCATTTCACCACAGCCACAAGCCTCTCATGGATGACGTTCATCACATACCTGACTATGACAGAGCATCTTGTGTTGTAATGTCCTGCGTAGTGTCAATCTGGACTGAAAACATAACAGCTTCCTGGATTTCACTTGGTGGCTATGGTGGCCTGCATTGTGTGTTGGATGGTGGTAATGACGTTATCGATGGTAGTCTTTGATAATAGAATGATTAGAGAGCCTCTGCCCCTCTTGACCCAGACTCATGCAGTTTTTTGCTTTTCTCTATGCAGGCAGTGAGATGCTCTTTCATACACAGGTCGTACTTTCTTAGCAGAATGATCATCTCTAAAAAGTTGCCATGGTCAATGCTGCTGTCATCTAGCGTATAAGCTGCTTCAGACTGCATGCATCTGTAGCTCAGAACCCTCTTGCCTATGACTTTAACAACATATATAATGCACTCTAGCACTTTCCTTCTTCTGCGCACATGCTCACTATGAGCAGAGATCTGACTGCCGATGAACAGGCACTCAATGTTATCTTTGGAGGACCTTAGAAAGTGGACCTCAGCATAACATCTATGCATAATGCTCTTCTCATGCTTTTCCACTCTCTGATGGATATGCTTCCACTCTGCCATTCCATTCATGAAAGGGCTGTTCTCTGTGGGCTTTGCAAATGGCATACAAATTAAGCAGAATAAAGCATGGTTCTCTTCACTGTATGACAGCCACTTCCTGTTGGTCCCATCTTTACAAAAGAAAACCTTCTGCGCCACAGACTTGTCACGCTTTTGTTGGGGGGTGGAAACTAAAAAACATATCTAGGTCCCCTGAATTCGGCCTCTTAAAATAATAAAAAATTGGGGTGGCAGCGGCATACTGGCTCTAGCTCAATCTGTCCACTGCAGATGCATTATCCTTAACCTGGATGAGTAATTAGTATAAATTTGTATATTAGTATAATATTATAACATTAAATAAAAAGTATAATGTTTATATAATAGTGTAATGTTGGTATATTCATATAATTTCATATAATAGTATACTATATACCACTAGTATAATATTAATTCCAATTGGACAATATAGCAGTTTAAGAAATACACAACCAACATTTATCATTATTGTAGCTTATGTTCCGTCATTAAATCCTTGTGCAAGAAAAATGGTCTACATTTGTGGTTAGTCTCTAATTTGTTCATGCTAAATACTATCCCTATTGTCTTCTGTCTTACCGCTTCAGCTGCAAAACCTTGACTAACAGTTGATCTGGTATCACTGGGCTCAACGGGCTGCTCTCTCTGCTCTCTCTCCTCTCTGCTGCCAGTGCCTTCAGGCTCACTAGGCTGAGATGATTGACTGGTAACGGCGCCAAATTAATAATTTGTTATTTAAAAACATTTGTCTGCATCAGCCTCAAGGGACTTCAACCTCTTCTCTCTCCTCTTTTCAGCACCACCTGATGTTTAAATGTTTTCTCTTTCTGTTCTGTCCATCTTGCTCCACTCCACTATTTATCCAAATGTCACCACTTAACAGAGATGGGAAAGGGGCGGAGCCCAGGAAAAGTTAGAATGGACTGGACCAAAAGCAATTGGCTGGGAGAGAGAGGCTGACAAACGTAATACCCAACCGCAGTGACAGTGGGCCAGCAGCCCATTCGCCTGGGCCAGTCAGACACACAGCACTTGGTTATTTTTATTTAAGCGGGGGCTGGGGTTATTTATATTTTTGCATCGGCCCCAATTGTCAAGCGGCCCATCGGGAAAACTCCCGGTGCTCCAGAGGGCCATTCCGTCATTGCCTCCACCCTGTTAAATTAGCACACCACTGTAGATCATGTTGTTGGACAATGCCCTTATGATCATGTTGTTTGACAATGCCTTGATGTTTCTCTGAAAATCTCCCCACGGGGGCTGATGCAACATGCACCATGGCAACAGAACACCCTGTGACTTCAGTAATACACAGAATGCGTGAGTGGGTGCTAATGGGTGCTAGAACCTAAAGCACAATGCCTGTGATAAGTGATTTGAAAAAATAATAATAATACAGTTCAACCACATTTACAATATATCCTCACTCACATCACCAAGATAGTCTCTTTTGAAAACAAATTCAGTTACCCATGAGCCACTGGGCCTACCAGTTGTGTTCTATATGTTTTCCCTCCCTCATTCACAGATTAAGATTTCTTTGTTTATTCTGTAGACTTGAGACTCCAACCGTGCAGCTAGAGAAACGGGGTCATCTTCCATCCCCCCCATTTCCAGCCCTGTCCCTGTCTTAGTAGGTCTCTCCATGCAGTGACACAGGGGATGGTACCAGAGAGCACGTGGAAGGGTGAGGGCTCCGCTTGGTCGGTCAAGTGCAGCGGATACAGGGAAGAGAGCAAGCCCCCCGGGGTGGGGGAACATCCTAGCCCGATGAGGAACACCACTGTCACCTCTCTCCTCCCCACTGGGTTATTAGTGTAGCCCTCCCACCCTCTACAGCTCTAGAGTATTCCATTTTACTGTGTTACTAACACATATATATTGTGAAATGCATAAGCTTATATCAGATCCCCTTTTATGGCTACTCTAGTCCCCTACCATCTAGCCATGTGTTCAACAGCAGACAATAGCTATTGGATGAAAACAGAAAATGAAATATTTTTCATGTCTCATATACAACATATTATTGAGAGGAATTTTTACAGTGAGGTGCCCGATAGGTCAGACATCTGTCCTGGGAGAGGTGGAAGAATCAAATGAAAACTCATATGAATACAGAGTTGGGGTACGTGGTGACAGTTTATGAGTATTCCAAATCCGTAAGGGAAGACCAAAGAAAGATTGGAGGGGAGAAAAGTACACCTACTATCGTCACACAAAGATACTGTGCTGTGTTGTGTACCAGCTTAGAGATGCTGCGCCGATTAAAGGGAACGCCTGCTATACTCACACTGACTCTTCTCTCCCTGGAGACATGTGGAAGCTCTGTAAGTAATCATAGAAAAGTCTTCCTCCGTTTCATTCTGATAATCTTTCTTTAGTCAAACTCAGAGGCACTGGTGAAAAAACAATAGAGTATGAAGAAAGAAGGTTAGAAGCAGACCAAACTAAATGTTATAATTAAGCAATAAGGCACGAGAGGGTGTGGTATATGGCCAATATATCACGGCTAAGGGCTGTTCTTAGGCGCAAAGCGGAGTGCCTGGATACAGCCCTTAGCCGTGGTATATTGGCCATATACCATAAACCCCAGAGGTGCCTTATTGCTATTATAAACTGATTACCAATATAATTAGAGCAGTAAGAAGAAATGTTTTTTAATTCCACGGCTGTCAGCCAATCAGCATTCAGGGCTCGACCACCCAGTTTATAATCTGAACTATTCTGACAGAGGAACTACTGTGTCACCGTAAGTGACATGTAACGAATATCTCAGGTGACATATAACTACGAAAGTTAAATGTTTCACATATTCAAATGATACTATGTTGTTGTTTCTCGATGAAAGAGAAGCCTCACAGGGAGATGTAACATATCCAACTAACCAGATTTTCATTTTACTGCTATAACCATATTGACAGGGTAACAGAACCTGATCCTGGTGGAAAGAGAATAGACTCCATATTGGGAACTAATGATCTCCCAGCTCAACTAGAAAATAGTGCTGATATCTTGACAAATGTTTAAAAGTACTCAGTAGATTTGGTAAGAAGGGTGAGGAGATAGGGTTATTCATAGAATTCAGGAATAGAACAGAAAATATAATTTAACTGGTTGTCAGCAATTTTGCAAGGAGAACACAATGAAAGTGTTCACCCATTGTGCCGTTGGAAAATTGCAATCAACTCTCTCAATCTGCTCGCAGTTGACATGCCAAGCTCGGATATAAATAAGGGACAATGGAAATGAGTTAGATAGACAGTAGAGTTTTTACATTTACCAAAAGACAGAGGAATGTATTTTGCTGTCACTTTGTGCTATTGTCTAAGTTAGACTGAAAGTTTGTAGTCAGTGTTAAAAAGTAAAAATGGAGATTTACATATCCAACTAGAGTGGGGATAAAATATGTCTGGTGGTTTTATATGAATCAGAATTAGGTTCTGAGTTACTGGCTTTTGGGCGGTGATTTGGAGGGATAACTAAAGAAACTCAATAGAAATGCCTTAAATCTTAAATCATTTTCAAACTAAATTTGCTGTAACAAATCTTTGAGGAAGGGCGATCGATACAGTGGGGAGAACAAGTATTTGATACACTGCCGATTTTGCAGGTTTTCCCACTTACAAAGCATGTAGAAGTCTGTAATTTTGATCATAGGTACTCTTCAACTGTGAGTGACGGAATCTAAAACAAAAATCCAGAAAATCACATTGTAATTAAGTAATTAATTTTAGATTTTTAAGTAATTAATTTGCATTTTATTGCATGACATAAGTATTTGATACATCAGAAAAGCAGATCATACATTTCCTGTAGTTCTTGACCAGGTTTGCACACACTGCAGCAGGGATTTTGGCCCACTCCTCCATACAGACCTTCTCCAGATCCTTCAGGTTTCGGGGCTGTCGCTGGGCAATACAGACTTTCAGCTCCCTCCAAAGATTTTCTATTGGGTTCAGGTCTGGAGACTGGCTAGGCCACTCCAGGACCTTGAGATGCTTCTTACGGAGCCACTCCTTAGTTGCCCTGGCTGTGTGTTTCGGGTCGTTGTCATGCTGGAAGACCCAGCCACGACCCATCTTTAATGCTCTTACTGAGGGAAGGAGGTTGTTGGCCAAGATCTCGCGATACATGACCCCATCCATCCTCCCCTCAATACGGTGCAGTCGTCCTGTCCCCTTTGCAGAAAATTATCCCCAAAGAATGATGTTTCCACCTCCATGCTTCACGGTTGGGATGGTGTTCTTGGGGTTGTACTCATCCTTCTTCTTCCTCCAAACACTCTCATCAGACCACATGACCTTCTCCCATTCCTCCTCTGGATCATCCAGATGGTCATTGGCAAACTTCAGACGGGCCTGGACATGCGCTGGCTTGAGCAGGGGGACCTCCATGACGGCGTAGTGTGTTACTAATGGTTTTCTTTGAGACTGTGGTCCCAGCTCTCTTCAGGTCATTGACCAGGTCCTGCCGTGGTCCTGGGCTGATCCCTCACCTTCCTCATGATCATTGATGCCCCACGAGGTGAGATCTTGCATGGTGCCCCAGACCGAGGGAGATTGACCGTCATCTTGAACTTCTTCCATTTTCTAATAATTGCGCCAACAGTTGTTGCCTTCTCACCAAGCTGCTTGCCTATTGTCCTGTAGCCCATCCCAGCGTTGTGCAGGTCTATAATTTTATCCCTGATGTCCTAACACAGCTCTCTGGTCTTGGCCATTGTGGAGAGGTTGGAGTCTGTTTGATTGAGTGTGTGGACAGGTGTCTTTTATACAGGTAACGAATTCAAATAGGTGCAGTTAATACAGGTAATGAGTGGAGAACAGGAGGGCTTCTTAGAGAAAAACTAACAGGTCTGTGAGAGCCGGAATTCTTACTGGTTGGTAGGTGATCAAATACTTATGTCATGCAATAAAATGCTAATTAATTATTTAAAAATCATACAATGTGATTTTCTGTATTTATTTTTTTTAGATTCCGTCTCTCACAGTTGAAGTGTACCTATGATAAAAATTACAGACTTCTACATGCTTTGTAAGTGGGAAATCCTGCAAAATCGGCAGTGTATCAAATACTTGTTCTCCCCACTGTAAGTATTCAACCCTGAGTCAATACATTTTAGAATCACCTTTTGGCAGCGATTACAGCTGTGAGTCTAAGAGTTTTGCACACCTGGATTGTACGAGAATTGCCCATTACTCTTTTTTAAAATTCTTCAAGTTGTATCAAGTTGGTTGATGATTATTGCTAGACAGCCATTTTCAAATATTTTCATAGATTTTAAACCAATTTAAGTCAAAACTGTAACTAGGCCACTCAGGAACATTAAATGTCATCTTAGTAAGCAACTCCAGTGTATATTTGGCCTTTTGTTTTAGGTTATTGACCTGCTGAAAGGTGAATTTGTCTCCCAGTGTCTAATGGAAAGCAGACTGAACCAGGTTTTCCTCTATAATTGTTCTTGTGCTTAGCTCTATTGCGTTTCTTTTTATCTTAAAGAACTCCCTAGTCCTTGTCGATGACAAGCATACCATAACATGATGTAGCCACCACCATGCTTGAAAATGACATTTTAGTATCCCGCCCATCCAATACATTTTTGATTTACTGCATTTCTATACAATTTTGAGAATAGCAAAAACAAGCAAAAACTATCCCAGACATTTTCACATTGGTTTCTGTAGCTTCATTCACCTCAGTCAATCTACAAACGCAAAGCCTATTAGCTATACAATTAGCCTCTACACATGAACTCACATTAACGCTGGGATTAAAAACTATAATTAACTACATACTGAGGGATCTGTGAGCTGATAAAGTATTTTTATTAACAAATGGTAAACAAATAAGTTTGCTTTACAGAAAAAATTATACACATTTTGCCATTATGCCAGGTTAGTGTGACATCTGAGTGAGAGTAACGTGCCCAGTCAGTAATTCGTTGTATTTTTAATTGGAAAAAGGTCCGAACCTCTGTGTCCTCATATGTAGCTACAGCCTTACCTCTTTTCATCTGAAATAAATGAATGGTTCCAGCACTGTCGGAGCTGTATCTACTACGCTTTGTTTCAGAGTTCCAATGGGGCAATTGTTTGCTTGCAGAGGATTATAGGCTTGAGGTGGCTAACTTGATCACGCAGGTCGCCACTCTACGTAAGAAACTGTGGATAACGCAGAGTGGAATGTTTACCTTTTCTACGCCGGTGGCTGGACGGTGTTCGTGCTTGTTGGATGCAGCTCTGCCTTGGAGCTCCGGTGTTGCCCCTGCTTTGCTCCTTCATCTGATAGCGGAGTGAAAGGAGCAAAGCAGGAGGAGCAAGGCAATCATCGATGGTCGCATGTCACGAGCCATGGAAGCCGGAGACAGCAGCCTCCCGCAAAGCAGTATACACTCCAAAAGAGAGGCCCAGAGTGGATCCAAACAACGAATAGTTACAGTCCTGGAGCCTGATCTTCATGCACCTTCATCGCTGGGGGTACCTGTGTCTGCGGGTGCAGTCCCTACTCCTACGATTTCGAAGTCGGGGTCGGCAACCTTCCGTCCCTGCTCTGGATCGACTGGGGCTTCTCCATCTGTCGGAGGCCTGCACCAGGCGGATTTCCTCGTCCTTCTCCAGCAGTGTGACTAAACTGAATAAAAAGAAGAAGAAACTACACTATGAAACAAAGATAAATGACAAAGAATGATAGTAAAAAGCTTTGGAACACCTTAAAAGACATTTTGACAAAAAAGGCAAACTCAGCTCAATCATTCATTGAATCAGATGGCTCATTCATCACAAAACCGAATGATTTTGCCAACTACTTAAATTATTTTGTCATTGGCCAGATTAGCAAATGTAGGCATGACATGGCAGCAACAAACGCTGACACTACACATCCAAGAATATCTGACAAAATTATGAAAGAAAAGCATTGTAATTTTTAATTCCGTAAAATTAGTGTGGAAGACATGAAAAATAATTTTGTTGTCTATCACCATGACAAGCCACCGGGGTCTGAACTTGGATGGAACATTTTTGAGGATAATTGCGGACGATATTCCCACTCCTATTTGCCATGTTTTAAATTTAAGCCTACTAGAAAGTGTATGCCCTCAGACCTGGAGGGAAGCAAAAGTCATTCCGCTAACTAATAGTAAAGCCCCCTTTACTGGCTCAAATAGACGACCAATCAGCCTGTTACCAACCCTTAGTAAACATTTGGAACAAATAGTGTTTGACCAGATACAATGCTATTTTTCAGTAAACAAATTGACAACAGACTTTCAGCACACTTATAGGGAAGGACATTCAACAAACACAGCACTTACACAAATGACTGATGATTGGCTGAGAGAAATTGATGATAAAAAGATTGTGGGGGCTGTTTTGTTAGACTTCAGTGTGGCTTTGACATTATTGACCATAGTCTGCTGCTGGGAAAACGTGTGTGTTATGGCTTTACACCCCCTGCTATATTGTGGATAAAGAGTTACCTGTCTAACAGAACACAAGAGGGTGTTCTTTAATGGAAACCTCTCCAACATAATCCAGGTAGAATCAGGAATTCCCCAGGACAGCTGTCTAGGCCCATTACTTTTTTCAATCTTTACTAACGACATGCCACTGGCTTTGAGTAAAGTCAGGCAGGTCCTACAGGCCCTAGTTTTGTCGTGTGGTCAGGTGCCACAAAAAGGGACTTAAAAAAAAGTGCAATTGGCTCAGAACAGGGCAACACGGCTGGCCCTTGGATGTGCACAGAAAGCTAACATTAATAATATGTATGTCAATCTCTCCCCTTTTGTGTTATACTGTACTTTTGATATGCAAATGATATGGTTCCATATGCTAGAAACACTGTTATACTGACTTCTGCTATACATGCTTCTCACACTTTTTTTGCTTCTTTTAGGGTGGCTGGTAGTCTAGCGGTTAGAACATTGGTGCAGTAACCGAATGGTCGCTGGTTCTAATACCCGAGCCGACAAGGTGAAAAACCTGTCGATGTGTCCTTGAGCAAGGCACTTAACCCTAATTTGCTCCAGTGGCTGACCCTGTAGGTAGGCCGTCATTGTAAATAAGAATTTGTTCTTAACTGACTTGCCTAGTTAAATAAAAAAATGTAATATATTATATCAGTGTGCTGTAGAATGCAGTTACAGTTAAATAAATGTCCTCCTGTGTTGAAAGTGGAAGTGTGGCATCCATCTCTGTATCACTGGTTTATCCACACAGAGATGGGCTAATTCCCCGCTGTCTCCCTCAGCATTTTGCCTGTCGTAGCCACTTTGTACACTGTATGTCAAATTACACTGATGGGCATTCTATGTAAACCCTGTATGAATGCATGAATAGAGAATCTCTTTATGCTAAAACCTCTCCCACGCCAACCGTCTCCCGCTGTTGTAATTGTCTCTTACTTTGCTTCTTTTGACACTAACCTCCTCCTGCTGGAGTATCCCTCCTTTGTTTACTGTGTAGCAAAGCAGTTTTCTGACTGCTCCATTTTCAGTGTTAGGAAGCTACTCAGAAAATATACAGTGCATTCGGAAAGTATTCATACCCCTTGACTTTTTTACGTTACAGCCTTATTCTAAAATTGTTGTTGTTTTTTTCATTAATCTACACACAATACCCCATAATGACAAAGCAAAAGCAGTTTTTTTTTAAGAAATTGCAAGAATAGATCACTCTGCAGTCAGATGTTAACAGGATGTGTAATTTAGCCTATTAAAGACAAACCATTTTTCTAGTGAGAAATTCTTGCCTACTTCACCCATATTTTATTTTATACAATCTCTTTCCCTCACACACTTTTTCTCTCCGTTTGTCACGCTCGCTCCTCATATCCTCTCTCTGCTGAACTCTGACTGTGCTCGTTGGTGTTTAAGGCGGGCTGCTAATATTGCCCGCTTATCCCCACTCAGTGACTTGTGGTGAGGTCAGTGGCTGGGTAAGCACTGGCTATTATCAAAGCCAGATTTACTCACAAACTTTGAAGCCCAATTTCTCCATACAACAGATAGCTCCAACAACCAGAGTGACACAGGCTACTAACCAAAATTGACAAACTATTTTCACCTAATGTAAATACCAATGTAGCCAAATATACAGTATATGGACACATTTGATCTGAATAATTCGCAACTCAAATTCCATAGACTGGTTGGCTGACGAAGTCACGAAAAGTTATGCGTGTGCATCGATGTGGCGGGAAGGCGTGCATTGTTATGATTCTGAACGGTTAGCTAGCGAGCGTCAATGACAAGAATTAGGTCATGTCTATGCTAATATGGCTCAAATTTGCTAGCTACAGTGACTAACTAACAACCGTAATGATGTATTTGAGAGACAAGTGCTCATTGTGCAAATGTATTTATGTTTTCAATAAACATTTGGAGACAAAATATACCTTACATGTTGTCAAAGGTCTAAGCCAACCGCATCTGTTTTGCCCCATAGTTGCACACGTCGGTTTTGTTGCTAAATAATAAACCTGTCTATAGCTTTTCACAATGTATTTACAATTCTTCCAATTTATAAAAAAAATATAGATATATTTAACCTTTATTTAACTAGGCAAGTCAGTTAAGAACACATTCTTATTTACAATGACGGACTACACCGGCCAAACTCAGACGACTCTGGTACAATTGTGCACTGCCCTATGAGCGGCGCGTGCAAAAACACACACACACATACTAATATTATTATGTGAAATATTATTACACACATATATATAATAAATAAGGATATAACAGAATTTCCAAAACAACAATCGAAATGACTGAAATTTAATTCAAAACATCAAGAAAGTGTCTCATCAAAACAAAATTCTAGCTTGACAAATCAAATGCTTTCAAGGGGATGTTATCTATTCTCTTATTTCAACAGTAGCCTAACCCGCAAATTGCAATGGAAAAGGCCTACCTTTGTAAATTAAGTCCATTGGTCTGTCCTTCCCTCTCGGTGACAGCGTTGAAGTCACAACAGAACCACATGTCGATTGGTTTATTCTCCATGCACACAGCAGGCTCACAGTCATGGGAGACGCATCCCCAAGGCCCATTATGTCCACAAAGAAAAAGTAAATGTCCACAATGTATAAAAGTCTGGGTAAAATGTGTTAATTGGTAATGATGTTTAAAGACAAGTGGACAGTCCAGTACTCTCTGTTCGCCTGCCCGACAGCTAACAGTGAGGGAGATGGTGTCATGGTGGTTTACTTGTCATTTCACGTCTTTTGTGTAGAGCTCCTGTATCCTGCCTCGGTCTGGTCTTAACTTTCATTATAGTTGATGTTGAAATTGGTGCAATAGTGTCAGGTAACAGGTTGCTTTGGCTAGCTAGCTATGTTCAGTTCAAGGGGGGATGTGAGCACCAAATTATGTAGACAGCACAAATGTGCACAGTTTACCCCAAGGCAATACCCACACACAGTTTTTTTATTTTTTTTATATATATATATTTTTTTTCATTTTCTCCCCAATTTCGACATATCCAATTGGTAGTTACAGTCATGTTCCATCGCTACAACTCCCGTATGGACTCGGGAGAGGTGAAGGTTGAGAGCCGTGCGTCCTCCGAAACACAACCCACCAAGCCGCACTGCTTCTTGACACAATGAACGCTTAACCCGGAAGCCAGCCACACCAATGTGTCGGAGGAACCACCGTCCACCTGGCGACTGAGTCAACGTGCATGCGCCCGGCCCGCCACAGGAGATGCTAGAGCGTGATGGGACAAGGACAACCCGGCCGGCCAAACCCTCCCTAACCCGGACGACGCTGGGCCAATTGTGCGTCGCCTCATGGGTCTCCCGGTCGCGGCCGGCTGCGACACAGACGGGGCTCGAACCCGCATCTGTAGTAGTGCAGCCTTAGACCACTGCACCACTCGGGAGGCCCCCGCACATGTTAAAGCAATACGCACTCACAAAATAGGAAATCGGCTCGAATTAAGCTACTTCAAGCTAGGGAAAGCAGCGACCCTATGCTGACCCTGTCCATTAACCCATGGCGGGGACGGGGACAGGGGGGAGTCTGCTAAGCTATATGGAATTGCTTTAAGTAGGTCAAACAAATAATAATTTAGCTATTTGATTTTGAATGTTAAGACCCCTTGAAGTATAAAAAATATATACAAATTATTAGATGAAAAGAAAATGTCTGACTTACTGCTATTAGCCCATACAAATACATTGAATAACAGTCACCCAAAACAATTAAAAGTAAGTTTGTTCTGAAGTGTCTGTCCTATAACTGAGAGATATAACAAAGACCAGATTATTATTATTTATTTATTTATTTTTACATGTATTTAACCACTTATTTTTGGCACTTAACAGTCTCCATAAATACTTCCGTAAATGTTTTTCAACTGGTACCGGGGGACCTTCAGACGAGTCTTGTGAGGCCTGTGTGCATCCTACAGCAAAACAAATATTAGATAACAAAAAATTATGACAATTTTGTATACAATTGTTTTTGTTATTTGGCTTTTCATAACAGCTTTTTTTACTAGATTATCACAGGGTAAGCACTGCCTGACTGCATGTTACTGGGATAATGGCATCAATCAGGGAAAACAAACACATTTTCTTCTCCTCTTAGACAGACAGCAGTCCAGCGGAAGCTGCTGAGGGGAAGACGGCTCATAATGGAGCAAACAGAAAGACATCAAGCACATGGAATCCATGGGTTTGGTGTATTTGATACCATTCCACCTTTTCCACTCCAGCCAGTACCACGATCCCGTCCTCCCCAGTGAAGGTGCCACCAACCTCCTGTGGACAGCACAGCCTACCCCTGCCTCTCTCTCTCTCTCTCTTTGGAGCAGCGGCGGCCCACCTATGAGGGTGTTAGAGCCGTGCCTCACTTGTGATAATTTTTTGTATAATTATTGGATTACGTTTTAAATGCTCATAAAAGTGTGGTAAATGTGTACATTTTCCTGTTTCAAAAAGATATTGTTCAAAACAAGCTGTTCAGTTACTTACTACTCTGCTCCTCAGTGACTGCCTGCAGTAGCAGCTCCGTGGGCACATAGGCCGTGCAAACAATGCTTGGATGGTTTTGCCAGCTATTTGGTATGAGGGGGAACTGCAGCATAAATTATAACAGCACAGAGTAAATGGATCGTCCTGGGGCGCTCAGATGTGGGTCTGCTTTAGTCTCCCTCCCCCAATGAGTCTCTCGCACCAGACGGCGTACTTCCGCACGTGAGACTATATCTGATCTGTCAGGTGCAGATGGCGCAAAAGAAAAAAGTTAATTGTAATTAACTTGTAAATAAATAATTATAACATTCATGGGAGCATGGGACCCAATCATGGGAGCATGGGACCTGATAAACAGGACAACTACGTCCAACACGAGTCGAAGGACAGTAAAGTATCTATCTATCTATCTATCTATCTATCTATCTATCTATCTATCTATCTATCTATCTATCTATCTATCTATCTATCTATCTATCTATCTATCTATCTATCTATCTATCTATCTATCTATCTATCTATCTATCTATCAGAGGGATACATTAGCTAGAACCTTCTCATTGCGGATCTGGTAGGACAAATTTCATTTTTTCCACCCATGTTGTTCATCAGGTTCTACTGGTGACAGGATGACATGTTGTCTGGACTAAAACGCATAAAACCTGGTGTATCACAAAACACAATCAAATTATTTAGCCAGCTGCAGTGATTTTGAGAAATAGTTTAGCCAAATTAACCAGTTATCTACCTTTGATAAACAGCTAGCTTGTAGCTTGCTAGATAGTTAGACTTGAAATTGGCATGGGATCTTTTTAAAATAATATCGGACTAACTCAGAAATATGAAGTTATTTCAGAATGAGTTACCTGGCTAGCATATCATGTTAGCTAGCTATCCCTAGTTAGATCATGCTTCGTGACATCATGTTAGCTAGCTATCCCCAGTTAGATCGTGCTTGGTGACATCATGGGAGCTAGCTGTCCCCAGTTCGATCATGCTTTGTGACATCATGTTAGCTAGCTATCCCCAGTTAGATCGTGTGCTTTCACTTATTGCATCTGCATGCTTATTGCGTTTTACTGGTTTCAACTAGTTACCACTGCCACAAAGTCAAAATCGGTTAGGGTTAGCTTTCATACTCAATCAAAAACAACGTTGTGTATTGTTTTAGCTGTAAGCTCTTTTCTACAAAAGACTACAAAATAATAAAGGAAGGCGTGAATGACTGGTCAAATATCAACGCCATTCTGAAACACCATGAGGGTCGTCCTGAACACACAAACAATATGATTAAGTGGAGAGAACTTGTTCTGCGCCTAAGTCGGGGACAGACTCTTGACCAGATAAACATTTTGGAGGCTGAAGAAAGAGATGGCTGGATGTCCTTACACGTTTAGTAAGTATCACCCAGTCTCTGGCTGAAAGAAACTATTCAGGGTCCAACCAGATAATGGAAACTTCTAAAAAGAGGTTGAATTACTGGCAAAATTTGACTCAGTTATGGAAAATCATCTCAGCAAAATTAAAGATGGAGAGACACATGCTCATTACCTTGGGAAGCTCTCACAGAATGAGCTGATACAGATTGTGAGTTACAACATTCTGGAAGCAATAGTGACTCAAGTAAGAGAGTCAAAGTACTTCTCCATTATCTTGGACTGTACACCTGACATTAGTCACCAGGAGCAAGTGTCCATTATTCTGAAAAGCGTGGCTTTAAAGGGAAAGCCAGAGATAAAGGAGCATTTCCTTGGCTTTGTGAATGTTGAGGTTACAACAGGCTTGAATCTGTCCACTGTCATCTTAGATAAGCTGAACGAGCTGAAGATTCCATTTGAAGATTGCAGAGGGCAAGCTTATGATAATGGGGCCAACATGAAGGGCAAGCACCAAGGAGTACAAGCCAGACTGCAAAAAAAAAATCCCAGAGCCGTTTTTGTCCCATGTGGAGCACATACTCTAAACCTTGTCATTGCAGATGCTGCCAAATCTTCAACAGATGCAGTTGGGTTTTTTGGGCATTTGCAGCTGGCACACAAAAATTGAGTGTTTTGAAGAAACACGTGAACATAACCATGAAGTCATGGAGTGACACAAGATGGGAGAGTAGGCTCCAAAGTGTTCATGCAATCAGGTATCAGGCTTCTGAGGTTCTGGAGGCATTACTGGAAGCCAGACAGATGATCAACGATCCTGTGGCCAAAGTGGAGGCACAAGCACTTGCAGAGGAAGTTGGGTCCTACCGCTTCTTGATTGCTGAACTTCAGCACTGCCTCTCAGATGTCCAGTGAATCTTAAAAGGCTCACTGCATGGAAGTTGAAAACACTCTAACCTTCAGAGATGACTGAAGATTCAGAATTTACCTGATCTTCCATCAGATAAGATGACTGCCTTTGAGCTGCTTTCCTTTCTCTGTGAGAAAAACCTGGAGGAACTCTATCCTAACCTTTGGATAGCCCTAAGAATTGCAGTCAACCTACCGGTAACAGTAGCATCGGAAGAGAGGAGCTTTTCAAAATTAAAGCTCATCAAAAGCTACCTGAGGTCTTCCATGTCACAGGAACGTTTGAGTGATCTGGTCATCATGAGCATAAATCATGACGTGGGGAAACACATGTCCTATGATGACATCATTTATGATTTTGCCTCAAGAAAGTGCAGAAGAGGAATATTTTGATGGTAAGATTTTATATCAAACATTCAAATGTTTACACACTTAGTAACATTTAAGATTCTATGGCAGAAGTGCATTTGTGTAAATGACTGCTTAACTAACTATGTGACATACTTTCTGAATTTCTTCCAGACAGTACAGGTAGACTGGTGACCATGCTGATGCTGAAAATTCCCAGGCTGTAGAGGGAACCAAAGTTAATCACACACCTGTATAGGTTTTATTGTACTATTTTGAGACATACAGTATAGCTGCAGCCATAGAATATAGGCTTATGTTTACATTGTATAGACAAAGCTAATTGTATATTATTGTGAGGATGGACTAATTACCAGGAAGCAGAGACAAAGATCAGTGTTATATTTTATTATTTTCTACATTTTATATTTTATACAATTTCTTATTTATGTTTATGTTAATATTCACTTACCTGAAGATTCTATAGAAAATATTCTATTCAATAAATATTGTTTGTTTAAACCTCATTCTTTTCTGTATAGGTCTACTTATTCTTAGACCGACAGATGGAGCAAACTGTTTTAAATGAGGGAGGATTGTAGTGGGAGCACTGGGGTGTCAGGTGTGACTGTGTGGCAAATGGCAAATGGTTTACATGGCTCACGGCTCAGGTAGGAGGGCCCCTTAGCAGAATTTTGCTTAGGGCCCCAGGGAGGTCAGGACCGGCTCTGCCAAACGCCATGTCTTTGTGAGACGCGGTGTGGTTGAACGGATGATCTCTGCATGTGTATTTTTCACCGTAAAGCATGGAGGAGGAGATGTTATGGTGTCGGGGTGCTTTGCTGGTGACACTGTCTGTGATTTATTTGGAATTCAAGGCACACTTAACCAGCATGGCTACCACAGCATTCTGCAGCGATACGCCATCCCATCTGGTTTGGGCTTAGTGGGACTATCATTTGTCTTTCAACAGGACAATGACCCAACACACCTCCAGGCTGTGTAAGGGCTATGTTACCAAGAAGGAGAGTGATGGAGTGCTGCATCAGATGACCTGGCCTCCACAATCCCCTGACCTCAACCAAATTGAGATGGTTTGGGATGAGTAAGACCGCAGAGTGAAGGAAAAGCTGCCAACAAGTGCTCAGCATATGTGGGAACTCCTTCAAGACTGTTGGAACAGCATTCCAGGTGAAGCTGGTTAAGAGAATGTCAAGAGTGTGAAAATATGTCAACAAGGCAAAGGGTGGCTATTTGAATCTCAAATATAAAATGAATTTTGATTTGTTTAACACTTTTTTGGTTACTACATGATTCCATGTGTGTTATTTCATAGCTACGATGTCTTCACTATCATTCTACAATGTAGAAAATAGTAAAAATAAATAAAAACGCTTGAATGAGTAGGTGTTCTAAAACTTTTGACCGGTAGTGTATAAACTGATGAAATAATGAATGGCAGGTGTGAAGACTCCTGTTATTGAGGACAAACAACAATAACAAACAAACAACAGACGTTGCCTCTGAGAGACGCCAGTGGTGGGGAGGTATCGTTGAAGACGTGTGACTATGCAATGTATTCCCCTCTCAAATAAAAACGAGGATGTGGTACGGCATGTCTGCCCCCCTCACGCTGGGATGAGCCCCTGATTCCTTTTTGCATAATGGGTCGGATTGGTGTTGCTCCCCAGAGGTGAGCCCGGCCGGCACACAGCAAGCTGTCCAGCCTCCTGAGATAAACAGAGAGAGGCTCCCCTACACTCTTAGAAAAAAAGGGTTCCAAAAGGGTTCTTCGGCTATCCCCATCGGATAACCCTTTTTGGCGCCAGGTAGAACTCTTTTGAGTTCCAGGTAGAACTCTTCTGGATTCCATGTAGAACCCAAAATGAATCTACCTGGCACTCTTCCTGGAACCAAAAATGCTTCTTCAAAGAGTTCTTCTATTTGAACAGCCGAAGAACACTTTTAGGTTCTAGATAGCACTTATTTTTTCAAAAATTGCTGGATAGAGAATGAGAGAGCACTCATATGCCTGCAGACACACACACACACAACTACCGACATACATGTATGTGGCAAGAATGCACGCAGGCCGGAATGCACACATGGATGCATGGACGCACACACTCACACAATCTCCCAAAACACACTTTACTCTACAAACAGACTGAGAAACTCACACCCATCCCGCCACCCACCCAAACCCACCCACGCACACACCCACACACACACACTCACAGCCAGAGTCTTGTGTGGAGCTAAAGCACATTTAGATCCATAACATGGATGTGGTGTCCTCAAAACATACAGGATCAAGACACAGAGAGTTGGGCCTTTTCTCATTAACCGGGGTGCATCAAGAAACCTGTTCACCTGGGCTTTTATGAGCCATCTCCAGGGTAACGCTACCGCTCCCGTACATACTTTAAGCGGCGAGAGGAATCGCACCACCTGAACCCAGAGTGCAATCGTTTCCATTCGGGGATTAACGCTTGATGTGTGAGTTTCGGCAGGTTACGACTTGGAGATCAAAATAAATGTTATTTCCCTGAGATTGAGGGCCTATTTATGTTGCAGAACACAGCACTGGAGGGAGATACAATACTGTTGATGTTTTCATTTGGAAATATCCTCCTCAACCAATTGATACACTTCACAATACATATGGCACACATAACACAGACATCACCCAGTACTGTCCATCATGAAGGCCTCCCTGGGGGTAGGGAGGTCAGGGTATGAGAGAGGGGTGACGGGTGGTGTACAGGTCAGGTCAGTGATTTCCCTGTTCCAAGGCCCTCTTCTGGTGGTGTTGTCTGGGACAGGCTGGGGTTGAGGAGGGTCAGGCCTTTGGATGCCTGGAAGTGACAAATAAGATGCGACACGTCGGGACTTGACTTGCTGCCTTTTGTACATGGGTCAAAGACGTATAAGGTTTTCAAAGTTGCAAAAAAATAAAACAGCAATTACAATTCCCTAAAAGGCTTTTTTTTAATGTTCATTGGAGTGTCACCTATGCCCTTATATTAGTTATATTCAAGAATAAAGCCAATAATTAATTTTTATTGTGATTCATATGAATGTACCCTAGTAAAATGTCATTCAGTATAACACTAAATGTTTTTTCAAATTATTTAATTTTATGCCCATTTTCCATAATCACAACGTTATATATCCATGCTTAGACTGGCAAAAATATAACTACCAAGAAAAAATGACATTATTTTATTTTGAATACCACATGTTTGATGTGGCACGGATACAACTCAACATTTGTTGAAGTAAAAAAAAAAAAAAAAACGTCCTGCCTTACACTGAAAAAAATTCAAAAATCTATGAAAATATCTTTCACTTCATCCTATGAGATTTGTTTTTGTCTCTCTGAGTCAACAAAACAAAGTTATTGTATTTTGTTACCCTGAATGACACATATCACTACAGCCCACAAATATTGATTAAATGTGATTCCTTCAGCAATAACAATAATGATCGTATGAACCATTATTAGTAGCAGCAATAGTATTTTTCATTTAGCTATTTAAGTTATAAAACTGTAAAAAAACAGCATAAGATGTTTAAAATGTGCAGGCTAGCTGAACTTAGATCGTTTCCATACTAGAGAGAGAGAGAGAGAAATTACCTATACGCCACACACATAAAGAACCTCGGTTTTACTATGCAACATAGTTTAACTGACAGGAGGTACAATTTAATTCTCTATTTAATTCAAGGACTCAGATGGTTGCTCCAGCTCTGGAGGTGCAGGTTCATGTTGTACAAGTTGTTCAGGGGGCTGCTCAAAAGAGTTTCCTTCCGTGGATACTGGAGTTAAGTTCATCACCACATTCATTTGTTAGATTTTTTCACGGTGCCTTCTCTGACTGAATCTCAATTTTTCCCACTTTTTTTCAGCATCAGATTGTGTCATTGTATGGATCGGTGGATGATCAAGTTTGACATCCTTCTTTCTTCTCTGATAGCTAAAAAACGAAAATGGAATAGTTATGACACTGGCACAGAATAGGATTCGCATCCATTAAATGTTATTAGTAGTCTATTAATAGTAGGCTATACAATGATAACACTTAATCAAAGTTTAAAAGTTAAATCAAGTCCCTCTCCCTTTCTCTCTCAAACATGTTTTGTTAGTATTTCATTGCTAATGTTAATAATAATCACTTTACTATAATTTGAGCCTGCGGCAAAACTTTACGTTGCATTATTACACGATTATTACATGATAGTTAATGTTGTAATTATGCATTGTTATACTGTAACTGGTAAATGTCTATTCAATGCAGGTACACAAATGCAATTTCAAGATACCTACACAAAATAGCTACATAAAATACCCATAAAACTTCTTAAATTCAAACTTGCCCCAAATGTGAAGCAGCTATTAACTAATATGATTCATAATTTATTTTTAATCCATCAATGTGTATTCAGTTATAACTTAACAAATACCTTGCTTTTCTTCTGACTAGTCTTTCCTCCCTAGCAACTGGATCTGTGTTAATCTTTTGTCTGTGCCGTGCAGCCCTCTCCTTATAGACAATGGCATCTACAGTATAAAGATAATGTGCCTTGAAATACCTTAAAATGCCATAAAATAGTTTAAAATGATAATATTCAGTATTCATACAACAAGTAAATATGAAATGCATGATTAAATGTTGTAAACTAGTGAAAACGTGGAATAACAAAGCTACTGTCATTCAGCATAACGGGTGACATTGTGGTATAACAGGCTGGACCAAAGTTATTCAAGTTTTTAAATATTTTTTAGATGCAGTATGACGCCCATTGTTCTATATATTGTTGCAAACACTAACACAATTATGCAATTGGTGTTCATTTATATTTTTAGGATGAAATTCTACATTTTAAAAACATTTTTGTCATTAGAATTTTAAGTACATTTTGACACTTTAGAGATCAATAACTCCTTAAATGTAATAGTTTGCAACAAACATATTTCTGGGTCAAAAGAAGGGTAAGAGTTGAGTGATTTAATATTATATTTATAATTTTTTTTATTTTTATGTTAAATTAATGGCCTTCGGACACCAAATTTACACGTCTCGTCTTTCACCCACATGCTTGAGTTAAGAAAATCTCTCTCTCTCTCTCTCTCTCTCTCTCTCTCTCTCTCTCTCTCTCTCTCTCTCTCTCTCTCTCTCTCTCTCTCTCTCTCTCTCTCTCTCTCTCTCTCTCTCTCTCTCTCTCTCCACTCCCAGCTCTATCATAGAAAGCACCCTATTCTCGTCCACCATGTTCACAGCTATTATTCTCTCTGGTCCATGCCCTTCTTTTCCTGTGTCACACCCTCCTCTAGTGCCTTCTAGTTGGCCTCTGTCATCTCCCTCTCCTCTCATCCCTCTCTCCAACACCTCCTCTACCACCGGCAGCAAAGTGCCTTTACAGCTTCTCTTAGATAGGCTGTCATATATATTTCAAAGTGTATTCCGCATCATTGAGTGTGGATCCTCCAAAATATAGGGTTTACTTCGAATGTATTTTCAGATGAGTTATTTTTTCTTTCTGTGTTGATTAAAACTTTCATTTCGTTCTTGTTTAAGAAAACAATGTACAGTAGCTTCTTGTAATATTCCATTTTATAGCGAGGCTTATTATTTTAACTCCAATTAAAAGGCATACATTTACATGACAATGGCATGTTGCCAAAATGAAAACAGTTTCCAAACGTGAATACAGGTGGGCCCACCATGGAAGCTGTCTCCAACCATCAACAGCTGTGACCAGCAGTGGGGTGGCCAGGCAAGCCATATCTGACAAACCAAATCCTTAATCACACGTACACATCTCAACAACAACAACATGCCATGAAGGTAAAGAACAACAAGAATCAAAGGCAAAATGTGTGGAGAAAAAAAAACAGCAGTCTGAAACTGTTGGAGGCTCTGATTCCATCATAGGAATCAATGTTTCACCTGCTTCTTCTGGGCCCAGGCGCGGCATCTCAGAATGCGTAGAGGTGTTAATAATATTTTACTTAAACACCATCTGTTCCCGGTGCCCAGGCGGAATACCAATCGGATCCGGCCTGAAACCGGAGCAATTAACTAAGGCAAGGTGTCGGGAAAGCCTGAGAGGAGGGAACGCAGCCCTCCTGCCCTCAGGGAAGAGTCCCAGATGTGATGCCTCAACTTCTCGTTAGAAAAAAAAACGTTTTTCTGTTTCCTTCCTGCCTTCGCATGATTGGCGCCATGTATAATTTTTTGTTAGGGAGATTAGCTTTGAAATATATACACTTTATAAATGCCTGCCTCTTTTTATTTGAGTGTTGCATGCTCAAACTCCGGCATCTGTCAGGTGAATGAGAAGCATGCTGGTTTTGCTCAAATGAGAGCCAACTGCAGTTGCCCTGCTGTACCGGCGGCTTTGTCACTATGGGGATCTTGTGTGTGTGTGGATATAAGAGAAATGGAGAGAGAAGGGAGGGTTGAGAGTGAATGAATTAAATAAAGGGGGGGGGGGGGGAGAGGGGGAGAGAGAGGGGGAGATAGAGAAGTGGTGAGCACATCCTCACTCCTCGGTGCTTCCACAGAGAAAGCAGAGGAAAGGTGTTAACATGCATTTTCAAGTGTGCAGTGTGGCCCTGGGGGTGTGAGTGTTCACAAGTTCAAGGTTGTGTGACATTGACCTTAAGGTGAGAGGGAAGCTGCAACCTTCAGAAGGCAATGTGATGCTAAGGCTGATACCAGTGCAGTAATGAGGTCATAAGTGTGAAGAAGTGAAAGACGGAAAAAGCGGTCAATGAGCTTTAACAGAGTCTAAAATAGACTGTTAATGTACTTCTCCAAGAAAGCATGACAGCCTAAAAGGAAAAGTGTCCCTCCGTTTGAGGTTAAACTCTCTCAAGCACCATAACTGGATGATAAAAGTCCATTAGACTGTTATCAACAACTTTCTGTGTTCATAAAGATTGAACAAACAAACAAAAGCAGGAACTCTGATCAAAATAGATACGAAAACAACAACTCAGATCTGCCAACAACAACAAAAAAGCTATATGCCAAAAGAAACCAAACCATCTCCCCAAACCTTTGTAAGGAGGATCCATTGAATTCCCATATTTATCATCTAAATATCCGATCAGAGCTCCGTCACGGATCAGTGAGGATGTTGTTTGCTCTGAGTGGGAGCCTGGCCGTCTCAACATCAACTGGCCTCAAGGCCGTCCTATATTATTCATGGGGATCAATACGTTGTGGCTTTCAGGCGTGAGCCTCGCGACTCTGTACCCATATCAAGTATCCCAGTCAACTGGCTGCTTCAAAAGAAGAGCTATGGAGTGCTTTCATAAATGCTCCAGAGAGAGGTAGCCTCTAAGTGTGGATCTAGAATCAAATTTTCCTATACGGCCTATCCTAACCTTGATTAGTGGGGTTAAAACATATAAGTGACCATGGTCTAGAACACTGCTTGATGTTACTGTAGCTTGGAGAGTTTAAGAGATAGTGTAGACATCACAAACCAACCACTAACTGCTGTATATCTCCTATTTCTTATCTCTATGAACATCCCACCCTCAAGATTGATTGCATGTCCACATAGTCCAATTTTTAAGAGCGAGAGGTGAATAACAGGGTGCAGACAGTTGTCACATCACTTTACTATGACTGTCTCATCACCCGTCGCGCCGACTGGTGCATAGGGCAGCAGGGTCCACATAGCATGTTCCAATGAAGCCCAATATTTAGATTGAGAGATTGATCATGGCCCACTCCCTCAGTCACATGTTTTCAATACCTCTCATTGTGTACTTTACAGAAAGCCCCATCAACGACTATTACTACTAGTACTACTACTACTTCTACTACTACTACTAGTAGTAGCAGTACTACTACTACACTCTTAGAAAAAAATGGTTCAATGTGTTAAAAAAAAAAAAAAAGGGTAAAAAAAAAAAATCCCTGGAGGAAGGAACTGTTGTTATTTGTTAGCTAACTAGGTTAACAGTTAGCTTTTACCCCACTATCAAGCTAGCCATCTAGGCCCACTGGCTGCTGGCCAAATTAGCTAACGTTCTTTATTCTGGTTACTTAGATAAACACATCTCAAATTAGCTACTCACTTTAGCGTTAAGTTATTTGAGATATTTTCTACACAGCTTCTCACCTCTTTGTTTCTTCAGCGGTCAGTTCGACCACACACCGTTTACAAACTCATTTGTGGCGGCCAAATCCAAAAATGATAGTTGAAACGCCACAGCAGAAAAGAGGTGATTATTTTTGCTAGACTACCAGTTACAGTACTTTTATCTTGCGGTTTGTGTGTAGATTTATACAAAAAGTTTAGCTAGTGTCTGAAAGAATTATATGGATTTAATATTTGTCAAATTATTGAGTATGTCTTCAAAGCTCAAATAATAATCAGAAATTGTCCTTATTTAGCATATCAAAAAGCACATTAAGATCCTAATATGGACCTCAGTCAAGAGCATATGCATTATATGTGTTGAGAAAATATACTATGTAGGCCTACTGTCAGTATTTGTCATCTTATAGAGAAAATAAGATGTCCACATAGGCATATCTCAGCCATCTCACCCTACCATGATTGTTATCCGGAGGGAATCCCAAAATTATTTGTGCATGAAAGAAAAATATGGATTTCATATTTGACAAATTATTGAGCATGTTCTGAAAACTCTGAAATGTCCTTGTTTTCAACATATCAAAAAGCATATCAAGATCCGGATATGGACCTCAGCCAAGAGAAGCATACAGTGCCGTGAAAAAGCATTTGCCCCCTTTCTAATGTTTTCTACTTTTGCATATTTTTGACACTGAAGATTATCAGATGTTCAACCAAAGCCTAATATTAGATAAAGGGACCCTGAGTGAACAAATAACACAAAAATAACACCCATGTCATCCAAAAGGATTACTAAAGTTTGCCAAAAAGCACCTGGAAGCACCTGGATGATCATCAAGACTGTTGGAATAATGTTCTTTGGACAGATGATTCAAAATAATAACTTTTTGGATGGCATGGGTCCAATTATGCCTGATAAAAACCAAACACTGCATTCCACAGAAAGAACCTCATACCAACGGTCAAGGATGGTGGTGGAAGTGTGATGGTTTGGAGATGCTTTCTGCCTCAGGACCTGGACGACTTGCCTTAATAGAAGGAAGCATTAATTCTGCTCTGTATCAGATAATTCTACAGGAGAATGTCAGGCCATCCGTCTGTGAGCTGAAGCTGAAGGGCAGCTGGGTCATGCAGCAAGACAATGATCCAAAACACAAAATCAAGTCTACATGAAAATGGCTAAAAAGCTAAACATTTGACATTTTGAATGGCCTAGTCAAAGTCCAGACCTTATCCCAATTGATATTTTGTGGCAGGACTTAAAACGAACATTTCAAGCTTGAAAACCCACAAATGTTGAAGATTTACAGCAGTTCTGCATGGAAGAGTGGGCCAAAATTCCTCCACAGCGACTTGAGAGACTGATCAACAACTACAGGAAACGTTTGGTTGGAGTCATTGCAGCTGAAGGTGGCACAACCAGTTATTAAATGTAAGGGGGCAATTATTTTTTACACAGGGGCATTGGGTGTTTAATAACTTTGTTTATGAAATAAATTAAATAAGTATATTTTTGGGGGTTATTTGTAAACTCAGGTACCCTTTATCTAATATTAGGTTTTGGTTGAAGATCTGATAACATTCAGTATAAAACAAATCAAATCAACAAATCAAAAAGGGGTCAAATACTTTTTCACTGCACTGTATCTGGAATCAATATAGCTTAATATCTTGAATGTGCTGAGAAAACACAGAAATGCGATGTATATAGTCAGTATTTGTCAACATGAAGAGTGGATTCATAATTTTTCAGGATATGGTGCAAATCCACTAAACTCAAAATATGCTTTGAAAATGGTCTGTAGTCTCTAGAATATCAAAATTCTAGAGACTAGAGACATCCCCTGATATGGTCCCTTTCGCCCAGTGCTACAGCCACACATTATCTTTGTTAATCGTCAGGAGACCCCAGTGACAGCCTAATCGCCAACACTAACAGCAGCGTTGCTGCATGGGTAATTGGCGAACATGTTTCAAATGTCTCTGAGAAGTTGGCCTCCTCCCCAGCTTCCTTTTCTAGGTATTCTGCAGGTGTTCCACTTTAATTATGTCATAATTGCAGCTTTTCTCAAAGCAAACGCTGCTGGGGCATCGAGGTGGCCTGGCAGATGAACTGGAGATCAAACCATGAGGACAAGATGATGGAAATGGAGATGCTGGGGACAAATACACAGGCTATTCATCAAGGTATACTGGATAAAGCCACCTTCGCTTCCTGGTGTTGGTGGTGGCAGTGGCGGAGTTGTTTTCCTTCACTCTGCTCTCAGTGTGACAATTTTTCTGAGAGATCAAAACAGAAAGCGCACGTAAACACATCATTAGCACCGGCAAACAGGGAAATTAATTCTCTACTGTGGAGTCAGAGACTTGTGGATGTCTTTGGGTTAGCAGAGAGAAATAGACATATTAGCTTGGCCCGTGGGGGTGTACCGCAATGCTATATAGGGAAATGTAAGCCTAGTATACTTTTGCTATGCATTTAAAAAGCCTCTTTACAAATTCTACTGTTTTTCTTTCAAATCACACATTCCCATAGCTGGGGGAAGTAGTTTGGGGGTGGGGTGTGGGGTGTGAGGGGTGTGAGGGGTGGGGGGTTCAGCAGTAAAGGCCCAGTGCACTACTTTTGAGAAAAATATATTTTCATTTAATTTTTTTCAGTGGGTGCTGCAGCACCCTCAGCACCACACTTCCCGTGGCTATGCACATTCCTCCTCAGCTGCTTTTTGAAACATTGTGATGCCATTTCATTTGACCAGCAGCCATTTCTCAGTTCAGCCGAAATCGGGCTGACGCTCAGCTTGCTTTTGAAACTCTTCTTCTTTTTAATACTCCGCTTGAGGATAGAGGGCCAGCCACCACTGCTGCTGACAGGGACATAACCTGTCTTCCTTCCCTGCATATATTGTTTACAGCCTTCCTTTCTGCTGCAACCAACCCCTCTCTATGAAGCCGTAAAAAAAGAACTTGTTTGTCATACATCACTTTGAAAATAACAGGTGTGAACTTGCACAGGTGCCTGGGTGTTTATAGTGAATAGCCTGTCCTTGTTTTAATGAAAACTATGTTACACTGGCAAAAAAAGGTCTGGCTACATATACGTTACAGTAGGGTGGTAAAAGTATTATTGTGTATTATACAATTAATTTCAGTAGCCCACAGTACAGTGTTGATGGTTATATCAACATGCTTTTCAGAATAGACCATTCAATGTAGGCATAACATCTGCACATGTAGCCTTTTCTGACTACAGCAGAGAGGAGGAGCGAGCACAGCGTGGCGTTTCCATGGCAACATGGAAATACCCTGCATAGCAACGAAACGCGTCTTCAAAGTAAATCCTTAAAACTGTAACCGAGGCAGAAGTGTAGCTAATGTTGGTCAGTGAAAAGTCAAACTTTGTTAAATGTGAGTTCATCTAGTCCTTTAACTTGTTCGGGTTTTATTGCCTTTCCCATGTGCACAAATATGAGGGCCCTGGAGCTGAAAACCGAAGGATTTACGGTGAAGTCAACAATGAAGAACTCCGTGGTAAGTTTGAGTCGTCATGTAGTTGTTGTTGTTGTTGTTGCTAGCTAACGCTAACTTAGTGTGCATTCGTAAATGTACTCTGGAGTTCCAGAGTGCGCTCTGGCCGTTCATAAATTCAGAGCGTTGTCAGATTGTAAATTCGGAGCGTTATGTGGCCGAGTAGGGTTGATCCGAGCGTTCTGACCTCACAACGGCAGTCAAGCCCCAAGCTTACTGTCTAAAGTTGGCTAACTACTTCCAGACACAAATGAGAGAACACCTCACAAATAATAATTTGTTCTTAACTGACTTGCCCAGTTAAATAAAGGTTAAATAAAACATTGGAGTAGATAGCCAATTTAGGAATGGTTAGGGTTAGCTAAAATGCACTCCTAACCTGCTACTTCCGGTCCTAGCTGCACTCCATCTAGTCACAACCCTCCAGCATCACCAAACGAATGCATTCTCGTGACAATGACATTTTGGTGTTTCACAATTCAACACTTAGCTAACTAGCTAGCTGATTTTTTTTTTAAAAGAGAGGTACACTACAAAGCAGGATCAATGAGTTAACTTGATAAGCAACCAGAAATAACAATTGATGTGCTTGTTCATTAAAAAAGCTTAACTTAGCTTTGTGTTTTTGTTTGTTGAATCAATTAGACAATGCCCATTTCAAGCTTATCTTTCTTAAAAAGTTATATCGCAATATTTAGGCAAGTTAGCTGGCTAAAACGCTGCTTTGTATTATACCCCTCCCCTCAGGTCACCAAGCTGGTAAATGTTATGCCCAGTTCAAGACAACTGAGAACTCGGAAGAAAACAAGCTCTGACTGAGAAAAATCATTTTGAACGGTCATCCAACTCAGAATTTCAAGTCGGTCATATTTCAAGAGTTACGACTTTCCGGCCTGAAGATCACTGACGTCATGATTTTATCTAGTTTTTCTCAGAGTTCCCAGTTCTCTTGAAAGCACCATTAACCTCACGTCAGATATTGGGCGTGTTCCTCTGCCCAGGTGTTGCTGGCTCATGCCAGATCTTACAATGCCTGGATAGATATTTTACTTATCAGCTAACCACATCATACTGTATGTTATAGCAATCTGTCAGTAGATGATACAGTCGATGATGTGGCACGCAACCATTGGTTGATGCATGCAACGTCTGAGCAGGGGAACACGACCACTCACACACCTGCTGCATGAAGCCTTCCCAAAGCACTTGCTCAGGCAGGCACGTGCACAGATAGGGTTCTAGTTTGGTGCTCGAGCACCTGCCCTTTTGTTTGGTGAAATTTTATGTAGCTAACAAATTACTTTTTATAATATTTTTGGTTGTCTAATTTCTCTCTCCCTCCAACATTTTTTGCCCTCGGGACTTGAGACCTCTCGTTTTTTGGATTTGAAAATCCAACCGCCGCAATGGGTTTTTACTAGGTTGTATACAGCTACAGCTTTTTTCGTAGCAGGTTAGGAGAATTAACGTGGCAAGTTAGGATAATTAAGTTAAGGTTAGGAAAAGGGTTAGGGTTAGTTAAAATGCTCTCCTAACCTGCTACGAAAAGTCACTTCCGGTCGTAGCTGTACTCCATCTAGTCACACATGTTGTAATGGAAGGGGACAGCACTCTGGGGCTGTGCTTGTGGGTGTTTGAGTAAGAAAGACACAGAGGAGAGCCAACCAGTAAAAGCACCGCCCTCTTCATTATAGACACATTGTGCTAACAACATCAAAGAGCCATTCCAGACTCTGAAGTCAGGAGGACAGACTAGCTACTACCTACTAGGCTTATCAAAATGCCTCCCATACCATCATATAAAATCCACTAAAGTGGTGCCAAAAGTTCAGCTTTGTGATCGCATTGTGCTTTGTTCTGCACTGTCATGCATAGTCTTATACACACATTACCCCACGCTCTCAGCCATCAGGTAACAGTTGGTAGGATGAATGGGATAATGGAATGAGGGGGCATCCAGTCACTGGCTTCCTGTAATTACTCTCCCTCTCTCTATTCCTCTGCTATTACATGGGCCTATGTTTAGCAGAGACATGCTACAGTAGAAAAATAAATGCATATAGCAGCTCCTGTCATGTATACAGCTCCTGTCCTGTATACAGCTCCTGTCATGTATACAGCTCCTGTCCTGTATACAGCTCCTGTCATGTATACTGCTCCTGTCATGTATACAGCTCCTGTCATGTATACAGCTCCTGTCATGTATACAGCTCCTGTCCTGTATACAGCTCCTGTCCTGTATACAGCTCCTGTCCTGTATACAGCTCCTGTCCTGTATACAGCTCCTGTCCTGTATACAGCTCCTGTCATGTATACAGATCCTGTCATGTATACAGATCCTGTCATGTATACAGCTCCTGTCATGTATACAGATCCTGTCATGTATACAGCTCCTGTCATGTATACAGATCCTGTCCTGTATACAGATCCTGTCCTGTATACAGCTCCTGTCATGTATACAGCTCCTGTCATGTATACAGCTCCTGTCCTGTATGTACAGCTCCTGTCCTGTATATACAGCTCCTGTCCTGTATATACAGCTCCTGTCATGTATACAGCTCCTGTCCTGTATACAGCTCCTGTCCTGTATACAGCTCCTGTCCTGTATACAGCTCCTGTCCTGTATACAGCTCCTGTCATGTATACAGCTCCTGTCCTGTATACAGCTCCTGTCCTGTATACAGCTCCTGTCCTGTATACAGCTCCTGTCCTGTATACAGCTCCTCTTATGTATACAGCTCCTCTCATGTATACAGCTCCTGTCATGTATACAGCTCCTGTCATGTATACAGATCCTGTCCTGTATACAGATCCTGTCATGTATACAGCTCCTGTCATGTATACAGCTCCTGTCCTGTATGTACAGCTCCTGTCCTGTATGTACAGCTCCTGTCCTGTATGTACAGCTCCTGTCCTGTATATACAGCTCCTGTCATGTATACAGCTCCTGTCCTGTATACAGCTCCTGTCCTGTATACAGCTCCTGTCATGTATACAGCTCCTGTCATGTATACAGCTCCTGTCCTGTATACAGCTCCTGTCCTGTATACAGCTCCTGTCCTGTATACAGCTCCTCTTATGTATACAGCTCCTCTCATGTATACAGCTCCTGTCATGTATACAGCTCCTGTCATGTATACAGCTCCTGTCATGTATACAGCTCCTGTCATGTATACAGCTCCTGTCATGTATACAGATCCTGTCCTGTATACAGCTCCTGTCCTGTATATACAGCTCCTGTCCTGTATATACAGCTCCTGTCATGTATACAGCTCCTGTCATGTATACAGCTCCTGTCATGTATACAGCTCCTGTCATGTATATACAGCTCCTGTCATGTATATACAGCTCCTGTCATGTATATACAGCTCCTGTCATGTATATACAGCTCCTGTCATGTATATACAGCTCCTGTCATGTATACAGCTCCTGTCATGTATACAGCTCCTGTCATGTATATACAGCTCCTGTCATGTATACAGCTTCTGTATCTTAGGATGCAGGACATGAGCATTGACACCCTCACGGCGACCCTTTCAGACGCTCTATTTATTTATCCAGCCTTCTCTATGAATCTAATGGCAGGCATTGCTAACCGTGTCTGTCAGTGTGTACCTTGCTCTCCATCTCTAAACTACTGAATAAGTCATTTACAAAGACAGTCTGGCTCCTCCAGACCACTCCTGTCCATATGGGGCAAATTAAGATGGATCAGTACTAGAATGTAATAAATATCAGCACCCATTAGTCCTAATTGACCGGTCCTATTGATAGGTCAAGTAAACCCATCTTCAGAGCCAGGAAGTAGGTTATAGTGGTAAATTTAGACAAACAGCCCTCTGTGTTTTGTGAAAAGGCTAGGCCTTAGCCCTAAGATGCAACAGTAGGCTACATGCTTTCTACCAGTACATTGTTAGCGTTGCTTTTGGCATTCTGCATCTTTTGGCATTCTGCATCTTTTGGCATTCTGCATCTTTTGGCATTCTGCATCTTTTGGCATTGTGCAACCTTTCTAGGCTATTTACTGCACTACAGTATGTGGGCTTATGTAGTCCTAGTATCTATGCCAGAGGCTGCTGAGGGGAGGACGGCTCATAATAATGTCTGGAATGGAGTCAGGGTGCTCCCCAAAGAATGTAATGTAGCACTTTGTGGGCAGGCTGCACCACTATGTAAAGAAATTAAGTAAAGATTCTATATTTTTAGGATACAGGACAGGGGGAGGGGGGCAGTGACTCAGAGATTTGTATATTTTTGAACACCTGTAACTAACTGCCATTATCTGCACACTAGAGTAAAAACTCCTATTTTAGGGTGTGGTGCCTGGCCTTAAATTGTAACAAATAAAGTTTTAAAAAATTATAAAAATAAATTTTCACTTTTATTTTTATACATAGTGATGCAGACAGCCCACAAGGTGGTGCAGCTCCACACTTACATTCTTTTGACAGAACCCTGATTCCTTTTATTCCGTTCCAGCCGTTACTATGAGCCGTCCTCCCCAATTAAGTTGCCACCGGCCGCCTGTTATCTATGCACATAGCCTAGTTCTTTGGCTTGAGTTGAGCAAATTATGAAGAGATGGTGGAAGTTAATGTTTCAATATGCTAATGTGCCTGTCATACTAACTCAATGTCATGGGCCCACAAAACGGTCAAATGTTGACGTTGCTAAGTGGTCAAATTTTCAGAATTACCGGAATGAGGTGAGAAGGCTCTGTCTGGATCTCTGTGATATTCATCCTTCGTGAATACAGATGCAGCACCACATTTACATCGCAAATATTGCTAATTAATTATTGCTCACTAGCATGCGCACACCAGAGCTATTGAGTCACCTCCGCAGCCAGCAACCATGCGTGATCGCAAACAACGGGAGGCTTAATTGTCCTCTTTTATGTAGAAACCCACACTGAATAGGCTACTCCTTCCGCTATTTCTCCACAGTCTACTGTACATTGCGTTCGCAAGCTCATTAAAATATGAATACTACTGTATTTAAAAATGTCTATTCTACTCTACTGCCACAAAATGTATTCCGCTTCAGTTTGATTACTCCGAAGCTGCTCAATCCTTCTTTTTTTCTTCAAATGAAGGCAGGATGTCAACAAGTAACCTATTAGGAAGCTGATTTGTACATAATAAACAAGGCCATTCTCAGTTGGCTCACATATTACTCTTGTCCTATTGGTTCAGGAGACTGAAGGCTGCAGCTGGTGATCTTTGTCCTATTGGTTCAGTAGACTGAAGGCTGCAGCTGGTGATCTTTGTCCTATTGGTTCAGTAGACTGAAGGCTTCAGCTGGTGATCTTTGTCCTATTGGTTCAGGAGACTGAAGGCTGCAGCTGGAGATTTTTCGCCCTATTGGTTCAGTAGACTGAAGGCTTCAGCTGGTGATCTTTGTCCTATTGGTTCAGGAGACTGAAGGCTGCAGCTGGTGATTTTTGTCATATTGGTTCAGTAGACTGAAGGCTGCAGCTGGAGATTTTGGTCCTATTGGTTCAGTAGACTGAAGGCTGCAGCTTGAGCTTTTTGTCCTAATGTTTCAGTAGACTGAAGGCTTCAGCTGGTGATCTTTGTCCTAATGCTTCAGTAGACTGAAGGCTGCAGCTGGAGCTCTTTGTCCTAATGCTTCAGTAGACTGAAGGCTGCAGCTGGAGCTCTTTGTCCTAATGCTTCAGTAGACCCTGACTGGTATTCAGATACTCTTCCATCCTGCTTCGGCCTGGAAGTTATTCTCAAACCAGCATTTTAGTGACAAGGCAGGCTCTTCATTACTGCGATTCCTTAATAGGCTAGATGGAGTGGACAGCAGGTAGCCTAGCAGTTAGAGCGTTGGTCCAGTAACCAAAAGGTTGCTGGTTTGATACCCGAGCCGACAAGGTAAGAAAAGCTGTCGCTGTGTCCTTGAGCAAAGCACTTAACCCTAACTTGCTCCAGGGGCTGACCCTGTAGGTAGGCCGTCATTGTAAATAAGAATTTGTTCTTAACTGACTTGCCCAGTTAAATAAAAATACAAAATGTAGCTAGGTAGATTTTTCAGTTTCCTTTCAGGAGTTGGTAAGTTAGAGATCCACTTTTACCTTGTAGATGGTATGGGCATTGTGTGCAATCAATTAAGTGTGTTGTGGGTTGATCAGTATTGTTTACATTGACGTGTCAGCATTGTTTACATTAATGTGTCATTAATCCGACTTCCCTATCTTGCATTGTTTGACACACTTTGGTTTCTTCCCATCGGAGCCAAAAGGTTACTTGCAGCCATTGCCTCGTAATATGTATGCAGCACTCAAGCAAATTAAACAATAAACAGCGTGCAGCACTTTAGTTATGATGACAACAGCAAATCCTGGGAGTTGGTCCACTGCCCCTATATCAAGTTGTCCATGCCACGGAAGTGAGGATGAGAGCCATCATTGACTTCCTCCTCTCGCTGAAGGTCATAAACAAATCCCACGTCAAGCACTTTCAGGAAGAGGTGAATTTCAGCTCTGTACATTTTCATAATCTCTCAAGAGAATCAGTAGCTGAAGAGAACCAGAATGCCGCCTAGACCTTAGCCTAAATCCTGGGGAAAAACTGTTACAACTACATTTTTGGACGGGTTGGCTGATATGTTGCTGCTGCTCTTTTCCCTGTTGGTCACTGACATATCGCTCCACCAGAGAGAGCAGTGATTTGTCGATAACGGCAAGGCCATTTGGAGCCTTAAAAGGGAATGGGCTTGAAGCATAGGCTTATTATGCTGTAAAGTATTTGGGGCCATAGAAAATGAATCAATAACCGGGCCCTACACTGTTCCTTTTCTCAGTGATTCATCCTCGCGCTTAAAGAAAAAGCCAATTTGTATTCTGGTTGGAGGTCGTCGCCTTCTGTGTGAGAAAGAGAAAAAAGCTTATCCGAATCTCAGTGTTAGAGTCTTATTCATGACAAAAGATACCATGGATTTGGAGGGAGAACAAAAACACCATCACTGTATTGTTGTCTTGGCCTATATGGGTGGTCATGATTACGTTTCTGATATTCTTTCTTTGTGGCCTAGCCTAAATCTTCAATTCAGTGGCTTGTTGAGAACAAGAGAAACACACACACACGTAAGCAGATAAACATGCCTCAAAAGAGGAAGGCCCATCGTAGCACATTTCACCAGAGAGATCAAATCGATACCTGAGCCCTGTATTCACCAGAGAGATCTAATCAATACCTGAGCCCTGTATTCACCAGAGAGATAAAATCGATACCTGAGCCCAGTATTCACCAGAGAGATCTAATCGATACCTGAGCCTTGTATTCACCAGAGAGGTCAAATCGAAACCTGAGCCCTGTATTCACCAGAGAGATCAAATTGATACCTGAGCCCTGTATTCACCAGAGGTCAAATCAATACCTGAGCTCTGTATTCACCAGAGAGGTCAAATCGATACCTGAGCCCTGTATTCACCAGAGGTCAAATCAATACCTGAGCTCTGTATTCACCAGAGAGGTCAAATCAATACCTGAGCTCTGTATTCACCAGAGAGATCAAATTGATACCTGAGCCCTGTATTCACCAGAGGTCAAATCAATACCTGAGCTCTGTATTCACCAGAGAGGTCAAATCGATACCTGAGCCCTGTATTCACCAGAGGTCAAATCGATACCTGAGCCCTGTATTCACCAGAGAGATCAAATCGATACATGAGCCCTGTATTCACCAGAGAGGCCAAATCGATACCTGAGCCCTGTATTCACCAGAGAGGTCAAATCGATACCTGAGCCCTGTATTCACCAGAGAGGTCAAATCGATACCTGAGCCCTGTATTCACCAGAGAGATTTGTTTTCAAATTGCACAGGAAATAAATCCTTCTCTTTTGAAATTTTCGATGGTCCCTGACTGTCTAGCTCTCATTTCGATGACTGTTAGCAAGCTGGACAGAGTAGAGACTATAAATGTAGGTCCATTGGGTTGAAGTCATTTTAATGTCGATTGAAAAATGCAGATTTTTATTTATTGATTTTTTTTTACTAAAATCTCCCCACAGGCCGCATTGAATGGGCGTATGTTTAAAACCCCTGATCTAGACTCGCACACAATCCCTTTTAGGCCTCCATGATTTCATGGCTGTATTTTCCCCAATAATTTGTAGTTCAATTGCACATGAAATGTGCTTTTAAAGATTAATGGATAGCTTGGCTTCTGAAGTATGTGATTGCTGACATAGAAATAAAATGAATAGAACGGGCTTGGAAGCTCCAACCCTGGCAATTTGACTGGTAAACTCATAGGTACACTCGCAATGGCTACTTGGTATTGTGATGCAATCATTTCCATGGTATTTTGGAATGTTCTATCAACTGATGGCTGGATTGCCATAGAAATGCAGAATGTTCATTCAAATAATGCTTACTGATAATGCTAATAATGCTAACTCCCAAGTGGCGCAGTGGTCTGCATCTAAATAAGAATTTGTTCTTAACTGACTTGCCTAGTTAAACAAAGGTTACAGTTGAGTTGACTCAATAAATCACAGCACAGATTGAAGGGTACACTTACTTCCTGGCAAGGGTAAATTCTAAATGGCTGACAGTTCGCCCATTATCTCATCATTGACTTGAATCATTCTATTTCAATGATTGCTGAAACCGCTGTGACCTTTTTCTCCTTTGCACAAAGACCGTCTGGCAGCTGCAACCGCCAGTGGAAAATGCTTGCCAAAGCCATTCCATTATGACCTTATAAGGTACTATATAAGGTAGTGCCTGTGTTTTTTTGGAGCTTGGCTTCAGTTTGCAATTAGGACCGCCCCCGTTTGTTATTCTCCTTGAAGACCTGCTTGCATTTTATTAGATGGCTTTAATAGACATTTATTGCCGCTGACAAACACAATTTAATCTCAGAAGTGAATTATCTCATAAGGAAATACAGAGGACATACAGTATATAAACACTAACCGATCGACAAAGCCAGGTGGAGACTGTAGGCCTATCACTTTCACAGAATGTCCCTCTCCAATAACAATAAGCAGTGTAAAATATTAAATAATGTGAATAGGCTTGTTGTAATAGATGATTTCCTCTCTTCCCATAGTGGTGTCCTTGAGGCTAAATAGTATGATGAGTCAGGTTGTCTGAATTGAGTTGTCCTTGTATGCTAAATACTCTGCTTATAATAGCCTCCACTACATTTAGCCTGGTGTATTCACCAATTAAATCAGCGAGTTGATGATAGGTGTTTTCAATGTCCTACTGGGATTGATCTCCTTTTGACATTATTGACCAATATGTCCAACACTAAAAAAATATTGATATGTTGTTATCAATAAACGTCACAGTAGGGTGCAGAACGTTCGATTTGCTTGCACCGCTAAAACCATCGACAACTGCGTGTTGTTTCCAAGGGAGTGTCAAATAAATGTTACAACTATTTGGTGGTAATATGATCACCTCTTGAATAGTAGTCCGAACTAATAATTTCCGATTATTCCATGGAAAACAATTGCACACATTTAGTTCTATCATCAAAGTTATACAGCAACTAACTGCATGCTTTTCATGACCAGTAAACATCAATTGATCATGCGTTTTCAGATATGTGCTAGCTAAGCAAACATTGACAAGTATTTGAGTCAAAACTCGTCCTGGTAAAGATGTCTGACTCGTGTCATCACCAGATGGCAAGCAAATCAAACAATATTTGGAGATTAGTATCTAGTTTATCCCCTGAAAGTTGATGTGATCTGTCATTAGCTAGCTAGCCAATTTGACGTGGTCCATCACGAGTAGCCTATCAAATGTCTGTCATTTGTGATTAAACATTCTTAAAAACAATGTTCAAAAGGGGATATGATACCTAACTTAGGTATGTTGGTTGGAGAGAAAAAAAAGTACATAATTTACAACTGGGTTTAGCCAACTGTACAAAGTTTCTAGGTACCGGTAGCTTGCAAACATGATCAGCAAGCTAGCAAACATTACATGGGCAAATGCGTCCTTCTGTTGCTTGCCAGACAGAGCTCATCAAGGATGAAAAATTAACCAGGTATACTTTTTACTTTTATACCACTTAAATATCCAATTAATGGTGGCCAATATTGATAGATAGAGGTGTAATCCAGTTGAATTTCTGCACTGTGATGCATTGGAGCAAAGTGCGCTTGCCCCCCAGCTGGATATCGGTCTAGCATTCAAAAGCCCCGGTACAAATCATCTCCCAGCTTTAACTCCCATAAGAATCAGTGTCCTTGCTAGAGGAGAAGCAGCCCAGCTCAGCAATCTAATCTAAGGGGTTTCGGCATGTATCATGCACTGCACTGTCAGGCTATGTGTGGCAGATCACATACTGAATACTTCAATAAAATGAAATCCAGGAAATGAAAGTAATGTATATCACAAACACTGTTTTCCCAATTCAATATAGCCAATGAAGGCCTTTGTTCATTAAGCTGTTCAAAAAATCTTAAAAAATCTCCAAACAATAATGTCGATCTGACCTTTTGAATTTAGCCGACTCACATTAGCCTACAATTAATTGGCCCTAATCCCTCAAGGAAAGGAGTAAAATATTGAATATTGAAAAGCAATCGTTGTTTTACAGCTTTGTTGATTGCTTTTGTGTTTCACAAGGGAACCATAGCTGTATCCTTTGTTTGTGTTGTTTCGGGATTTGATTTCACTTGGCAAGAATAGCAGTTGACATGCACCCCAAGATCAAATCACAGAAATTGTAAGAGGCAGAAATCATATAGTGATAACTCGTGTCATTTAGTTTTTTATTTAAGTGGTGTTGGAGTACTGATTCAGATGTAGGGTCATACTTTGAGCAACAGGACATTGGAGTGATTATGTGGACATTTCTTTAGCGGGAAATCAAGTCTGACATTTTTTTACTGGAAATTACAAACTTTAGTGCCTTTTTAAATCTCGAATACACTAAAAGTTTGCATTTCCTCAGCAACAAAAGAGTGATCAAATTAAGATCCTACATCTGTATATTTGTAATATACCTGAAAGCCTCCATTAGCTTGCATGAGCTCCACTGCAATTCCACAGAGACTGCCTGCCTGACATCCAGCTGAGTCAAAGTCAAAGGTATGCTTGAGGCAACTGAAAGCACAGAAGGCAGGGAAACAGACATACTGTATGTACTCAGGTACTATCAAGAAGATCCCTGTCACATCTACTCTGCTTCAGCCACCGACTCATTACTCTCACTGTCGGGGAACATAAAACAAATTCCACTAACGAGAGTTTGATCAGTGCACAGCAGGAGGACGGACAACCCGCTCACTCACGACACCTGTCCTCAATCTCAAGACGGAAAAGAACAAAGTGAACAGAGGGAGAGACGGTGGGAAAGCAATATAACCTTTGGCCTCATCCTCAAAACACACTTGGGCTTGCCTGCCCAACGCTGGTTGTCTTTTTGAAGGCTCTCTTCCTTTGATTTCAGTTTATAGTCAGTTTAATACTGTGACAGAGGCTCAACATTCCAATTCTCATTCGGACACCATTGCTTCGCAACTTGTAGTGTCACTTTGTTGGACTTTTTGGCCTCCTTTTGTAATTGCTGATGTGTCGGCTTGCTACAGTATGTCAGAGAGTGTGACAGCCAGGGTAATTCGTCTTAGCACTTATTAGGCCAAGATTGTTTTACAGTGGCACAACAGCTAGAGAAGTAGAAGAAAAGCAGTGCAGGTTATGCCTCGATACCAGCTCTGTACTCTTGAGTGACAGAGAAATTAAGGCCACAAGGGAGGCTGACGCTGCTAATTCTTTGAGCGTGATTGATGCCTTTCAGCAGGGATTTGGGATTGACAGAGGTGGCCCAGAAGGCCTTGTGTACATTATAATAGCAGAGACACCTGTTTCATTGTCAAAGCGTCGTCTGCAGTCGACATGCGGCACCACCATGGTGCGGGTGGCGTGTATAGGGGGGGGGGGCTGCGCTGCCGAACAACCTCCCCCAACATCAACAGGAAAAAGATTACTTTCAGCAGCGCACGCCTCTCGCCCGCTAATAGTGTGAATAAATCAGTGCAGAGCAGGAGGAGGTCCGCCGCAAAGTGTCTGTTCTGCCTCAGCCTGGTTTGTTTGTTTGATCCAGCGTTTGCCTCCTGCAGCTTGCATCCTGAAACCAGCACCCCTGAAAGACCTGCAGCTCTGTTTGAGATATGAGCTGAGGAGAAGTTTTGAAGGCATTGAGGGGAAGAAAGTGTTTTCTCCTTTTGCTAATGCAGAGACTGGACTTTCAAGGCATTATCCCTGTGGGGAGCCTCAGTGGCTGACCTAATTTCCATGGATCTGGCTGTTGGTTGTTTCAGCTACAGTTGAAAGCCCTCTCGCAGATTTGTTGAGCACACAACTTTATAGGCATTAAGCAACATTTTGTATTCAATCTGTTGGGTTTAGTTTAAAGTAGTCCACAGAGGCTGCTATGTAAAGGTTAACTCTGAAGGGGGTATCATCATCCTAGTAGATCACGAACACAGTATATCTGTGTAGCCTACATACAGTACTGTGGCTCCTCTGTAAGCAAATCTCCAGCTTCATCCTTTGATGAACAACTTGCTTCATGATTGAATTCTCTAGCTTCAACCTCTCCAGGCATTGGAGAGCATAGTGAACCTGTTGGGCCGGTTGTACCAGTTGGGCTTAAAAATATTTTTGGGGACTCTCTGTTTTTCCATGTATGAATCTGTTATTCAATGCGTTTCTATTGGCTAATAGCAGTAACACCTAATTCAATGCTCCATCAAATAATTTTTTATTTACTTTTTTTTTTTTTTTTTTTAAGGGATCCTTAAGTATAGTATAACCCCCTCCTCAGGCTTAGACTCTAAGGGGTTAAATGCTAGGTTGGTCGTAGCTACGCCCGACTTTGTGATCAGAGTCTACGCTACAAGTTAACATTTGTGTAAATTCATTGTTTATACATTCTGTCCGTATATTACGTTTATTGTGTACATTCTGTTTATTGTGTACATTCTGTTTATTGTGTACATTCTGTTTATTATGTACATTCTGTTTATTGTGTGTATTCTGTTAATCTATTCTATATATAGATGGCTCCTTCCGGGCCTGAAGCAGGGGTTCATTCACCTGCCTCCCTGCCTGGGTGGGTCACAGTGTGAGGGGATGATGGAATACATTATGGAACCTGGAGTGGACATGTGGCTTAGTGATGTGTGATGGATATGCTATGCTCAGAGATCTCGCTAAGCTTGCATAAAACACAATAGGCCTAGCCATTGACTTTACATGCTCCACGCACAGTAGGTCCACATCGTCCTGAAGTTTCCGTTTTGACAGAAATCGTTGGTTGTTTGTTTGGTTGTGAATAATGCCTCAATCAGATAACTATAGTAATTCAATTTGTTGAGCTAGGCCATTCTTAGCCAGGCAGTTGTTTTCCTATACCCCCATGCATTCTACAGCAATGCTGTGTGCTGCTTCAATACATTGTAATACACTCGAAACAAATCTCTGCCATAAAAGCAGGTTGTTATGAAAAGTTATTTGATGAACTAAGGAACTTGGTGAATTAAATCTTTCGGATGTTAAAGTCTTCTCCTCCACCGGCGGAGGGTGTTATTTTCCTTGTGTGTGTCATTAATTTGATGGCCTGGCCCTGTGTTTTAATGCCTTCAGGTGTCGTCACTGATTAGGGACATAAAACTAAAGCGTGGCTCTGGTGCATGCCCAGCACTCTAAGAAGCCTGCTCCGAGGAGGTGTTCCTCCATTAACCACCACGCAGACCCGTTTAACGGGGCTTCTAAGTTGTTTATTTTTAAACTGCCACTGAAGTAGTGAGTCACTGAAAAATAAACTCCCCACTTACCTGGCTTGCCACTCACCTTGGTTGCATGGTGTGTGTAGCCTATGTGTTTATGCGGTGTAGGCTATGTCTTGAGCAGTAGAGGCTCAAGACGTAGCCTTGCACTATATTAAATAGACGGAGGACAGTGGGTACATTCACTTCAATGCAAAATCCACGCTAATTGGGACGACATCCTCCAACCTATCAGAGCTCTTGCAGCATGAATTGACAGCCAGCTAGCACTGCAGTGCATAAAATGTGTTGAATAGTTGACTCACAGAGAGAGAAAGACAATAGTTTAACAGTTTTGAATAAATTAATTTCTTCAAAAATGAAGGAGAAGCAAGAGCACGAGAGAGAGAGAGCTAGCTAATTTAGCCTACTCAAACACCAGGCTCAAACAGAGAGGAATGCTATTTATGTTAGCTAGCTGGCTAAGGCTATCCAACGCTGGAAGTCTTCCAAGTCAAGGTAAGCTTTCGGTTTTATTAAAGTATTCCCACCGGGGCCTGCCGGTGCAACTGCTTGCTGTACACTGTACTGCGCGATTGTAACGGGTTTACTAACACGTTAATTCTAGCATCTATGTTGATTATGAAGTTAGATAATATGGTGACAACGATGTAGGCTGTGTGTAGGGATAAACATACCTACATTTGTCCAATAGAAATTCTTGTTCGCAACAGTTTGGACTAATTAAAAAACATTTTTTTTTTTAAATGTAACCTTTATTTTACTAGGCAAGTCAGTTAAGAACAAATTCTTATTTACAATGACGGCCTACACCAGCCAAACTCGGGCGACGCTGGGCCATTTGTGCGCCGCCCTATGGGACTCCCAATCAAGGCCGGTTGTGATATAGGCTGGATTAAAACCAGGTTGTCTGTAGTGACACCTCTAGCACTGAGATGCAGTATCTTAGACCACTGTGCCACTTGGGAGCCCATTGATTGATTGACTAATGATTACACCCTAGATCAGCTAGATGGAGGCAACAGTGTGCAAGGCGGCATTGCATGTGTCACTATCTGTCATTTTGATTTTAAAAAAGAATTCTCTCGACCTGTGCACCTACATTGTACACTTTCATTCGTAGGCTAGGTTGTTGCAACCGCATGATGGGTATAGGGAAAACTTGATTATCATGTAGTAGCCTAAACCTATAAATGTTACATTGAGCTAGGTGAATGGAATATGAATGACAGTCATCTAATATGCTGTAATAGAAATAAGGCCACGCTCATAAATGTAAAAAAATTAATAAAATGCTCCTCCTTGATCTTAAACGGCACCGACCACCACTGACCTTGAGGATATACTTTGAATGTGTGCTGTGTGTCTCGACCTATTTGTGCAGTGCTGTGTACACGTTTTTGCCTCCCTGGTTTGTCCAGTACATTCACTCCTTTGTAATCACTCGAAAAGTAGAGAGTGGGTAACACAGTTGGCTATTCCCTCTTAGCCAGGCAATGGGATTCATTTTGAGCGATCACAACTGCAGTTTTGTGATATGAATCACCAAATGGACCTCTCTCGTCTGTGAAGCTGCAAGCAGAGGCCAGGCAGCCCGGCAGATAAGTGGGCCGCCCACTGGAAATGGAGCGGGCTCTGAGGGGTATTTACCTGCTCCACTGTATTCTGCTCTGAAGGACACTACACTCGCTGAGGTAAACATACAAATAAATGACAGGAAAAAGAGGAAAAATGTATTTTCAAAAGCTTCAAAAAGGTACTTTTCCAGGTATCTCCCATTGTTGAAGGCTTTTTTTTCCTTTTCTTTCATCTCCTTTTGTCTTTGTTCTGAAAGGTAAATGCCGAAGCTGTGCGAGTTGTCTTTCCGTGTAACTTGTAATTTTTCATTACAGACAACACCTCCCACAAACGTGTACGCCCTCATTGATATGACAGAATGACAATCACAAAGTACCTCTGTGGCTTTGTGAGCAGGAGCGCATGCTCTACTAGCCTATATTTTAGCCTTCCGTTTCCCTGTCAACTGGAGCATTCCAACATTACTTCCTGTCTTCTGACCTTGTCTAACAAAGGAGGCAGTAATTTTCTTCACACAATGAAATAGATTTACCAAGTGATTGCACCACCAACTGACTAGCCTGTATGTTTGGCCATGAGAAAGAGATGCACAAAAGTAAACAGGCATTCCGACTATTTCACCCTGCAGTTTGATACAGGGTAAGTGAGTAAGCCAAACCTGTGACATGTTCTTGTGTGGATAAGAGGATGTGAAAGAAAAGAGCAACCGGTCTAGTCGTCTCCGTTAGTTTTTATATCGGTGGATTCTTTTAATCTCGTCGAAAGGACACATCCTTGGCAAGTGCATATTTCTTGATTGGGCGATTGCACGGTAAATAAAGAGAGCTAATTGTGTTGCCAGCGGTGGTGATGTGCAGCCTGACCTTATCAGAAGAGACTTTGTCTGTCTCTCTCCGTCATCCTCCCTCTGTGACTCACCCACCCTCCTCACTCCCTTGTGCCCAGGAAAGGAGTCATGGTAGGTTTCAATAACCCCTCAACCGAGAAAGGAGAGAAATACAGAGCGAGAGAAAGAGGGAGAACAAGGAAGGAAGTGAGCGGTGCCTTCCTTTTCCATCAGCTCCCCTCGCCGCCTCAGTAAACAGGTGATGCAATATAACCCCTTAAAGGACAAATAAAAAGAGGAATGAACGAAGCAGGAGAGAGAGTTATAAAAATATAAATGAGAGTTTATTGACGGCCCCTTACCAAACATCCATCAGTGGCTTTCAGAGGCGTTCTAGGGACACCGGGCGTGGAGAGCTGGAGGGCCAGGCAGGTTGATGGATCACCTACACGCCACGCCACCGTCACCACGGTGAACTCACCCTCAGAATTGATGAGTCGCAGCTCCTGTCTCTCTCCCCATCTATCTCCCCTCTATCTCCCCCTCCCTGTTCTTCAGCTCCTGTCTCTCTCTCTCCCCCCCATCTATCTCCCCCTCCCTGTTCTTCAGCTCCTGTCTCTCTCTCTCCCCCCCATCTATCTCCCCTTCCCTGTTCTTCAGCTCCAGCAGGCTCATGCCAGCTCAGCCTGCTGCTGAGGAGAGAGTGAGAGTAGGTTACTGTTGATTTAGAATTTATTTATTTTTGTAAATGTTTTTATTTATTTAATCTTTATTTACCTAGCAAGTCAGTTAAGAACAAATTCTTATTTACAATGATGGCCCAGCCCGGCCAACGCTGGACCCATTATGCTCCGCCCTATGGGACTTCCAATCACGGCCGGATGTGATACAGCCTGGAATCAAACCAGGGTCTGCAGTGACACCTCTAGCACTGAGATGTGCCTTAGACCGCTGCGCCACTCGGGAGCTCAATATGGAGGCCATTTTCATTGAAGTAAAACAAAAGTTAGAGAGTATGCCTATAGTGAAACACCTACAAGGGAATGTCCTCCGTATGGACAAGTTTTAATATTGTAGCGGACAAAGATGAGAAGAATGTTGGCGCGGCCAAATGCAGGCTACTGTGCAAGTCGCAATTCTGGTAGGATGCAATTTTGGAACTTTTATTTATTCATTTAATATTTAAAATAATTTGTTTTATCATTATTATAATTGTATATCATTGTCATTATTTTAGGTATATTTATTCATCTAAACCAGTTCTTTAAATATGAATAACCGTGTTTTGCATATTCAATTGTCCGATTTATTTCAATCTTCCCGGTCACTTGTGCGTGAGCGTGTGTACAGTATGTGTGTGCGTTTCACTTAGATTTTTCAGCAGGGGAGGAGGTCAGATTGATATTGCAGAGCACTGCACTGCCCAGCAAGGAGTTATTAGCATTTCAACCACCTCTTTGGCCTCTAACACCATAAACAGAGTAGATAGATTAGGGAGAAGAGAGAAACATTCAAGACACCTAATATTAAAGAAGATCTAAAGGAAAAAATACTGCTTAATGTGCACCGAACAAAAACTGAATTAGCAGGTGTTCCCAGCAAATGTCAGTCACCTCCCACCTCCCATCCTGGACAGGAAATTAGCACCGAGCCACAGTGCTGCTGGGACATATTATTTTCACACCTAAGCCTAACTACAGTTAATGGATGTTACTGTTTCATCAGGGAGCCACAAAGATGAAGTAATGTTTGCTATTTCATGCAGCCACAGAAAGAAGCTAAACAAATGATTTTTTATTTGAATGTTGCATTGTTTAAAGTTGAGCAATATCATTCACTCAAAGTAATGATACTGGGTGTGTAAGTATCCCTCCAGGATAATATGGTAAAGTTGGCCTCATGTATAGGACATCCAAAATCCATCAGATTAACAACTTAAACCAGCAACACAAATTATTCATCCCAGGTATTTCATTTTGACCAACCAATCGCAGTGAAATTAGATTAAATCTCATTTATTCTATTCAGGTAAGCTTAGTAGATGATAGCGGCATTGGCGTTGTTGGTTGGCTAGCAACTAAAACTTCACGTTACACATTGTTCACTTTTGGGAAAACTGATCCAGCCAGTCGGTAGCTAGCTATCGTTATTTCAAATAAAGCAAAATTAGATACTAATATGAAACTGCAATTGTAAACTATAAAGTATATAAGTACAAACCCAGTCAATGCAGTCTGGAGTTAATTTTCTCCAGGGCTATTTTTAGCTGCTGGCAGGACAGTGCTACCTGGGTTTGGAGGCTTGTGTTGCTCCAGGCTGCTGGAGCTGCTGGCAGGACAGTGCTACCTGGGTTTGGAGGCTTGTGTTGCTCCAGGCTGCTGGAGCGTCACTTATCTGCAAAGCTTATTGTTTTCCTCTGTGAATGAGGGAACTTCTGTGGAGGGAAGAACACTGAAGGTTTTTCATTCGCTTTGTAACTTCTCAAACCGCTGTGTGGTGAATGTATCTTGGACTCATATACAGAGCAAAACAGTGTTTTAATGATATATGCCTATCTACAGTCTGTGAACAATGTTTTCCTCATCAATCTACACACAATACCCTATAATACAAAACAAAAACAGGTTTTTATACATTTTTGCAAAGTTACAGTATATATATATATATATATAAAAAAAAAAACGGAAATACCTTTATTTACATACAGTTGATATAATTTTTTTTTGGTACACCTAATTCTAATTTTAGCCATTTTATGTGATGGTAAAGGTAGGGGTGTACTAACTTTTTCCCCATAAGGAAAAGGCATTTTTGTTTATTTTAATTGCATAACATTTTGTGATTTGTTAAATTGGGTAACCTTCATCTGTCAATAGTGTTGACGTGAAGATTACATATCCATCTGTCCAAATATGTAAAAAAAAAGAGAACTTTCCAGGGGGTGTACTTACTTTTTCACATGACTGTAAGTATTCAGACCTTTTGCTATGAGACTCGACATTGAGCTCAGGTGCATCCTGTTTTCATTGATCATCCTTGAGATGTTTGCATAACTTGATTGGAGTCCACCTGTGGTAAATTCAATTGATTGGACATGATTTGTCTATATAAGGTCCCACAGTTGACGGTGCATGTCAGAGTAAAAACCAAGCCATGAGGTCAAAGGAATTGTTCATAGAGCTCTGAGACAAGATTGTATCAAGGCACAGATCTGGGGAAGGGTACCAAAACATTTCTGCAGCATTGAAGGTCCCCAAAAACACAGTGGCCTCCATTATTCTTAAATGGAAGATGTTTGGAACCTCCAAGACTCTTCCTAGAGCTGGCCACCCAGCCAAACTGAGCAATCAGGGGAGAATGGTCATTCTGACAGAGCTTCAGAGTTCCTCTGTGGAGTTGGGAAAATCTTCCAGAAGGACAACCATCTCTGTAGCCCTCCACAAATCAGGCCTTTATGGTAGAGTGGCCAGACGGAAGCCACTCCTCAGTAAAAGGCACATGACAGCCCGCTTGGAGTTTACCAAAAGGCACCTAAAGACTCTCAGACCAAACAAGATTTGTTGGTCTGCTAAGGACCTCAGACTGGGGCAAACGTACACCTTCCAATAGGACAACGACCCTAAGCACACAGCCAAGACAACGCAGGAATGGCTTCGGGACAAGTCTCTGAATGTCCTTGAGTGGCCAAGCCAGAGCCCGGACTGGAACCCAATCGAACATCTCTGGAGAGACCTGAAAATAGCTGTGCAGCGACACTCCATATCCAACCAGACAGAGCATGAGAGGATCTGCAGAGAAGAATGGGAGAAACTCCCAAAATACAGGTGTGCCAAGCTTTTAGTCATACCTAAGAAGACTCAAGGCTGTAATCGCTGCCAAAGGTGCTTCAACAAAATACTGAGTAAAGGGTCTGAATACTTATGTAAATGTGATATTTCCATTTTTTGATTTTATTTATAAATTTGCAAGATTTTCTGAACCTGTTTTTGCTTGGTCATCATGGGGCATTGTGTGTAGATTGATGATGGAAAAAAATAATTTAATCCATTGTAAAATAAGGCTGTAATAAGGCTGTAAGGTAACAAAATGGGGAAAAGGTCAAGGGGTCTGAATACTTTCCGAAGGCACTGTATACTACAGTACAGTGTCAAATGAGGTACAGTATAGGCCTATAGTTTATTATATAGCCTTCGTGCAGATGATCATTTTTTTTGTGCTTTTAAATGCATGGTTAGTCATAGTTGTTTTGTTTGGTTACACTGTCCTGCAGGTATGCCAACTGGTACCTATTAACTCAGCATAATGTTATTAATTTAAGCATTCCCTCGCTTAAAAGTAAACAAACTCCACCAAACAGATTCATTTTATTCCTCTGCAATTACATGCTCTGGGCCCACCGGGACACCGTAGGGTGCCTTTTAATAATCTAAACCAGGGGTTCTTAAACTTTTTCAGCCTGGGACCCAAATTGGAAATTCTGTGCCCATATAATTGCCCTTATGCCTAAAACAAATGCAATATAAACCAAAACAAATATAACAATGAAATTAAATACCCATATAAATAGCAATTCATGTTTATTTTTCACCATTAAAAACACTCTTGCATATCAGGTTAGAACTGTTGCTGTTAAAATACAATAAATCATTTTCATTCTGAACTGGAATAAACGGTCCTAATGAGAGGTGTGTAGCTGGTTGAAGTTTAAAAAGTATGTCTATTCAGGGCTCAGCACTGAGTCTGTATCTGTACTTGTTTTATAAGCCTCAAAAAGTATCTTGCTTCAATCAGTTTATTCCAGAATAAAAAGTATTTATTTTATTTTAACTTCAACAGTTCCAACCTAGACTTGTTTTCAACAATCATTTCTACAGTAAGTTGTACACAAGGCCTGATCATGTTTCATCTTCATATGTACTGTTACTTAGGGTTGCATCAGTAGCTAGCTAACTTGCTTTGGCGAACGTTAGCTAGCTATTAGCTGTTAGCTTTCATAACGACACACAGTCTATGGCACACAGCCAAATTTCTTTTGACACACAGTCAATAACGACACAGTCTATGGCACACAGCCAAATTTCTTTTGACACACAGTCAATAACGACACACAGTCGTATGGCACACAGCCAAATTTCTTTTGACACACAGTCAATAACGACACACAGTCTATGGCACACAGCCAAATTTCTTTTGACACACAGTCAATAGCGACACACAGTCTATGGCACACAGCCAAATTTCTTTTGACACACAGTCAATAACGACACACAGTCTATGGCACACAGCCAAATTTCTTTTGACACACAGTCTATGGCACACAGCCAAATGTCTTTTGACACACAGTAAATAACGACACACAGTCGTATGGCACACAGCCAAATTTCTTTTGACACACAGTCAATAACGACACACAGTCTATGGCACACAGCCAAATTTCTTTTGACACACAGTCAATAACGACACAGTCTATGGCACACAGCCAAATTTCTTTTGACACACAGTCAATAACGACACACAGTCTATGGCACACAGCCAAATTTCTTTTGACACACAGTCAATAACGACACACAGTCTATGGCACACAGCCAAATTTCTTTTGACACACAGTCAATAACGACACACAGTCTATGGCACACAGCCAAATTTCTTTTGACACACAGTCAATAACGACACACAGTCTATGGCACACAGCCAAATTTCTTTTGACACACAGTCTATGGCACACAGCCAAATGTCTTTTGACACACAGTAAATAACGACACACAGTCGTATGGCACACAGCCAAATTTCTTTTGACACACAGTCTATGGCACACAGCCAAATTTCTTTTGACACACAGTCAATAACGACACACAGTCGTATGGCACACAGCCAAATTTCTTATCCCATGGGTTTAACCATCAGATTTATCAAAACATTTGCAGAGTATTTTATAAAATCAAATTAGTATTCTATAAATGTTCTCGATAATTATAATAGGGTTCACTTACATCAAACAGGTGCTTCACAAAATTAATTTGGATAAAGCCAATGTGCAGAACTTTAGTTACATAACAATAGGTATCTGCTTACCTGTTTTTAGAAGCCCGGGCACTTTGTGAAACACACCGTCCGACGACAGTGATGTCCAATGGGCTGGATGAATTCCAGCGAAGTTCCGCTACCAGATCACGTCGGGGTCACCAATTGTTAGATTGCGTCAATTCAAATCTGGTATTGGAACAAAAGACATCATTACTCAGTGTCTACTTTAGTCTAGTATTTTATTCATGCAAATGCTTAAATGGTAAATATGAGAGTTCGTATACGGGCTCACTGAAATACCACGCAGGGCATTCAGAGAACTGGGTGTCACATGTTTTGTTCTTCCTCAAATACTCCCGGCAGAATAGTTCCCGCTCGCTTCTGGCCTGTCAGAGTAGAGGCTGAGTGTGGTTTAGACTTACTCAGCCTATCGTTGGCGTGCAGGCTGGTCCCAGCCTCGTGACGCACTCCTATTGTCAGGCGTTGTTGTTATCTCGTAGCTTTGCAGGTGGTGTCAAGGACATGATCGTACGTTCAGTTCCAGTTGTTGCACTTTCAGTACTTAGTGGTCTCTCATGTAGCTAACTCTCTAGCCTGTGAAACATTCTTCTTGCATGCATCACTAGCCTCACTTTAATTAACCACACAGTTTCTGCTTTCTTAACTTGTACATTGAAGTAGGCCTTAATCCTTGCTCAAACATAGTTTACACAATGACAATGGCAGGTTGCATAGCAGACTTATGGTATTAATGCCTAAAACCGATAATTATACCTTACACAAGGGGATTGTTTTTATGAGAAACTCACAACTACTACTATGAGATAGTACTCCCTTATTTCTGCTTATCATCACCTGTTATAAAATGACAACAATGCCTTGATACTTGACTTACTTTTCCACTTTCGAAGCACTGTTTCCTGAAGCATTCTGCCCTGTTCTGAAATAACTCCCTGGGTTTACTGTCATGCTGTGGATGTTTGGTCAGGACCTGTCGTTTTAATTTGTTCATTTTCAGAGACTCATTACTAAGCACTTCCCACGCTCCTCGTTATTTCTCAAAGTTTGTATGAAACCAAGAGAGAGAAACTCATGGCTATATGAGCTGGGTCAGAAATTGTGGCTAGCTTGAGTCCCTTTGATGACAGCGGGGAGTGATGGCGAGTGAGAATGACAAGACAGTGGCTGCTAAACGACAGCGCTGCAGCGTGTGGGTCGCGGAGTGATCTTCAATAACACTGCAGAAAAAATATTGGTTAAACCGCGAAGCACACGGGCATCTCCCTCTCCTCTCCTCTCCTCTCCTCTCCTCTCCTCTCCCACTCCGGCAGCTGCCAAACTGAGCAGAGACACCGCTGATAAGCAGAGAGCGCACTGAAACGAGAGCGCAGTTGCACTTGGCCAAATCAATTCCAGTAATGAAACATTAACACGTCCGGTCGCGACCCATACTTTAAGAAAGGCTGGTGTAAACTAAGTCGTAACTTACTTCAGGGCCTAGCATTTCTTAAACAATCAGCATGTCCACCTCTAAAAATCAGAAAGAAATTAAATGCTGTCTTTCTTTTTTTTTGTGATTTCATTTAAGTCATTTAACACTCCAGTCCCATCACACTCTAGTCCAGCACTGAGATGTTGTTTCTCAATGGGCGGTAATCGGAGGATTAATGACAGTTATATGTCTGCCAGTCATGTTGTCGATCCCAACAGATGGTGAGGGACGAGGGACTGAACACAGGGACAGATAGGGACTGATTGGCAGTTTCATTCATTGCCGGATTGCCGTTTTAGCCCTACTCGCAGACTTCCCCCCCAGAACGATTTACCTACCAGGCCTATCTCTGCCGCATCATCAAAGTGGTTTGCAGCTGTTACGCCAGTCAGTGATGTAATCTAAGGATAACTCCCCAGTGTTTGCATTCATTCACTTTAAATCAGATCTATTGACTGAAAACCACCACAATAACAACAACGACAGGAGTCCAACCCGTTTGCAGCCTAGCGCTCCATATACAACAACACACAGTAACATGGTAATAACAATGCCGCTGGCAGGGCCTCGGGCTACGAGGCAGACAAGCTGTGTTTAGCCAGCTGTGAGTGGAAGGAGCACGGCCGAAGTGTCTCAGCAAATTATCTGTAGAAAAAGGCATCACCTACAATGATTCCTTGTTGGATGTGAGAAACGCAACCGTCAATTCTGTTTTTTAATAACAGGATCTTTCTCTCCCTGTCTCTCTGTCTCTCTCACTTTCTCTCTCTCTCTCCCTCTCTCTCTAGGTGGTGGGACCGCCGGCAGCGGGGGCTTTCCGGGAGAGGCCGGCCAAGCCCACTGCTTTTCGCAAGTTCTATGAGCGAGGAGATTTCCCCATCGCTCTGGAGCATGACACCAAGGGAAACCGCATCGCATGGAAGGTAGGTTACCACAAAGCATTCACTACTACAGCAGTCTGTTGAGACTGTACAGTATGTGTATGCTACAGTATACTGTACATTGGAGGTGAATGAGTTGAATTACCCCTGTATGCAATTCATCATGTTCATCATTAGATAAATATTATATGGTATCCCTCCAATATTGAATACCTTTATTCTAAACCTTCAGCAGGCTCTAGGCCTACAACATGTAATCACATGTACTCACACCTCCTTAAAGTGGGAGGCCACACAGTATAATAATGGTGTCAATGCTCTCCATGATACTGCATGTGATGTGTGTCAGTGTCATCTGCAATGTTATCAACAGCTATTGTGAAACACACAATATAACTTTTCCAATGGACACAGGAGGTCACAGTAGGTCATTGTTGAATATAGCCGTGAGGACAAAAGTCCAGACAGACATGTCTCAGCATGTCTTTCAAAGTCTGAGTCTGTATATGTACCTGCAGTCAGAAAGTCTCAATTGTGCAGTGTTTAACACGTCATGTGGGCCCAGCAGTAAGATTACTCCTTCTAATAGTAACCACACTGGTTTATTTAAGCAATAAGGCCCAGTGGGGGGGGGGGGGGTTATATGGCTAATATACCATGGCTAAGGGCTCTTCTTAAGCATGATGCAGCCGTGGGTTGTATTCAGACCCCTTCACTTTTTCAACATTTTGTTATGTTACTGCCTTATTCTAAAATGGATTACATAAAAATCATTATCAATCTACACACAATACCCCATAAAGACAAAGCAAAAACAGGTTTTTAGACATTTTTACAAATGTATTAAAAATAAATGTACATAAGTATTCAGACCCTTTGCTATGAGACTCGACATTGAGCTCAGGTGCATCCTGTTTCCATTGATCATCCTTGAGATGTTTCTACAACTTGATTGGAGTCCACCTTTGGTAAATTAAATTGATTGGACATGATTTAGAAAGGCACACACCTGTTTATACAAGGTCCCACAGTTGACAGTGCATGTCAGAGCAAAAACCAATCCATGAGGTCAAGGAATTGTCTGTAGAGCTCCGAGACAGGATTGTTTAGAGGCTCTTTGAACTCTTTGGCCTGAATGTCAATCATCACGTCTGGATGACTAGCCTGCCTTATCACCAGTAGGACTGCTTTGCTGGATTATACTATAGCTTACTGACGGATCAATGAGGTAAGATACCAATATCCATGTAAACAAACTATTTGTTTTTACCAGAGTGGCATTGTTTTTTGGGACAGGCATGGTCCTCAGAGGTGTCAATATGATTTGTTAGACCTTTTTATATGGCTAAGCCATGACAACTTTTTTTTTCTTCTTTTGCTCCCGCACACAAGCCTAAGATCACCAAGCGCAATGCCAAGCGTCAACTGGACTCTGAAGCAGTGGAAACGCGTTCCCTGGGCTAATGAATCACGCTTCAGCATCTGGCAGTCCGATGGACAAATCTTGGTTTGGCGGATGCCAGGAAAACACTACCTTCCCTAATGCATAATGCCAACTATAAAGTTTGGTGGAGGAGAAATATTGGTCTGGGGCTGTTTTTCATGGTTCGGGCTAGGCCCCTTAGTTCCAGTGAAGGGAAAGCTTAACTCGACAACATACAATGACATTCTAGATGATTCTGTGCTTCCAAATCAGTTTGGGGAAGGCCCTTTCCTGTTTCAGCATGACAATGCCCCCGGGCACAAAGCGAGGTCCATACAGAAATGGTTTGTCGAGATCGGTGTGGAAGAACTTGACTGGCCCAACCCCATCGAACACCTTTGGGATGAATTGGAACGCCGACTGCAAGTCAGGCTTAATCGCCCAACATCAGTGCCTAATGTTCTTGTGGCTGAATGGAAGCAAGTCCCTGCAGCAATTTTCCAACATCTAGTGGAAAGCCTTCCCAGAAGAGTGGAGGTTGTTATAGCAGCAAAGTGGGGACCAACTCCATATTAATGCCCATGATTTCGGAATGATTTTCGGAATGTTCGACGAGCAGGTGACCACATATTGGCCATATACCTCAAACCCAGAGGTCCCTTATTGTTATAAACTGGTTACCGCATTCAAACCACCCAGTTTATAATATAACCTCACAGCGCTGCAAGGTATTCCACAACTTCTAACGCCCCAATATTGGCTTTCTTTGTGCTCTTATGAAAAAGCAAAACAGGAATCGTTGTATGAAATTGTTTGCTGTCATACTTAATGCAGCTGTTATGCCTTTGATTTCACCCGCGCACACGTCTTACTAATGTCTTCTAATTCTCCTTGTCTGACTGTTTCATTGCTCCCCCACTGTGAGTGTTTGTGTGAGAACATCTCAGAGGGATGACTGTTCATGTGTGTATAACCTACAGCAGGTAGGCCAGTCAAGCATTTGTCTAGTTCTAAACTAGCGTGTGTTGGGGCTCTAAACTAGCGTGTGTTGGGGCTCTAAACTAGCGTGTGTTGGGGTTCTAAACTAGCGTGTGTTGGGGTTCTAAACTAGCGTGTGATGGGGTTCTAAACTAGCGTGTGATGGGGTTCTAAACTAGCGTGTGTTGGGGTTCTAAACTAGCGTGTGTTGGGGTTCTAAACTAGCGTGTGTTGGGGTTCTAAACTAGCGTGTGCTGGGGTTCTAAACTAGCGTGTGATCTGCACATCCGTTTGGGTAGAATAACAATAAAAACATTTTGTCAGTGTTTTTATCCTCTCCTCGTCTACTTTTAAAATCCCTCCAAACAAAGTAGTCGGGCAGTGGAGTGGTTGGGTAGTGGAGTGGTTGGGTAGTGGAGTGGTTGGGTAGTGGAGGTTCAACGCTGGGGCTCTGGATCAATCTTAGCTGGAGAGTTGGCTATAGGACCAAAAAAGAACATGGGGAAGAGAGCAGGAAAATACAAATAAATGGTATTGATTTAGTTTGGCTTAAGGTGCACGAACCCAGTGTGTGTTAACTGCATTTGTGTGATTGTAGAGTGTATGTGCCTGAGGTCAAGAGTTCAAAGTCCCTGCCCCCACAAAGATGGGCTCTGTGTTTTTGTCTACGTATGTGAGAGAGGGAGCAGGAAAGTGGCAAATGTCCTCGCGATGGCATGCCTCTCAAATTGACCGTGAAATAACCACAAACAGCATGTTTACTGAAATAAGTCAGTTGAATAAATATCAGTGGTTACATACAGGTGTCCTATTCAGTATGATTTAGTCACCACCCCCTGCAGCACCACACTTTGGGGAGAAAGTCTCCTTTGCTCGCCTCCCCTTTTCTCTTCTCTGCTCTCCTGCTGTCATCCCCTTCTCTGTGCAGTAGGGAGCAGCAGCACATGGCTCTTCCTCCTCTACGCTCCTACTCAATCTGTCTCTCATGTCTTTCACAATCCCCCCCATCTCCCACTCTACTTCCTAATCACATTTCTGAATAAAGCAAAACTTGCCTGATCCTTTTGGGACTTTGTTCAATTTGCCTAAACAACGCAGAATTAAAGTACAGCAGCCTTCCTGTCCAGTCATGATCAGAGGAGAAAATAACAGGGATTACTTTCCCCAGTAATATACTGAACAAAAAAACATGTTAAGTGTTGGTCCCATGTTTCATGAACTGAAATAAAAGATCCCAGAAATGTTCCAAATGCACAAAAAGCTTATTTCTCTCAAATGTAGTGACAATTTCTCTTTTGCCATGATAATCCATCCACCTAACAGTTATGGCATATCAAGAAGCTGATTAAACAACATGATCATTACACAGGTGCACCTTGTGCTGGGGACAGTAAAAGGCCACTCTAAAATGTGCAGTTTTCTCACACAACACCATGCCACAGATTCCTCAAGTTTTGAGGGAGCGTGCAATTGGCATGCAGACGGCTGGAATGCCCACCAGAGCTGTTGCCAGAGATGTTAATGTTAATTTCTCTACCATAAGCCGGATTTGTCCGAACAGCCTCATAACCGCAGACCACATGAAACCACGCCAGCCCAGGACCTCCACATCCGACTTCTTCACCTGCGGGATCGTCTGAGACCAGCCACCCAGACATCTGATGAAACTGAGGAGTATTTCTGTCTGTAATAAAGCCCTTTTGTGGCAAAAAAACGGGGCCTTGCTCCCCAGTGGGTAGGCCTATGCCCTCCCAGGCCCACCCATGGCTGAACCCCTGCCCAGTCATGTGTAATCCATAGATTAGGGCCTAATGCATTTATTATATGAACTGTAACTCAGTAACATTTTTGCATGTTGCGTTTGATATTTTTGTTCAGTATAGTTATCAGCAAGGGATCATATTTTTGTTATCCTGATGGGTGGCGTGTTTTTGTTTCTAAACAGGAGAGAGATAGAGAGACAGAGAATTAGTGTGTGTGTGTGTGTGTGTGCGCACATGGCATGCATGCACGAGTGTATGTGTCTGTGTGAATCTTTGTTTGTATATGTGTGTGTGTTTGTAGTAGAGAGAATACTAGGCATTATAAATGTCGAGGGCAAATTTAAAGAGGCAAGGTTGTTTTTCCAAGTAGATAATTTGCCTCTGGCTCTACACTACAGCTGTAAAAGCTCAGTGCTGTAATGTGGCTCACGCAGGTACAAGCTTTACACTATGAGGAACATGTGTTGCAGACAGATAAGAGGTGAAGTGGGAGTCTCTCTCTCCCCGTGTCTGGCCCCCTGTCATGACGTTGGAGGTTGGAAGCCAACGTCCTGACCGCCTGGAACAGTTACTCAAAGCACTCCACTGCGGAGAGCTCTGCAATCAGGAGACATGGCAGCCGTTTTGGCTCTCAGTTATAATGGATGAGATGAGAGGATGTCTGTTTCCCCTGCCTCCTCATTCAGAAGGTTAGCCTAGCGCTCTTCAAATGCAGCCTCCAGCCCACCAGACTGAGACAAACCTCCAGACCCCCAAACACTCCTGTTTTATTTCATTACAGCGTCCCTTATCTACTTTATCCTCTGCATCTCTCTGGCATCCCCAACGTAGCACGTCCATATGTATATAGGCCTAATTCATTCCTTACTTAGATTTGTGTGTATTGGATATACAGTTGAAGTCGGAGGTTTACATACACTTAGGTTGAAGTAATTAAAACTCATTGTACCTGTATGTATTTAAAGGCCTACCTTCAAACTCAGTGCCTCTTCACTCGACATCATGGAAAAATCAAAAGAAATCAGTCAAGACCTGGTCTGATGAAACAAAAATAGAACTGTTTGGCCATAATGACCATCGTTATGTTTGGAGGAAAAAGGGGGATGATTGCAAGCCGAAGAACACCATCCCAACCGTGAAGCACGGGGGAGGCAGCATCATGTTGTGGGTGTGCTTTGCTGCAGGAGGGACTGGTGCACTTCACAAAATAGATGGCATCATGAGGAAAGAAAATGATGTGGATATATTGAAGCAACATCTCAAGACATCAGTCAGGAAGTTAAAGCTTGGTCGCAAATGGGTCTTCCAAATGGACAATGACCCCAAGCATACTTCCACAGTTGTGGCAAAATGGCTTAAGGACAACAAAGTCAAGGTATTGGAGTGGCCATTACAAAGCCCTGACCACAATCCTATAGAAAATGTGTGGGCATAACTGAAAAAGCGTGTGCGAGCAAGGAGGCCTACAAACCTGACTCAGTTACACCAGTTCTGTCAGGAGGAATGGGCCAAAATTCACTTGTTGTGGGTAGCTTGTGGAAGGCTACCTGAAATGTTTGACCCAAGTTCAACAATTTAAAGGCAATGCTACCAAATACTAATTGAGTGTATGTAAACTTCTGACCCACTTAAAATTAAGTGGTGACCCTAACTGACTTACATTTTTACTAGGATTAAGTGTCAAGAATTGTGAAAAACTGAGTTTAAATGTATTTGGCTAAGGTGTATGTAAACTTAACTGATATTACTGTTAGATATTACTGCACTGTCGGAACTAGAAGCACAAGCGTTTCGCTACACCCATCTGCTAAACGTGTATGTGACCAATAAAATGTTATTTGATTTGATTTGGACTGCTTCATTGACAATGAATGACTTCCGACGGAACGCAAAGAGTTTAATGCATCTGGTGGACATGCATCCTTTTTGTCCTTTTTATAGAGTCAGGTGGCTGAGCGGGGAGGCATTTCATAAGAATATCAATGCAAACCTGATTCCTGACCGCAAAACGCCCCAGCTCGGGTAGGGATTAGTGAGATGTGAGGGGGACAATCAATTAATCTGATCAAGCGCTTAGGAAATGGAGTGCGTAAGCGTTCCTAGGGGATGGATATCCATCTCCTTGGGATGATTGAATTACGCGCCGAGCGAATGGGGAGGAGGGAGGGAGAGAGGGAGGGGTGACTGGGAAAGAGAGAACATGTGTGTGGAGAGTGATTGAGTGAGTGACTGTGTACAGTTTTAAAGGGGAATGACTGGGGGTGAGGTCATTGCAGACACCTGCATTTTTTGTTTTCCATCTGCCAATTTCCATTTTTATGTGTCGTACCTTATGGCTGATGGCGCTCTCTTTTGACAGCTATATTGCATCGCCAGGAGTTCATTTGGGATCTAGTGCCATCCTTTCCTTTTTGTCATTTACTAATAGGCCGATGCAATATGTTAAAGGTTAAACATAGAGTGCAGGCGTGGAGTGGATTTGTATTGACAGCCCCTGTGTTTTCATTGATTATTAATTGTTTCTCATCTAAATTGCTGATGTTCTATACAGTACCTTGAACATAATGGCGTTATTGGCATAGAACAGTTGGTCTTGTATCCCTTTGTATGGAATCATTCTGGGTGACGGCGCTGAGTTATATGAAAGCACACACACTTTAGTCCAAAGTAAACCAATATTCTGTAGAGGACAATGCTAGATTTTTAAAAGGTTATAGTTCTTGAAAACTCTATACATACAGTGCATTTGTAAAGTATTCAAACCCCTTGACTTTTTCCACATTTTGTTACGTTAGAGCCTTATTCATCAATTTACACACAATACTCTATAATGTCAAAGCAAAAACAGGTTTTAGAAATATTTGCAAATGTATTGAAAATAAAAAACAGAAATATCACATTTACATAAGTATTCAGACCCTTTACTCAGTACTTTGGTGAAGCACCTTTGGCAGCGATTACAGCCTTGAGTCTTCTTGGGTATGACACTACAAGCTTGGCACACCTGTATTTGGGGAGTTTCTCCCATTCTTCTCTGCATATCCTCTCAAGCTCTGTCAGGGTGTATGGGCTTTGACTGGGCCAGTCAAGGACGTTAAGAGACTTGTCCTGAAGCCACTCCTGCGTTGACTTGGCTGTGTCCTTAGGGTCGTTGTCCTATTGGAAGGTTAACCTTCACCCCAGTCTGAGGTCTTGAGCACTCTGGAACAGGTTTTCATCAAGGTTCTCTCTATACTTTGCTTCATTAATCTTTCCCTTGACCCTGGCTAGTCTCGCAGTCCCTGCCGCTGAAAAACATCCCTACAGCATGATGCTGCCACCACCATGCTTCACCGTAGGGATGGTGCCAGGTTTCCTCCAGATGTGACAATTGGCATTCAGGTCAAATAGTTCAATCTTGGTTTCATCAGACCAAAGAACTCCAAGCGTGCTGTCATGTGCCTTTTACTGAGGAGTGGCTTCCGTCTGGCCACTCTATCATAAAGGCCTGATTGGTGGAGTGCTGCAGAGATCGTTGTCCTTCTGGAAGGTTCTCCCATCTCCACAGAGGAACTCTGGAACTCTGTCAGAGTGACCATCGGGTTCTTGGTCACCTCCCTGACCAAAGCCCTTCTTTCCCGATTGCTCAGTTTGGCCTGGCGGCCAGCTCTAGGAAGAGTCTTCCATTTAAGAATGATAGAGGCCACTGTGTTATTGGGGACCTCCAATGCCGCAGAAATGCTTCGACACAATCCTGTCTCAGAGCTCTACGGACGATTCCTTCGACCTCATGGCTTGGTTTTTGTTCTGACATGCACTGTCAACTGTGGGACCTTATATAGACAGGTGAGTGCCTTTCCAAAATGTACAATCAACTGAATTTACCACAGGTGGACTCCAATCAAGTTGTAGAAACATCTCAAGGATGATCAATGAAAACAGGATGAGCTCAATTTCAAGTCTCATAGCAAAGTGTCTGAATACTTATGAAAATTATTTATGTTTTAAACAAATAATTTAATCGATTTTAGAATAAGGCTGTAACGTAACAAAATATGGAAAATGTCCTTGTCTCGTTCCACTTGGTGCAGATATACCTTCCCTTGACCATGTAATGAGACCTTTAGTAAGCAAATATCTGAAAATACAGGATATAATGGGGTTAACCATAGCGCACTCGCTCACTGAGACTCACTAAGAGCTTTGCACTCTGTGGGGATAGTTTTGTGTTTAAGGAAAAAATGAAACACAATAAGAGAGAAAAAGGGGGGATTACTGTACTGTATGAACATGCCCCTCGAGGCTCAGGGAGAGAAGAAGAGAGAAAGGAGGATTATAAGTGGAAAAGCTCTTCTGTTTTTTTTTACAAGACAGGAGAGAGAAGTCCTCAAAATAACAACTGCACAACAGCATCAAGGCCTGCGCCTCCCTGCCTGGCTGTCTCCCTGCCTGTCTGTCTCCTTGCCTGCCTGTCTCCCTGCCTGCTTATCTCCCAGCTTGCCTGGCTCTCTCCCTGCCTGTCTCCCTGCCTGCCTGCCTGCCTGCCTGTCTCACTACCTGCCTGCATTTCTCCCTGCTTGCCTGTCTCCCTGCCTGCCTGTCTCACTGCCTGCCTGTCTCCCTGCCTGCCTGTCTCCCTGCCTGCCTGTCTCCCTGCCTGCCTGTCTCACTGCCTGCCAGTCTCCCTCCCTGCATGTCTCCCTCCTGCCTGCTTGTCTCACTCCCGGCCTGCCTTTCTCCCTGCTTGCCTTTTTAAGGCTGAACAATTAATCCAATTCTTTGAGCGTCTGGCCCAGGGTTTAACTGTCGTGTCAATGGTTTTAAAATTCATACAGTCCTCCTCGTGTGAAAGTCATGCTCATCAATCAGAAGTGGCCCAAGGTGACTGCGTATACGCCTACCAACAACAAACGTGAAACCCAAGAAAAACGTCACGTTCGTGGTGCGGAAAGATGGCATCCGCTGAGTTGGATTTAGTCCCGAAAAAAAGCAGCACTTCGGTGGTGTGGCAGTACTTTGGAGTTGAGACCACAGATGTGCATCAAAATAAGGTATTGTGCAAGGCTTGTCGTGGAACAGTCGCAACATCACGAGGCAACACCACAAACCTTTATCAGCACTTGAAAAAGCACTGCAGGCAGCTGTGTAACGAGTGTACGGCCAAAAAGTCAAGTGGTGATTCTCTAGCCCAGTCTGAGTCTTGTTGGCCTAAACAAACTACTATTTCAGAGTTGTTTGCGACTGTAACTCCTTATGGAAGGGGTTCACGAAGGCACCGTGAGGTAAGGAACGCCATAACGTACTACCTCGCTAAAGACACGGTGTCCTTTAACACCGTGACCAAAGATGGGTTTCAAAACCTCATCCTAACGCTGGATTAAAGATATTCAATTTCTTCCCGCACATACTTCAGTCAAGTTGCCCTCCCAGAACTGTATGCGGAATATAGGGAAAAAGTTGAGACGGAGCTGAAAAATGTGGAGTATTACCCCACAACAACCGATTTGTGGTCAAGCAGGATGACCAAGCCGTACCTAAGTCTCACCGTACACTTCATAAATTATGACTTTCAGTTGAAGAGTCGCTGCCTGCAAACGGCATACTTTCCTGTTGACCACACAGGAGAGAGTATTGCCCATGGACTCAGAGAGTCGTTGTCCAGCTGGGGTCTGAAAGAAGAGGGCCAGATGTGCATCACCACTGATAATGGATCAAACATTATCAAAGCTGTTAAACTAAATCAATGGACCAGGCTTCAGTGTTTTGGCCAACGGCTGCATCTTGCGATTGGTAAGTCTCTCTCTCTCTCTCTCTCTCTCTCTCTCTCTCTCTCTCTCTCTCATTTTGTCTTTTAGATATTATTGTTTGAAAGCACTTTGAGATACATTGTTTGTATGATAAGTTCTATATAAATAGGAATTATTATTATTTAATGTATTATTAATAATAATAACCTGCTTTACGATTTATTTGTTTAACTTATTGTGGTTGATTGTATTGCTTTCTGTGAAGCACCTTGTGCTCTTGCTAGAAAAGTTTATCATTGCTATTGTTGTTATTACATTTCCAGTCTGAAAAATGCAATACTGTACCTTCGACAATTAATGTTTCGCTTCATGATTATAATTTTTTTTCTTCAGAAAATTCAGTGAAAGACGACCCAAAAGTAAAACGGGCAAAAGGACTTTGCAAACAGTTGGTTGGCCATTTCTGGCACAGTTGGAAAAAGAAGACCCGACTGAGTAAGGCACAGCAAGAGTTAAATCTGCCGTAGCACTCGTTGATTACAGAGTGTCAAACAAGATGGGCCTCAAGGCAGAGGATGATTGGGAGGGAGTTGGAGCAGAAAAGTGCCTTGTCTCAGGTCCTGTATGAAGACAGGAAGACGGGTCACCTGGTCCCCACTTTGCAGGACACAGATGTCCTTGAATCAATGAACAACACCCTGCGTCCTCTCCAGGAGTTTACAGATGCCTTCTCTGGTGAAGAGTATGTAAGCGTGTAATACCTGAAGCCAGTCCTGCATCTCCTGAGAACATCAACTTTGGCTGTAAATGTCAAGGACACACCCCTTACCAAGGAAATAAAGTCAAGAGCCCTTGGCTACATGGAGGATAAATACAGTGACGCAGCCACACAGCAGCTTCTGGACATCACTTCATTCCTTGATCCAAGATTCAAGATTAACTACATAAGCGCAGAGAATGTCCCAGACATCAAAGCATGAGTGAAGATTGAAATTGAACTGGTAGCACCGAAAGGTAACTTGTCTTGTTTTTATGTGCACTTGAGTGAATACAAGATGCCACATGCAATATACGTTATTGTATTTTGATTATTGATTATCATTTTTTTTTATAGTTACATAAAATGCCGAATTGCTCAAAATTACATCACATTGCAAAACTTAACAGCTCTCGTCTCTGTTTTGAAGGAGAAGAGGGCTCGTGTCAGCACCACAGACACTGTGCTTCAAAGTGCAGCAGGGGCAGAGCCATCCACTGTGAAGAAGGGAAAGCGGTCATTGGGCAGCTTCTTTAAGAACAGCCCTGTGCCCTCTGCTTCATCCTCTGTGCAGTTGGAGGATGCCATGGAAGCTGAGCTGAACAGCTACCTGATGACTCCTACCATTGATGGAGAGGAAGATCCCCTGGCCTGGTGGAAGTTACACAATGTTATTTTTTTATATATATTTTTTTAATTTCACCTTTATTTAACCAGGTAGGCCAGTTCAGAACAAGTTTTCATTTACAACTGCGACCTGGCCAAGACAAAGCAAAGCAGTGAGACAAAAACAACAACACAGAGTTACACATGGGATAAACAAACAAACAGTCAATAACACAATAGAAAATAGATGTACAGTGTGTGCAAATGTAGTAAGATTAGGAAGGTAGGGCAATAAATAGGCCATAGTGGCGAAATAATTACAAATTAGCATTAACACTGGAATGATAGCTGTGCAGATGATGATGTGCAAATAGAGATACTGGAGTACAAATGAGCAAAAATAATAAATATGGGGATGAGGTAGTTGGGCAGGCTATTTACAGATGGGCTGTATAAAGGTGCAGTGATCAGAAAGCTGCTCTGACAGCTGATGCTTAAAGTTATTGAGGGAGATGGTAGTCTCCAGCTTCAAAGATTTTTGCAATTCGTTCCAGTTATTGGCAGCAGAGACCTGGAAGGAATGGCGGCCTAAGGAGGTGTTGGCTTTGGGGATGACCGATGAAATATACCTGCTGGAGTGCATGCTACGGGTGGGTGTTGCTCTGGTGACCAGTGAGCTGAGATAAGGCAGGGATTTACCTAGTAAAGACTTGTAGATGACCTGGAGATAGTGGGTTTGGCGACAAATATGTAGTGAGGGCCAGCCAACGAGATCGTACAGGTCGCAGTGTTGGGTAGTATATGGGGTAAGAAAACGGATGGCACTGTGATAGACTACATCCAATTTGCTGAGTAGAGTGTTGGAGGCTATTTTGTAAATTACATCGCCGAAGTCAAGGATCGGTAGGATAGTCAGTTTTACGAGGGCATGTTCGGCAGCATGAGTGAAGGAGGCTTTGTTGCGAAATAGGAAGCCGATTTGAGATTTAATTTTGGATTGGAGATGCCTAATGTGAGTCTGGAAGGAGAGTTTACAGTCTAACCAGACGCCGAGGTATTTGTAGGTGTCCACATATTCTATGTCAGACCCGTCGAGAGTAGTGATGATAGTCCGGTGGGCGGGTGTGGGCAGCGTTCGATTGAAAAGCATGCATTTAGTTTTACTAGCATTTAAGAGCAGTTGGGGGCCACAGAAGCAGTGTTGTATGGCATTGAAGCTTGTTTGGAGGTTTGTTAACACAGTGTCCAAAGAGGGGCCAGATGTATACAGAATGGTGTCGTCTGCGTAGAGATGGATCAGAGAGTCACCAGCAGCAAGAGCGACATCATTGATATATATAGAGAATAGAGTCGGCCCAAGAATTTAACCCTGTGTCACCCCCATAGAGACTGCCAGAGGACCGGACAACAGGCCCTCCGATTTGACACACTGAACTCTATCTGAGAAGTAGTTGGAGAACCAGACAAGGCAGTCATTTGAGAAACCAAGGCTGTTGAGTCTGCCAATAAGAATGCGGTGATTGACAGAGTCGAAAGCCTAGGTGTAGTACTGGGGGCTACAGGACCTGGGTTCACCTCAACATCACCAGAGGAACAGAGGAGGAGTAGGATAAGGGTACGGCTAAAGGCTTTAAGAACTGGTCGTCTAGTGTGTTGGATACAGAGATTAAAAGGAGCAGATTTCTGGGCGCGGTAGAATAGATTGATGGCATAATGTACAGACAGGGATATGGTAGGATGAGAATTCAGTCTGGGGTAAACCTAGGCGTTGGGTAATGATGAGAGAGGTTGCATCTCTGTAGACACCAGTTAAGCCAGGTGAGGTCTCCGCCTGTGTGTGGGGGGGGTGGGACAAAGGAGCTATCTGAGGCATGTTGATCGGGACTGGGGGCGCTACAATGGAATAGAACGATAAGGAATAACCTAAACAGCAGCAGGCAAGGCATATTGAAATGAGAAAGAGGCATAAAACAAACACAGTTAATCAAGAGACCTAAGACAAACCGGTAAATGGCGCTGAATAGACGTGAGAAAATGTTGAGAAAAAGTTGAGCCACACACAAGACCTGAGTTCTAATCTGAGGTTTAACAGATAAACAGAATGAGGTACAGTGTAAGGGAACAGTCCAGCAGGCAACAGCTATGTAGCCGAGTGATCATAAGGTCCGATGAGCAGCAAAGAGGTGAGCCAGGGAGCAGTTCAGTGGACGCTGCACTAGGCGAGTGGGAGGCACGGAGTTCAGAATGCTAGTGGGCCGGGTCTAGCAGATGGATCTTGCAAGCCAGTTGTAGCGTCAGCGTTCATGTCTGAAACCAGGTTGACATGTTGGTTTTCTTGACAAAACATCTGTAAAGAACACAACGAGTATTGTGAAGAGTAGAGACGTAAGGGAAGCAAGTTATAAGACTTCTGTTGTTTGGAGTAATTAAGATTTTATTTGTTCTGCACTTTATCCTATAGTGGCAGCCTTTGTGGAAGTTTTTTTTTTAAATGTTGGTTATTATTTAGTGATCGCTTTTTTGATAATATCAGTAAATAATGTTCTATTGATTACAGAAAAGTCCTATTACTTTCTTATTGGAATCTTTAAAAAAATATATTATTATATCTTTATTTATTTAACTTAACAATTGCTACCTTTGATTGTTCTAATTCAATTAAAATGTTTTAATAAATACATGTTGGAAGCAATTCATATATGGTATCATGTGGCAACGCTCCATCACATGTTTTAAATCTATTACACAGTGAATATTGAACTGAAGCTTGACAAAAAAAATGTAATCACAAATCAAATCGCAATATCTGTCAGAAAAATCGCAATTAGATATTCCCTCCCTCCCTCCCTCCCTCCCTCCTCAATCCTACTGGATCCCCACAACAATAGCTGTTCTCTGTGTCCCCATGTAAGCCCACATGTTTGTTTGTACGGCTGAGCAGTGACAAGACACCCAAATCCTCAACCGCACCCCTAAAAAAACAAGCCAATACTAATATTGACATGTTTCCACATGGGCCTGGAACATGGAAAATAAGCCCCGGAGTGTGTTGTGGTTTTTGGAACACTAGAGTAGTGAAGGCAGTGTTCCACTGGGACCCCATCCTGTTCTACTCCCCCATCCCTGAGCTCATCCTGCCCGCACCCTGGTGAGCTCAGCCTCAACCACACACAGCTGGCTCCCCCATGCAGATGGAGAAACACACACACACACACACGTGAGCAGGCACACACACACACACACTCCTTTTCTCTGTCAGTGGGGAATAGAGGAGCTCTGTACCCACATACAGACAGAAAGAGAGCAAGGGAGGGGTAGAGCCCCAGAGGGTGGGGGGACAGGACGAGCGAGACAGAGGAAGGACAGACAGGGACAGGCCCGTCTGCCAAGGCCACCGGGTGCTGTCACCCCTCCCCCGAACAAGCCGGAGATCTATTGATTGGCATTCGTGTTGCTCCAAATGGAGCCTTTAATTAACTAAATGGACCGGTTGCAGCTGCGAGCGAGCTCCTCGCCAGCATAGGGAATGAGCAGGTTAAACTCTGCAGACATCCTCTGCTATCAGTCAGGACAAACAGGACTGAGCCTGGAATGGGTCAGGGCGGGGGGGTGGGGTCTTGAGTGGTCCTCTGTCCCCTATGTCCTTCACCCGCCCACCTCCCATCATCCCATTACCTTATCACTAACCGGACCGCTGGCCGTCACTCACTCAGTCACCCCTGGGAGGTGGACGCACCTCCAAGAGACAGACTTATTTTTCTTCTGCCGGCACTATCGCTCTCTCTCTCTCTCCCTCCCCCCGCACCACTCTCATTCCTCTCCACTCATCCATTCTGTCAAAGGTTAATTGGTTTGGAAATGATTCGATTCATTCTGGACGTTAATGCTGTTATCGTGCTTTTGTTATAAAAAAAAAGAGAAAGAAAAACTACCCCACACACGCACTTAAGCTAATTTAAAATACAGAAAAAAAGGGAAAATAAATCAAATTTAATCTACTTTGACTCCTTTTTGTTTTATTACTCTGGACCGGGCCTGTCCCCACAAGCCTTTGCTTTAAATTAAAGCAGAATTTCATTACCTTGAAAGCTTTTTCTCCCCCCCTCCCTCTCTCCCTTCCCCGTCTTCTCTCCCTTCCTCCAATACTTTGAATGGATAGACGGCCCTAATGTCTTTCTTGTAACCTCAAGGTCGGCATATTTGGATCCCCAGAAGCGCTCAAGGGTCCCTGTGATTAATGCACTGTACAAAGTGTCTTGCAATTATGCAGTGGCTGATGGCTGCACAGAATGTGCACACACACACACACACACACACTTGAGCACATGCACGAATGCGTGCACACACACACACACACACACTGTGCGCGCACACACACACATTGCAGATAGAGGTGCCCCCGTCAGTGCCCTTATTGTGGATCATGTGAGAGGCATTCATATTCAAATCGAGTTACCCAGAGGCTCTCAGTCTCTCCCCACTGCCCCCCAAACTCCGTCCCCAAGGAGCTTTTATGCTCTGTTTCGTTCATTATGTCACATCTTTGCTTACTTCGCCTTTGTGCTTCCATTGCTTTCAATCTAGCTGCTTACATGTAGACCCATAAGCAGAAAACATCTCACTCTCTCCTGGCAAATAGGGATTTTCATTTTTGTAGATGCACGATAAAACGATACATTTGCCCATTTAAAATTTCAGTTAACTGGAGGGATTTTGTGTGTCCCTAGGCAGTTAGTTTGGTTTCCTTTGAATGTCATAGGAAAACTTGGAGTGTTAAGGCAATTCACAATCTTGAACCTTTATTGAACTAGGCAAGTCTGTTAAGAACAAATTCTTATTTACAATGACAACCTACCTACAGGGTCAGCCCCTGGAGCAAATTAGGGTTAAGTGCCTTGCTTAAGGACACATCAACAAGGTTTTTTACCTTGTCGGCTTGGATATTCGAACCAGCAACCTTTCCGTTGCTGGCCCAACACTCTAACCGCTAGTCTACCTGCCACCCTAAACAACCACTGTTTGTTTATCACCATAGGAAACCATAGTTTCCCTTTGAGTCATTGTCAGTTTGCGCACTTTGTGCCCTATTGATTTGTGATGCACAGGCCTCTGCACTGAACGCATCTGGTGAGCAGAAGATGCTATCTTAGCTTTTGTTCATTATTTATTTGTTTTGCCAGATATGATCAATGCTTAATTGTGTCTGGGAAACGTCCTGCAGCATATCCAGATCTTATAACACCAACATTGTTTACCTTTTATTAATTTAGTTATCAAAGCTGATCATTGAAAAAATACATTTGTCTCTGAAATGTATTGAGGTTACTTTTTACAGTTTGTTGAGTAGACCACATTGCAATTGTACTGTACTGCAGTGTTTCCTCTGGAAAATGTGTTAGCTGTGGGGGGAAAGTTAGCAGGGGTGGGGAGGTGCCCCACCTTTTTTGGGGTTTCCGGGGTCCTCCCCCCAAAACAAGTACTGAAAAGATTGGTTCTGGTGACTTTTTAAAAGGAAAAAATATATATATAAAAAAAAAATATATATATATATATTATATATATATATAATTTCCACCCCCAGAAATGAGCTCAATAACGTATTGGTAAAATTATTATAGTATACAGGATGCAATTTAAGTTTGAGTGATGTAAGAACTGCCTGGAGAGGAGGGTTAAAGGTGTTTATCCTCCCACTAGATAACACAGCCTTAGGTCCCAACACACTGAAGAGCCCCAGAATCTCCAGGTGTTGGAACCTCCGGTCTAGGCTGTCCTGGAGGCCAACAAGATATGGATCCAGGACCTAATTACAGCTCAAAACAGAAAATAAGTGATTTAATAGCTGTTTGTTTTAGTTTATCCAACACACATGATATAACATTGGTTTCTTCACAGCATTTGAAAACAAATGTTTTTACCTCCTCTCTGAACTTAGCCTAGAGCTCCCTCTCCTCACCCTCTCCTCCTCCTCTTCCTTGATGTTGAATGCTCCCAGATCCATTGGGTCATCGAGGTCGCAGTGGAGTTGGCTCAGAAATAAACACATAATGCTGTAGACTAGTACAGACTAAATATGCACAAACATGTTTAGTTCTTAGCCTAATTAAAGGCAAATTTGACTAACTATGTGGCATATTACAGTATATAGCCACGGCTTCAGTCTGTTAATTGTAAGCCACTTTGGGTCCCATCCAGATTACCGTTGGTGTGCACTTGGCCTCTCACCTCTCTCCTCCTCACCTCTCTCCTCCTCTACTCCTCTTTCTTCTCATCCTCTCTGCTCTCCTCTCTCCTTTTCTCCTTCCATCTCCCCTCCTGGCTCTCTCCTCTCCTTTCCTCTGCTCCATTCTGTCCCTCATGCGTCCACCTCACTCCCGGGATTCTGACTCTTCTCTATCTAGTAAAGTAAGCCATACGCATGTTATAAAAATAGATAGAGTTAGCTAACTAAAGAAAGTTTAATTTAATTCAGGCAGATTTGACTTTAGCTAGCTCAGTTAACGTTACCTGACACTCCTGTTCCTGCTCTCCCTTTCTCTTTCGCTGCTGTGGCTGGAAACATTTCAATAAACTCACCGGAGAGAAAAAAAAAATCTAATCGAAGACGAGATACATTTAGCTATCTTGCTTGCACTTGTTTCAGTTCAAAACGAACTAGCCAGCTAACTTGTTAGACTAGTAACGTTTAGTTAACCCTGCCACAGCTCACAGAGCTAAATAACCTTCAGAACTGTGTTGAACCCAGACAGATTATCTATTTAGCAAGATAAGCGAATGTGTTTAACAGAACTTTATTGAAACTATGCTTGGTAGAAATAGGATATTTATTTTGGTAAAAAATAATTATACCAAGCATAGTTTCAATAAAGTTCTGTAAAACACATTCACTTTTCTTGCTAAATAGATCATCTGTCTGGGTACAACACTTAAATGAACGCAGAGGACACACTGCTGTACTGTACTATAATCACTGCAGTTAAGCCTCTGCCTAATTCAGACCACCTGCAAAGTAAATTATGGGTTAAAAAAATAAGTGTACTTTAAAGCTTAGAAGACAACTTCCTGCATGCTTCAGTGGTATTTTCCTTTCCTGCCTGAAGTCCTTTTAAATAGAAACTTTTGCAGCAGACTGGAGGACTTGTGGCCATTGTAATTTAAAGGGGCAAGAGATTAAATAAAATCAGGTATCTGTCTCTGGTGGGAAGTGGAGGAAAAGTAGAAGCGTCTGGAGTCCCTCAGTAGGTAATGGGGGTGGGACTAATGGGATGTGCACCTTGGTGGATTAGTGTGTGTGCGTGGGTGTGTGTGCGTGTGTGGGTGTTTGTGTGTGTGTGGGTGTGTGTGTGTGTGTGTGTGCGTGGCTGCGTGTGGGTGTTTGTGTGGGTGTGTGTGTGTGTGTGCGTGGCTGCGTGTGGGTGTTTGTGTGGGTGTTTGTGTGGGTGTTTGTGGGTGTGTGGGTGTTTGTCTGTGGGTGTTTGTGTGTGTGTGGGTGTTTGTGTGTGGGTGTTTGTGTGTGTGTGGGTGTTTGTGTGTGGGTGTTTGTGTGGGTGTGGGTGTTTGTGTGGGTGTTTGTGTGGGTGTTTGTGTGTGTGGGTGTTTGTCTGTGGGTGTTTGTGTGTGTGTGGGTGTTTGTGTGTGTGTGTGGGTGTTTGTGTGTGTGTGTGTGTGGGTGTTTGTGTGTGGGTGTGTGGGTGTGTGGGTGTGGGTGTTTGTCTGTGGGTGTTTGTCTGTGGGTGTTTGTGTGTGTGTGTGGGTGATTGTGTGTGTGTGGGTGTTTTGTGTGTGGGTGTTTGTGTGTTTGTGCGTGTGTGGGTGTGTGGGTGTTTGTCTGTGGGTGTTTGTGTGTGTGTGGGTGTTTGTGTGGGTGTTTGTGTGTGTGTGGGTGTTTGTGTGTTTGTCTGTGGGTGTTTGTGTGGGTGTTTGTCTGTGTGTGTGTGTGTGTGTGTGGGTGTTTGTCTGCATCTGTGTTTATGAGTTGATTATGTGCAGTAGCAGCTCCGCCTCAGTAATCTGTTCTAGTCCGTCTAGGGACACAAGTCGTATGTGAGAGGATTGCACTAATGCAGTTATGATACAACAGTAGTCCACCTGCATTATGATGGCGGATGTCATTGTTTCTGCTCTAGTTATTAGGCCTAGCTGTGGCGGCAGGTGTTTACTGACGTTCCAATGAGTAATCTGCTTTGGTGTTCGACCACCACACCTTACATGGCTCCAGCATTTCCTTATCTCTCCCTTGTCTCCAGGCTGTCAGAGATAAGAATGTGTAAAGGGAGGGAGGTGGGCAGAGAGGGATGAAGAGGATGAGGAAGGGAGGGAGAGAAAAATAGAGTTGGGTAAAAGAAAGGTTTGAGAAAAAAGCGAAAGATGAACTAACGATAAACAGAGAGGGGAGGTGTCTGAGAGAAATGAAGAGATAGAGATAGGAAGGAGGGTTTGCTTGGCTAGTGAGTCTTCCCCTCCCGTTTTGTGGTAGATGGATCATGCAGTTGTCAGGATGTCACCTTGCCATTGTCTTGTTCCACATTAGCAACAGAGGAACCATGTGAACACTATAGAGAGCATGACTCCCTCTGGCATGGGGAAGACAGACCTTCTACAGAGGGTAGTGCATACGGCCCAGTACATCACTGGGGCCAAGCTTCCTGCCATCCAGGACCTCCATACTAGGTGGTGTCAGAGAAAGGCCCAAACATTTTTCAACGACTCCAGTCACCCAATTCACACTGCTGCTACTCGCTGTTTATCATCTATGCATAGTCACGTTACCGGTACCCCCCGTATATAGCCTCATTATTATTATTTTATTATTGTTACTTTTTTTTTTTTTTTTTTTAGTTTATTTATTTTGTTTAACTATTTATTGAACAGCAATGTTGGTTAAGGGCTTGTAAGTAAGCATTTCACGGTAAGGTCTACACCTGTTGTATTTGATTTTATTTTATTCTCACTCAGAGGAGTCGCAGAATAGTATAGAAGGTTGGGATGGGCAGATACATGGGATCCGATACGATACAGGCACCATACTTTTAGTTTGAAACGACTTGATTAGTGGAACGATTCGATGCGATTCGATGCACTAACAGTTGTTGTATGAGCACATTCATTTCCCATAATAAATTAATATCTGGTACGGATGGAGCTCAGGATCTGAGCTGGATCTGTCTGAGCTGACTTCTCTGAGCTGAGTGGACCTGTGTGTGTGTGTGTGTGTGTGTGTGTAAATTATATATTGTGTGAGCTGAGCAATGGACCAGACTGATAATCTACCGCTTTCAGATTAGGGGGGGGGCAATTAATGTTTTATCCCCCAATTTTTAATCTGAAATCCTCATCACCCATTGATTTAACTTTTCATATAGCAGATTAGAATGTTTTGAGCTAGTAATAAATCAGTATATATCTTTAGAAATTAGCTATGACATACATATCCAATTAATATAACACAGCTTGGTATTTTACCCCCGTCTCAAAAGCGAACGTTTTTGACCTTTTGGAACTTTATGGAGGAGAGCTGCTCTCTTCTCCCGTTCCGACCAGTGCGGCTTGCTAAAATTATTGCTGTCATTGTTATGAAATTACACCTTAACCTGCTCATGTAAAAATTACCAAATGTACTGACTATTTAAAGCAGAACTACCAAAACAATTTTGTATGGTGAACCTGGCAATCAAATTTTACAAACATGTGAATGCTGAAGGTGCCGCGCAGAACAGAGATAGGGTAGGCCAAGCAGCTTCGTCTCCCTCACTGTTGTTTTCTGACTTGTAGATCAATGTACACGGATAGAAGTTTGATAGGCTGAAAGAGAGGACGCATCAATACAGTAACAACAGATTAGAGGTATTTTCGGAATAAGGCAGAAAAAAAATATGACAAAAAAAACTTTAGTGAACCTGCGATTCCTAACGTTTGAATCGGTTTTCTTACCGATGCATGCGTCATTTGGATCGGTTTGGGTCCTTGTGGACCGGACCGATGCATAGTGGTGAATCGTTACATCACTAATAGAAGCTCATGATGCAGACGCACAGAATCAACGCCCTGCTTTTACCTGCAGAGGAGAAGAAAGGAACATCAGGCTATTTCTCCGGTTGATTGTAAGGTTGCGTGAGGGGGATCGTTCGAAGGGAGTTTCTTATTGAGGATTGTCGGGGGTGCCGTAGCGCCTCTAACCTTAATATCGCAATGACTTGACCCAGCACTATTGCTAAATCTAACTTATTACATGAGTGGAGCTGAGCTTCAACTCACAGAGACAACCTTTGGCAGCGATCAGGGTGTCTTCGTCAGCGCGAATCAGTCAGGCCCCAAGAACTGCTGAGATGGTGTATTTTCCCTCCTTCTTCCCCTCCTCCCCTCAGATCAGAAGATCAGCATTTTTCTCTCTGCTGTCACCCATTCACACCTCCTCCTCCTCGACAGAGACTCCCACAGCACTGGTCAGGCGGAGGCAGAGCAGTGGCGACCCCACAAAAAAAAAACACACCCCAGAAAATAAGCGAGGGGGGGGGGGGGTCTTGCCTGTTTTGTATGTTATTTTGGCATGGATACGTGTCACATATCAGTTTGCAAACAATGTAAAAAAAATATATATCATTGCGTTGATAAAGTCGCATACAAACATGTTCTCTTTTTTGTTATCTTGAGTAAGGCAGCTCCAAAATGCAGGTGTTTCAGCCTAGCTCAGTGCTTTCTGTAGTGGTGGGGCAGCCAGCGGAAAATAGGGAGCGTCGTGATTGGCTCAGTGTTCTGTCACTCATGGGGACACTACGTCACTGCCAAGCCACGTTATATCTACATTCGCTTTGATTGGACTGATCATGTCAATGTCATACTTTCAAAATCTTAGCTAGCAGTCATCATCATGAATCAGGTCGACAATCTACTGGCAAATTCTTTTTAATCCTTGTCATATGAAGAGAAATAATGAATATAAATTATTGATCAAACGTATCGTTGCTCATCGGCCATTGGACATAAACATTACACAACAAGTTGGAAATCGCAACTTCAACAATGAGTGGTTTGGAAGGAATCAGTCGTTAACTGCAAGCATTGCTAAGCAATCACTAGTCTGCTATTCAGTGGAGTGTCTAGCATTAAGGGTCTCTTTTCCAAGCTTAAAATGATAAACATTCAACTTTGGCCATGTTGGCAATGATGCATCATTGGTGCCGTGCTCAAAACAACTGTTAACTCGGAAATGCAAAATCTGACTTAAGTGAGTTCAAGACAAATGGGAACTTGAGAAAAAATTTGCTACAACTGGGAAAATAAGTTTTGAACGGTCATCCAACTCGGAATTGTAAATCCGGAACTCGGGCCTCTTTCTAGAGCTACCACCTGAAGATCACTGACATCATCATGATTCGACCTTGTTTTTTTTCCCAAGTTCCCAGTTGTCTTGAAAGCACCATAAATCCAGAGAATACCCGATTTTGATTAAAGAATTTGCCCACGAAGGACCGCCACGCCACCTTCCTGTTCAAGTGAGCATAGTACAACAAGGTGAGTCCAAAAACGTATTGTATGCTGCTGCATAAATGATGTAATATGCCAGGGAGATACAGTTGAAGTCGGAAGTTTACATACAAAAATAATTTTCCAACCACTTCACAGATTTCATGTTAACAAACTATAGTTTTAGCAAATCTACTTTCTGCATGACACATTCTTCTAACGATTGTTTACAGACAGATTATTTCACTTATAATTCACTATATCACAATTCCAGTGGGTCAGAAGTTTACATACACTAAATTGATGGTGCCTTTAAACAGCTTGGAAAATTCCAGAAAATTATGTGATGGCTTTAGAAGCTTCTGATAGGCTGATTGACATCATTTGAGTCAATGTGAGGTGTTCCTGTGGATGTATTTAAAGGCCTACCTTCAAACTCAGTGCCTCTTTGCTCGACATCATGGGAAAATCAAAAGAAATCAGGCAAGACCTCAGAAAAAGATTTGAAGACCTCCACAAGTCTGGTTCATCCTTGGGAGCACTATTTTTTTTATAATATATATTTTTTATTTTACCTTTATTTAACCAGGTAGGCCAGTTGAGAACAAGTTGTCATTTACAACTGTGACCTGGCCATTACAAAGCAAAGCAGTGCGACAAAAATAACAACACATGGGAATAAACAAACGTACAGTCAATAACACAATAGATCATCTATGTACAGTGTGTGCAAATGTAGTAAGATTAGGAAGGTAGGACAATAAATAGGCCATAGTGGTGAAATAATTACAAGTTAGCATTAACACTGGACTGATAGATGTGCAGATGATGATGTGCAAATAGAGATACTGGAGTGCAAATGAGCAAAAATAATAAATATGGGGATGAGGTGGTAGGGTGGGCTATGTACAGGTGCAGTGATCGGTAAGCTGCTCTGACAGCTGATGCTTAAAGTTATTGAGGGAGATGCTAGTCTCCAGCTTCAGTGATTTTTGCGATTCGTTCCAGTCATTGGCAGCAGAGAACTGGAAGGAATGGCGGCAAAGGAGGTGTTTGCTTTGGGGGTGACCAGTGAAATATACCTGCTGGTGCGCATGCTACGGGTGGGTGTTGCTCGGTGGCCAGCGAGCTGAGATAAGGTGGGGATTTACCTAGCAAAGACTTATAGATGACCTAGAGCCAGTGGGTTTGGCGACGAATATGTAGTGAGGGCCAGCCACGCAGGCCTACCACGTTCATCTGTACAAACAATACTACGCAAGTATAAACACCATGGGACCACGCAGCCGTCATACCGCTCAGGAAGGAGACCCGTTCTGTCTCCTAGAGATTAACGTACTTTAGTGCGAAAAGTGCAAATCAATCCCAGTAAAGGACCTTGTGAAGATGCTGGAAGAAACGGGTACAAACGTATCTCTATCCACAGTAAAACGAGTCCTATATCGACATAACCTGAAAGGCCGCTCAGCAAGGAAGAAGCCACTGCTCCAAAACCGCCATAAAAAAGCCTGACTACTGATAAATAGATGGCATCATGAGGAAGGAAAATTATGTGGATATATTGAAGCAACATCTCAAGACATCAGTCAGGAAGTTAAAGCTTGGTTGCAAATGGGTCTTCCAAATGAACAATGACCCCAAGCATACTTCCAAAGTTGTGGCAAAATGGCTTAAGGACAACAAAGTCAAGGTATTGGAGTGGCCATCACAAAGCCCTGACCTCAATCCTATAGAAAATTTGTGGGCAGAACAGAAAAAGCGTGTGCGAGCAAGGAGGCCCACACCAGTTCTGTCAGGAGGAATGGGCCAAAATTCTCCCAACTTATTGTAGGAAGCTTGCGGGAGGCTACCCGAAACGTTTGACCCAAGTTAAACAATTTAAAGGCAATGCTACCAAATACTAATTGAGTGTATGTAATCTTCTGACCCACTGGGAATGTGATGAAATAAATCAAATCTGAAATAAGTCATTCTACTATTATTCTGACATTTCACATTCTTAAAATAAAGTGGTGATCCTAACTGACCTAAAATAGGACATTTTTACTAAGATTAAATGTCAGGAATTGTGAAAAACTGAGTTTAAATGTATTTGGCTAAGGTGTATGTACGAAATTTGGCTAAGGTGTATTTAAGAAATTTCCCCCTTGGGGGTCAATAAAGTATCTATCTATCTATCCATCTATCCATCTATCCATCCATCCATCCATCCATCTATCCATCCATCCATCCATCCATCCATCCATCCATCCATCCATCCATCCATCCATCCATCCATCCATCCATCCATCCATCCATCCATCCATCCATCCATCCATCCATCCATCCATCCATCCATCCATCCATCCATCCATCCATCTATCCATCCATCTAAACTTCCGACTTCAACTGTATGTATACTGTAGCTAAGAAAGTAATTTTAAGTGTATGTTGTGTAGTAAGCTGTTAGTGTGTATCACCCATGTGCCTCACCCTAATAATTTGGTCTATTTTCACCTCTTAATTTTGCCTACTGTTCTGACTTGGTGGTGCACATGTAGCCTATAACCAGTTTTAGAGAGCTTTCATTGTTTGCTTATATGCCCCCTTTATTTATCCTACAGTTCTGACTTGGTGTACAGGGAGAACACTAAGAATGACCCATGTTTGGAATTCTGTCTCTGTACATTTAAAAAGTGCTGAACAAATAGTTATATTGACTACGTCTGTCCTAGCTCGCTCATTAATGCCTTAATTGAATTACAGATTGCCTCTTATTCGCTTGTCATAGTTATGCCATGGTTTGTACATCTCAATTGTCAGTAGAAACCACATTTTGTTTAAACAAGTCAGTCATATCAGCTTAGTTTTTTATAAAGGGCGGTAAATGAGGCTGAATTAACTGTTTCGCTGCCAGAAAAAGCTCCTCTGGTACCAAGGTGTAGAAGTTGTAAGGTGTTGGGACTTCTGTTGGGACTCTACTGTTGGGACAACTTTATGTAGGCCCTAACAGTCTGTGGGCACCGTTTGTCACAATTCATGTTTTGTTTAGTGTTGTGTTGTGTAGTGGCTTTGCTGGCATGCATCCCACACTTTTTTTTGCCCCACCACCAAGATTCACATGCTAAAATTGCCACTGAGGCAGAGCAATGTCATTCCTTACTGGCTCCACTGGACACCTCCTGAAATTGAGTCAATGGTTTGAGAGGAGAGTAGGAAGTAAGATAAATAATTATATGAACGAAGGAAAGGATACGAAGAAGAAAAAAACAAGAAGGAAATGATTAAGTGCTCTTTTGGATGCACAAGCGGCTAGCAATTCTGCGGCTCTTTAGTCTAGGGAGGGCCTGTCTCAATTACCCTAATGAGGGAGAGTGACTGGCTGCCTCCTACCTGGGAAGGCAACAGGAATCTAGGCCTGTCAGGCACTACAGGAGGAGGGTGGGTGGGTGGAGCGGGGATACGTAAGGCTTGTCAGGTTAAATGGAGCGTGCCTGGCCCCCAAAGAGGCATGCGGTCCGACATCCAGCACCCTCCTGGTGAGGCGGACCTTCTCTTATTTGGCCTGTCAGGAAAGCCAGTTAATCCCAGACTGCCCAGAACACTGGCCTTCTCCAAGCTACCGTTTAGCCTCAATATAGACCAGGCCCTGCAGGGCACACCAATGTCACAATATCTCTATTTCTTTATCCAACTTGTCTTGGGCAATTTGAAAATGTGTTGTTTTGGATTATTCAAAAAGCCAACCGGGTCAGCTGCTGTATAACATTCTCAGACACTGCAAGACCTGTAGGCTACCTTAAAACACTGGTTTCAGTTGGACATTTTCAGATCTTTACAAATTCTTGAGGATAGGGAACAAAGGACACAAATGAAGGCCAGGCCAGCCAAACTATCATCCACACCCTATACCAATAAATTCAACTTTTAGAGAGCAAGAAAGTCAAGTTCAAGTCAAGGCCACCTAAATCATGCTGGGTTTAGAATGTAGGCTATTCCATTTATTTTGAGCCTCACTTTCCTGATTTGAAAATATATTCAGTAATTTGTCTCTTGACACAATGTCAAGAAGCAAGGCCCACCGTGTACTTGTTTTACACATCTCTCACAAACACACGACAAAGGCAGCTTTTGTCCTTCACCACTCTCATCACATGACATTACATTACCATGACGACACAGAGAAACTCAACACCTCAGTTTAGAGTCATGCTTGTTCCCCCAGGGATAGGAAAATATGTCAGTGTTTACACAGGTTTAGTCTATGTAGTCTAATTGCTTTAACAGTCCTTGTGTTTGCGTTCAATCTCAAGAAAGATAATGTCGCTAAGTAGTTTGAGTTAACAGTGACAATGTGGTGTACTGTCAAAAAAGAAAGATGGATTGATCATTTGGAGTGTTGATGTGATCATTTATACCATTTTTGCACCATTGCCAGTGAAGATACTGCACAGATTAAGACGTTGTCACTGTCTTCCCTCAGTAAATTCAGAGGCCAGGTTGCTTTCTCGAGTCACAAGTGAAAATACCCAGATATTTGCCTAACCCACTTGTGTACAATTATTCATTTTTTACTTGAAAAAGACCTGGGTTTCTTGTCATGAAATACCGGATACCTATTTCATAAAGTGTAATCAGTTGTTATTCTTCAGGCTAGATTCCTTGCTATTGATTTCTTTCAAGAGCTGTGTCAAACCATCATTTGTTGTTCAACTTTCATTTCAGTCCCTGTATTTCATGCTGCTAGACAGGATATTATTGACGGGGGGGCGGGGTGGATGGGCTAAACCCTCCATTGATAGCCATGTCACCTTTCATTTTCAATTCCTAAACAAAAACTGAAATAATTTGTCATTCTTTTTTTCAAAGAACGAAATACCCCTCTTAAGCCTCAAAATGGTTAGATTGAAAAAGCACAGTGCACCTCCATCCGCCTCCTCCCTCTATCCTCTGCACACTCTCGATCATACATAAGAAATGGCCTCAATTTAGATACTCTTATTGACCTCCTCTAATTGCTCTTTGTTATTTATGACAGAATTCATTTCAATCCGTCAGTCTGAGACAACTCGGCCCAGGAAATAGCTATTTCCAAAGTCCCTTCCTGCACCTTACCAGAATGTTTCTCTCCCCTCGTTAGAAGAAAAATACAAAACATTTTCTGCAGGAATGATTAGCTTATTGGCAATAGATTGAAGTTGACTTGCGATGAGGCGGGCAGAGCAGCGTTGCGTGTGAAAATGTCAATAGCCGAGAGTGCAGCGTCTTTCCTGTCAGCTCTGACGGAAGACCAATGGCCAGCTTGGCTGCCATTCGTCTTCCTGACTGAGTTTTCTAATAACCGTAATGGCTGCAGCGATAAATTACAGCTGGCTTGTCAGGAGAACACAGTGCTACATTTAAATCTAACAATGGACACTCCTTTTTTATTTTTTTACTTTAGCCATTCCCCCAAGCACCACTTGAGTTGATTGTGGTAGGAGCGAGCGAGCCACTGACTGCAGGGCCAAAGTATATCACCTCCTTAAGTGGATGGAAAATCCAGACACGTAAGCAGAATATTTTACAGCTCCCTGCCAAATGTCCAAACGAAGGCCCCGTCAATTGCGAGCCGTTTTCGGAATTATGCAGCAACGTCCCAACTGTGTACATAACCTGCCTGATGAACTCTCACTTTCGTGAAGTGGCAAATTCTGGATGACAGTTGATTGGTGAAAGGTAGGCCTTATTACCCTTGACCCTATCACATGTCTTTACCTGGTGTTTTTTTCCCTGGCTTTAATTTACCCTTATAGTTCACTACTGGGGCCCGGCTCGCACCCACCCGGCAAATTATATACAGCCTTACATCCAGACTTAAAATGTTCAGTATTTACAAGTTAAGTATTTTCCAGCAACATGGGGTTCCCAATATTTATTAGCAGATCCCTGCCATGGGGGATGGAGGTTAGTACCTTTTGGGTGTCCGAATGCATGTTGAAATGCAGCCTGCGTGAAACAACTGAATTCCAGACATTTTGGGGTTATGCTCTAACCTCCAGCTACTGCAGGTCCTACCTCTGAGGTGACAGAGAGGCTTACATCTCATCATCTTCTCATAACCAAATACTTGGAGGCTGTGAGCACAAGTTTAGGGGCGCTGTGACCCGTACTTCCTTTGCAATCCCTTCCGATGGTATAAGAATATCAGGTAATACAATTCCAAATAAAGTATAATGATGGAATAGTAAAGTTACTTTACATTGTGCCCATCAAGCAACACAGTAGACAGCTTTGGATCACCGTAAGTGTGACAACTAATAAGGTGACTCTCTTAGCTCCCTTTAGCTACATGACACACAGCCCATGGTTAACAACTGCTGTGTAGCATGAAAAGCTGCTGCATGAAAAGCTGCTGCTCACCCTTTTTTACCAGAACCAATTATTTCTCAATCCAAAGGCGCACCTGATATCTACCCCACTACCTGAAGTGAAACAGAAGATGCACAGCTCTGAAATGGGGCTGTTAGATCAACATGGCTTTGAATCTAAAATGGTGGAGCCTAATTTTGTAAATAGATCACAAATTACCGGCCTTTGTAGTTTCGGTGCGATGTGAGGGTTGATAGAGACAGGCTCCATGTAAAGGAACGCAGCTGCTCTGGCTTTCTTCACCGCAAGCCAAGGGCCCTCTTTTCAAAAGAGCCAAACATGTCGCTTTTCACTTTCTCAAATAGAGTCACTGGAGTTTGCCTGAAGCCTCTAATAAGATTGAACAGGTGTTGTGGATATCAAACAGGCACATAAAAGGACATCCTGTCCTTGTGCTACCATTAATTGAGAACGAACTGAGACCCAAATTCATGTTTTTGTGTTATCCTGCTCTCTCACTTGAATTTATTTTTCACTCACTCCGCTTGAAAATGTTCAATAGCAATTCTGTGTAATCAGTCAAGGATATGCGGCTCTGAAAAGAACTGAAGTAAGCTGGCTGTATTAGTCATGAGACATTTCTGGAAAAGGCAGTGCTAAATTGCTGATCTAAATTAAAGATCAGAATTAAATAATTCTATTAGTGTGCAAAGTATGTTTGTACATCATTGTTTAACGATAGTATGTAGGCTAATTCTGTTGAAATGACACTTTGCATTGCAATTTAAATTGAGCCTAATTGGAAATAAAAAAACTATGACATTGTTAGATTAGCTTTAATTCAGACATTGTTATTTAATCAAAGCTGAAATGCTACGGAAACAAATCATCTGTCTTGACAGAATATTACTTGGCTAGTAAAGCTTCATTTCTGGAGAACGATGTGGGCCTTGGTCGCAGGTGGCCTATATTCTAGAGCCCTGCAACAGTTTAACGATGCTCTGTAGACGACCCACCTAGACGCATAGATCAATAAGTCACGGCAATGAAGTGGCATATCGATTACGCCAATGTCAGGGCATTAACAGGTTTAATCTGTATAATGAGGGTAACCTTTTTCTTTGAAGCAATGCCTCGATCTCATTGGCATGGATGGCTCTCGCCAAGGCCACAAGGGACCACTGATCGTGGACAAGGTGCTTCAGCTTCACCCTGGAGCCTGGATTGCAGCTTGGATAGTGCAGGCTGCAATCATCATTCTCACACACTGCGATGTTGAGTGACCGCCCATGATTCATCTTTGTCACGGGCATAAATTCAAGCTCTGCAGTCTCCTTCGCGTTTAGGCTACAGTGTCCTCCCCAACTGTAAAGGGTTCTCTCTTCACTCAGCAACAACCTCTTCAAGCTTTTCCTTTGTCGTATTTACATTAGGATTGCACGTGAGTAACGTTATTTATATGAGGCTCTGTGAACATCCCTAATACCTCCTCTTCTGCTTTCTGCTGACCTTGCAGTGCTCAAACGAAACTTCTCCAAACGTTCCAACCCATCACTACTCTTTGTCTGAAATGACACCATCTAAGTCAGCGGCACTCAAGTAAACGGCATTTAGCCTAATGCTTGTCAATGGAATCCAGACTCCCTTTTGTTTGGCCTCTCATGGGGCCTTCCCGACGAATCTGCGCCCACCACACACAGCCAGACTTTTAGTAAGTGATTAGGGCTTTGAAAGCTGTTTGCTGAAGATGGCATTGGCAGAACTGCCTCCCCTGTCGAGGGCCTTGGAAAAGTCTCTGGGGTACAGAGAGCTCTTAGTGCTCCTCTGTCAAGGGAATATTTCTGTGCTCTTATGATTTATTTTTACTCTGTCACGCCCCCTGAGGGATGGATGGAACCCTCATCACAGTGCAAGCTGGTTCACTCCCCTAGAATGCTGCCTTGCACACACACACACACACACACACACATATATATACACCCACACACACACACACTTAATTTGTATCGCAGAGACAGCATGGACTATGAATGGAAAGTTAAAGAGTGCACTTTTCAAGCATTAACCTAAAAATAACCTCCAGAATGGTGACCGGCTGCAGCCAGTGCAGAGTTAAACGCTGCCACGTCAATGCATCCAGGAGAGAGAGCCTCCCCCTCTCCTCACCCTTTCCCCATTGCAAACCACAGGACGCCATTTATCACTGCAGGAACAATTACAGGAGACGTTTCATTGTCAGACAATTCCAGACAATTCTTCTCTCTCGCTCTCTCGCTCTCCCTCCCCTCATCTCTGGGACTTAGCTATGTCAGGCAGTGATGGTGGAAAACATTGATGCAGTTACATATCGGGATATTATTTTGGACACTATATCATATCGTATCGTATCGTTTTGAAAAAATCGTAATATTTTTGAGCTAGACAACAAAACTCCAGTGTTTTTCCTTCATAACTTGTTCTCCGTCTTATAGGGAGACAATTTGTTTTCAGCGCTTTTATTTCCATGACTGATTTAAAACAGATTTTCTCATGTCTCTGTCTTGTCCCTCTGCAGCAGACATATGGGGAGCAGTATGTTAGGACTATGGAATCACAATAAAATCACAGTATTGAATGGCAATACATATAGAAATGTGAGAATCACAGTACATATCGTATCGGCACCTAAGTATTGTGCTAATATCGTATTGTGAGGTCCCTGGCAATTCCCAGCCCTAATGTCAGATGCTCTCCCTCTTTGTAGTCCTGACAATGAGCTTGATTGCAGGTCAGCTTCCCATTAGCCCTTTGCTTAGATTATAGCACACTTTATTATATCTCATCTAGTGGGCTGATGGGTATTTTTTTGACAATGAAATCCTTTTTCCTGAGAAAGCCCATGGAAAATTGCCTCTGATATCTCTAACCCTGCGCTTTCATGAAGCCTTTCAACGTGCTGCAGAGCTGAAGGGGAAGAGAGTGGGCCAATCAACTGTGCGCTGTTTGATCATGCATGCAGACGGCAGAGCAGGAGGATTAAAGTTTATTATAAAAAAAATTCTCCCCAATTTCGTGATACCCAGTTGGTAGTTACAGTCTTGTCCCATCGTACAGACTCCGGAGAGGTGAAGGTCGAGAGCTGTACGTCCTCCTAAACACGACCCCGCCAAGCCGCACTGCGTCTTGTCACAATGCACGTTTAACCCGGAAGTCAGCCGCACCAATGTGTCGGAGGAAACACCATACAGCTGGCGACCGTGTCAGCGTGCATGCTCCTGGCCCGCCATAGGAGTCGCTAGAGCGCCATGGGACAAGGAAATCCCAGGCCAGCCAAACCCTCCCCTATCCCGGACGACGCTGGGCAGATTGTGTGTCGCCTCATGGGTCTCCCAGTCGCATCCGGCTGAGACACAGCCCGGTATCGAAACCAGGATATGTAGTGATGCAGCTAGCACTGTGATGCAGTGCCTTAGACCGCTGCGCCACTCGGGAGGCCCTTGATTTAATATTTTAATTAAGCTTTTAAATAAGACTCTGGGAATTTAATATTTTTAAAGGGTAGACTTTGGCAATAATTATAGGCTACTGTTGCCAGGCAATGTTGTGATGCTCTCTCCCCCCTATTTTCTCTACTCAATGTTTGTTTCCCTTTTTTTGTGCAGCTTGTCATGCTCGGGTGTGTATAGAGTAGACCAAGGCGCAGCGATAGTTCGACATCATTTATTAAAATATAAACTATACTTGACCAGAACTATACAAAATAACAAAGATACAACTACAAAAGCATAACACACTTACTTCGATCACGGGACAATAGACAATGAACCACGCCTAAGGAGTGGAACAAACATATAAGTAGGATCCCTAATTAGAGACAATGCATAGCAGTTGCCTCTAATTAGGGATCCCACACACACAACACCACACAGAAGTAGAACATGTAGAACTGCCAGACTCTGCCATAGAATTATAGAGAAGCAATAGGCTTCTCTATGGCCAGAGCCTGACAGTACCCCCCCTCAAAGGCGCGGACTCCCGGCCGCAAGAAACCAAACACAATTACATGAGGGGAGGGTTAGGGAGGGAAAAAACAACACAACTATAACCATCGCAGGTGGTGGTTCCGGCCCCGGCGAAGTGGATAGCTTCCTCCTTGGTTCCACTCTGATGACCGGGCCCGGACTGGGCACCGGTGTGGTGAACGACTCCGGCCATGGAGCGGGGCAGATAACCGGGCCAGGACTGGGCACCGGTGTGGTAGGCGACTCCAGCCATGGAGTGTGGCGGACAACTGGTCCTGGAATGGACCTCAGTGGGTTAGGGGACTCAGGCCATGGAGCGGGACAAATAACCGGGCCAGGACTGGGCACCGGTGTGGCAGGCGACCCTGGCCATTTAAAGGGGTAGACAACCTGTCCTGGAAATGGCACCGGTGGGGCAAAAGACTCAGGCCATGGAGCGGGGCAAATAACCGGGCCAGGACTGGGCACCGGTGTGACAGGCGACTCCGGCCTGTGGACCATCACGGGAGGCTCCGGACTGTGGACCATCACGGGAGGCTCCTGACTGTGGACCATCACGGGAGGCTCCTGGCTGTGGACCATCACGGGAGGCTCCTGGCTGTGGACCATCACGGGAGGCTCCGGGCTGTGGACTATCACGGGAGGCTCCGGGCTCTGGACCATCACGGCTGTGGACCATCACGGGAGGCTCCGGGCTGTGGACCATCACGGGAGGCTCCGGGCTGTGGACCATCACGGGAGACTCCGGGCTGTGGACCATCACGGGAGGCTCCGGGCTGTGGACCATCACGGGAGGCTCCGGGCTGTGGACCATCACGGGAGGCTCCGGGCTGTGGACCATCACGGGAGGCTCCGGGCTGTGGACCATCACGGGAGGCTCCGGGCTGTGGACCATCACGGGAGGCTCCGGGCTGTGGACCATCACGGGAGGCTCCGGGCTGGAGAGGCGCACCGGAGGTCGGGTGCGTGGAGCCGGTACTGGAGGCATCTGGCTGGGCGCACGCACCGGAGGTCGGGTGCGTGGAGCCGGCCCTGGAGGCACCTGGCTGGGCACACGCACTAGAGGTCGGGTGCACTGGACGTACCGGACTGGAGAGGCGCACTGGAGGCCTGGTGCGTGGAGCCGGCACAGATGGCACCAGACTGGTGACACGCACTTCATGGCGAGTGCGGGGAGCCGGCATGGAACATACCGGACTGGAGAGACGCACTGGAGGCCTGGTGCGTGGAGCCGGTACAGATGGCACCGGACTGGTGACACGCACTTCAGGGCGAGTGCGGGGAGCCGGTACTGGGCTTACCGGACTGGAGAGACGTACAGGAGGCCTGGTGCGTGGAGCCGGCACTGGGCACCGGTGGAGCGGACTGCTCTGGCACTGGAGTGTAGCAGACGGCCGGACCCGGACTGGGCACCGGTAGAGCGGACTGCTCTGGCACTGAAGTGTAGCAGACGGCCGGACCCGGACTGGGCACCAGTGGAGCGGACTGCTCTGGCACTGGAGTGTAGCAGACGGCCGGACCCGGACTGGGCACCGGTGGAGCGGACTGCTCGGGTACTGGAGCGGAGCAGGCGGCCGGACCCGGACTGATCCATTCCGACATTTCCTTTTCAACCTCCTCTGCTATCTCCCACATTTCCTCCAGAACATTTCTCCAAATATTCCTCTTTTTGCTTCATCTCCTCTAATATTCCTCCATAGTATGCCTCTAAATACTCCTCTTCCTTCTTACTTTGCGCCCCCCAATAGTACTCCGGCTTCACCATATTCCACATGGGGTGTGGTACTGGCGCGTCTTCTTCGCAGCCAGACCACCCCCATAGCCCCCCCCCCCCCGAAAGTTTATTGGGGTTGCCTACGGGCTCCTTTACTTCCTGCTCCCCGATTACGACGCTGTCCTCTCTTTTCCTCCTTCTCTCCCAAATAGCGCTGCTTGGTCTGGTGGTGGTTCATTCTGTCAAGCTCGGGTGTGTATAGAGTAGACCAAGGCGCAGCGCAGCGATAGTTCGAAATCATTTATTAAAGTATAAACTATACTTGACGTGAACTATACAAAATAACAAAGATACAATTACATAAGCAAAACACACTTACTTTGATCACGGGACAATAGACAATGAACCACGCCTAAGGAGTGGAACAAACACATATAAGTAGGATCCCTAATTAGAGACAATGCATAGCAGCTGCCTCTAATTAGGGATCCCACACACAACACCACATAGAAGTAGAACATGTAGAACTGCCAGACTCTGACCATAGAATTATAGAGAAGCAATAGGCTTCTCTATGGCCAGAGCCTGACACAGCTCGAGTTGTGCGTGTGTTGTGACTTAGTGTTTGTTGTATGTGTGTGTTTGTGTCTGCTAGTGCCTGAGCTTGCAACTTTTGAAAAAAAGTGGGGTGAATTAAAGGTTATTGTCATGACTCACTTGCAGGGCCGGCCCTAGCTATTTGGTTTTCGGGTAAAACTTTTGATGGTCTCCCTCTTGATGGTAGAGATTTTTTTCCAGGGCCGGCCCTGCTCACTTGACATGCTGAGCTGACTCGTGGAGGGGAGGGGGGTGCGGCGGGGCAAATGGAGCGCAGAGCCAAGCACAGTGCCAGATAGCATACCCTTTGAAAGGTCACTGTAACCCTCACTTACCTTCTAAACCCAATAAGCCTGGGTTCACTCAAACTACAGAGGGCTTTGTCAAATACTTTTGACTTTTACATCATACTTTCATTTCAGTTGTGAAATGTTGTAGATTATTGCAGAATGGAAGGGCTGATCATCAAATTCCGCAAAGTTCATTGAACCAACACCTCATTGCTCAGCATGCCTGACACCCCACAGGGCATCACCAATGTCCCCCACATCAAATGAGCTGTGATATCAGTGACACGGTTCACCATTGTCTAATTTGTAATGACATTTAAAAGTGCATATCTCCATGCTAACCTCAGAGGGTAAATTACCCCTCTGTGGATCCACCCACAGAGCCAAGGCCAGGTCCCTGCAGGGGCCAGACCTCAGAGCGCTGTGCGCTGCTGGGCTTTACTCGGCTCTCCAATACCCCGAGGCCATGCCTGAGGGCTCCTCAGCCGGCTCTGTCATGTCCTTGACAGCCTCCACTCCACTAGATTCAGCTCATATTGACCTCCAGCAACCAGCAGAAGAGCCTTATCTCAGCATCGTCAGCCCTGTTGAAGCCTAAAGTTCAGCCAGGCCTTCCACAGACACAGAGAGGAAGGAAGGGGTCCAGGGTTAACAGGTTGTTGTTCATTTACAGAGCTCTTTGAGTTTCTGAGGAACCGGTTCCGGCGGCCCGTGGTCTTAAACGGCACTACGCTGTCTTTTTATATTGTAAACCTACTCTTCGGTGTGTGGCTGAGTTTGTTGTTCTTGGTTTCTGAACTGCCGTTTTGTTTTGTTTTTTTACTCAAGTTTCAGGCTTTATGAAATAAACTAACCGCATGGTATACATCATTCAATGAAATGCTTACTTGCAGGTTCCTTCTCGACAATGAAACAACGATAAGAAATAATAAAAGAGAATATAATAATAATAGAATAAGTATAATACTGGAAGGCACAATTTATAGTCCAATATTTTCACGTGTATCAGAGAAGGGCGATTGGGGGGCAAGTGTATAAATTGAGCATTATAATAAGAGTCTGGTAGCAGCAGTTTTGATGTGTGTGTCTGTCTGTCTGTGTCTGTCTGTCTGTCTGTCTGTGTCTGTGCGTGCGTGCGTGCATGAGTGAGTGTATGTGTACTAAGGTTCGGAGAATCAGAGCAGGTGCTCAGTCCAGTTCAAGTGTGCAGCTGTCTGATGGCTTGTAGGAAAAACTGTCTCTAACCCTTTTGGTATCAGACCTCATGATCCGATACCGTCTGCCCGACGGTAAGGGAGAGAACCGCTCATGGTTGGGGTGTGTGGGGCAGGAGGGCCTTGCAGTCGTGGACGGAGCAATTCCCGTACCAGGCCGTGATGCAACCTACTGCAGTCCCGTTGCTGTGGATTGGGACATGTTCCCTCCTCTGCTTCCTGAAGTCAACAATCCAGTCCTTTTTCTTGCTGACGTTGAACTCTTTTTTTCTTGCTGACGTTGAGGGAGAGATTGTTGTCATGACACCATAATGCCAGTTCACTTACCTCCTCCCTATAGGCTGACTTGTCGTTGTTGGTTATCAAGCCTACAACTGTGGTGTCGTCAGCAAACTTGATGATGGAGTTGGTGTCGTGCAAAGCCACACAGTCAAAGCAGAACAGTTACTACAGCAGAGGACTGAGGACACACCCCTGGGGGGCCTCTGTGTTAAGAGTCAGTGTGGAGGAGGTGTTGTTACCAATCCTCAAGGCCTGTGGTCTGTACGTCAGGAAGTCCAGGATCCAGTTTCAGAGGGTGGTGTCCAGACCCAGGGCTCTGAGCTTGGTGTCGAGCTTGGAGGGGAAAAATAGTGTTGAATGCTGAACTGTAGTCAGTTAACAGCATTCTCACATAGGTGTTCCTCTTGTCCAGATGTGTTACAGCCTTGTGAATAGCGAAAGGTAGGCAAATTGGAGTGGGTCCAGTGTGCCTGGCACTCTGGCATTGATGTGGGCCATGAACAGCCTCTAAAAGCACTTCATGATGACTGAGGTGAGCATGACGGGGTAATAGTAATTTGAGCATGTCCAATCAGATATTGGAACCAAAATAAACATTAAACTATATAAAATAATACTGAGCAGAATTGAATCTATGAAAGGAAGCTTGTATAAAATTGTAACTTTGAATCGCTAAACAGGTCCTCCTTACAATTAGGTTTGCATCTTTGACGTAAGGTCATCTCTGGGAGTGTGCTGGCTTTTAAATGGACATTTCTTCCGCACAACTTAAATGATTTGGTGTGTTTTACTTGTAGTGCTTCTCCGACAAAAATAAATCACAAGGTTGCTGCATCCATTAGTAAATTGGCTCCGCGAAAGAAGGCTGCAGCACACTGAGAGAAGCAGCAGTCTCTCATAATCAACTGTAGCAGCGAGGCACTGCGGCACGCAGCCACACATAAAAGCTGCCACATACATCACAACAATGGCTCCATTGATTGGCCGGCTGTGGCGGTGGGCGGGAGACAGACTGACTAAGGCTCAGACTGATGTGTGCCAGTATTTCTCTTTGACAGCCCCTTTGTTCTCTACTGTAGTCTAGACCCTCTTCTTCGCTCATAACTGTATGTCCATGAGATGCCTGTGAAGGAGCGTTTGTTGTCATTCATGCTCCAAGCACAGACTGTCTGCCTGTCTCCCTGTTAGACTCCCTTTTCTCTTCTGTTCTCAATGCAATGCTTTTATTTTGCACAGATACATGCCGGCTGGTCTACTTACACCTTTTTTGAAAACATGTAAGACCTATTTCACAGAATAGATGGGGCTTTCATGAGCACGAGAGAGAGAGACAAGTGGAGCCAATTAGGGGCCTGGAGCACTGTCTACTGATGCTGGTCTGGAGACTGGAGCAGAGCAGTACTGTGCGTCTGCAGGTGGGATGTCTGCAGGCTCTGCACTGTATGTGATGGTAGATGAGGGGAGGTATGGAAGAGACCCGCGATCCATTATTTCTATTTTGGAGCCCGACATGACTAGTTAGTGGAATTGAGATATTGAAATAACTGTAGGGTCCAGCGCTATCCCATAGGCCTAGATACATTCTGCTCCTCTGGAAATCAGGTGGGATAAAATAACATGTGTGGATGAGTTAACTGTGATTTGGGCTTCACATTTGGCTCTCTAATTGCTGTTATGTTAAACACCAATAGTATGGAGTAGTATCCCCATATCGCTATAATCAATGCTCTTTACTCTAACATAGATCCAACGTAGATGCCAGATCAAAGCACTCTAGATCATAGACCGAATTGGCAGTAAACGTATCTACATTCGAAAAGCATTAATGCTAAAATAGTCTGAAAGCTTTACATTTCTGCTGACATGGGCCAATTTTGTTAACACAATGTTTTTTTAAAGGTTACAGTAAGTAGATACAATACTGTACCACTTGAAACTGTCCTTAAATGTTTCTGTGTTCATACTATATGTGATTCATGGTTTACGTCAAGTAGAGCCCTCACAATGCACAAGCCCATCACCATCTCCATGTAATCCTCCCTTGAGTTACCGTTTCACCGGCATCTCCAAGTGGAGGACTTGTCAGGTCTGTCCCTGAGAACACAACCCTTGACCTTTTGTCTTTCCTTTGTTTTCGTTTGAGAGCCATAAAGGCAAATGAGTGAAGGAGAGGAGGTCTTAGATGTGTTGCCCTATCCAGTGTAGTGGCACGGCTAACGCCTTAGCTAAACCCTCTTGCTGAGACTCTTAAATGCAAGGGTGGAAACCCTTTGAGCTTGATGTGGCGTGGAGTTTCCGTGAAGGGGAGAACTATAATCTGACTTGAAGACAATAAGACATGGCAAGTCGGTTAGGACATCTACTTTGTGCATGACACAAGTAATTCTTCCAACAATTGTTTACAGGCAGATTATTTCACTTATAATTCACTATATCACAATTACAGTGGGTCAGAAGTTTACATACACTAAGTTGACTGTGCCTTTAATCAGCTTGGAAAATTCCTTTTAGAAGCTTCTGATAAACTAATCCAAACGCCTGAAGGTACCACGTTCATCCGTACAAACAATAGTACGCAAGTATAAACACCATGGGACCACGCAGCCGTCATACTGCTCAAGAAGGAGATGCGTTCTGTCTCTTAGAGATGAACGTACTTTGGTGCGAAAAGTGCAAATCAATCCCAGAACAACAGCAAAGGACCTTGTGAAGATGCTGGAGGAAACAGGTACACAAGTATCTATATCCACACTAAAACAAGTCCTATATCGACATAACCTGAAAGGCCGCTCAGTAAGGAAGAAGCCACTGCTCCAAAACCGCCATAAAAAAGCCTGACTACGGTTTGCAACTGCACATGGGGACAAAGATCGTACTTTTTGGAGAAATGTCCTCTGGTCTGATGAAACAAAAATAGAACTGTTTGGCCATAATGACCATTGTTATGTTTGGTGGAAAAAGGGGGAGTCATGTTGTGTGGGTGCTTTGCTGCAGGAGGGACTGGTGCACTTCACAAAATAGATGGCATCACAAGGAAGGAAAATTATGTGGATATATTGAAGCAACATCTCAAGACATCAGTCAGGATTTAAAGCTTGGTTGCAAATGGGTCTTCCAAATGGACAATGACCCCAAGCATACTTCCAAAGTTGTGGCAAATGGCTTACGGGCAACAAAGTTAAGGTATTGGAGTGGCCATCACAAAGCCCTGTCATCAATCCTATTGAAAATTTGTGGGCAGAACTGAAAAAACATGTGCGAGCAAGGAGGCCTACAAACCTGACTCAGTTACACCAGTTCTGTCAGGAGGAATAGGCCAAACTCAACCAACTTATTGTGGGAAGCTTGTGGAAGGCTACCTGAAATGTTTGACCCAAGTTCAACAATTTAAAGTCAATGCTACCAAATACTTATTGAGTGTATGTAAACTTAAAGAAATAAAAGCTGAAATAAAATGTTTTCTCTACTATTATTCTGACATTTCACATTCTTAAAATATAGTGGTGATCCTAACTTACCTAAGACAGTGATTTTTTTACTAGGATTAAATGAAAAACTGAGTTTAAATGTATTTGGCTAAGGTGTATGTAAACTTCCGACTTCAACCGTAAATCCTTTCTGAGAACTCCATGGAGGACATGTACTGTTTACTGTTCTTTTCTTTTTTTGTTTTTTTTTGCATAAACTTAAATATTCTCCCTACCACCCACAGCCCACTCCCATATGTAGGGCCTAGACATCCACCCGTCCCCGAACATTGCTCAAGTGTGAACTTGGTAAACAAAGAATACCTCTGAGAGACAGAGTTACTGATATTATCATAAGCAACTGTCAAAAAACGTCTTTGCATTGTTAAGCAGCGAGAAGGAGAGCATGGTTTAATTAAAGATGGCCAGAAGGCACAAGACGATGAGGAAATGAGAGAAAAAAAAGAAAAGGGTTTAATCAAGCAGCGTTGGCCCTTTTTTAAAATGGAAGATTTACCTTTGGGCATGGCGGCAGCTGCCCAGCTGCCACTCTCAGACAGCCGTGGTTAGGCCGGCATGCCAATCTGGTGGCCGTGTGCTGGGCTCCTCAGGGCTCCCCGGCAGACCCTCTCTCTGGCAGCAAGGCTAATTAAAAATTGGAGAAATTAACAGGCCTGAATCCCCCGTTCTCCTCCATCCTTGGCTCTTCCTCCCCTCTCCTCCTCCCTCCTCCCTGTCTATCTAAGGCTGCCTGCTACTGAAACATGTGTTTGACCCAAGGGTCTTTGTGCCAATTATTATTATTATTTGCACTTATATGTTTATTTAATTGTCATTCTGCGTTGTGTAATTCCATTGGTGCTTGGAAAGGTCAGTGTCATAGGGGAACAGCCTTTGGCAGTGTAGGATGGGAAACAGTACACAAGTCCTGCTTGATACACTCTGATGAAGGACACAAGGTTGGAAACAAAGTGTAAGGATTTTGATGAATTTTAAGCTTTAAAAAGTGTTTACATGTTCTTTGTGGCTTCATATTTGGGCTTTTGAAGATGGTAGCCTATCAAACATCGAGTGACTTTTGCACTAATCAAAGATAGTCATCACTGAGTAATATAATCACTTGATTTTCTACAATTAGCAATGTTGCATTGTAATTGAATGTGAGTCATTGAGTAATTTGCGGTTAGTTTATTTATGGATACATTGTTTTATAAGCCTTTAATTGCTGGATGAAGGCGATGCCAACTTGGAAGTGGTAGGATCAATCACAGTTCTTCTCTCAGGTATCTCTCAACAATGGAACTACAGTGCATACTACTTATTTTATCCTGGGGGATGTTTTAGTCAGAATTACCAGTCAATTTTCAAGTGTTTAAATTTTAAACTCATAAAGTGCACTACATAAAGGCCCCTGCATTTTGATTAAATAATAAATGATGGCAATCAGACCAGCATGTGTAAAGGGGTTGGCTGGCCTGGAAACTCCTTGACTGGCACTCCCCAGGCCCTCAGACTGGTTATTAAAGCCTGTCTGTCCAGCAGGCCCTCAGACTGGTTATTAAAGCCTGTCTGTCCAGCAGGCCCTCAGACTGGTTATTAAAGCCTGTCTGTCCAGCAGGCCCTCAGACTGGTTATTAAAGCCTGTCTGTCCAGCAGGCCCTCAGACTGGTTATTAAAGCCTCTGTCCAGCAGGCCCTCAGACTGGTTATTAAAGCCTGTCTGTCCAGCAGGCCCTCAGACTGGTTATTAAAGCCTGTCTGTCCAGCAGGCCCTCAGACAGTTATTGAAGCCTGTCCAGCAGGAACCAGACAGTTTTTAAAGCGTGTCCAGCAGGAACCAGACTGGTTATTAAACACTGTACATCACAGCATAGTGCTAAACCTCCCAACAACCACACATCCTGCCGAACTAGGACGTCTTTCCTAGCCACTGTATTCTACATCTGCATTGCTTGCTGTTTGTGGTTTTAGGCTGGGTTTCTGTATAATCACTTTATGACATCTGCTGATGTTAAAAGGGCTTTATAAATACATTTGATTTGATTTGATCTAGGATGGGGTTAGAGAGCCTATTCAGTACAGCCCTACAGTACAATGTGTGGTGATACACTAGGTTATGTGACAGATTTTGATAATGATTTAGCTGTCAATTGTGAAAGCTTGGGTTTTTTTCCACAACCTGTGCTGTGATGTAGGCCTATATTGATTATTTATGTTACATAAGCAAAAAGGCTATTCCAACAATTCTCGGCAAGTACAAAATACAGACTTAACCATAATTTGCTGTGTATAGTCTTAAGCTTTTGGTTTCACTAATACATAATTTTTTCCTTCGCTACCTTTTCACGCCGCCAGTCTTTTCCTCTCTCATCATCCTCCTCTCTGCGGACGCCACTGATTATGGCTAATTACGTTGATGAATGGCAGTGCTGAAGGCACTCAATCAGCATTTCATAATGGCTTTTTCTCTCTTTATCGTGGCTGAGCCGTAACAGTAAGGGGCTCATGGAGACACCACTCCTCCCTACAGTATGTCCAATATAGACCCACAGATAGAGACACTCTCTCAGCATAGGCCTTGGCCTATAGGAACAGGAAGTACTGAAGCGATGGGTGGAAATATCAGACAAGTCAACACTTTTTTGCCCCCTTTTCTAAAATCATTGAATTGAATGGGCACTTCTAGGTAAAAAAAAGAAAAAAAAAGGCAAATAACCCAAATAAATTCAGTCTAACAGACATTTGGCTTGTGGAGTGAGGGCTTTTAATGACATCAGACTTGTGTGTACTTTAACATTCAACCAGGGATTATGTCCCTCGCACCCCTCTCACTTAATTGGTTTAGATTAATATTGGGACTAACGTTGTGTTTAAGCCATGTAATTAGTAGAGCGATGTTATTGAATTTATGAGTGTGTGTGCCAGGAATACCGAACGCTAAGTTATAAACAACTCATAAATCATATCCAGATTCTATAAGTCAAAAATGTTGAATATTTTGAGTGTATATAAAATACATATACTGTATGCGCTCCAATTATAATGTGTAATAGGCTGTAAAATCCTAATATCTATTCAGTCATTTGGAAAGGCACAAGAAATGGCCTGGCCACTTAGCCTAGTTTCTCTGCCCCTTCCTGTAGATGACAGACAACCCTGTCTGGGGAACAGAAATAAATAATATAAGTGATATTTATTTCAAAGGCCCTCCATGAATCCTCATTCCCCCACCCCTTCTTAATCTTTCCACACTGTTAAAGTAGACTCAAAACACCATCACCATGTAAAGTAGTGTGCCTCAACTGAGATCTGGTGTTTGGAGGGTGTTTGAGTGTAAACCCAATGTCTGTGCTATTTCTAAATAGAATGGAAGTATTGCTATTTATCTCCGTTTATGAAAAACATACATACATACAGCGGGTGAAATAAGTATTGAACACGTCACCATTTTTCTCAGTAAATATATTTCCAAAGGTGCTATTGACATGAAAGTTTCACCAGATGTTGGTAACAACCCAAGTAATCCATACATACAAAGAAACCAAAACAAACAAATTTATGGTGAAATTATTGTCTTTCCACTTCCATATTATGGCCACAACAGTGCTCACTGGAACATTCAGAAGCTTAGAAATGCGCCTATAACCAATGCCATCATTATGTTTTGCAACAATTAGGTTGCGAATGTCTTGAGACAGCTCTTTGCTTTTACCCATCATGAGATGTGTCTTGTGTGACACCTTGGCAATGAGACCTTTTTGTAGGCCATCAGTTGGGACTGAACCAGCTGATATTAATTTGCACTGACGGGGCTGGATTGCTTTTTAATTACTGATAGTTTTCAGCTGTTGTCTTGGCTTTCCATGCCTTTTTGAACCTCCCTTTCTTCATGTGTTCAATACTTTTTCCCTGTGTCATTTCACATTATTACACATAACTTAATTTCTGAACTTATTTGTTTTGGTTTCTTTGTATGTATGGATTACTTGGGTTGTTACCAACATCTGGTGAAACTTTCATGTCAATTGCACCTTTGGAAATATATTTACTGACAAACATGGTGACGTGTTCAATACTTATTTCACCCGCTGTACATACATACATACATACATACATACATACATACATACATACATACATACATACATACATACATACATACATACATACATACATACATACATACATACATACATACATACATACATACATACATACATACATACATACATACATACATACTACGTTATCCACCGACTGGTCAACCCTAACCACGGTCAATCAAGACCAGGATCACAGACTAATGTCAACTTAACTGTCAATCATATGATCTAACTCAACTGTACTGTGATTCAATTAATGTGAACAAACTTCCATGCCATCTACCATCAGAATATAAAGTCAGGACTCATGCCACGTTCACGTGCCAGTTGGAACTAGGAAACTCTGACATTTCTGACTTGCTAGTTGGTTGTAGTTATACAGTGGTTGTGATATTGAGTATATGTTTACATTTACATTTTAGTCATTTAGCAGACGCTCTAATCCAGAGTGATATTAAGTTTATGGTCACGGCATGTTTTCAAAATGCCACCAGCTGTCCATCACTACTGTAAGTAAAACAGTGGTACAATTATATCATTTAATTAGATTTAAAAAATTGCTTTTATTAATGAAATCATAAAGATGTTGAACAAATACTGTCATCTAGTAGTCCTGTGTAGCTCAGTTGGTAGAGGATGGCCCTTGAAGTGCCAGGGTTTTGGGTTCGATTCCCACGGGGGACCAGTACAATAACGAATATGTATACACTCACAACTGTGAGTCGCTCTGGGTATAGCATGGTGTCTGCTATATGACTAAGATGTAAATGTAATTTTGTTTTAGAGTACTTAATCATCTCTACAGACCCAGCCTGGTACTTACCTCTCTACAGACCCAGCCTGGCCCCCTCCCCCTCTATGCTAGAACACAGAGGTATGTCATTGAGATCACCAACAGTGGCTTCCATTTGTTCACATGTTCTAACCCCCCCCCCCCCCATTGTCCCCTGGATTAAAGCAGTTAAAAAACACACACACACAGCAGGTGGCTCAGTCACCATGGAGGCCTAATCTCCCGTTTATGTATTCATTTGTGATGCTATCCTTCATATTATGTGTAGTAACTTTCTTAACTGTTCTTAACTGACTTGCCTAGTTAAATAAAGGTTAAATAAAACAATGGCCTAAGCTTCTATAGCACAGAAAAACATGATTTTCTGTTATTTTGAAAGAAAATTGTGCTAGTGGGGGGACTAAAGCTGCATATGTAACAGCTTTGATTCCGTCCTTCTCCTCGCCCCGAACCAGGGATCCTCTGCACACATCGTCAACAGTCACCCTCGAAGCATTGTTACCCCATCGCTCCACAAAAGCCACGGCCCTTAAGGAGCAAGGGAAACAACTACTTCACGGTCTCAGAGCGAGTGACGTCACCGATTGAAACGCAACTAGCGTGCACCGCTAACTTGAACACAGGCTACACATAACCAATTCCAAGTTCGTGGGCTAGAAGAACCATCCTCACATTTTTATCAAATGCCACATCTCCCCTGGAGCGCTCCTGCAAGCCTGGAGGAAGTGTAAACCCTCCTCCTAAACGCATCACCATCACCCCTTCACAGTGTGCACATTCTATCATGACAGAATCTCAACTAATTTGCGCTGCTCCCGGCTACCTCCTTACCTGTACTGACACTGCCTCGATCGGCTGATCAAGCTAATTTTTTTCTTTCATTCACTGTTTTTCTCAGATTGGCTAACTGAGATCGCCTATTTTTATTCACATACTGTAGGTATATTTTCTTTACGTGGCCTTTTAATGCCAGTAGCCAATCGAATGCCAGCAATTGTTTGTCTCTACATTAACTAACATTCCTTTCAATTGTACATTTTTTGCTTTACTCCTTATGACGTTATAATTACTTGGTTTTGCTTCCACCGTAATGTTTTTGTCAGCCATCTTTGCTTTACAAAGGCACCAGCTATGTGTCCCCATAGTGTCAAATTCGTCATTGGAACCCCTCGATATGATTGGTCACTTTGGGACCCAAATGCATAAAGAGTGCTCAAACTCCCCCCAGCGGTGGTCTGGAGCAATGAAGCCGTGACGCTGGGTACCTCTAAATCCCGCGGCAAAAGCTTGCAACTTTTAAAGGAGGAACCACTGTACACGTGCCACGTTCAACCAGTTAGCAAGTCGGAAATGTCAGAGTTTCCTAGTTCTAACTAGCACGTGAACGCGGCAATAGAGCCCCACAGTGGAGGTGTCACAATACCCATAAAACCTAGCGGTCAAACAGAGAAGTGGTTCCAATCATTTTCCCACCAGAACTTTTTCCCTATAGGGGATTTTAGAAACTAAGGGCTGTGTTTTGTGTAGGCTTACCCTGGTGTAACGTTTTGATAACCATACAAATCTCTCGGACAAGGTAACTTTTATCAGTAAATTTGAAAAAGCCAATTAGCATCAAGGTAGACAACATGCAAATCCCTGCCAGTTCTACACATCCTCTCTAGCTGACACCTTTGCTAAAGGTATTGTGTCAATTTAAAACTAGTGCAAGATAGATCATAGAATTGTCCATTTAAAAAGAAAAAAGCCAATTTATTAATGACTACATTTAACATTAGATAGTTAATCCAAAGATTCTTACCTTTGCCTCAATAGTGTTTTCAAGCTTTTGCAAGGTGTTGCACAACTCTTGATTTTGTAGTTTTACAACACACCGTGTCATGTTTTAGTACACCTTAAATCTGTCCCAATACCATCACAACCATGTGTTTCAATACTTCAGCAAAGTTAAGGTTTTGTCTCATTTAAGGTTTAGTGTTACAAAGCACTTCATTTTTACAGTGCAGTTTATCCAAACCCCCATGGTGATCACCTCCAGTGAACTTCTCACCGCCCCTCAACATATTTCAACCCTGATGTTCATTCTGTTTCCTTTTTCACACTGTCAGTCATCTTCCTGTCATCTTCCTCATCCTCATCATCCTCATCTGCACCAGCATCATCCTGGAGGCATAGAATGCATATAATGTATCTTTGAATAAATACTCACCCCATGACCTTGGAGAGAAACCTGTTGTAAAATGCATTCATTGTGGATGGATACATATTGTGGATGGATCCTAATATTCATTACAACCATATGTATTGTACTGTATGTAGGCCTTGTGATCAGATTAAGATATTATATTCTTTGGACCACTTATTGGGTCGCCCCCAGCAACATCAAGAGAGAGCAAATCCACCGTCTGCCAATCACATCCCAGCTTGTCCCTGCAGGGCCAGAAACCGAGCTGTTATCACGCCTGTGGCGAGACCTCATTTTCCCCTTACATACCGTGGCGCTCTCCAATCGCTGCCAGGACTGCTGGAAAAAAATTGACAAGAGAAAGAGGAGGAGTATGATTCACAAAGGTGCTGTGTATAATATAAAAGCGGTGGAGCAAACACACTGCGCTACACTTTACACCATACAAATATTCCTTATTCATCTATATCAACATGCAATATTTGTATATTTTATTTTTCACCTACCACTCTGTAACAGTGTATAGTATACATATTCAGCCATTCACCCATACTATGCAATGTCTTTTTATAGCTTTTTGCACTCCAGACGTCTTGTATTTTTATACTTTTTCATACTGACGCTCTAGGTATCATGTATTTTTTTTCTGCCATTTTGCACCCGCCCTGTGTTTTTTCATAGCTGCTTGACGAAGAAATGTCATTTAAAGTATCTATCTATCTATCTATCTATCTATCTATCTATCTATCTATCTATCTATCTATCTATCTATCTATCTATCTATCTATCTATCTATCTATCTATCTATCTATCTATCTATCTATCTATCTATCTATCTATCTATCTATCTATCTATCTATCTATCTATCTATCTATCTATCTATCTATCTATCTATCTATCTCTTTCTTTCTTCTTGGAGTAGAACAGCAGTGTTTATTTTCCTGTTCTCTCTTCCTGTAGTGCGTGCTTTGTCTAATAGAGAAGCAGGGTGGAAAAAGAGAAAGAGATAGAGAAAGACATTTGAAAAGTCTTTATTTACTTTTTTAATTACTGTTTAATTTTTATTGCTTATTTCACTTTTGTTTATTATCTATTTCACTTGTTTTGGCAGTGTAAACATATGTTCCCCATGCCAATGAAGCCCCTTAAATTGAATTGAATTGAAAGAAAGAGTGATAAACAGAGAGCGAGTATAAGATAAAAAGATTGATGGAGAGAGTGGAAAAGCCATAGGGGAGAGTGGGGTAAGTTCAGCCAAAGGGGTAAGTTGAGCCACCCTTGTTTTGACCAAATATTTAGGAAGAGGTCATCCTTTCATGGAGTCTGTGAAGGTAGAAACCACATGGAAAAAGTGGCAACTTAGGTCCAAAAAACAGAATTTCACCATGTCAAATGAATTTGTGTTAGACCATGTGTCAAACTCATTCCACGGAGGGCCGAGTGTCTGCGGGTTTTCACTTCACCGTTGTACTTGATTGATGAATTAAGGTCACTATATAGTAAGTAACTCCCCTCACCTGGTTGTCTAGGGCTTAATTGAAAGTTAAAACCAAAAACCTGCATACACTCAGCCCTCCCTCAAATGAGTTTGACACCCCTGTGTTAGAGAATTCACAATGCTTGTATATAAACCAAAGTAGATCATTTTAAGATTGTTCTATACATCAGTTTAGGTCTCTATGAGCTTCAATATGAGGTCCTAAACCTAGCATGAAAGTGTATCCTTGTAGCTGTGTAGGCTAATATAGTTAAAATATTTGCCTTGTGGGGTAAGTTGAACCAATGGCCACGGGGTAAGATGAGCCAATTGTTGAGCCAATGGCAAATTTAAGTGTTTTCTTCCCAGGCGTAATGCAAGGAATTATCGCTGGGATATGAGGTAACAACAGGTCCTAGCCTATGTTAAGTGTTAAAAGTGTAAGGTCTTAAGCCTGTGTTAAAATATGCTTAAAATGATCAAAAGACAAAAAAGCAATTGTGATTGTGTTGAATTCTGTAAAATAAAGATAGACATGGTGTTAAAAAGGTAGTGGTAATATTTAATTCAGTACATACATGTGTAGGCAGCTTAACTTAGCCGGACATACTGAAATATATGTAGATATCTTTATTAGAAAGAGTACTGTTTTCCTTGATGGAGTGTTGCTGAATGTAGCCAATGGGTCAACTTACCCCACTCTTCCCTACAAAGAGAGGGAGAGAAAGGAACAGCAGAGAGAGGCGAAGTGAGAAGGACAGAGAAGGATGGAGATGCATGGTGTGTGGCGGTGTTGTAGAGCAGTGGGACCAAGCTGTTTGCACCTGCAGCTTTTTCAATAAACCTATCAGAGTTAGACTCCTCTTCATCACCCAGCCACTCGCTGAGTCGACTGACAATACCTGTCAGATCTCCCCCACCTCGCGCCGCCAACAACAACAACAACAACAGCAACAACAATTCTGCCTTCTCTCACTGTGCTTTAGAAAGAGAAGAGGACAGCTTCCTTCCCCCGTGCTGTTGGAACATAAAGCCATGCAAAGTTTACTGTAGTCATCAGCTTTGTTTTCGACTCAAGTTTTCTTAATTCAAAGGGCTGTTTTGCCGTTTCACTGAGAAGATACAGTGTGATATCCCAGTGGCACAGAGTTAATTTAACCTGTGATTTGTTATTAGGAAACTGTATTTAAAAATGTTACAATTGGTATTTTGATATAACAACGTGTGGTATGGTATTCTTTCATGTGTGGTATGTATGGTATGGTATTCTTTCTGTGCTCAGTTGATCACATGACAACAATAGCCTACATTATTGTCATTATACATACACACCAGGATTTCCGTTAGCCGATAATAGCCGGCTTTTGGCGCCCCAAAAAATAGAAAAGCTGATATAAAAAATTGGCTTCAGACAATTGTCCGGCAGAAGAACAAAAATCCCATTGCGAAATAATATATTTTTTTTGCCTATTCATTGATGGAAATACCAGTTGATGAAAGTACATTTGACCGGTCATACTTATTGGTCTATGGGTTAATTTGCATAATTTTGTGGAATTCAATTGGCAGAGCATAGAGATCCAAAGTCTTTAAGCGGAAAATCTGTCAGACAGTGCTTTTACAGTCCAATCATTGCGCAGCAATTCTAAATGCTATCGTGTGTTAAATTGTTTTTGGGCAACGACTAAATATAAATAAATATAATATTTGTATTTTTCGCACTTTCCATGTGCCATTCAAATGCATAGGAAACGGAAGGCAGGCTTCATCAGCACACTTTTGCAATCAAAACATACAGCTACTTAATTGTTTGAAACCTGAACGTTCTACTGCAAATTATGAGGCATGTTTTACCTTGCTTCAAAGAAGCCTAGGCAAATCCAACCATATCCGTGGAGGCAATTATTTTATACAGACTTCCATATGCCATTGAAACCAGTAGCCTATTTCTCTCATGTTCTATTGGTCTTCAACTTTCTTTAATTTTATGTTAGCCAATCACACATTTGCGTGTAGCTTACTGCCTTGTGCATGTTGCTGTGCTAATAATGTTAAGAGATAATAGTTATCAACATTTTAAGCTAAATGTTCTGAGCTGTTGCATCAGCTTCAGGGCGGCAGGTAGCCTAGCGGCAAAATGGTTGGGCCAGTAACCGAAAGGTCGCTGGTTTGAATACCTGAGCCGACAAGGTGAAAAAACCTGTCGGTGTGTCCTTGAGCAAGCCACTTAACCCTAATTGTCTCCAGGTGCTGACCCTGTAGGCTGTCATTGTAAATAAGAATTTGTTTTTAACTGACTTGCCCAGTTAAATAAAGGTTACACATTCATTGCTTTTTAACATGTTTTTTTTTTATGTATCCATCGTCCCACAACTGTCCCAGAGTCTGTTCTTTCTCGACAAGCTGTTTGGCCTATTTCTTTCTCGACAAGCTGACCAATAGAATAGGTACACTTTTCTACTATGGGGGATAGTAGATTGACATAAACTCATAGGCGGTGTGTCCGTAAGGCTAGGGGAAGCTAAGCTTTCCCTAAGTAAACTGAATTAAATTGCCATAATTGTAGCCTAATTAGCCTACTCCTGTCTATACATAAAGAAATCAAATCATTCAAAATAGGCTACTAAAGCATGATTTGGCCGCAGAGGATCATTAGCTTTATAAAATAATGTAATTGCGGATTGTTTTAAAATCGCGTCACAGTCGTAAGGAAAGGCAGCGTGCGCTGACAGGCCCAGCCAGAAATATCGCAACATCTGTCAGTGTGAGTAGACAGGCCCAGCCAGAAATATCGCAACATCTGTCAGTGTAAGTAGACAGGCCCAGCCAGAAATATCGCAACATCTGTCAGTGTAAGTAGACAGGCCCAGCCAGAAATATCGCAACATCTGTCAGTGTAAGTAGACAGGCCCAGCCAGAAATATCGCAACATCTGTCAGTGTAAGTAGACAGGCCCAGCCAGAAATATCGCAACATCTGTCAGTGTGAGTAGACAGGCCCAGCCAGAAATATCGCAACATCTGTCAGTGTAAGTAGACAGGCCCAGCCAGAAATATCGCAACATCTGTCAGTGTAAGTAGACAGGCCCAGCCAGAAATATCGCAACATCTGTCAGTGTAAGTAGACAGGCCCAGCCAGAAATATCGCAACATCTGTCAGTGTAAGTAGACAGGCCCAGCCAGAAATATCGCAACATCTGTCAGTGTAAGTAGACAGGCCCAGCCAGAAATATCGCAACATCTGTCAGTGTAAGTAGACAGGCCCAGCCAGAAATATCGCAACATCTGTCAGTGTAAGTAGACAGGCCCAGCCAGAAATATCGCAACATCTGTCAGTGTAAGTAGACAGGCCCAGCCAGAAATATCGCAACATCTGTCAGTGTAAGTAGACAGGCCCAGCCAGAAATATCGCAACATCTGTCAGTGTGAGTAGACAGGCCCAGCCAGAAATATCGCAACATCTGTCAGTGTAAGTAGACAGGCCCAGCCAGAAATATCGCAACATCTGTCAGTGTAAGTAGACAGGCCCAGCCAGAAATATCGCAACATCTGTCAGTGTGAGTAGACAGGCCCAGCCAGAAATATCGCAACATCTGTCAGTGTAAGTAGATAGGCCCAGCCAGAAATATCGCAACATCTGTCAGTGTAAGTAGACAGGCCCAGCCAGAAATATCGCAACATCTGTCAGTGTAAGTAGACAGGCCCAGCCAGAAATATCGCAACATCTGTCAGTGTAAGTAGACAGGCCCAGCCAGAAATATCGCAACATCTGTCAGCGTGCGCTGACAGGCCCAGCCAGAAATATCGCAACATCTGTCAGTGTGAGTAGACAGGCCCAGCCAGAAATATCGCAACATCTGTCAGTGTAAGTAGACAGGCCCAGCCAGAAATATCGCAACATCTGTCAGTGTAAGTAGACAGGCCCAGCCAGAAATATCGCAACATCTGTCAGTGTAAGTAGACAGGCCCAGCCAGAAATATCGCAACATCTGTCAGTGTGAGTAGACAGGCCCAGCCAGAAATATCGCAACATCTGTCAGTGTAAGTAGACAGGCCCAGCCAGAAATATCGCAACATCTGTCAGTGTAAGTAGACAGGCCCAGCCAGAAATATCGCAACATCTGTCAGTGTGAGTAGACAGGCCCAGCCAGAAATATCGCAACATCTGTCAGTGTAAGTAGACAGGCCCAGCCAGAAATATCGCAACATCTGTCAGTGTAAGTAGACAGGCCCAGCCAGAAATATCGCAACATCTGTCAGTGTAAGTAGACAGGCCCAGCCAGAAATATCGCAACATCTGTCAGTGTAAGTAGACAGGCCCAGCCAGAAATATCGCAACATCTGTCAGTGTGAGTAGACAGGCCCAGCCAGAAATATCGCAACATCTGTCAGTGTGAGTAGACAGGCCCAGCCAGAAATATCGCAACATCTGTCAGTGTAAGTAGACAGGCCCAGCCAGAAATATCGCAACATCTGTCAGTGTGAGTAGACAGGCCCAGCCAGAAATATCGCAACATCTGTCAGTGTAAGTAGACAGGCCCAGCCAGAAATATCGCAACATCTGTCAGTGTAAGTAGACAGGCCCAGCCAGAAATATCGCAACATCTGTCAGTGTGAGTAGACAGGCCCAGCCAGAAATATCGCAACATCTGTCAGTGTAAGTAGACAGGCCCAGCCAGAAATATCGCAACATCTGTCAGTGTAAGTAGACAGGCCCAGCCAGAAATATCGCAACATCTGTCAGTGTAAGTAGACAGGCCCAGCCAGAAATATCGCAACATCTGTCAGTGTAAGTAGACAGGCCCAGCCAGAAATATCGCAACATCTGTCAGTGTAAGTAGACAGGCCCAGCCAGAAATATCGCAACATCTGTCAGTGTAAGTAGACAGGCCCAGCCAGAAATATCGCAACATCTGTCAGTGTGAGTAGACAGGCCCAGCCAGAAATATCGCAACATCTGTCAGTGTGAGTAGACAGGCCCAGCCAGAAATATCGCAACATCTGTCAGTGTGAGTAGACAGGCCCAGCCAGAAATATCGCAACATCTGTCAGTGTGAGTAGACAGGCCCAGCCAGAAATATCGCAACATCTGTCAGTGTAAGTAGACAGGCCCAGCCAGAAATATCGCAACATCTGTCAGTGTGAGTAGACAGGCCCAGCCAGAAATATCGCAACATCTGTCAGTGTAAGTAGACAGGCCCAGCCAGAAATATCGCAACATCTGTCAGTGTAAGTAGACAGGCCCAGCCAGAAATATCGCAACATCTGTCAGTGTAAGTAGACAGGCCCAGCCAGAAATATCGCAACATCTGTCAGTGTAAGTAGACAGGCCCAGCCAGAAATATCGCAACATCTGTCAGTGTAAGTAGACAGGCCCAGCCAGAAATATCGCAACATCTGTCAGTGTAAGTAGACAGGCCCAGCCAGAAATATCGCAACATCTGTCAGTGTAAGTAGACAGGCCCAGCCAGAAATATCGCAACATCTGTCAGTGTAAGTAGACAGGCCCAGCCAGAAATATCGCAACATCTGTCAGTGTAAGTAGACAGGCCCAGCCAGAAATATCGCAACATCTGTCAGTGTAAGTAGACAGGCCCAGCCAGAAATATCGCAACATCTGTCAGTGTAAGTAGACAGGCCCAGCCAGAAATATCGCAACATCTGTCAGTGTAAGTAGACAGGCCCAGCCAGAAATATCGCAACATCTGTCAGTGTAAGTAGACAGGCCCAGCCAGAAATATCGCAATATTTTCCAATGGCAATGAAGACAATGAAAAGATTCTAATCTTTATTTATAAAACCCTCTTAGGCCTCACTCCCCCCTATCTGAGATGTCTACTGCAGCCCTCATCCTCCACATACAACACCCATCCTGCCAGTCACGTTCGGTTAAAGGTCCCCGAAGCACACACATCCCTGGGTCGCTCGTCTTTTCAGTTCTCCGCAGCTAGCGACTCAAACTGGACAGTTTTATCTCAACCTCTTCATTCAAAGACTCAATCGTGGACACTCTTACTGACAGTTGTGGCTGCTTTGCGTAATGTATTGTCATCTCTACCTTCTTGCCCTTTGTGCTGTTGTCTGTGCCCAATAATGTTTGTACCCTGTTTTGAGCTGCTACCATGTTGTGTTGCTACCATGTTGTTGTCATGTTACGTTGTTACCATGCTGTGTTGCCATGTGTTGCTGCCTTGCTATGTTGTTGTCTTAGGTCTCTCTTTATGTAGTGTTGTGTTGCCTCTCTTGTCGTGATGTGTGTTTTGTCCTATATTTTTATTTAATTTATTTGTATTTTTAAACCCCGCAGGAGGCCTTTTGCCTTTTGGTAGGCCATCATTGTAAATAAGAATTTGTTCTTAACTGACTTTCCTGGTTAAATAAAGGTTCAATAAAATAAAAAAACATAGTTTTATTGATCTGTTTGTTGATGTCAGCAGAGTAGGCTATTCTAATTTGTTGTATTATATGTAGTAGAATTGCATAAAATGAGTTTTTCCCCATGCAAAGAAAGATGAAACATATCTGATATAGCCTATAGCCCAGGCCTCTACGCTCAGCCATTCATTGAACAGTATTTTTAACAAACAGTGATTGACTTATATTATTAGCGTAAATTATGACTATTCAATCTACTGATCACATTACGAATTGTAGGCTATCTTACAGAAGTCTGTAAATGTGATGATGCATGGAATGCTTTATTTTATGGGGAAACTCATGCTCCGCCTATGCATAGGCTTGTGGTTATTCTGTTTATTTCTCACCTTGTTGGCTGAGGAAAAGTAAATGTGGACATCTTCAAAGTGCTCGGTAAGGACACACATTATTGCATCCTCGATGTGCAATGATCCATTAAGATGAATTACCACCTAAATGTGATTTCTGTCTTTCTGAGCACCGTGGGTGGACGCCCTAATCAGGCTGCGTATCCAATGCAAATGGGTCCGGTAAATTTCTCAAATGTCCGGTAAATTTAAATGTTGCCGGTTAAATGTACGGCGCCACATTTTCGTAACGGAAACCCTGATACACACGTAGAGGAGTACAGCACCAGCTCATTTCACTCTTTCTCATGGCTCCTCAAGAGAGTTGCTATCATGCTCGGATTGTTCTACAGCTGCACCATCGAGAGCTTCTTGACTGGCTGCATCACCGCTTGGTATGGCAACTGCTTGGCATCCGACCCCAAGGCGCTACAGAGGGTCATGCGTACGGCCCAGTACATCACTGGGGCTGAGCTCCCTGCCATCCAGGACCTCTATACCAGGCGTCGTCAGAGGAAGACCCTGGCATAGAGAAAGACTAAAGCCACCAAAGTCATAGACTGTTCTCTCTGCTACCGCATGGCAAGTGGTACCGATGCACCAAGTCTGGAACCAACAGGACCCTGAACAGGTTCTACCCTCAAACCATAAAACTGCTAAATAGTTCGTAGCTATTTGGTTAACTATTTAACTATCTGCATTGGCCCTTTTTGCACTAACTCCTTTGACTCATCACATACTGTATGCTGCTTCTACTGTTTACTATCTGTCACTTTATTCCTAGTTAAATGTACATATCTACCTCAATTACCTCGTACCTGCACATCCAACTCTGTACTGGTACCCCTTGTATATAGACAAGTTGTCGTTACTGTGTATCAATTATTACTTTTATACGTATTTAACTTTTCTATTATCTCTCTATTTTCTTTCTCTCAGCATTGTTTGGAAGAGACTGGAAGCATTTCACTGTTAGTGAAGCATGTGACGAATAAAATTATATTTGATAGTGCAATGTGCTCCCAAAGAGCAATCACTGTGTTGTTTACTGTAGGATTTAGAGCTTGACCTGTCTTCCACAATATCTTAACAGCCTACTAGTCCTGAATGTCACATCCAAAGTAGTTTATTTCCCTAATCTCTGTAAAAAAACTATTTTCCCAGGAATGAAGGAGGGAGAAATTGTACATTTGGTGTCCTCGAAAAATGGCCCCGCCATCTTGCATAGTGTCACATTTGAAAAGAGCAAGCAAGCGCACCGCCAGATTTCCCCATTCTGTGCTGGGCTGATAAGCGATGACATATTTCCTCCATGTGGGTCATAGACTTGGAGCAGTTCTATTGCCTTTTGTAATTACATCTGGTTCAGTGTTCTTCCCGCTCGCCTTCCTTCCAAATTGGAAGTGAATTTGTGGTTGTGTGTTTGTGTGTGTGGTGTGTACACACGCACACCCATGTTCCTTTTAGTGAGCTTACTCCACTACCCCAAAGCATATTGATGCTTGAAGAAAAACCTTTCTCATTGATTTGAGGAAAAAACTTTCTCAGATGAGGACAATCATGTCTGCCGAACTTTCCCCTCTTTGACCCTAGTTGAGGTCAAGATTACAGTATATGTTTTTGCAATACTACACTCTGACATCCAGCTAAGACCTTTTTGTTCACGAGAGCCTTGCTAGCACAACAGCTTGGAGAGACCTTGGGTTTTCCTGTTACACTGACATGATTCATATCTTTATGATGTGTTGTATAAGCACAGTCTCTGTAATTGGATTAGAAAACCTCTTCAGAAACGTCTTTCATTCACAACATACATGTACCGTACAAACCTTCCCTAGTCCTACATTTGTCAACATAAAACAAACTTCTTCTATTCTGTTTCAGGCCCCTTTAACAAAGATGTCATTGAGGGAGTAAAAACTGAACGTAATGATGGCGATGCAGTTGGCACTGTATTGGAAACTAAGCCATCGCCCATCGCTCCCCCTCTCAGATTGAGATTAAACACTCTCCCTTCCCCCCTCCTGCTGTGCCTCCTGCTAGGCTTGACCACTGTGCTGAATATATCCTCTCTGGGCATTTGGGTTCATCAGAATGACTATCATTAATTTGGCCAGCTTGGCTGAGCTGATGTTGATGATGAGGCCATGGTTGGTTGGTTGGTTTGTTGGTTGGTTGCGCGCTAGCTGGGAGATGAGTTCACTGCTGACCCTTATCGGAGAGGGTCAATGTCCAATGACCTGTCCACTTATTGCAACAGAAGTACCAGTGCTTTCTTATCACAACAGAAGTACCACTGTTTTCTTATCACAACAGAAGTACCAGTGCTTTCTTATCACAACAGAAGTACCAGTGCTTTCTTACTACAACAGAAGTACCAGTGCTTACTTATCACAACAGAAGTACCAGTGCTTACTTATCACAACAGAAGTACCCGTGCTTTCTTATCACAACAGAAGTACCAGTGCTTTCTTATCACAACAGAAGTAGCACTGATTTCTTATCACAACAGAAGTACCAGTGCTTTCTTATCACAACAGAAGTAGCACTGATTTCTTATCACAACAGAAGTACCAGCGCTTTCTTATCACAACAGAAGTACCAGTGCTTTCTTATCACAACAGAAGTACCAGTGCTTTCTTATCACAACAGAAGTACCAGTGCTTTCTTATCACAACAGAAGTAGCACTGATTTCTTATCACAACAGAAGTACCAGTGCTTTCTTACTACAACAGAAGTACCAGCGCTTTCTTATCACAACAGAAGTACCAGTGCTTTCTTATCACAACAGAAGTACCAGTGCTTTCTTATCACAACAGAAGTACCAGTGCTTTCTTATCACAACAGAAGTAGCACTGATTTCTTATCACAACAGAAGTACCAGTGCTTTCTTACTACAACAGAAGTACCAGCGCTTTCTTATCACAACAGAAGTACCAGTGCTTTCTTATCACAACAGAAGTACCAGTGCTTTCTTATCACAACAGAAGTACCAGTGCTTTCTTATCACAACAGAAGTAGCACTGATTTCTTATCACAACAGAAGTACCAGTGCTTTCTTACTACAACAGAAGTACCAGCGCTTTCTTATCACAACAGAAGTACCAGTGCTTTCTTATCACAACAGAAGTACCAGCGCTTTCTTATCACAACAGAAGTACCAGTGCTTTCTTATCACAACAGAAGTACCAGTGCTTTCTTATCACAACAGAAGTACCAGTGCTTTCTTATCACAACAGAAGTAGCACTGATTTCTTATCACAACAGAAGTACCAGTGCTTTCTTACTACAACAGAAGTACCAGCGCTTTCTTATCACAACAGAAGTACCAGTGCTTTCTTATCACAACAGAAGTACCAGTGCTTTCTTATCACAACAGAAGTACCAGTGCTTTCTTATCACAACAGAAGTACCAGTGTAGAGCCCTAATAAATCTGTTTCATCTTTTGCCTGATTCCGTTTTTTTTTTTTTGCACCAGCAAGAGACCGTTGTTTGGTTAGCATTGTTTCTGTAGCACTCGTGATTGCAGAGTTTGCAAAACATATGGCCACTGGATCGATGCAAATAATCATATCATTCTACCAGGTAGGCATAGGCTACTTCGTAGTTAACATTTTAAGGTTTTTGTGAAAGCCTTTCCATCTTTACCTCTCTCTCTCTCTCTCTCTCTCTCTTTCGCTCATCTGTCTCTCTGTTTCTCTCTCTCTCTCTCTCTCTCCTCATTTTCTCTTCCTCTTTCTTCTATTCCTGGCATCCCCACTTTGTTACTTTTTCTTTCTTTTAGTCTTCCCCTCTCTCTCTCTCTCTGCCCTCCCTCCCTCTCTCCCACACCGTTTATGCAGGTCTGCTCTGTAGCCAGCTCTATACAGGCCAGTCTTTTTGATCTGTCGGCCAGAACACAGGATGAGAGTGATCTGCTGGCACAACAAGAACATCCCATTACGGACTTGGGCACAGTCCTGCTGGCCAGGGTCTTAGGAGGCTGCTGACGGACGCTTCTGCCTGGGAGACTGCCTACCTCACACTCTCTCTCTCTCACACACACACACACAGTATCTGCCAAAATCTAGCTACTTTCTCCTCCCTAAAGAATTGCAGTTTGACGTTCATTGTCATGAGTCTTGTCCTGGAGGCAGAACTGAGCGATTTCCCCCTAGATAGGCCAAATTTCCTTTTTGGTTATGGTTAGCTACATGTTATGCTATTGGTTTGCTGATAAAGCAGTGCCTATGTCCCTGAACATATACCTTGCCTATGCATCTTACAGTACCTGCACACGCACACGTTCGTACACACACTTCCCCATGCACACACAAGCGCACATACACACACACACACACACACACACACACTGACTCAGTGATGGATTGTCCCTTTCCATTTTAAACAGTTAGAATGCTTGCTGCCCTGCGGGACCCTTATGTGTGGAAGTACTTTGAAGTGTCCACATTTAATTCATCTCTAAGATGAATGAGTGGGAGCCAGAGCAGTTGCCTGCGAGCAACCCGTCCGAGACACAAGTAGAAACAAATGTAGCAGCAAAGCCAGATAACCGTCTCTGTTGGGTTTTACTCCCAGCAGACCAGGGCAGATAACCATCCATTCCATCAATCAAGGCCTCAATTGTTCCAGAATAGGGCAGAATGCTGATTAGGCTCTCCAGTGGTTGATTACAGTTTGCCCTACTGTCGTGACTGTCCTCCTGCTTAAGCTTACTACAAGCTCTACGCAGACGCAAGATTTGGAGTGTTGCAATGTCGTTTTTCATCACGAAAGGGTCGGCTCCTTGTAATACCTTCCGGCATTTAACATAGTTTTTTTCTAACTGAAAATTAAGACATATCATTCCTTCCACAACCGTGGGGCCAGTGTTGTCGCTTGGTTCCTTGATCTGATCTATAGACTATATAAAGGGAAAGGGGATACCTAGTCAGTTGCACAACTAAATGTATTCAACCGAAGTGTCTTCTGCATTAAACCCAAACCCTCTAAATCAGAGAGGTGCAGTGGGCTGCCTTAATCAACGTCCACATGATCAGTTCCCGGGAATAGTTGTTAACTATTGACGGCGGCATCGATGTTAGAAGAACTGTCCACAATCTACTGTCCCCCATATTACAAAAGCACTAGCCTATGTCAATCTACTGTCCCCCATATTACAAAAGCACTAGCCTAAGGTCAATCTACTGTCCCCCATATTACAAAAGCACTAGCCTATGTCAATCTACTGTCCCCCATATTACAAAAGCACTAGCCTATGTCAATCTACTGTCCCCCATATTACAAAAGCACTAGCCTATGTCAATCTACTGTCCCTCATATTACAATAGATTACCTATTCTATTTGTTAGCTTGTACTTCTGTCTGATGAAAAAATATTCCAAACATACTCTGGGACAGTTGTGGGATGCGATAGAGCCCAAATTAATACAACCACTAGCATCAAATAAAGAATTCAAAGCAATGACACTGACGCAACAGATCAGAATGTTAAGTTTAAAATGTTGATAAATTATTAGGCTATTTCTTCACATTATAAGTGCAGCAATGTGCACATGGCAGTAGGCTATAAGCAAAATTTTTCCAAAATGCACTGTACAAAAACACCGTACATTTACATACACTTGTGTTTTTCAACAGAATAGCTACTGTTTTTCAGTTTTCAAATACATTTAATTGGCTGTTTTGGTTAATGGCCTTGGTGCCCTGGCTGATGTCCTTGGTGCCCTGGCAGATGTCCTTGGTGCCCTGGCAGATGTCCTTGGTGCCCTGGCAGATGTCCTTGGTGCCCTGGCAGATGTCCTTGGTGCCCTAGCAGATGTCCTTGGTGCCCTGGCAGATGTCCTTGGTGCCCTGGCAGATGTCCTTGGTGCCCTGGCAGATGTCCTTGGTGCCCTAGCAGATGTCCTTGGTGCCCTGGCAGATGTCCTTGGTGCCCTGGCAGATGTCCTTGGTGCCCTGGCAGATGTCCTTGGTGCCCTGGCAGATAATGGGCATCTCTTGAAGGCCAAAAGTCCTTGCCCCAAAATCACGAAATTCCAGGCCTGGCCAGGCTGCCAGCTAGCTACTACTAGCAAGGGAAGGCAATACCGGCACTACCAGATGGGATGATAGATAACCAAGGGCATTTCCAGGTTTGTCTAACTAGCGGGAGTCAGTATGGCTACTTTCTCTCTCCCTCCCATGTCACACACAGCGACCCTCCCCCGACTGCTGCTGCAGCAGCAAGCAGAGTGCCCGAGTCACACAGGCTACTCAGCAAGCAAGGGCCCAAGTTTATTTCATATATTAATTTTTTATATCCAAAATAATGTCACAATATTATTTTAATAGTGAAAGGATTTAAAATGCCCATCCCTAACACACATACACACACACACAAGGCTAGGGCCGGCACTGACTGCATGAGTGGGTATGGATGTGGGTACACAGACCCGCAAGCCACTGTGGCCCCTCATGATGAGTTCAGATTTGTTGTGGCTCCCACCTCCAGTACGTTGCCCATCCCTTCTCTCCAGATCCTATATAAAGGTTTCTTCAGCCAGCTCCAACACATCTCTACGCCCACCTCCTCCCTCACTCTCTATCTTATCATGCTCTTCATCTCTATTTTCTCTCAAAGCAATCAGCCCTGTCTCTCTGTACTAACCACACAATATGTGCTTTCTCTCTCTCTCTCTATTGCTCTCTCTCCCTCTCTCTCAATTCAATTTCAATTTAAGGGTTTTATTGGCATGGGAAACATATGTTTGTATTGCCAAAGCAAATGAAATGGATAAACAAAAGTGAAATAAACAAAAAGTAAACAGTAAATATTACACTCACACAAGGTCCAAAATAATAGAAACATTTAAAATGTCAATATGTCTATATACAGTCTCTCTCTCTCTCTCTCTCTCTCTCTCTCTCTCTCTCTCTCTCTCTCTCTCTCTCTCTCTCTCTCTCTCTCTCTCTCTCCTGCTCTCTGTAACAATGTGCAAATAGTTAAAGTATGAAAGGGAAATTAAATAAACAGATATGTTGTATTTACAATGGTGTTTGTTCTCCACTGGTTGCCCTGTTCTCATGACAACAGGTCACAAATCTTGCTGCTGTGATGGAACACTGTAGTATTTCACCTAACAGAAATGGGAGTTTTATCAAGTTTGGATTTGTTTTCTAATTCTTTGTGGGTCTGTGTAATCTGAGGGAAATATGTGTTTCTAATATGGTCACACAGTTGGCAGGAGGAATTGCAGGTCAGTTTCCACCTTATTTTTTAGACAGTGGGCACATCCTGTCAGTCACAGTGGTCAGGTATTCTGCCACTGTGTATTCTCTGTTAAGGGCCAGATAGCATTCCAATTTGCTCTGTTTTTTGGTTGATTTTTTCCAGTGTGTCAAATAGTTATCTTTTTGCTTTTTCATTATTTGTTGGGTCTAATTGTGTTGCTGTCCTGGGGGTCTGTTTGTGTTTGTGAACAGATCCCCAGAACCAGCTGGCTGAGGGAACTCTTCTGTAAGGGTCATCTCTCATACAGTCTCAGTTTGGTGTTTGTCCCATTTTGTGAATTCTTGGTTGGTGAGTTGACCCCAGACCTCACAACCATAAAGGGCAATGGGTTCTATAACTGATTCAAGTATTTTAGCCAGATCCTAATTGGTATGACACATTTTGTGTTCCTTCTGATGGCATAGAAGGCCCTTATTGCCTTGTCTCTCAGATCGTTCACAGCTTTGTGGAAGTTTTCTGTGGTGCTTATGTTTAGGGCGAGGTAGGTATAGTTTTTTTGGCAACAGTGTCTAGATGGAATTTGTATTCGTGGTCCTGGCAACTGGAGCTTTTTCGGAACACCATTCATTTTGTCTTACTGAGATTCACTGTCAGGGCCCAGGTCTGACAGAATCTGTGCAGAAGATCTAGGTGCTGCTGTAGGCCCTCCTTGGTTGGGGACAGAAGCACCAGATCATCAGCAAACAGTAAACATTTGACTTCAGAGTCTAGTAGGGTGAGGCCGGGTGCTGCAGACTGTTCTAGTGCCCCCTCTCTTTTGCCCTTCTGTCTTAGCATGTTCGTGCTCTGAAATCTGAGTAGATAGCCAGAGCGAATTTACCAGCTACGTCTATCAACAGTTGTCGCAGTGACATTCTATTGAAATTGATACTTGCATAGTGGAGTGTAATCCCAATGTTTGACGTTACTACCCTGCATGAATCTGCAGGTAGCTAACCAACCAGGTTCAATGTTAGCTAGCTAACATTCGGCTATAACTAGCAAAGAAAATGGCTCTGAGAAACTAATAATAAGATCATACACGTAACGTTGGCTAGCGAGCCAGCCAGCTAATGTTAGCTAGCTAACAGTACACTTTAACTTGAAATGAAACCACTTTCTGTCAAAATTAGAAACTTGTAATATCTGAAAATGTAGCTAGCTAGACTATCTTACCCGTATACATCATGGATGCACGCGTCTCCTTCACGGATGCCATGGTTGCCCTTAGTTTTATAGATGTAATCCGGAGACGGGTGTTTTCTCCATCTCCTTAGCTATCATACTCTAATTCCACTGATTTCCAAACTCGGTCCTCCAGAAAGTGGAGAGCAACACTTATGCAGTTTTACTACGCAATACATTTTTTTTAAAGCTGCCTTAGTCAGGATTACCTACACATACTGACCAACTCAAATAGACAGAATGTCCAGCCCACTCATTATCTCAGCCAATCATGGCTAGCGGGAAGGTTGCTGTCTTTTTCTGTGGCTAAACCAACTAGGCTCGTAATTTAACAATTTTATTCGTATTCACAGATGGCATACAAGTTTGTTATTAAGGCACATGAAAATTCACATTTTCCACAAGGCTAACGTTAGGTAGCTACTTAGCATTGGAGGGCTGACTGTTCTGATAAAAGTTTGTGTGGTACAAAAATAAATGAAGGATCCAACTATGGTGGTAATTCGTGTAATTTCTGACTACAGAGGTACTGCTTGTCCATGTGCTAGCTTACATTAACAAGCCCAGACTAACTAGCTAAACGTCAGCATCCACCAGTGATCAGCTGGTCGTTGCATAGTAACGGCGTCAGGTTTCCCTCAACCCAGCTCAAATTTGATAATTCTATTCGAATTTGCCCCTAATTTTAAGTGTCAGTGGAAACAGGGTTTTAATGTGTTTTGTAATGTGATGTTTTAAATTGTATGTAACTGCCTTAATTTTGCTGGACCCCAGGAAGAGTAGATGCTGCCTTGGCAGGAACTAATAGGGATCCATAATAAATACAAATAGTGAAATCCATGAGTGGTTTCCTTCCTCTCCGGCAACTGAGTTAGGAAGGACACCTGTATCGTTGTAAAAGCTGGGTGTGTTGATACACCATCCAAAGTGTAATGAATAATAACTTCACCATGATATTTAATGTCTGCTTATTACCCATCTACCAATAGGTGCTCTTCTTTGCGAGGCACTGGAAAACCTCCCTGGTCTTTGTGGTTGAAATTCACTGCTTGACTGAGGGACCTTACAGATAATTGTATGTGTGGGATACAGAGATGAGGTAGTCATTCAAAAATCATGTTGAACACTATTATTGCACACAGAGTGAGCCCATGCAACTTATTATGTGACTTGTTGAACTTCGGCTTGCCTAAACAAAGGGGTTGAAAACTTACTGACTCAAGACATTTCGCTTTTTACTTTGATTTATTTTGTAAAAATTTCGAAAAACATTATTCCATTTTGACATTATGGGGTATTGTGTGTAGGCCAGTGACACAAAATTAATTTTAAAAAAATCAGGCTGTGGGTGTGAATACTTTCTGAAGGCACTATACATGGAACACAGTTACTCTCCCACCCCTAGAGACGTCCTGGCTCACCACAGGCACGCATGGACACATGCACGCACGCACGCACGCACGCACGCACACACACACACAAACTCGGTCCGTGTTCTCCTCGTTTCTCTATCTAGAGTAAAATAATGATGTGGCCAGCAGCAATTACCACAGAAACATGCTGAGCTTGGGTCTACACCACCTTCTATGCATGTTTACCACCCAGCATACACACATGCACACAAATAGACAGACACACACAAACACACTCTCTCTGCCCTGTGTCCTTGGTACGCTGGCCCATAGTTAGCTTACGGTCCTACGTCATGCTGCCAATCCAGCCTACCCATTCAGGTAAAGAGAAACCATGTTGATATTAAATGGCTAGCCGATGAATAGGGTGCTATTTCAGATGCCGCCTCAGTCAGGTTCTTTAATGAGGGAGCCTCTGCTAACTGCTTAGCTGCCGTGTCTCTGCCTCTCTCCACGCTGACCAGAGGAGACCTGCAGGGCGTCTCTTATGCTTCTATCTCATCGACTCAGAGCTCTGTAGGAAAACTCTGAAGGCACCCAAAGACAAACAAACCTGAACAGCCCGATCGATAAAAGAGGATGTGAGCATTACTGGTCAGCCACAGCCTTCGTTGATTAAGATTCTCACGGATGCGCGTTCGGGGTGGGGTGGTGTTCTGTGTGTGTTTGGGCTGGGTGGTAGCCTAGTGGTTAATAGGTTGGGCCAGTAACTGAAAGGTTGCTGGTTCGAATCCCCAAGCAGACTAGGTGAAGTCTGTCAATGTGCACATGAGCAAGGCACTTAACCCTAATTGCTCCTGTATGTCGCTCTGGATAAAGGCCTCTGTTAAATGACAAAGAAATGTGTGTCTGTAGTTCAAGTTAAGCTCTTCCTGTTTTCTACTATGGGATCTTTACACATCACTTCTCCTCTCTGAGCTGTTGTCTGACTCTTCATTGTTATTTGATTTTGATTACGCTACCCTTATGACTGATCTCAGAACAGGTTTCACACAGCTATAATTCTAAATCACCTTGACTTGTATGCCATAGATAGATTATCTTAATATTTTGGCTACCAGTTGCCCCAAAAAAAGTGCATATTGTAAGCAGACACTTTTTTAAAAACAAGAATGTTATCAGATATCAGCCCATTCTCTAACCCAGGGGTTCCCACACTTTTTCAGACACCCCTTATTTCCTGCAATTCTACACATTTTGTCTTGAGGTGCAGAGAACATTTTGCAGGTTTAAAGTGTATTTCCTTGCAATTCTATACATTTTGCCATGTCTAATGTGTATTCATGTGTTATGTGAGTGACTCAAACATTACAACAACATCTATGGGCTAAAAAAACCTAGCAAAATAAGTTAGCTGATATGGGCTAGTTGATCTGGACAGGTTATAAATAGCTCTCTAAGTGCACGTTTAGTTTTTTTCCCCTAGGACTACACAGCTGATTCAAATAATCAAAGCTTGATGATGAGTTGGTTATTTGAATCAGCTGTGTAGTGCACCCAGGGTGGGCCCCAGGACCGAGTTTGGGAAACCCTGCTCGAAGGTATGCAATGACTGACAACTGATGATGCACTACCCAATATCGAAATTGCACCTTGTGCTTTCTACTATTACAACTTTGAAAGCTGGACTGATAAATAAACTGCCAACACAGTGGGGGATCTACTGCTCTAACCCACTGACTGTGACATTGCATTGTCTGCTGTAGCCTATTATGTCCACATCTCTTTGGAATGCAGCTTGTAGCATGTTCTCTGTTCCTGTGTGGCTCGTCCTGCCACGGGCAGCTTGTAGTAATCCATGCTGTGTATGTGACTGGCATCTCGCCACTCCCACTCTCTCCCGGCGCATTTTTGCTTTTGTTCTCAACTCTCCGCCCGCCTGCCTGACTCAGAATGATGATCTTGACCAAGCCGGAAAAGGTCAAGGTTAGCCAGCAAATTGCCTCAAAGCAATCAGCTCTATCTGTCTCTGTGCTAACACACACTGTGTGCTCTCTCTCTGGCTATGTCTGTCTGTCTGTCTCTCTCTCTCTCTCTCTCTCTCTCTCTCTCTCTCTCTCTCTCTCTCTCTCTCTCTCTCTCTCTCTCTCCCTCTCCTTCTCTCTGTTTTCCCATGAGACTTGTGTCAGGGAGTCTTTCTGCTTTTAAGTTGCGCATCTAACGGTGGGCTCTGCAAGGGCCCTGGGACATCAAAGTCGCCCTGGTCCGCGTGGCAGTGACATTTTGGCGGCAGAGTGACCCAGTGGGGTGTAGCAGGGAGGGGGCGATGAGGTTCAGCTGTCCTTTAAGACTCCTGGCTGCTCCAGGGCTGTGCAGTGTTTGCCTCTGCTCTACACGGGATTGGCTTTCATTACATGAAACAGGTTCCCCCCTTCCCCTCGGCCAACAATAGTCACCACACTGCTCTGGAGTTCATACAATCTAATAAATCAACAAGACCTTCTGTTGACACACACGTGTGCCAAACACACACACACACACACACACACACAGTCACGGGCGCGCGCGTACACACACACCGTCCTAATATTTATATGTTTCTTACACAAGCATTTCTCTACACCCGCAATAACATCTGCTAAATATGTGTATGTGACCAATAACTTTTGATTTGATTTTGACACACACACACACACACACACACACACACACACACACACACACACACACACACACATACACACACACACACACACACACACACACACACACACAGAGCCAGGGGTGCACCTGTCACCTGGCCTTTCCTGTCAAGTTTGGCGTGACCGTGACGGCTCTCTCTAAGTTCCTCATAACACCAGCCGTGCTGCTCTGCCTACTGTAATACAGCATGGAATACTGACAGGTTCAGTAGCTGTAACTGCCTACTGTAATACAGCATGGAATACTGACAGGTTCAGTAGCTGTAACTGCCTACTGTAATACAGCATGGAATACTGACAGGTTCAGTAGCTGTAACTGCCTACTGTAATACAGCATGGAATACTGACAGGTTCAGTAGCTGTAACTGCCTACTGTAATACAGCATGGAATACTGACAGGTTCAGTAGCTGTAACTGCCTACTGTAATACAGCATGGAATACTGACAGGTTCAGTAGCTGTAACTGCCTACTGTAATACAGCATGGAATACTGACAGGTTCAGTAGCTGTAACTGCCTACTGTAATACAGCATGGAATACTGACAGGTTCAGTAGCTGAATGGACCTCTTTACATTGTCCCTGTTTGTGTAGCTGTTTTGTGGGGAGTGTAGGCCTAAACAGTGTCACAAATTGGTGTTAATGTGTCGGCCCACAGGATACTAGATGTCGTGGTTTCATGATCTCCCCAACAGCTGTCCTCCTGTCTTCATCTGGGGCTGGTATGATAAATACCCTCTAAAGCCAAGCCTGGTCAGAAGAGGCAGCTGTCCTCCTGTCTTCATCTGGGGCTGGTATTATAAACACCTTTTAAAGCCAGTCCTGGTCAGAAGAGGCAGCTGTCCTCCTGTCTTCATCTGGGGCTGGTATTTTAAACACCTGAAACCAGGCCTGGTCAGAAGAGGCAGCTGTCCTCATGTCTTCATCTGGGGCTGGTATTTGAAACACCTAAAACCAGGCCTGGTCAGAAGAGGCAGCTGTCCTCCTGTCTTCATCTGGGGATGGTATTTTAAACACCTGAAACCAGGCCTGGTCAGAAGAGGATTGGCCCTGGATATTGTGTGAATTCAAGGATAAACAAAGAGAAAGGTCAGAAGATGAGGACAGACTATGACTGTTTTCTATCTCAATGTAGGGGATGAACAAGGGGGTGACCATGTAATCGTTTATGTGTATTCCCCAGGTGGAGATCGAGAAGCTTGACTACCACCACTACCTGCCTCTGTTCTTCGATGGGCTGTGTGAGACGGTGCACCCCTACGAGTTCTTTGCCCGCCAGGGGGTCCACGACATGCTGGAGCACGGTGGCACCAAGATCCTGCCAGTCATCCCCCAACTCATCATCCCCATCAAGAGTGAGTAGCCAAACGTTATAGAAAAATCACAAAAACACTGCCACAACGTTGTCAGAGCACAAACACGACGATCAGCGTAACCAGAACACTCTCATCATCCCTATCAAGAGTGAGGCCCCAAATGTTACATAAACGTCACAAGAACAGTGTAACAATGTTATCAGAACACAAACACAACTCTTTCACACAAACACAACACTCTCACAACAAATCTAGACAAACAAATCTCCTATAACGAGATTATGAAGAGATTATTTTCTAACCTCTGGCCAGTAGTGGTTAACCAATCGCCGTAAACCACAAGCCAGAAAGGTTTGGCTTGACAATGGACAAATCCCCAATGTACTATTCAAATCTAGTTTTATTCTTCACATGCTTTGTAAACAACAGGTGTGGACTAACAGTGAAAGGTTTACTTACAGGCCCTTTCCAACAATGCAGAGAGAAAGAAATTTTAGAAATAATCGAAAAGTTTAATACGTATAAATAAAAGTAATAATTGATACACATTGAGTAACGACAACTTGTCTATATACAAGGGGTACCAGTACAGAGTTGGATGTGCAGAGGTATGAGGTAATTGAGGTAGATATGTACATTTAACTAGGAATAAAGTGACAGATAGTAAACAGTAGCAGCAGCATACAGTATGTGATGAGTCAAAGGACTTAGTGCAAAAAGGGCCAATGCAGATAGTCCGTGTAGCTATTGGTTAACTATTTAACTAACTACAGTTGAAGTCGGAGTTAACCAAATACATTTAAACTCAGTTTTTCATAATTCCTTACATCTAATCCTAGTAAACATTCCCTGTCTTAGGTCAGTTAGGATCACCACTTTATTTTAAGAATGTGAAATGTCAGAATAATAGTAGAGAGAATGATTCTTGGGGTCATTGTCCATTTGGAAGACCCATTTGCGACCAAGCTTGAACTTCCTGACTGATATCTTGAGATGTTTCTTCAATTTATCCACATAATTTTCCTTCCTCATGATGCCATCTATTTTGTGAAGTGCACCAGTCCCTCCTGCAGCAAAGCACCCCCAAAACATGATGCTGCCACCCCCGTGCTTCATGGTTGGGATGGTGTTCTTCAGCTTGCAATCCTCCCCATTTTTCCTCCAAACATAACAATGGTCATTATCGACGAACAGTTCTATTTTTGTTTCATCAGACCAGAGGACATTTCTCCAAAAAGTACGATCTTTGTCCCCATGTGCAGTTGCAAACCGTAGTCTGGCTTTTTTATGGCGGTTTTGGAGCAGTGGCTTCTTCTACTTGCTGAGCGGCCTTTCAGTTTTGTCAATATAGGACTTGTTTTACTGTGGATATAGATACTTTTGTACCGGTTTCCTCCAGCATCTTCACAAGGTCCTGCTTGTTGTTCTGGAATTTATTTGCACTTTTCGCACCAAAGTACGTTCATCTCTAGGAGACAGAACGCGTCTCCTTCCTGAGCGGTATGAAGGCTGCGTGGTCCCATGGTGTTTATACTTGCGTACTATTGTTTGTACAGATGAACGTGATACCTTCAGGCGTTTGGAAATTGCTCCCAAGGAAGAACCAGACTTGTGTAGGTCTACAATGATTTTTCTGAGGTCTTGATTGATTTCTTTTGGTTTTCCCATGATGTTGAGCAAAGAGGCACTGAGTTTGAAGGTAGGCCTTGAAATATGTCAATTAGCCTATCAGAAGCTTCTAAAGCCATGACATCATTTTCTGGAATTTTCCAAGCTGTTTAAAGGCACAGTCAACTTAGTGTATGTGAACTTCTGACACACTGGGATTGTGATATAGTGAATTATAAGTGAAATAATCTGTCTGTAAACAATTGTTGGAAGAATTACTTGTGTCATGCACAAAGTAGATGTTCTAACCGACATGAAATCTGTTGAGAATTTTAATGACTTCAACCTAAGTGTATGTAAACTTCCGACTTCAACTGTATTTAGCAGTGTTATGTCTTGGGGATAGAAGCAGTTCAGGGTCCTATTGATTCTCTCCATAGTGCCATCAGACTTTGATACCAATGTAGGGTGAAAGGGATCCACAAAATTGTGAACCGCTATAAAGAAATGCTATAGAAAAGTATTTCAAAAGTATCTTGTAACAAAATACATTGGAGGGTAGTTCAGCCCAGTGTAATACAACATGCAAAAATTCTCAGAAGTAATTCCAATACGTATTTGAAATACGTATTGGAACAGAAATACTGCCCTTCTCTGGCCGGGACCACATCTTACATTCATAAACCATGTCTGGGGCGTTCTAAAACTACTTGGAATGATTGATAACCATTTGTTTACACTCAGTCATGTTACCTCATTGGCTAGCTAGCTAACAACCTTGTAACTTTACCAGTATATCAGGAGATCAGTGATCATAGCAAGGAATGATTGATAGATCTCTTGCAGGTCATTTGTCAGATGTTTTTAAAGAGACAGTGTAACATTTTCAATGTAATGCCTCTCAATAGAAATGTTTTGATTTTACACAATGTAGAAACATAATATTCCACAAATGACTTTGTAATTTCAGTGACAGGTATTCGTATTAAAATGTTTAGTTTTAATAATAAACCAATGTCTTTACATTGTTACATATTAGTTTCAAGGGTACAACATGTGAAGCTAGAATTCGTATAGGCCCAGTATAGGCTGTATCTCAATCATTTTAACAAAAACTTATTTGCTGGTGCTCCTAAATGTCATGTGCTGCTCTTAACTTTTTAAAGTTGGGATCACCAGTGCTACCAATATATATATATTATTTAGAACCCTGGGCAACAAGGCAAAGTATCCTTGTTTTTCTGTTCGCGGATGAGACTCAGTCAGAAGACAAGATTGCTAAGACAGAGCATTTGGGAGCTGTTTTTCTTTTTCTCAATCCAAAGCCCACGTGTATGTATATATGTATATGGTCACTTAGAAATGTTCTTGATTTTTAAAGAAAAGCACATATTTTGTCCATCGAAATAACATCAAATTGATCAGAAATACAATGTAGACATTGTTAATGTTGTAAATGACTATTGTATTGTAGATGGAAACGGCTGATTTTTAATGGAATATCTACATAGGCGTACAGTGGACCATTATCTCCTGTGTTCCAATGGCATGTTGTGTTAGCTAATCCAAGTTTATCATTTTAAAAGGCTAATTGATCATTAGAAAACCCTTTTGCAGTTATGTTAGCACAGCTGAAAACTGTTGTGCTGATTAAAGAAGCAGTAAAACTGACCTTCTTTAGACTAGTTGAGTATCTGGAGTATCAGCATTTGTGGGTTCGATTACCGGCTCAAAATGGCCATAAACAAAGAACTTTCTTTTGAAACTCGTCAGTCTATTCATGTTCTGAGAAATGAAGGCTATTCCATGCAAGAAATTGCCAAGAAACTGAAGATCTCGTACTACGCTGTGTACTACTCCCTTCACAGAACAAACTGGTTAGAGCAAACTGTCTCTAACCAGAATAGAAAGAGGAGTGGGAGGCCCCGGTGCACAACTGAGCAAGAGGACAAGTACATTATAGTGTCTAGTTTGAGAAACAGACGCCTCACAAGTCCTCAACTGGCAGCTTCATTAAATAGTACCCGCAAAACACCAGTCTCATCGTCAACAGTGAAGAGGCGACTCCAAGATGCTGGCCTTCTAGACAGAGTTGCAAAGAAAAAGCGACGCAGTGAGTGAGTTCGAGCAGTTGGCCCTGTGTGTGTGTGTGTGTGTGTGTGTGTGTGTGTGTGTGTGTGTGTGTGTGTGTGTGTTGTGTGTGTGTGTGTGCTCATTGTTCCAGCGCCTGCTGAGGCAGGGAGGTGAAACAGGCAACATGAGGCAGGGCCGCTGGGGACAAGGAGACATGCTGACAGACTGACCCCGGCAATAGAGTAAACACAAGCACACTCACTGCTTACTGATTAGCAACAGAGGACAGGACAGAGCATGATCTAGTTCACGTCATAACACCTACACTCTTAGAAAAAAGGGTTCCAAATGGGTATGGCTGTCCCCATAGGATAACCCTTTTTGGTTCCAGGTAGAACACTCTCTGTAGAATTGGTTATTCAAAGGGTCCTCCTATGGGGAAAGCCGAAAAACCCTTTAAGGTTCTAGACATCACCTTTTTTTCTGAGCGTGTAGACACAACACAGTGAGTGGGACATATGTGTTTTGTTTTTGTGTATGTTAAATGTTTTTTGTTGTTTTCTTGGCCATTACATTGTTTCTACTCCAATTCCCATCTATCAATTTATTCATACAGCTTGTTTAAAGCGGCAATCAGCAGTTGAAACAATAACAAAGCAACTCCCCACCCCTGTCTTAGGTAAAAAGCTGAGGGCTAGGGAAATGTAACCACTCTCAAATTCATAGACTGAGCTACAGTGGGGAGAACAAGTATTTGATACACTGCCGATTTTGCAGGTTTTCCTACTTACAAAGCATGTAGAGGTCTGTAATTTTTATCATAGGTACACTTCAACTGTGAGAGACGGAATCTAAAAAAAATCCAGAAAATCACATTGTATGATTTTTAAATAATTAATTAGCATTTTATTGTATGACATAAGTATTTGATCACCTACCAACCAGTAAGAATTCCGGCTCTCACAGACCTGTTAGTTTTTCTTTAAGAAGCCCTCCTGTTCTCCACTCATTACCTGTATTAACTGCACCTGTTTGAACTCGTTACCTGTATAAAAGACACCTGTCCACACACTCAATCAAACAGACTCCAACCTCTCCACAATGGCCAAGACCAGAGAGCTGTGTAAGGACATCAGGGATAAAATTGTAGACCTGCACAAGGCTGGGATGGGCTACAGGACAATAGGCAAGCAGCTTGGTGAGAAGGCAACAACTGTTGGCGCAATTATTAGAAAATGGAAGAAGTTCAAGATGACGGTCAATCTCCCTCGGTCTGGGGCACCATGCAAGATCTCACCTCGTGGGGCATCAATGATCATGAGGAAGGTGAGGGATCAGCCCAGAACTACACGGCAGGACCTGGTCAATGACCTGAAGAGAGCTGGGACCACAGTCTCAAAGAAAACCATTAGTAACACACTACGCCGTCATGGATTAAAATCCTGCAGCGCACGCAAGGTCCCCCTGCTCAATCCAGCGCATGTCCAGGCCCGTCTGAAGTTTGCCAATGACCATCTGGATGATCCAGAGGAGGAATGGGAGAAGGTCATGTGGTCTGATGAGACAAAAATAGAGCTTTTTGGTCTAAACTCCACTCGACGTGTTTGGAGGAAGAAGAAGGATGAGTACAACCCCAAGAACACCATCCCAACCGTGAAGCATGGAGGTGGAAACATCATTCTTTGGGGATGCTTTTCTGCAAAGGGGACAGGACGACTGCACCGTATTGAGGGGAGGATGGATGGGGCCATGTATCGCGAGATCTTGGCCAACAACCTCCTTCCCTCAGTAAGAGCATTGAAGATGGGTCGTGGCTGGGTCTTCCAGCATGACAACGACCCGAAACACACAGCCAGGGCAACTAAGGAGTGGCTCCGTAAGAAGCATCTCAAGGTCCTGGAGTGGCCTAGCCAGTCTCCAGACCTGAACCCAATAGAAAATCTTTGGAGGGAGCTGAAAGTCCGTATTGCCCAGCGACAGCCCCGAAACCTGAAGGATCTGGATGGAGGAGTGGGCCAAAATCCCTGCTGCAGTGTGTGCAAACCCGGTCAAGAACTACAGGAAATGTATGATCTCTGTAATTGCAAAAAAAGGTTTCTGTACCAAATATTAAGTTCTGCTTTTCTGATGTATCAAATACTTATGTCATGCAATAAAATGCAAATTAATTACTTAAAAATCATACAATGTGATTTTCTGGATTTTTGCTTTAGATTCCGTCACTCACAGTTGAAGAGTACCTATGATAAAGATTACAGACTTCTACATGCTTTGTAAGTGGGAAAACCTGCAAAATCGGCAGTGTATCAAATACTTGTTCTCCCCACTGTATATATGTTGGGGTACGACAGTTGAAATAAGCTCATGAGGCATTTATAAGTTATATACTCAAAGAATCAATGGGTACATTTTAATTAATTCAGAAGTCCAAAAATGGATGAAGGAACTGCAGATTGTACCTTTAATTGACCAATTTAATTCATTTTAGAAAGTCTGATTGAAGTCTGGTCATGCTTCAGCTGTTTCACAACACTCTAAAACCAAATTGCTGCATATCAATATTAATTTTAGACATGATTTGTCAGTCTATATTTATTGACGTGTCATACATGTGATGAATGTGTTTAATTTAAAGACAGCCAACATTCTGTTTTTGACTGAGATGTTGTTCCTTCTTCAGGAATTGTCCATACTAGAAGGCTATACACTCACTTCTCCAGCCGCACGTGCGCGCACACACCCCAAGCATTAATGGAATTTTAAATGGCCTGTTCGTTATTAGCTTCTTGGTTTATTACAATCAGGCCCATTTCGTCCAGCCGTGGGGCAAAACCCGCCGGCCCATGTCTCTGTTTGCAGATGAATTACTTTCCACTGGAACTCCAACGAAGGAGGGAAAAGGAATATGTGCAGGCTGCAATCTAAAAGGCAGAACGTTTTCTCTGACTGACTTCAATACAAAAGCCTCCATCTGGCTGGTGCTGGCGGACTGTTATATGGCGACCGGTGATTTTGAGACCATGAAATAACTCTTGATGTAGGCAGAAGGCTGCAATAAAAATATATACAGGTAATGTTTTTGAGCACTTTCCTTAAAAAATAACCCAGAGAAACTTTAACATTTAACAACTTAAACATCACTCCAACATTACCTTCATGACTTTAGACGAGAAAAAATTATTATACTGATATGCCGTAATTTCCTACATTCCGAAAGGGTTCTGGAGAACCCATAGGAGAACACTTTTTGGTTCCAGATAGATGTCACGAGAGGGTGCATATACAGACCAATGCGCAGCACATGGATAGTAGTTTGACATATTTTATTTATACTAAGTAATAATAAACACCAATGACGAACTACTGCACAAAACAAAAACACGATATACAAACGTCACATTTACAAAAACAAACACGAATGAATAGACGTAACGAATGTGGCACACTTACTGTCACCGTGACAGCGAAATAATCGACAACGACCCACAACCCAGTGTGAAAATTACAAACCTATGTAGGATCCCTAATTAGAGACAATGCGCAGCAGCTGCCTCTAATTAGGGATCCAACGCAAACCACCACCAGATGCAGAAAGAATAAACCTGTCAGACTCTGACCATGGTTACATAGAGAAGCAAATAGGCTTCTCTATGGCCAGAGCCTGACAATAGAACCCTTTTTGGTTCAAAGTAAAACACTACCTGGAACTAAAAGGGTTCTTTCTACCTGAAACCAAAAATAATTATTCAAAGGTTTCTCCTATGGGGAGAAGAACCCTTTAAGGATCTAGATAGCCCCCCAAAAAATCTGAGAGTGTACTCTCTTTAAATAAAGATGAAAATTCCCAGCCACATCTCCATTGAGCCTCCACAGATTGGCGTAATATTTGTTCTCTCTCCGAGACCAAAATAAACTTTCATTAGAAGGAGATCCCCGACTTAGGCAAGATACAATTTCTCTGCGATCTGAAAAGTATAATTATCTTACAACAAACACGATTGACAAAAATCCTCAAAATGTCACCCACCTGTGACATTTGGGAGAGATGAGAATACAAGGTCGAGCTTAATTTTTGGGGAACAGAATATCTAATAGATGCGGCTTGAATAGATGATTACTTTATTCATATCCGATGTCACACGGATTAAACCAAACGTTAATACATCCGACTCCAATACTCCCTGCTTCACTTTTCGCAAAAGGCAAAAGCCTGAATGAATAATTGAACAGTCCCACGGTCCAAATGTCACAGCTAGGGGAAATTGTTTGCGCTTGTGGTAATTAGAATTTCATTGTTTGATATGTGCATTTGAAATCCCTGTCAGTCCACATTCAACCTTATCTCTGTGATGGCAGATAGCTCTCCACTTGCGTGAGGAAACAGGAGAGAGACTTACTACAATGGATACACTAATTCAGCATTGTCTGTAACACACACACACACACACACACATGCGTGCACATACACACACACACACACACACAGAACATCCATTCTTCACATGTTGCCATCATGTGACAGATCGTGTGTGTAAATGACACGCCTGGGTTTGAAAACACCATGTCCTTCTGTATAGTACATATGTAATATGGATTGTTAGACCTGCGTCTCTGACTGGGTTTAACAGGAACACGTCTCTGACTGGGTTTAACAGGAACACGTCTCTGACTGGGTTTAACAGGAACACGTCTCTGACTGGGTTTAACAGTAACACGTCTCTGACTGGGTTTAACATGAACACGTCTCTGACTGGGTTTAACAGGAACACGTCTCTGACTGGGTTTAACAGGAACACGTCTCTGACTGGGTTTAACAGGAACACGTCTCTGACTGGGTTTAACAGGAACACGTCTCTGACTGGGTTTAACAGTAACACGTCTCTGACTGGGTTTAACATGAACAATTGTCTCTGACTGGGTTTAACATGAACACGTCTCTGTCACACCCTGATCTGTTTCACCTGTCTTTGTGATTGTCTCCACCCCCCTCCAGGTGTCGCCCATCTTCCTCATTATCCCCTGTGTATTTATACCTGTGTTCTATGTTCGTCTGTTGCCAGTTCGTTTTGCTTCGTCAAGCCTACCAGTGTTTTTCCCTCTGCTCCTGTCTCTCGATTATTCCTGTTTCCTAGTTTTCCCGGTTTTGACCATGTACCTCTGCCCCACCTATCTGGATTATTGACCATTCTGCCTGCACTGACCCTGATCGATTTAATAAACTGTTCATACTTCGACATTGTCTGCATCTGGGTCTTACCTTTTACGTGATAGTACGAACTGGCCATGACTGACCCAGCAGACTCGGGCCAGCTGCACAACGCCATCTCCTCTAAAGGACCATTATCGGTAGGCACGAGGAATTGCTTTGTGGACTTATGGAGGGGGTCCAAACTTTGGCCGAACGCCATGACCGGGCGTTAGACATTTTGCTGGTGCAATTCCTCAGTAACTCTGCTGTTAGCAGCGCCGCCTCCCCGGTTACTCCAACTTCCCGGGAACCCCACTTACCTCCCCCTGAACGCTTCGATGGAGAGCCAGTCACCTGTCTGGCTTTCTAGCTCAGTGTGCTCTCATCTTCGAGCTTCAGCCCTCCTCCTTCCCCTCGGACCGCTCCAAAATAGCGTACCTCATCACGCTGATGTCCGGAAGGGCTCTCACCTGGGCTACTACCGTATGAGAACAATAGCCGGCCATATGCGTCAGTCTGGAGGAGTTTGTGGGAGAGGTAAAGAAGGTTTTTGATGCCCCATTCTCCGGGAGAGAATCTGCCCGGAAGCTATTCCAGCTTCGATAGGACTCCCGTAGTGTGGCAGATTATGCGGTGGATTTCCGCACGTTGGCAGCTGAGAGTGCCTGGAACCAGGAAGCACAATTCAACACACGGTTTAACTTTTGTGCCTGACGTTGTCCGCTCCTCGGTCCTGGAGTGTATGCCATGGGCTCTTCAACCCTGTTCCTGCAGCTTCCCAGTGCTTGATTTGGAAAAAGTGAATCTGTTCAGGAACATCTATAGTAACATGTTTTCACAAAGAAACCTATTTCATTAAACTGTTGACAGCCCCTCTCTGCACGCTCAAGACGAAGAGAGGAGGAGATGGAAACGCACGGTGGTGAGATATTCTGTAGCTAAATGTAGTGTGTCAGCCTATTAATTATGAAAATATAAAAAATGTGGTATTAGTAGGTTATTCAAAATTAAATACAAATTCACTATAATCGTAGGCTAACTCTGTAATCCGCCCTGCACAATCAATTAACCAACAGCATTGCCTAGGCCTATTTGTTCTCTCCCAGACTCATTTTGGAGCATAGCATAAGGTAACCAGTCCATCCAGGTATGCATAATAATACAATCCACACTCAAAGGTGATTACTAGAATTTGTTTCATTTTGAAGTATAGGCTAGACCAATTATGTACCAAAGACATGCCGTGGATAATATGCAGTAGGCTATATATTGTATAACGGCAGAATCATTATTTTAATTCTGGGGGGGGTTTCGGGCTTGAGCAAACATATAGGCCTATGCATAAGCTCTAATATGCCTATGGGTGTTTTGAATTAATCATCACCTTAGAAAGCCTGTCCGTTTTGTTAGAGGCTTTGAAACAACATCCTCAACGACCATGTTTTCCACTCAGTTTCAACCATCTGTTGAACTTCTTTCTTCAAATTGATCATCACAGTGAGGTGAGATTTAAAAGCACAATACTGTTTTGATTATGTGTTTGATGTGATTTTCGATTGCATTTGCATTGATGGTTAGAGGGACAATAGAGTGCTGAGTGCAAGGTCATTGGGACCTGAGGATCGTTAGTGATATGGGTTCTACCAACAGTAATGTCCAGATTACCGTGACCTTTGTTTGTTGCTTTGTTTACAAGGCATTCAAGGGCGAATTGAGTTATTGCACACTTGCACTTTACAGAGGAGGCGTTCCATAACAAAAAAAAAAAAAAACGTGCCAATAAGATCTCGCTAGCTTGTGCTTGGCTCTGTCCACCTCCTTGCTTGTTCTGCCCACTATTCTTTATTTGTTCCCATCGAAAACACGACACAGATTAACTATCTTGGGTTAGTTATAAATATCTCTGGCAGTATGGCTCGGAGGGAGGCTGCGTCTGTCTGTCTGTGTGTGTGTGTTTGTGGCAGCCATGCATTTGCACATGAGCTGTTTTAACACTGAAGCCGCGGGTGACTCCGCTTGCTGCTCCCTGAGTGCACTAACTATTGTACTACCATTGTATGGTTCCTGCTCCTCTCTGTCTCTGTCTCTGTCTCTGTCTCTGTCTCTGTGTCTGTCTCTGTCTCTGTCTCTGTCTCTGTCTCTGTCTCTGTCTCTGTGTCTGTGTCTGTCTCTCTGTCTCTCTGTCTCTCTCTCTCTCTCTCTCTCTCTCTCTCTCTCTCTCTCTCTCTCTCTGTCTCTGTCTCTGTCTCTGTCTCTGTCTCTGTCTCTGTCTCTCTCTCTCTCTCTATAGATAATAATAATAAGGTATTTGAGGTAGATATGCAAAACAATTTCATCCATTTAAGAATAAAGCTGTAACGTAACAACGTGTGGAAAAAGTCAAGGGATCTGAATACTTTCCGAATGCACTGTATAGCCAAGTTATCTTTTCACATTGTGTATTTATTCCTTGTGTTAGTCATTTCACTATATCTTTCTCTCTATTGTTGGGAAGGGCCCGTAAGTAATCATTTTACTTTTAGTCTGTTTACGAAGCATGTGACGCATGTGAAAAAATAACATTTGATTTGATTTGACACACAATTACCCAAATACACAATCAAATTACAGCCACACACACTGGCAGTCCTTAGTTACAAATCACATATGTCTGCCTCTCTTTCTCTTCCTTCTACCTCCTTTTCTCTCTCTCTTGTGTTCTCTCTATCAGCAGGAGATTGAGTTAAGTGCAGCTGTCAGACAAATTGCCCTGTGATTGGCTCTCACTTGTGCCTTTTCAAACCTCTGATTGCAGCCAGAGATTTCAAGTCAAGGCCCAGTACCAAAGAACATTGATTTCAGTGGAGGGAGTGTGAATGCGGCGTGACCTCTTTCTTTGTCTTTTCTGTGGGTTTTTTTACCTCTGTGTTTACATGTGCGTGTGTTCAGTACGTGCTGTGGCTTAATTTACTATGATACGTAAAATATCACGAATTAGCTTTCACGAAAGGAGGGCTGAATCGCTAATTCCCAATCTCACACCTCCCTCGGGAAAGCCTCTACGAAAACAAGTAGTGTTCACACACTACCTTCTCTCCCTGACCTTTAAACCCTGACCTCTAAACCCTGACCTCTATCCTGTGTGCACTCCATATAAATGTAATGACAAGAACAGCCATCCCCATTCAAATCAATGTTTGGTTGGCTGTATATTGGGATGACTCACATACTGAATGTTTTTCTGTAGGTTAGTCACTAGCTGGCACAGCCACAAAGTCATCAAATCAGATTTTAAACCTTAACTCCACTGCTAACATTATGCCTAACCTTAAATTGAGACCAACAAGCAATTTTTATTAATGAACTGTTACGATATATACTGTAGACACGTTTGACTGCAGCTGGCCAATCTAGTGGAAATCGCTCAGCTCTGCCTCCAGGATAAGATTCATCCCAATAAACGTCAACCTGCGTATTGCTATGGGTTGACGTCGGCCATATTGAGTATTACCCATAACTTAACATTCTATTTCTATGATGCCCTTCCTCTCTGTCCCCACAGATGCCCTGAACACGCGGAACAGGCAGGTGATCTGCACCACGCTGAAGGTGCTGCAGCACCTGGTGGTATCTGGAGACATGGTGGGAGAGGCCCTGGTGCCCTACTACAGACAGATCCTCCCTATCTTCAACATCTTCAAGAACATGAACAGTGAGTCACCCTCATTATAGATCGTTACAGTGTTTCTGGCAGTATGTTTGAGCGGTAGTGCTGAGGTCGGTTCTGTTTCGGTTTGAATAATCACGGTTTTCGATTTCGGTTTCAATTATATATTTTTTTACATCAAATGCATTATGCATGATGTGGGTTGTATGCAACACTGAATAAAACAATTAAAGCTGCAATATGTACCTTTTTGGGCAACCTGACCAAATTCACATAGAAATATGAGTTATAGATCTGTCGTTGAAAGCAAGTCTAGAAGCGGTAGAACAGTATGTGCGCTATTTCTATGCTTTCCGTTCTTAAGTGTAGTTTTTGCGTCTTACTTTCAGTTTTGTACACCAGCTTCAAACAGCTGAAAATACAATATCTTCAGTTATAGAAAATATATTCCACAACGATTTAGATGGTACAATGATTCTCTACGCTATACTTGGTTATTTTGAACCCTCGTCCCTGCAACACCTTCGTCCTACACCACCTACAGTGTACACCAGTTCCAGACCTCTTTTGATGTTTGTGAGTGCTAGCCAATGACTGTATATGAATGGACAAAGCCATCGATCACGTGACACCATTCATTCCTGTGTGAAGACTCAATAGGCAGGGATGCAAACTAGTCACCTTTCGGCGAAATTTGTGACCTACGTGATTCGTGTAGATCCGATGATAAACGTTTGGTGGAGGAGGAGGGTGGGGGGCTTTGGGTCACTACTGTCTGTAAGCGAACGAGTGATGCGCGTTGCAGGCTAGCAGCTCTATAGCAATGAGATGATGACTCGTAAAATAAAACAAATATTTTATTAAAGTAAATTGAATAAATAATGGTTAATAAGTGATAAGCAAGTAATGGTCAGTCACTACCATCATGAGACTTGTTCTGTGTTATTACAGCATTCAACCCACATAATGCATAGTGTGTTTGTAAAAAAAGATAATTTAAATCAAAATATGTTTTAATAATCAAATCGAAACCGAACCAATCTAAAAAACCACTAATCACACAGCACTAGACACCGGGTGCTGTAGATGTCCTGGAGAGCCCTGCGGTTGGGGTCACTATTAACATGTCAATGCCAGTGTGTGTGCGCTCGCTAGTACTCACTATAAAAGCTTACTTTTGTCCATACATCCCCTAAATGTCCCACAAACCATCATGGTTGACCCTGGGTCATGTTCTCCTCCTCTATCATCTAACTAGGGGCTTGATATTGAAAACCATTTTCACTTTTCCATCAATGTATTTGCTTTAGACTAGAGGACAACCAATGTCCTTCCAATCCCTGAGCCTTCACCCCATCCTATGTAAAACACAGCATTTCCAGATTGGCATCCGATAGGCAGGGACACGGTCCCATTCACAGCCAGACGATGAGAAACAGACAGACAGACTAGCCACAAAACGCCATTCATCCACCTGCGTCAGTAGAATGTGAAAGAAGGGTGGCATTGTGAATCAATCACTTAAACACTGGGCTTAAACAGGGCAGAAACACAGGGCTTTAGTCTCTTGATCAATATCCAATTTGAAGCTCTTTAATTCAGTTACATTATATTGTTGCCATTTTAGTGTTGGGGGAGAGAATAAAAAGAGAGAGGAGGAGAACAGGAAGGAGAGAGATAAGAGAGAACAGAAAGGAGAGAGAGATAGGGGAGAACAGAAAGGAGAGAGATAGGGGAGAACAGAAAGAAGAGAGATAGGAGAGAACAGAAAGGAGAGAGATAGGAGAGAACAGAAAGGAGAGAGATAGGAGAGAACAGAAAGGAGAGAGATAGGAGAGAACAGAAAGGAGAGAGATAGGAGAGAACAGAAAGGAGAGAGATAGGAGAGAACAGGAAGGAGAGAGATAGGAGAGAACAGAAAGTAGAGAGATAGGGGAGAACAGAAAGGAGAGATAGGAGAGAACAGAAAGGAGAGAGATAGGGGAGAACAGAAAGGAGAGATAGGGAAGAACAGAAATAAGGTTGCAGGGAGGTTCTGAGAACATTTTACTCTGGTGCCTAAAGTTCTTGGCACGCTATATGAGCTTCGAACACAAAATAGGACACATGGAAATTCCTTTCCTTAGGCATTAATCATGCAAACACAATTATTTTTTATTTTGACACGGCGTCAGTGAGATTCGAACCAATAATCTTCTGTTTTCTACATGTGAGCCATTTAGCAGATGCTTTTATCCAAAATGACTTAATAATGTATTTATAAATTTTATGTATGGTCCCAGTGGGAATCAAACCCACTACCCTTGGCGTTGCAAGCACCATGCTCTACCGACTGAGCCACACAGGACCAGTGAAATTAGTCCACTACGCCACCAGTAAACAGCTATGTTTTTTTACGCATACAAAGCTGTTCATTTTAATCTATTCAAACAGACCCCATTTCAAAGGAAACAGAACTCATTAAGAGCAGGTGTGGCCAATAACTGGGTGTGGCCAATTAGTGGGTGTGGCCAACACACCTGAACACACTTAACAAGATAGAGGATAGAGAGAGTTTTATTGATGCTGAGAACAGAATGTATATGTTTTTAAATAATGTTCTTAGAATTTTCTCTGAACGTTAGTAAAGTTTTATTTGGTGTGGATTATCCCTTTAAGTTTTCTTAAAGTGAAAATCCACCCCAAACCACTAATTCCTATGATTAACAGTGTTACATAACACTAATATGTGAAAACAGTATCTTTTTTTTTTGTTGTTGCTATAACAAAGTAAAAATCGTTGTGGAAATCTGTTGCAGCTCAAGTCTACTACAAAACCCACAATGCAATGCTGTCTCTCTGGGCTGGCTGGTTCACTAGCTAGCTAGCTAGCAAACATAGCTACACACAATAATACCAAAGTCAATATCAGCATGTGAAGTAGCTATCTGTAAAATCACCTAGACAAACTGCGCTATCAATTTAGGAGTATCTCACCGAGTTCAACTTGCAGTTCGTCTCTGCCCACGATTTCCTGATTTCACAGATGGACCACTTACAAGTTAAATTTACCCACTGATTGACAGGAGTTTCATGATTTTTATTTCTGGGGGTGGATTATCCCTTTAACGATCTGAGAACAGAATGTATATTTTTAAATAACATTCTTGGAACGTTCTCTGAACATTACTAAAGGTTTCTTGGGTTTTTTATTGAAAGTTTTCTTAATGTTCTTGTAACAATTTGAGAACATTACTTTAAATAGAACCATGAGGAAACCTGTAGGAAACGTTATACTGAAGTACTGAAATTCCCACAGAAGATTGTTGTTTCTTAATGTTCTCTGAACTATTTGAGAAATATTCCAAAAATTGAAATGAAATGTAACTATGTTTGAACGTTTAGCAAACTTTCTGTTAAAGTAATGAAATACCAAGAAAATGACGCTTTTTTGTCAAGTTCCTTAAATGTGCTGAGAATATTCCAAAGCCAAAAAACTATCCTGCACCATTCCCAGAAAGTTGTGGGAAGGTTTTATGCAAATTAACCATAGGACAACCACACTCACCAAGCTCTAAGAAACATGCTTCTCAGAACGTTATGTGCTAGCTGGGAACACACTGGCAAGACATTAATAACGCATAGCCTCCACAAAGGCCTTCGTTTTAGGAAACTTAGTCAAAAGTAATGCATTACATAAAGAATAGGGTGTAATTTGGGACGCAAACACTCAGTTACTGCATGAGAAATGTGACTAGATCAACACAGAAGATTGCTTGTACTGTATTAGAAGAACGCTAAATCACCAACCCCGGTCCGGGTCAGCCGCTGTCGTGATGAATACACAGCCTGTAGCACTTCCTTCAGGGCCAGTGTTGGTGACCCTTGCGTTAGAATGGGGTTGTCGATGTACTGTACACTGTGCACAATAACTAGCCTGGTTCTAAGTAGTTTGATGTAATGGTACAGTCATCTCTTCAGGAATCCCTGTCACTATCTCAATACTCAAATGTCTGAATTAGAAATGGATGACTCACTCTCTATGCACTCCTCGATGATTATGTCTGTTACTTTCCCATTTCAAGTTCGCTGTCATCTGTTCAATTCTTTCATTTGTGGGCAGTTTTATTTTTGATTAATTAAAGTCTATTCAGTATCTAATGTCTTTCCCACCTCTGCCTTGTTTGGTCACACACAGGCCTAATTCAATCATTCCCCCCAAAAAAGGGAAAGATCCACAATATAGAAGCTACATCAATCATACGCTTTGTAAAGATTCTACAGAACACAAAAAAGGCACAAAAGACTCCAATCTGTTGTTAACTGGTACTCTCCCAAACCATAACTCACTACTACTGGCTGGACCTAACCCCCCATTCCAGCAGTAGCATCCCCTCTCATCTCCCTCCTCCCTCATCTCCCCCCTCTCTCATCTCCATCCTCCTCCCTCATCTCCCTCCTCTCTCATCTCCACCCATCTTCATCATCTCCCCCTCTCTCATCTCCACCCTCCTCCCTCATCTCCTTCCTTCCTCATCTCCCATCTCCCCCCTCTCTCATCTTCCCAGCCAGCCACAACAGAGCCCAGTGTCTACAGCTGGAGCCTGGACAGAGCGACGGTGGGTGGAATGGGGGTAAGAGACAGGGACGGGGGGGGGGGCGGGGGTATGGCTCGATGAAAGGCCATCTTGTGTCCCCCATGTGCAGCTGTTAGCTGCTATGGTGGTGGGCGAGAGGCGAGAGAGTGCCACCGCCAGCACTCAGTCTCTGGCTCCTCTCTGTGTCTCACCACAGTGTCCCCTTTATCAGGGCTGCCAGCCCCTCCCCCTCCCTCAGCTAGCTAGCTAACACAGCAGAGCTCTGTGTCCCTGTCCCCTTTATCAGTGCTGCCAGCCCCTCCCCCTCCCTCAGCTAGCTAGCTAACACAGCAGAGCTCTGTGTCCCTGTCCCCTTTATCAGGGCTGCCAGCCCCTCCCCCTCCCTCAGCTAGCTAACACAGCAGAGCTCTGTGTCCCTGTCCCTCTTTATCAGGGCTGCCAGCCCCTCCCCATCCCCCAGCTAGCTAGCTAACACAGCAGAGCTCTGTGTCCCTGTCCCCTTTATCAGGGCTGCCAGCCCCACCCCCTCCCTCAGCTAGCTAACACAGCAGAGCTCTGTGTCCCTGTCCCCTTTATCAGGGCTGCCAGCCCCTCCCCCTCCATCAGCTAGCTGGCTAACACAGCAGAGCTCAGTGTCCCTGTCCCTCTGCCCCTTCCTGTCCCTATCCATGCACTTCAAAGGACAGAGCTTCTATAAACCTTGTATTATAACACCCACTCACTGCTCAAGAGTTGGGGTTGAGGTAAGCCCTCCCTGGCATCTCCCTGGACAGACCCTTTGGGGTCCTTAGGGTGACATGGAAGTCAGATGACCCCTATCTCACACTTGGGAATGTGCATGGTCTTGACCTGTGGCTGTGGAGTGGCCCGGAGGCTATATAGAGAAGGAATGTCTTCTTTCTCAGATAAGGCAATATAACTAGGCCTATGTTTGACTTGCTGCAAGCAGCCATTACCGCTGACACTGTAATGTTTCAAAGGGAAGTTAACAATTATGAGTTATTATGGCGGAGATGATGCATTATAATACTTGATGCAGCCTTTTGTCTCCTGAATCAGCTCTCTGTGTGTTCGCTTTTGTTTTCTTTGATTAAGTGTGTGTGTGTGTGTGTGTGTGTGTGTGTGTGTGTGTGTGTGTGTGTGTGTGTGTGTGTGTGATATGACAATGTTGAGGATAGTACAGAAAATCACAGATGCAATTTGCCCGGCTCTCGTTTGCTTGCTGTGATGAATCTCATCCCTAATGGGATGCAACAACATTCCGTATGAGGGAGCAACGTAGTGCACTCGCTGGAAGGAAGACTTTCCAGGAACACCATTTATTTAGGGTTCTTTCACTTAGTCAAGAGAGAGATTTGGATTTACTAGAACAGGCATCCCCATTCAAGTCGATGAGGCCATGATTGATGGGTTCTATTTCTATGGTTGGAGAATTCTGTTTACAGACTTCTATCTAGTTTAAGACATTCAACTTCTTCTAAGTTCCACCTCTGGCCATGACACTACTTTTGAAGTGGCATATTTTTGCTCCAGCTTTGATGAGATGATCGTGTGATGAGGTCAAAGAGCTAATCACAGGTGGGAATCCCACCATAGCTTCTCTGGCAGGTCGTTCTGTGCAGGTGTGGTAAGCTTTACACAGACTCTCCAGTGCTCTCGACCTATCAGCCGCTCCGATGTCAGAAATAGCAGCCCCAACACTTGTCACTGATAAGCTTGCAAAAGTAATGGAGCCTCCATGGATCCCTCTCCAGCAGCTGCATCAGGCCTTTACCCTTCTATCGCCAGGTCGCAGTTGCAAATGAGAACTTGTTCTCAACTGACCTACCTGGTTAAATAAAGGTGAAAAAATCTGTATTCACACAGCGTCTCAGAGTAGGACTGCTGATCTAGGATCAGGCCCTCTCTGTCCATGTAATCTTGTTCATTATGATCCAAAACGCATAACTGATCCTAGATCAGCAGTCCTACGCTGAGATACTTTGTAAATAATACAGGCCTTGCCTTTTACCGTTCCATCCATCACATCATGGTTCACACTGACACGTTGAATAAGGGGAAACCGATGTCTTCATGAACCCATAGTCTAATGCTGAGAATAGATGCTAACATGCTAGCGTTGGATCAACCATAGTGGTAGTGCGTCTTGTTGCTCCTTCCTGGTCAGGTTTCTTACCACCTTGTAGGTTAGGCTGTGTGTGTTTTTCACTCGGCTGTTGTTATGACAATTTTCTCCCCTTCTCGGCGAATGTGTTGGTCCCTCGTCTCCCATTCGTCACTAACACCCTCCCTATGATCTAGTTCATTTGTCTTCCTTTATCTTCAGCTGTGGAATGTGGCCAGCCACGATAAGAGCCCCGACAAGCCTCACACACACACACACACACGCACACACGCACACACGCACACACACACACACACACACACACACATTCCTCTCTTTCTCTCCGTCTGGCTCTCTGTCTTCTTCAAGCCGGCCAGGCAGGCTGAGACTGTGGGGTTTTTGTTTGGTGATCGATTGGCCGGGCGGCCAGGCCACTCAGTCTTCCTCTCCGGGGTGTGCGGCTCCTGGCCCAGGCTCTGCCGGCTCTGTTACACCATCACTCTGAGATGGAGCAGTTAAGAGCTGACCCTGTGACATGCCTCCTGTCCACAGCAATACACACACACACACTGCTCCCCTTGCCCTGTATAATCCATCATACTCCACAGGCACACCAGACACAAAGCTCCTCATCCCTACAGACGCCATGCCCCCTTTCCCAGAACGCACACCCACACACACCTCTTCCCCAGCAGTGGCCCCCAAGTCCCCTCTCGCCATTGGGATATATCTATCAGGAAATCACAGCCTGCCACCCCTCTACTATCAAAACACAAGATCCCTGTGCGTGTGTGCGAGAGCAAACCGCCAGGTCATGGCAGCCTCCTTTTCCCTTGTTCTCTTCTTCCTCCCGTCTCACTCAGCGTCACATAATGACTTCATCCTCCTCTCCCATGTTTAAGAAATGTATTTATATATGAATAGAATTTCCTCTCTGGATATGCCCGCTGGCTCGGTTAATTTCTATTGTCAGCAGGTCCAGGGCCGGCCAGCCAATCAGAGCGGAGACTGCCGCCCTTGGGCCTCCAGCCGCGCTGCGCCTTCAATTTAAAGGTCACCTGATAAGGCGCCCCGCTCCTGCATAATCTGGGCCGCTGCTCACTCAGTTGTTCCCTTTTCTGATCTCTCTCTCTCTCTCTCTCTCTCTCTCTCTCTCTCTCTCTCTCTCTCTCCATATATATATATATATAATCTCTCTCTCTCTATTAATCTCCCTATTTCTAGTTTTGTGGATGACTGATCATCCTTTAGCTTCCATTTTTTCTCAACTTTGTGTCAACAGGCTCAGGCTACACATGCCCTGTGCTATGTCTGGAGGAGGGGGTAATGCTGTTCACTAATGGTGACCAACCCTGGTCCTGGAGAGCTCCTTCTTCAGCCCAGCACTAACACCTGATTCAACTCCTCAAGGTCCTCTCCGCAATGAGTTGATTAGCTAATGTCGTGGAAATTCTTACACAGGGACACTCAAAGCCAATCTTAAATTAATCATTGTTTATTAACATTTAAGTGGAGAGGTTCCAACCAACTTGATGCACCACAGTGAACGTCTGTCAGGAGCTCTAACGAGGCAGTCCCATTAGTTCCCTTATATACTGGTTACAGACAAGTTACATAGGCACAGTTCATAGGGTTGGTTCCGACATGTGTCTGGCTCTGTCTCCTATCTTAACTTTTAAGAACATATTCTGTGCGTTCTGCCAGGTGGTCCTCATCACACAGTAAAATGTCCTTCACACTAACTTGTTTGTTAGTACTGGGCTGGAATAAAAGGCTGCACATCCTGTCGCTCTCCAGGACAACAATATTAGTGACCACATGGGCCTTGAATCTGTCTTCCCAGCTAATATAGGACAGTAGGTCATCTTTAGAGTCACCAGGCTGCCACTCAACACACTGTGGGGCCTTCCAATTCTTTCTCCTCCCTAATCCAGAGAAGAAGTCAATTACCTAATTGGATGAGTTATGATGAGGCCTCCTCATTCATTCAAATCTCAATGAGATTAGCACACTCTGTAATTGATGAATTTGAGGGCATTTTCAAACGATTTGCTAAGATTGCGAGGACTCCGGGGTTCTTTGTGTTTAACACATTTATTGAGTTCTAGAAATTAGACAATGCCGGGGAGAGCAACGAACAATGTTCGCTGGCCACGTTTCTTACTGAAGAGAAGGGACTTGTCGTGATTGTTTCTGGTTCTTTATTATGGAATTGAGAGGAACCATGAATGTCCTGTGCTGTGAAGACACACCAGCCATGGCAGAGCGTGTGTGTGTGTGTGTGTGTGTGTGTGTGTGTTCTACCCTGTGAGTGTTTATAGGGCCCTGTATATATATATATATATATATATATATATATATATATATTTATTTTTTTTGTACTCCAAACACAAATTACATATACATATACATATTTATACAAGATGAGTGATGAGAAGAGAATCATCCAGCCCATCGGTTCTCTCACTACACCATCATATGTCATGTCTTGAAATATGCAGATAGACGGATTAAAAGTGCATTTACATTGTAATACTTCTGACAGCCAACTTTCTAGCTGGATTATTGAGTCATTATTAGTTTTATTAAGACGTGCTGCAGAATTTGTGATTTTTTTTTGTATAATAAATTGTCTCCATTAGTTTATACTGGATTAAGCATACATTTATTTTGTTAACTTTCATTTTGTTAGTAACTTTTTTCCTCCATCTTGTGCCAACATCAGTTCTTTTAAAGTATTTTTTTTAAAAAGAGATTATCAGTTGGATATGCTCCCTGCTAGGTTTTGTATGTCTTCCCTGTCATATGAACATCCTTTTCTGACTCAAATAAGATTCCCTCAAGGTTGCTCTGATGTCCAAAAGATTTCAAATCGAAATTTCATGATATGTAACTTTTAACTTTCCATATTGTTAGTGTTCTTCACTATAACGTTCTTAATGTTCTTAGCTTTATCCTGTGAAAATAGCCACGTAAAAAGATTCCGGGAATGAGCATGCACATCTTCAATATGTACCCATTTAAAAAATATATATTTTTATTTAACCAGGCAAGGCAGTTAGGAACAAATTCTTATTTACAATGACGGCCTACACCGGCCAAACTCGGACGACTCTGGGCCAACAGTCTGGATTCAAACCACGTTGTCTGTAGTGACGCCTCTAGCACTGAGATGCAGTGTCTTAGACCACTGTGCCATTTGGGACCCATTGTTTCTCTTTTTAGTGCATTTAACTATATGTCGCAAGTAAAAGCCTTGGGTAGTGAGTTGATAGAATTCCAAGTCTGGAAAGTTAAAACCACCCTCAGACTTAGGAAGATCCTTTTTATTCGCCTATATAAAGTCTGTTATGACCGAGTAAACTTTTTTAAAGAATGTCTTTGGTGGGGTAATTGGTATTACCGAAAATAAATATAAAAACTTTGGCAGCCATGCCATTCTAAAGAGGTTTATTCTACCTGTAGGATTTATTGGAAGATTATTAAATTTAATTATATCTGCTTTCATATTGTTGAGTAATGGAATAAAGTTATATATTTGTTGTTTGTTGTCACTTATTAAGCATCCTAAGTAGTAAATATTTTTTGTGGTCTACTTAAAGAATTGCTGTAGATCGTGAATTATTATTTTTTCCATGTTCATTTTATATCCTGAGATCTTTGAGAATTCTGAAAATATTTTTTAGCACAGGGGGCATTGAGTTTTCAATAAGTTTAGTTTCTAAAGCAATTTCATCAGATAATGTATTATTTGTGTATATTTTTGCTTTAGTACATTTATACACTATTTTATTAAATATATTATTTCAGCTGGAATGTTGAAATTTTCCAAAGAATAGAAAACACCATTCAAGATGTTAGAAAGCCTTTTTGGCGTCAACAGTCATTATTGATGAATGTATATCTTGTTTAATTGCATATTGTATTAAACTGAAACATGTTCTTGTATTTGTTTGTAAGTGTCTATTTTTTATAAATCCTGTTTGATTGATATGTACAAGGCTGGTAAGACTTTTGCAGTTCTATTGCTTATAAGCTTTGTTATTATTTTGTCACAATTTATTAAACTTATTGGTCTCTAATCAGCAGGGGACTCTCTAGATGTTCCTGGTTTTAATGCTGTTTGATACAGTTGAAGTCAGAAGTTTACATACACCTTAGCCAAATACATTTAAACTCAGTTTTTTCACAACACATTTAATCCTAGTAACAATTCCCTGTTTTAGGTCAGTTAGGATCACCACTTTATTTTAAGAATGTGAAATGTCAGAATAATAGTAGAGAGTGATTTATTTCAGCTTTTATTTCTTTCATCACATTCCCAGTGGGTCAAAAGTTTACATACACTCAATTATTATTTGTTAGCATTGCCTTTAAATTGTTTAACTTGGGTCAAACGTTTCAGGTAGCGTTCCACAAGCTTCCCACAATAAGTTTGGTGGCCCATTCCTCCTGACAGAACTGGTGTAACTGAGTCAGGTTTGTAGGACTCCTTGCTCGCACACACTTTTTCACTTCTGCCCAAAAAATTTATAGGATTTGTACCTGTTTCCTCCAGCATCTTCACAAGGTCCTTTGCTGTTGTTCTGGGATTGATTTGCACTTCGCACCAAAGTACGTTCATCGTTCATAGATTTTCCCATGATGTTGAGCAAAGAGGCACTGAGTTTGAAGGTAGGCCTTGAAATACATCCACAGGTACACCTCCAATTTACTCAAATGATGTCAACTAGCCTATCAGAAGCTTCTAAAGCCATGACATAATTTTCTGGAATTTTCCAAGCTGTTTAAAAGCACAGTCAACGTAGTGTATGTAAACTTCTGACCCACTTGAATTGTGATATAGTGAATTATAAGTGAAATAATCTGTCTGTAAACAATTGTTTGAAGAATTACTTGTGTCGTGCACAAAGAAGATGTCCTAACCAACTTGCCAAAACTATAGTTTGTTAACATGAAATCTGTGGAGTTGTTGAAAAATGAGTTTTAATGACTTCAACCTAAGTGTATGTAAATTTCCGACTTCAACTGTATATGGAACTAGGAAGTACTGAATTGATTGACGTGTGTCGTTTGTGTAAATAGGGGGGCTACTTTGTCCCAAAATTTTTAATAGAATTCTTTGGGAAAGCCATCCATTCCTGGTGCTTTTTTTCGTGCAAATGTTTTAACACTATCTAATATTTCTTCTTGGGTGATCTGTTTTTAGTGATTCTTTTTTTGTCTACTGATAATTGCTTCAGAGTTGTTGAGTCTAAGAAGGCTGTAGAGCCCCACAGTGGACGTCTCATAACACCAATAATACTTTGTGATCAAAAAGGGAAATGGTTCCAATCGTTTTTACACCATTAATTTTAAAATAAGGGCTGTGTTTCCTGTAGGCTTACCCTGGCATGACCTTTTGATAACAATGTAAATCTCTCTCGGACAAGGTGACTTTTATCAATATAACATAGAGCAAAGTACCCCTAAGCTCCCTGCCTTATGTGTACCCTAAGCCTCCCTGCCTTATGTGTACCCTAAGCCTCCCTGCCTTATGTGTACCCTAAGCCTCCATAGCACATCATTGGGTTTGTCATTCCCACAGGCAGCCAGCAATATATACTGGGTTTGTCTGCAGCCGTTTGTCCAGCCCTGTTTGGATCAGCATGCCATGGGCGCCGCCAACGCTCCACACCCACCCACCGCCTGTTGGCACTTGGTACACACACACACACACACAGAAGCATGCACACACACATATGAATGCACATAGGCAGACACACACACACATATGCATAGACATAGTAACACACACACACTTGTACATACAGTGCATTCGGAAAGTATTCAAACCCCTTGACCCCTTTTTCCACATTTTGTTACGTTACAGCTTAATTCTAAAATTGATTAAATCGTTTTTCCCCTCATCAATCTACCCACAATACCCCATAATAAGAAAGTAAACATTTGTAAAAAAAAAAAAAAAAAATTAAATATCACATTTAAATAAGTATTCAGACCCTTTACTCAGTACTTTGTTGAAGCACCTTTGGAAGCGATTACAGCCTCAATTCTTCTTGGGTATGACGCTACAAGCTTGGCACACCTGTATTTGGGGAGTTTCTCCCATTCTTCTCTGCAGATTCATGCTCTGTCAGGTTGGGTAGGGAGCGTTGCTGCACAGCTATTTTCAGGTCTCTCCAGAGATGTCCGGGCTTTGGCTGGACCACTCAAGAACATTCAGAGAATTGTCCCGAAGCCACTCCTTCGTTGTCTTGGCTGTGTGCTTAGGGTCGTTGTCCTGTTGGAAGATAAACCTTGGCCCCAGTCTGAGGTCCTGAGCGCTCTGGAGCAGCAAGGATCTCTCTGTACTTTGCTCCGTTCATCTTTTCCCTCGACCCTGACTAGTCTCCCAGTCCCTGCTGCTGAAAAACATCCCCACAGCATGATGCTGCCACCAACATGCTTCACCGTAGGGATGGTGTCAGCTTTCCTACAGACATGACGCTTGGCATTCAGGCCAAAGAGTTCAATCTTGCTTTCATCAGACCAGAGAATCTTGTTTATCATGGTCTGAAAGTCTTTAGGTGTCTTTTGTCAAATTCCAAGCGGGCTGTCATGTGCTGCCGTCTGGTCAGGTGTCAGAGTCTCTGTCAGAGTGACCATCAGGTTATTTGGTCACCTCCCTAACCAAGCCCCTTCTGCCCCGATTGCTCAGTTTGGCCGGAAGAGTCTTGGTAGTTCCAAACTTCTTCCATTTAAGAATGATGGAGGCCACTGTGTTCTTGGGGACCTTCAATGCTGCAGACATGTTTTGGTACCCTTCTCCGTACATAAACACTGTACATGCATTGACTCATGAATACTGACTCATATAACCCAATCACAAACAAACACTGTGAGTGCAAGAACATCCATCACCCCCATCACCTGTTTATAACTTCCCACTGTGTATATTATGTGGTGTCAGTCATTATCACTGTGTGTCAGTCATCATGTCTCCATCAGTGGGGGTCTCTCTGTCTGTCTCTGCGCACGTGTGTGTGTGTGTGTGTGTGTGTGTGTGTGTGTGTGTGTGTGTGTGTGTGTGTGTGTGTGTGTGTGTATCTGTGTGATCGTCCATGTCTGGTCTCTCCCCCTACATCCACCTCTATGGCATCCATCTTGTCTGTGGCCATTGAAAGGGGATCCACTGTAGCAGATGTTGCCTTATTTTGTTAGCCAGCTATCTAGCTACCGTTAAGGTGGCTCTGGGACAGTGCTGTGATGCAGTGTGCTCTTCCACCCGCAGCAGCTCAGCAACAGTAGCCCCGGGGGCCTCCAGTCCAGGCCAGCTGAGAAGCCAGCTGACCCTCGAACACACAACCACATGGTAGGGCATCACATGGCTGGATGGAACAAGACCCTGTAGTGCTGTCTGTCTGTTCCCCATCCACACAGGGAAGGGCAGGGAGAGAGTAGGTGACAGACAGAGAGAGGCAGGAGGGGATGGAGGAAGGTATGGCTGTTGTCAGGTTGTGCAAGGTTCTATGCTGTTTGACAGTTAAACCCTGTTTCCATTGGCACTTTAAATTAGGGCCAAGTTTTCACTGCACAAACACTGTAAAACGCCCCAGAGCGCTGTCTCTCCTCCACTCATGTCTGCTCTTAAAAATCACACTAAATTGCATGCACGCACGCACGCGCACACACACACACACACACACACACACACGTCAAAATGTCCTCCGTCTTACAGGTCAGTGGCAAAGGGAGTGCCTTCATTTCATAACTGACTGGTGTAGAATGTAACAGCTTTTTGCTATGTTCTGGTCTTTAGACCATATGATATAGGCTACCGTATTAACTTTCATGGAGCACTGTCAAAACTCAGTGCTTACTATGGAGACATCAGAGATTGACTTACTAGATTAGTAATGATTCCAATGATTCCGACAAAAGACTGCAAGGCTTCAACATTAGACAAAGGAAACGCTCCGGAATGCAAACAAATTTTGAATTTGTATTTATTATGGATGCCAAGGCAGCAGCTACTCTTCCTGGGGTCCAGCAAAATCAAGGCAGTTTATACAATTTTAAAAACATTACAATACGTTCACAGATTTCACGTCACACTGTTTGCCCTCAGACCCCTACTCCACCACTACCACATATCTACAGTACAAAATCCATGTGTACGTGTGTGTATAGTGCATATGTTATCGTGTGTGTGTGTGTGTGTATATATGTGTCTGTGTTGCTTCACAGTCCCCGCTGTTCCATAAGGTGTATATTTTATATACTGTTTTCTAAATAAAATGTTACTGCTTGCATCAGTTACTTGATGTGGAATAGAGTTCCATGTAGTCATGGCTCTATGTAGTACTGTGCGCCTCCCATAGTCTGTTCTGGCATGTCTTGTGGAGTATGCATGGGTGTCTGAGCTTTGTGCCAGTAGTTCAAACAGACAGCTCGCTACATTCAACATGTCAATGCCTCTCATAAAAACAAGTAGTGATGAAGTCAATCTCTCCTCCACTTTGAGCCAGGAGAGATTATGGACAGACTTCTCCCCATTTTAGCTACTGTTGCATCAATATGTTTTGACCATGACAGTTTACAATCCAGGGTTACTCCAAGCAAGTTAGTCACCTCAACTTGCTCACTTTCCAAAAGATTTATTACAAGATTTATTTGGGATTTAGGGTTTAGTGAATGATTTGTCCCACAACTACAATGCTTTTAGTTTTATAAATATTTAGGATTAACTTATCTACTCTGAAACTAACTGCAGCTCTTTGTTAAGTGTTGCAGTTATTTCAGCGTCTGTAGTAGCTGATGTGCACAGTGTTAAGTCATCTGCATGAATAGACACACTGGCTTTACTCAAAGTGGCATGTCGTTAGTAAAGATTGAAAAAAGTAATGGGCCTAGACAGGTAACTCTCTATCTACAATATAGCAGGGGGTGTAAAGCCATAACACATACGTTTCTTCGAGCAGCAGACTGATGATCGATAATGTCAAGAGCCGCACCGAAGTCTAACAAAACAGCCCCCACAGTCTTTTGATCATCAATGTCTCTCAGCCAATCATCAGTCATTTGTGTAAGTGCTGTGCTTGTTGACTGTCCTTCCCTATAAACATGCTGAAAGTTTGTTGTCAATTTGTTTACTGGCTGATTGGTCGGCTATTTGAGCCAGTAAAGGGGGCTTTACTATTCTAATGTAGCAAAATGACTTTTACTTCCCTCCAAGCCTGGGGCCACAATCTTTCTAGTAGGCTTAAATTGAAAATATGGCAAATAGGAGTGGCAATATCGTCCGCTATTATCCTGAGTAATTTTCTATCCAAGTTGTCAGACCCCGGTGGCTTGTCATTGTTGATAGACCACAATCATTTTTTCACCTCTTCCACACTCACTTTACGGAATTCAAAATTACAATGCTTGCCTTTCATAATTTGGTCAGATATACTTGGATGTGTAGTGTTAGCGTTTGTTGCTGGCATGCCATGCCTACATTTGCTAATCTTGCCAATAAAAAAATCCTTAAAGTAGTATCAGTTGGTTTTGTGATTAATGAGCCATCTGATTAAATGAATGATGGATCTGAGTTTGCCTTCTTTCCCAAAATGCAATTTAAGGTGCTGCAAAACTTTTTACTATCATTCTTTGTCATTTATATTTGTTTCATAGTGTAGTTTCTTCTTTTTATTCAGTTTAGTCATATGATTTCTCAATTTGCAATGCGTTTGCCGTTTGGTTGTGCAGCCAGACTTATTTGCCATTCCTTTTGCCTCATCCCTCTCAACCATACAATTTAATTCCTCATCAATCCACTGGGATTTAAATGTTTTTACAGTCATGTTCTTAATGAGTGCATGCTTATTAGTAACTGGAATAAGCAATTTCATAAATGTGTCAAGTGCAGTGTCTGTTTGCTCCTCATTACACACCACAGACCAACAAATATTATTTACATCAACATAGGAATCACTACAAAACACATTGTATGACCTCTTATACACTATATTAGGCCCAGCCTTTGGTACTTTAGTTTTCCTAGATATGGCTACTATATTGTGATCACTACATCCGATACTGGATACTGCTTTCAAGCAAATTTCTGCAGCATTAGTTAAGATGTGATCAATACATGGTGAGTATTTAATTCCTGTGCTGTTTGTAACTACCATGGTAGGTTGACTGATTGCAGGCACTGGTTACAGTTTGAAGCTTTTTCTTGAGTGGGCAGCTTGATGAAAGCCAGCCAATATTTAAATCACCCATGAAGTAGATATACTCATGTTATTTATGTTAGTGCAGGGTGAGCTGCACACAGTGGACTTCCTCCTAGGGCACACCGGCTCAGTGCTAACAGTATAACTCTGGTTCATATACAATAGCTGTAGGATCAGCAGAGGCATTCATGACAGTTAGAAGGACATCAATTAGGTTACTTCCATTGTGTCTGCCAACGCCCCTGGTGTAATGTACTTTTGCTGAAGCATTATGACAACTCTGCGTCACAATGGTAGGGATTAGCTGAGCTGGGCTTGGGCCATTGATAAGTTATTTTCTCAACACAGCCTTATAATGCTGTGAAAGGATCCAGGAACCCACATGATTTGGGTGGATCCCATCCTCCTTATAAAACGTGTTTTGTTTCCAAAAGGTATCGAAATTGTCAACAAAAGTTACACCAGTTGTGAAGAGAAAGAATCCTGCTAAAGCGTTCAATGCCACGATTCAGAGAGGATACAGGGCCAGATATGATGATTCAGAGAGGGCACAGGGCCAGATATGATGATTCAGAGAGGATACAGGGCCAGATATGATGATTCAGAGAGGATACAGGGCCAGATATGATGATTCAGAGAGGATACAGGGCCAGATATGATGATTCAGAGAGGATACAGGGCCAGATATGATGATTCAGAGAGGGCACAGGGCCAGATATGATGATTCATAGAGGATACAGGGCCAGATATGATGATTCAGAGAGGGCACAGGGCCAGATATGATGATTCAGAGAGGGCACAGGGCCAGATATGATGGGTTTTTTGTTAGTGTCTAGCAGAGTCAATCATCTCTTTAAAATCCAGTTTAAAAAAAAATCATCTCTTTAAAATCCAGTTAGGGCTTGTAAGAACTGCACTGTTGGTTAGGGCTTGTAAGAACTGCACTGCTGGTTAGGGCTTGTCGCAGACAAAATCGTAAGTGTGTTTGTCGAAGACAACACTTATTAATAGCACAGCGGCACGAGGGCCTTCACGCTGCATCCCTCTTCACAGTGTCCCTGTAATTAACTCTCACAATCTAACCTCGAGTTCCAAGGTTGTCACATTATCTGTACGTTCTCTCTCTCTCTCTCTGTTTCTCTGTTTCTCTCTGTTCTCTCTCTCTCTCTCTCCTTAGTTTCTGTTTTGCATTACCATGTAAAGCCAGCCACTCTCCCGTCCCTCGCTATTCGCCGTGTGTGGTCTCGCTTCGCTCCTGTCATAAATGTATAGCTACTAGATGCTAGATCCCTCTTGCGTGGACTGGCCTAGCCCCCACTGCTGAATAATGCAGCCCAGCCGGCTGGCTAACTCCTTTAAGTCTTGTAACGCGCTGACCCCTGCCAGTCGTGTACGCCAGGGACACTTTACCCAGGCTACCCAGCTGTCATCACAGTGCCGCCACTCACTGCCTATCAAATATTTAACCAGAGCCGTGGAGATCCCTCTCGTCTGCTCCTATATCGGACTGGAGAGCCTAGTGCTGCAGCACTCACCTGCTCTTCTCCTCCACTGACTCCACATCAGCAGGGATCAGCAGGAAGGAGGATAGTGAGGGAGCCTGAAACATTTAGGTTCCTGTCTCCCCCTGAGTGGTGTTGTCAAACACGCTTAAGTCCGGAGAGAAGGAGCTGGAGAGAAGGAGAGGCCAGCTTGGAGGTTTTTGGATATAGAGACCATCGAGAGAGAAACTGATTGAGAATCAAACGTGCAATTCAGGCTCATCTTAGTGGGTGAGGATTGGCATTGCTGGACTTACCCATAGAATTAGGATCATTGCTTCACGTCAGATGGCGTCACCTCAACCGTCTTGTAGAATGGTGAACTCATATTCAAATTTGAATATTGAGCATCCGCCATTAAAAATCTTTAAAAAACGAGTTCCTCATTTTGATGTCACTGCGCTCTAATATGACTCTCCATGAAATAGGCAGAATAACTAGCTTGCTAAATTATTACAAACGTTGCGACAGAGATTTAATAGTTTGCAATTTTGGTCAAATAAAAAACGAACCGGTAGCTATCGCCTGCACAAATTCTGTGCAAGGATGTTGGTTGCCAGTGACTTGATCAGCTGTGTAGCTAACTGTTGTAGGTAGCTAGTTTACTGACATAGTTTGCTAGCTAGTTAGCTATAGCCTAGCCTGTTTAAATTACCCACAATTTAGAGGAACTGACTGTTATCAGAAATCAGTCCGTAGATCAGCATGTTTCTCCACGATCGTATCATTGGGTTAGCTGAGCACGGCAACTGATTCGGGAGGCTACTGCAATGACTCGTGACAGAAGAACAGCTGCTTCATGAAAACTCATAATAATGTAAGCATTAGCACTACTAGCTAGATACAATAGCTTGTTAGCTATCTTTTGTTGGAAGATTCAACATTGTGTGTAGCGGGTAGCTGGTTGGTTAGAAGCATTGTTTAAATCAAAGATTATTTCAGTGACTAGCTCAGCTAACGTTAGCAAGCTAACTTTAATGTTGGACAAATTTATGCTAGCTTTCTTGCCCATAGTCAAACTTCAGAAATACTGCTCATTGAAGCACAGTAATCTCTAGTGAGATGTAAAATCGGACGACTACGATTTTCTCACCAAAAAAATTAAAAATATTTACATATTTATTGTTTTATCTTAGATTCATTCAGATAGTTTTGAGGCAGAAATGGTGTTCAGCAGACGATATCCCTGAGTAATATTTTCTAATGTTAGACAGCACTACTTTTGAGCTTTCCCATTACCCTTTGCGAGATATGAGACAGATCAGTGCAGGCGGAATAATCTGTTGTAAGACAATGTCTTATGATGGGGGAAAAGGTCAGCCATTTGGTCAGGGAGTTGGTCAACCATGGTTTTCCAGTGTTGTGATAAGATAGTGTAAAATAATGAATTTGAATATTTGTTTTTGCAAGGTGTATGTTTGTTAGCTAGCTAGCCAGACAGTTTTCAAATGGCAACATTCTCCTCAAACAATGCAGTCAATCCACAGTCATATACTGTCTGAAATCAGTCGAATAGGACTTAGACAAGTTGTAAATGCAACTAGTATGATAGCACTCACAGCTTTCTAAGAAAACAAACATATATTTTAAAGGCTATTTATACAGACATTTTTTATAAAACCTGTAAAAACTGTATTTAGAATTATATGACAGTATTGTGTGTGTGCGTATGTGTCACACAGCTCCATTAACTCCAGGGTCAGTCTATAGCCCTGCTATTCTGGGACAGAAAAGGTAATTGACCAAGCCCACCCCAAATAGAAAGAGAGAGAGAGGGTGGGTTCATTCTATTTGCTGTCTAGTTAGGTCTTTTTCTATATTTGATATGTTGAATATCAAAGGGGAACCTGTCAAAGTTTTTAGTGTCTGTATCATTTCTGTCTGAAGTCAAATGTAGGCTAGTTGAGTGTATTGGATTAGATACAGTTCTATCCCATGGCCTCGCTCTCTCCTGCTCTCTTCTTCTTGACAAATTATGAAAATTGGTCCCTAGAAATGTGACCTGGGACATGTGACTGCATGATGAAATACCGTTTCCAGTATGAACAGTACTTCCATAGGCCTCTCTCTGCATTGCACACAGCATGTTGGTGGGGCAGCAGCAGCAGTCACTGCAGGGTAGCTTGTTATTAAAGAGCTGTAACGAATGAGACCCATCAGGAGCCAGCATGCTAATTGATTACCTATAAAGAGCAGTCAATAGATACGTGCTGTGATCCATAGCTAATGCTGACCACAGCCAGGCAGTCCTGGGCTACCGTCGCTGGCCACACAAGGATGCAAACTAACATTCAGCCAAACGCACAAACATGCATACATATGCATACACACACACACACACACGGATGCAAGCTAAGACTCAGGCACACACATAGATACATACACACACATGCACCACACACACACGCTGAATGATACATACATGCTGAGACACACGAAGCAAACATTGCCTGAATAAGCAAAACCCAAGCAAAGACTTGCTAAAGTGCCAATTCAACATTTTGTCCCTCGGAGCGTCATCTGTGACTTCTAGGAAGATTTGAACCCAATTAACCCCAGCATCTCTCAAAGTATTCACCATCGTTGTGAAACTCTAGTTGTTTTGTTGCTTTGCCAAAGTCATTTCTGAAGATTATTATTTATTAGTGATTCATTTTTTGTTAAAAAAAATTAGGTCAACTCTGTTACATGAACTGAACTCTCGTTTTAATATGGTGAAACTATTCCTTTTTTATTGTTTTATTTTAAAAGAGACATTGAACAACACTTAATAGGCACTTACTGTAGTGATTATTTTTATTTAACCTCTTCAGATGGGAAAATGTTTTTATTTTTATTAATTTGAACATGTGGTCTTTATGACAGAATGTTAAAATTAGGTGAAATAAAATGTTAAACTACTCAAAAGACACCTAATTGGTGGAACGACCCATAAGACCACCCTTCCCTACTTTATCCAGATGCATGGCAAGGAAAGCATATACGTCACTACAAACCCGTAGGCCCCCTCAAGGCTACGTCACCCACCCCATCACCAGTGATCCATGCAGAGAGGCCACCACACACCATTCCCGACACACAGTTCACAGTTCATTTCAGTGCAAATAAGACCTCTCTCTCCTTCTGAGATGAGTGCATGTAAATTGTGTTTTCTCCCTATCATACCAGAGCTCTATAGCAGCAAGGATGCAGGTCTAGAGACCAGTTACATGCAGGTTTGCTGATGTGATTTATTGAGTTTTATATTAACTAGCTTGTTGTTTTTTCTTATTGCGAAGGGCCCTCCATATAGAAAGAAGAACTCCTGGACGCGTCGTATGCCGTGGGAAGGAGCCATCATAGTGATTGATATGATTTGTTATTGCATTATCAGTAATGTGTCATAATATTTTGTGCTATATATTGTGTACTGCATAGCAAATCACAAGGAGAGATGAGCCTATATTTTTTAGACTGCTCAACAGAGTTTTGTACTCAAAGGATAAACCCTTCACACCTCATCGGACAGATTACACCCAATTAAGTCAGTCCGTTATTAACGATTAATTAAAACCGCCACTCTCGCTATAAATAGGTCTGGCCAAGCAGTGGATGTGAAATGGACCGAGTTGGTCTTTTACTCTGTGCTCATCAAAATAACCTGTTATTTTACATTGATCCACAATTACTTTTAATGTACGATTGGTAAAGGTGTGTGTGTGTGTGTGGGGGGGGGGTGTCCTCGGTTGATGCAAGTCAGACTTGATCTGTTGAAGTCGGCTGATTAAGAACTACAGAATCCAAAAACGGATCTTCAAGGATTTAAATGGTGCAACACCCTCATGAGAGCTTGATTACTTACGTCTTTCATGTATTTTACACTTTTATATCGAATTAAGGCTGACACTTAGCAGTCCTGCTGAATGTGACTGATGATGAATAATGTGAAACCACAAGCCGAACTACCAAAACAACAACAATTTATTTTCCTCTGTCTGTCGCAGACAACTTGAATTGAAACACAACACAGATATGCGGCATACCGTATTAAACCCAGTCTTACATCTCGTCTGGGAACTATATTTCAGATCCACTTCCTGTTTTCTCAAACCTTAAGCATTTTGGGAGAAGAGAAGAAGAAAAATCCCCACAGAGAATTACTATTTGAAAAATATCAGGGGTTAATCAGATTTCCTCTCGGCCCTGGCATATCTGCAACTCGGGACTAGCCCGGACCTCTCGGGAGCCGACAGCTGCCCTCTAACCCAGAAACGAGGAATTAGCGGAACGGCCTGGCAATTAGTTTGCTGCTCCCTCGCTGGAATTGGAGCCACAGAGTGCATTCCTACCCTGGGAAGGCTCTTGCTCCCAAGTCTGGAGAGCACTGGGTGCAGCAGAGATAGAAAACATTTGCAGGGCAGCACGTAATGCCCCACTTACTAGTCTAAATCTTCCATAATATTAAAAAAGAGGTCAAACGTGCTCCCCTTTGACATGATGACGCAATCCAGTTTACTTAACATACGCCTCGACTACAGGGGATGTGAACGAGAGGAGACGGGGAGATGGAGTGAGGAAAAAGAGAGTAAGAGATTCTTTCCCTCCTGCAGCTGAAGCAGATGGATAAGGCATCAACTCAAACCCGAAAAGCAATTTGGGTGTGCTTTGGCTCCCTCGCCCTGTGAGTTCTGTGGGCCTGTATTGTGGTTGTGGAACCGTTTTAGGAGATCAAAGCTCTAACCTTCCTGAGGCCCACAGAAGCACAAGGCACCAGCCTCCTTTTCAAATGTATGTATTCTTTGGCCCCCAGAGAACTTTTGGGAAGACTAGAACTCTGGGAACTCTGCAAATGTAGACTACCATCAGCAGCATCCAAAAAAAGCTAAGAAAAGTCAACAGCAGCCCTCAGTAGCTGCAACCTGCAACCGAAGTAGCAGCCTTTCTCTCCTCCTGGCTGCAGTACTGTGTGACAGAAATAATTGAGGGAGGAAGGTGGCATGAGGTTAATTAAGCTCTCCCAACACTGGCATGACCTTTTTTGCTTTAGCGCAAATCATTTCAGCACAGTTTTTGGACATTTTAAAATGAAAGCCTTTAAATAATTTATCTAACTTATTTCCCGGAAGGCCCTTCATTAGCGATTGGCCGTGACATTCTCCCCGCACAGCCTCACATTCTTCTAAGAATATCATTGTCGATTTCACTCTGCTACTTCGTCTTTTTTTATTTCTTCGACATCGCCTACATTAAAGATTAAGGAAGGCCCCGCTGGTTGGCTACATAAAATACATGACTGTGAAGTAATGGAGGTCCTCACATGAGACCTGTCTCGGCTGTACCGAAATGAGAATTAGAGCTAATTTAATCTTCAGACACGATGACAAAACCAACCTTCCAAAACACAGCAGAGAAAAGACAAGACAGGAAGTGAACCATGCAAAGGGAGCAATGGCAAAATCCACATCACACGTTTCCTTATGACAAAATGTTGTGAATTACAAAGAAAACGCTGCCATTTTATTCTGTTTAAGCACCGAGCTGATCCATAGGGTTTTTCCAGATGGTGGCAGGAGCGAGGAGCAACATCAGGCAGAATATGTATGCTTCTGTCAATTTCGCCTTATCTCCGTGGGAGCTGGGATTCATAATATTGACTCCTGTTTCATGGCTGGAAAGGATATCAAAGCTATTCATTATCACTGCGTCGGGAAGAAACACACACACTCCTCGAGTCCTCAAACATGACATACCAGAAACGCAGGAAACCTTATGAAATTCCGTTTCCACAGGTGACCTGACGCCATGGTTCAAGGAAAGATGGAGAGGAAAGAAAAACTATCGGAATTTGTTCAGAGAGAGGTAGGATGTAATTCCATATGAAATATTATTCATCAGCCCATTTGCAGACAAAATGGTGGGTATAAAAGAGAAGGGTGCTCGGACTCCAGTTATTTAATATTGACAGTATCAAATAAAATTGGAGACGGCACGCAAAGCGCAGCGTCCCATAAGGAGAGCAGATCTGGAGACGCTATTAAATGTGTGCACTGTAGCCTAAGCCACAACAAGAGAGAGGTAAAGAGAGAAAGACTGACGGAGACAGAAGCAGATAGAGGGAGGGGGAGAAGAGAAAAGTAACACTTGTTTTTGAGCGTGTGATAATAACGTAGATCCTGTTTCGTGGCAGCGAGCTGATCTGAAGCAGATTTTTCATCAAGTTTTGGAACGTCACTTGATGTCAAGTCGTACTTGTGCATGTTCAGGCATCCTCTTTGCTCCAGAGATCTGTTACTTCTCATCTGAATACTTTTCACAGTTTGAGGAGTTTTGAGTTGTAAATGGAAGACCATTGGCCATCCGCCCAATCCCCTTTTTATACATTAAGGATCCAACCGAGAACCGTATACTATTTCAGAACTGTAAAGGAAGGGACAGGGATTTACTTTGGTTCCTGTGTCCTCCTATCTAATCTTCCCCCTCCTCCCTTGTTAAATTTAGCCTGTGCTTGAAAGCAGCCCGGGCCTCAGATTCCATATTATAAATCCACACAGCAGGGCCACGTGGCAGATATGGGCAGCACTATAAATATTTACTCAATACATTTTCTCAAGTTCTTACTAAATCTATTCCTACCTCACTTCTCTCCCTTTCTCTCTCTTTCTCTCCCCTCACTGTGAAGTTCTTTATTACTTGGAAACAAAATTTATGCCGGCGTCCGGGCCAGATTCGCTTTTCCTTGCATTAGGAATGGAACAGGAACCCGGCCAGGTTGGCACAGCGGAGGGATCCTACTGGCTCTGCTGGCTGCCCGTCACCATGTCAGATGGATGCTGCAAGAGATAATTGGGAGGGACTGCTTCATTAACTTTCAGGGTCCAGGCCCGTGTCTAGTGCTGTAGCCCTGTGCTCCCCTGCCTGCCTCGCTGCATGTCCGCCTGCCTACCTGTCTGACTGTCTGTTTGGGATTGAGAATGCAGCCACAGCAGACGAGGAGGGGACAAGGCAGATGCATATTCCCTCTCTCTCTCTCATGTGGGGGATACATACAGTATGATGGAATTCCAGAGACAGGTGTCAGACACAGTCAACAGGGTGATTAATCTATCGCAAACATTGTGTGTGTGTGTGTTCACGTGTGACTCCTTTTGGTCTGTGCCTCCGAGGTTAGTCTAGTAGTAAGATGTGGCAGTCGGAAACTATAATGCGGTGAGGACGAACTCAGAATAGCTACTAACGAAGTTCAAGCAGCTAATGAGCTTTGAAATTAAACGCATTTACTAAACCATGAACAGGAGCCATTTTAATGCACTCAAGAACACAATGACAGTTATTCTAAGCTTCTCTAGCAATGCCAAATAAAGAGCGTGTTAGAGAATACAAATCCCAGAATTCCACACTTCATATGGCTTTTTAATGTGGGGTTTTCTATCATTTCCTGTTTTCAGAAAATCTTGGCAGGGCTCTGTTATTTTAGGAGGGTATAGTGTGTTTTGAGTGTTTTGCTTGTAACAAAACGGGTGTGTGGTCTGATGCTGGCTCGTGTACCCACATTTTTTCACACTTCTGGCGAAGATCTAGAGATGCAAGTAGAATAATTATTCAATTTTTGTTCCTGAATACAAGAAATTGATTTAAACCACCCACCCTCTCCCTCTCCACCCTTGTTTCTCTACAATCTATTTCCTCTTTAGTCTCCCATCACATACATTGCACAAACCCAGTGATATTTGTTTAATTCCATTTCCATACATCAGTTATCCCTCTGCTTTTATAGAGCTTTGTTTTTATTAAGTTGGAGGCACCGGGTTGAGAGAGAAAAAGAGAAACGAAGAGAAAAGTAAATGCAAAGATGGCCAACGAGCGATTACATTTTTTTTTTTATAATCCTGTTGGTACAGCTGTTGCGATGCATAATCAATGTACCTCGCTCGCCTCTCCATCTCACAGCAACTTCCCCAGAACTAATTGCCCAGATATTTCACGAGAGATATTTCTACTGCTCGGCCATCCCTACTGCCCAACACCGGGCTTAAACAGAAGTGGGAATATTCTGGGGGTCTTGTAACCCAGAGGCTTCTTTTTCTTACCCGCGGGGGAAATCTAACTTTCTTTTTTCAACAGTGTTATCTCACTACGCTCCCAGGAAACACTTTGTTTGTGTGAATGACGCGCTTGTTGATTCCACTCTTTGTCTACCATGGCCGGTCGTCTGCCCCCTCAAGCCACTCTTTAATCTAGTTGCATATCACCACGGTCGCTTTTACTCCATTCATTAATAATGCATTTTTGTCAAGCAACTAATGTAAAGCCGCCTAATCCTTTTTCTCAAGAAGAGAGGAAAGTTTGTCGGGAGTATGTTGGTTTTTAATGAATCTCACAGTATCATCGGTATGCATAATGTGTTTTTGTAATGTGTGTGTTTGTCTGCGAGACTCTCCGGCTAATTTCTACACAAGTAGGATCCTGAAGGAGTAAGCTGCTTTTGACCTGATAAGCTCATTAAAATTCCCTGCTAATTACCAGAGGCCCTGTTTGGCTGTAACGAGATGAGATTAATAGCACTATAGCCTGGTGGTACACGCAGGCTGGCCTACCCACAGCATACTACCTTAGAGAGAGAGTGGGAAAATGGGGGTGCGAGGAGGCAGAGAGAAAGGGAAGGGGAGGAGACATGACAGGAGAGGCAAATACTGTAGAATGAGAGTGGGAGAAGGTGACAGCAGTAGAGAGAGAGAAATGGGGGAGTAGAGAAACAGGGAAAGGGGGAGAGATGCTAAATTAGCCTGCCCGCCTCTGAGCATTTTCTCTGCCTTGTCGAGGCTAAACTGAGGGCAGCGGGGAATGGGGCCCGACATGTCAGAATCTCCGTGGCAACCAATCCCTCAGCTTCCCCGCATGCACACACACACTCACACACTCAAACACACACGCTCGCATGTAGAACCTTGTCGTGTTCGGACTGTCGCGTCATTTGCATCCTGGGTTAGATTGGATCTTAGGCTGCCCTCGAAAAGGAATAGCAGGGCCTCTGAAAGAGTCAGTTCCCTTTTTTCACACGCTCAAAAACTAGTGTTACTTTTCTCTTCTCCCCCTCCCTCTCTCTGCCTCTGTCTCTGGCTTTCTCTCTTTACCTCTCTCTTGTTGTGGCTTAGGCTACAGTGCACACATTTAATAGCGTCTCTTATCTTGTCCCATTATCTGTGTGTGGGCTCCTTTCTGTGTCAGAGCTCTCGACTGGGAAAACACACTCACTCGAGAGCAGTCTGCTTGGGAGGTTTGACGTCCAAAAGGTTGACTCAACTTTGTCAAAAAGCACCTGGAAGCACCTGGATGATCATCAAGACTCTTGGAAGAATGTTCTATGGACAGATGAGTCAAAAGTATAACTTTTTGGACGACATGGATCCCATTATGCCTTGCGAAATCCAAACACTGCATTCCACTGTAACGACCTCAACGGTGCCCCTCCCACCGCGGCACTCCGGCTCGCCGGTATACTAACCACCGGCATGAGTATGATTCCACACGCACACACGCGCACACCGGCTTCCACTCACATGATTGCACACCTTTTATATGTTCCCCTCCCTGTGGTGTGGATTATTGTTCATGAGCTGCGTCTCAGTTGTGCTGTGCATGATTAAACTTTTATGTATAGATTTGGTTCGTTCTTGTTTTCCTTTTTCTTCGACCTCCTCATTTTTGTGCTCACCGTCCTCTCACCGTCACAGAATAATCCAACTTCAACTGAGTTTTTTTTTACTACGTTTTTCCACAGTTTTTCAAGTTTTTGTTTTTTCGTCCCTTTCCCCCTCTCCATGAGCACGGGAGAGCGCATTGGGGGACCCGGTCCGGGTGGCCGGCTGTCCAGGATAGAGGATAGGAGCCACGTCATGGAGGGGCAGATGGGAGAGCTCATGGAGGCGTTTCGGGAGCTCATGTCCCGCATGACACCACGACCAGGTGAAGAAACCCAGAGACAGCTAAATGGTTCCACAGCTTCATCTTCACCTGTGAGTGGGGCACCTACCGGAGCGGTATGATGGTAATCCGGAGGGTTGTCGTGGTTTCCTTCTCCAATGTGAGTTCTATTTTGGGAATCAACCGTTCCTAGACAGGGAGAAGGTAGCCACGATGATCTCGCTCCTAACCGGGCGCACCCTCGACTGGGTAATGGCTTTGTGGGGTAGCGGATCTGAGGAACTGAAGTCATATCCCAGGTTCATCGCCCAGTTCCGAGCCGTGTTCGACCATCCGGCGGAGGGAGAGCAGATTTTGTGCCTACGACAAGGGACGGGCACGGACGCAGAGTATGCTTTGTCATTCCGGACGAGTATGCTTTCTCACTGGGCTGCGTCCAGTGGCTGGAATGGGCCAGCTCTCCGAACCGCGTTCTGTAGGGGCTTGCGGGCGGAGGTTCGGATGGAGCTGGCTTGTGTGAGTGAAGCCATGGCGCTGGATGTATTCATCGCCTGGGCCATTGCCGTCGACAGACAGCTCTGAGACCGTGACAGTGACCATTTGGGCCGCCAAGCCTTTCTTCCTCTCCGTAGGGAGGAGCCGGAGGCGATGGAGCTGGGACTCATGCGGCTCCCCGCGGAGGAGAGAGACCGCCGGAGTCGAAAGGGTCTGTGCCTGTTCTGCGGGAAGAGGGGCCATCGTCGAAGGGACTGCCCCTCTGAATGGGACCAGAGCAGAAAGGGGGTGTGTACCCAGACGGCACGGACATGCATGGTATGTTCCTTGTGCGTCACCGACATCACTAGCCCTTTCTGTTGTGCTGTCTGGAGGTACTCACCCTCATGTCTCCACAGCCCTGCCTGGAGCAAGAGGAAGATCCAGGACTGGACACCCAGATGCTGGAGGACCTGCCTAAACATCACCTGCGGAGCAATGTCGGTGGAGAGCCCGGAATGCGCCCTTCAGCCCAACGGTCCACAGGAGTACTCTGATTTCGAGGAGGTATTTTCCCACGAGAAGGCAAAGTGTCTCCCTCCTCACAGGTCCTGGGACTGTGCCATTGACCTGTTACCCGAAGCTGCGCACCCCCGGAACAGGATCTACCCGCTCTCTGTGGCTGAGTCTTTGGCGATGGAGAAATACATCATGGAGTCGCTGGAGCAGGTATTTATCCGCCGATCCACCAAGCTTCAGCAAGCTTTTTCTTCATCACAAAGAAGGATGGTGTCTTCTACCATGCATCGATTACCGGGGCCTCAGATCGTGACGGTCACGTTCCGGTATCCGATGACCCTCGTCCCGCCGGCCATAGAGCAGCTCAGGGGGGCGCGGTACTTCACCAAGCTGGACCTCCTGTGTGCATATAACCTGATACGAATTCGGGAAGGAGATGATTGGAAGACCTCTTTCATCATGACATCGGGCCACTACGAGTACCTGGTAATGCCGTATGGCTTATCCAACGCACCTGCGGTATTCCAGTCGTACTTGGATGAAGTGTTCCGGGATATGGTGGGGAGACACGTCATCGTCTACATCGACGACATCCTGGTCTACTCCCCCACCTACCCGGAACATGTGGCCCACGTTCGTGCTGTCCTGAGACGTCTACTGGAGAACCACCTATACGTCAAATTAGAAAAGTGTGTCTTCCACCAGACATCCGTCTCCTTCCTGGGGTTTAACATCTCTCCGGAAGTCCAGATGGAAGAACTTAAGGTGGAGGTAGTCAGGTCATGGCCGTGTCCGAAAACCATTAAGGAACTACAACGCTTCCTAGGATATTCCAACTTTTACCGCCGGTTCATCCAAGTCTTCAGCTCCATCGCCGCAGTCCTCAGCGCCTCCATTGGAACCCGGACGCGTTCCGCGACCTCAGAGGCAGATTCACCAGAGCGTGGGTGCTTGTTTGTGCCCGAGTGTGTGTATTGTGTGTGCGTGCGTGTGCATGTTTGTGCCCGAGTGTGTGTATCGTGTGTGTTTGTGCCTAAGTGTGTGTATTTTGTGTCCTTGGAAGCAGTGTGTCCTTGGAAGCAGCGGCGCTGGGCCTGGCAGACGAGAGACGGTCGCATCCACCGGGACGCCATTTAATTGGCCTCCTGTTTGGCTGTCTTTCACTCAGTCTCCATCCCCCTCTCTGCATTCCCAACTCTCTCTCTCTCTCTCTGTCTCCCTCTCTCTCTCTGGCTCATGGGTAATCCCTCCCTCCCAATCTGCTCTACAGAGGGCACGGCGCGGGGGATCGATCGGTGGCTGCATCCTCCCGGCCATCTCATATTTATTCTCTCAAACGCTCTTCACACACTAAAGCTCCCCCGAGGACCGGGGCATGTGGTCATTGCTACTGTGTCTACTATATATAGGGGATAGTGGACACACACAGGCGCATGCATGCATACACACACTTGCGCACATGTACACACACACATGCATGCGCACGTGCTTGTACATGCACACACACTAACCTACACTGTCACTATGTACACTAACCAACTACTCATAAATTCTATATGTGCACAATAGAGGAGGTTGGTGAGGGGAGGACGGCTCATAATAATGAATGGAGTGGAGTGAATGGAATGGTATCAAACTCATGGAAACCAGATGACATCACAGCTGCTTCACAGAAAGCTAGCAGCACAGAGCATTTTCCCATCACAGTACCATCCGATAAAACCCACCTTGCCCGGTGGCCCTCTGTGTATGTAATGGAGGGGGTTCAGTGAACTACGCTCACACAACCAGTAACCTCAGCGGAGACCCGATGACATGTGTTAGCTCCCAGAACTAACCTAGGCTTTAGCTCGAAGGGCTAACACATAATCCGCTAACACCCAACCAGTCCCATGCACTTCTATTTGTGCAGTGACCAACCAAGCAGCTACCAGCAGGTATGACTAGTCCCCTAGCTCCTCCCCCCTCCACCTCCTCTGGTCTTATTTACCAGACAAGGTTCAAATACTATTTAAAATATCTCAATTACAGTACTTTCACATACATTTTGAAGTAATTATTCTGATATTTTTTTATTTGATAAGACAAGAGGTTGAATATTTTTATTTATTTTATTTTATTTATTTAAACTTTATTTAACTAGGCGGGTCAGTTAAGAACAAATTCTCATTTACAATGACGGCCTACCAAAAGGCTAAATGCCTCCTGCGGGTTGGGATTAAAAATTCAAATATAGGACAAAACACACAACAAATCACAACAAGACAGACAGCACAACACTACATAAAGAGAGACCTAAGACAACAACATAGCAATATTGGAATGTGTTTGGAAATACACTTGGAAAGTATTGGCATGTATTTGAAAATACTCAAATACACTCCCATACATTTAACCCAGGTATTTGAAAATTGTATTTGAAAATACTTTCAAATAGTAGGCTATTTATAGGAAATGATGTGAAAATAATTTCAAATACTTCCAATAGAAGTAGTTGATTCAGGCCACATTATTTTAAAATACTTAAATACACAGAAAATAAGTGTTAGGTTAAGTCAGTTAGAATTTTGTCTACAAAGGTACCTACATTTTATTTAAATGTAGATGTAGTTTTATGACTAGTGAATGCCATAATGTTGTTATTTTGTTAGATACTTATCCCTATTAGCTGAAGTCTTATTTTTCAGAGCCATTTTGTCTGTTGCGCTAGCTGATCGGTCCCAACAGATTCACAAATCATGGGAATTTGTTGTGTTAAGCAGACATTTCCTCCCTCCGAAGGCAAGTGTTGCTAGGCATGCCCTGGTTAAAGACAGTGTGTGGATGTGCTAGCAACCGTTTGTGCTATAAAACTAAATAAATACTGCACTCTGACCTCTCCCACCGAGCACGCTGCCGCAAATCAGACCGCTAACTTTGGCACACGGGCGTCAGAAGTGTCCGGGCCTCGAGAGTGTTGTGCAGAAGGACGGTGTGAAGGGAGAAAGGAGAGGGGGACTTGTTTTATCAGACGACAGACACACATAAAGGTCTTTGTTTGTTCAAGGGGGGAGGGGTGCTGATTTGTTCAGCAAGTTTGGGTACTGTCATATCATGTTCTTCTCAATGGTATCATTCATGTGCTGCCTGCTCCAGAGAACTCATGCCCTGTTGTTCCAACTCATGCCCTGCTATATTTCGTGCCACCGTTTTGTTTTTCAGTGTTTTCCTATGTTGGCTGAAGACAAGGACCTAGCATTCCTGCTCTGCTAGTCAACATCACATCTCTACGCTTACAACTACTGTCTACGCCTCACTGTGGGGCCATAGAGATACTGACAGTCTGAACGCAGACAACAAAACATTGTTCTCCTCAGAATCCTTCTTTCCCAGCATGCATTTGGTTCGCAGCACTAAGCATTATAAATTGCATGGACAACTGTCTGCTCTTATTTATTTTTCATCCTTTTATTTAATATTTATATTTTTAAGGAATTCCTCTAAAAGTGATGAATCGCTTCTATCCCAAGGAACTTTGTTTGGAATTAACAAGAATCCACGGCGAGAAGTGATCCGTTAAATAGCCATCGCCCCAAACTCCTTAAGGCCCCCGGGGATGGCGAGCAGCGCCGATCACGTGCACTAAACAGACAGTTATGGAAGGGCCCAATTACAGTGCAGGAGGTTTCACCCTCAATTATATGGAAGATATATACGTAGTCGGGCCCCTAATGAAAATAGAGGAGAGTGCTGAGGCACAGGCTGTTTCCCAAATGGCACCCTATTACCTATATAGTGCACTACTTTTGACCAGATCCCTATGGGCCTCGGTCGAATGTAGTGCACTATGAAGGGAATAGGGTGCCATTTGTGACGCAGTCCCAGTTTTCTGTAGCGAGGCAGAATAAAGTATCCTGTAAAATGGGAGGCTAATCTATTCTCTTTAGGAGAGGCACTACTTTTCCTCCTGGTTACCGGGAATGCTGTGCTTTGACGAAGCACTTACTTACCTGGGTGAAGAAGCATTAGGCCCAGGTCGAATAAGGGATGTGGCCTAAAATGAAAGTTGCGGAAATAGTTTTTCTTCTTGTAGACTCTAAACGGAAGACGTGTGTGGCTATTGTGCAGCTCTTAATGTACTGGTGTGTTACAAAGACTGTTTGCCCAATCCATTCACACTCTCAGCCTGACAAAGTATAATAACCACACTCACTTTCACACAATTTCACACACACACACACACACACACAAACACACACACACACACACACACACACACACACACACACGCTATGACAAATATTCACATATGGTTTATTAGACTACTCTGTGATCTTTCACACAATTTATCCACGCTCACTTTCACACACAAACACACACACACACACACACACACACACACACACACACACACACACACACACACACACACACACACACACACACACAAACACGGATCCCAATACATGATAAAGCTTAGACAGGTGCAAACATACAATTACACTTGAATGCACTCATGTCTGCCTTGCCTTCCTGTGTGCAGCCAGTCAGAATTACAGACAGACGTCATACACATGCACCTGTTTTTCTGTTGGCTGTCACTTTAGCGTGTCCATTGGATGATGTCATGCTTTGATACTAAAGAAACCAGGAGGAAAGTAACATTGCACATTTAAGGGGATGGTTTAATTTACTGTACTCTACTGGACAAAGGGAAACACTTATGGTCCAATACAGACTTAAGATCAGTAGACTTAACATGGACTTGAGTCATCTTTTTCTTTGTTTTTACTCAGTCCATGTTAAGTCAACTGATCTTATGTCTGAATAGGGCCCTTGGTCATTACTGTACGTGCTGGGAGAGATCCCATCCAGATGAATGCAACATCAGTCTGAGAAAGAGAATGAAAGAGAGAGGGAATAATAGAAACAAGATTGCATTTGGGAAGGTTGGAGACTGAGGCAGTACAGTGAGCTGAAGCTTGACCTCTTGAAAGATTGGGAAGGTTGGAGACTGAGGCAGTACAGTGAGCTGAAGCCTGACCTCTTGAAAGATTGGGAACGTTGGTGACTGAGGCAGTACAGTGAGCTGAAGCCTGACCTCTTGAAAGATTGGGAACGTTGGTGACTGAGGCAGTACAGTGAGCTGAAGCCTGACCTCTTGAAAGATTGGGAACGTTGGTGACTGAGGCAGTACAGTGAGCTGAAGCCTGACCTCTTGAAAGATTGGGAACGTTGGTGACTGAGGCAGTACAGTGAGCTGAAGCCTGACCTCTTGAAAGATTGGGAACGTTGGTGACTGAGGCAGTACAGTGAGCTGAAGCCTGACTTCTTGAAAGATCGGGAAGGTAGAGCAAATTCCCAGCAGCTAGTGCCAAACCAGAGATGTGTAGACAAGTGGTACGGTACTGTCCTCTCAGTACTAGTGCCAAACCAGAGATGCATAGACCAGTGGGAGGGTACGGTACAGTCTTCTCGGTACTGCAGGTAAACCCATAGAAAGTCTATATTATTGACTTTAATGGGGAGGCCCGTCCTAGTCTACTATGGGTGAACCCACTCCACCGGACAGCAGTCTAAGAGAGGGAGAGAGAGATTCAGAGGGAAAAAGTCATAGAGTGTTTGTCAGTCACGGTCGTAGAGAGAGTCACAAGAGAGAGTCACTGTCAGAAAGAAATAGTCAAAGGCAGACAGTCGTGACAATTTGAGAGAAACAGTCAATCAAAAAAGGTCAGTCACAGTTAGAACGAGATAGAGTTTACAGACAGACATGCATGCACACACACACACAGAGGCTTGGCCCCTAAGACCCTCACAAAATTATACAGATGCACCATTGAGAGCATCCTGTTGGGCTGCATCACCGTCTGGTATGGCAATTACACTGTCTGCAACCGCAGGGCTCTTCATAGGGTGGTGCGGTCTGCCCAACGCATTACCAGGGGCACAGTGCCTGCACTCCAGGCCGTCTATAGTACCCGGTGTCACAGGAAGGCCAAGAAGATCATCAAGGACCCGAGCCACCCGAGCCATGGCCTGTTCCATTCCATTATCACCCAGAAGGCGACGTCAGTACAGGTGCATCAAGGCTGCACTCTTAGGAAAAAAAGGGTTCTTTGGCTGTCCCCATAGGAGAACCCTTAGTGGTTCCAAAAAGGGTTCTTCAAAGGGTTCTCCTATGGGAACAGCCGAAGAACCCTTTTAGGTTCTAGATAGCAGTGGAAACGAGAGACTGAAAAACAGCTTATATCTCAAGGCCATCAGACTGTTGTATAGTCATCACTAGTCGGCCTCCACCCAGTACCCTGCCCTGAACTTAGTCACTGTCACTAGCCGGCTACCACCCGGTTTCTCAACCCTGCACCTTAAAGGCTGCTTCCCTATGTACATAGACATGGAACACTGATCACTTTTTAAAAAATGACATACTGTTTTACCCACTTCATATGTACAGTATATACTGTATTCTAGTCAAGGCCATCCTATTTAACTTTTGCTGTACATACAGTTGAAGTCAGAGGTTTACATACATTTAGGTTGAAGTCATTAAAACCTGACATTTCACATTCATAACCTGAAATGCCGCTCAGCAAGGAAGAAGCCACTGCTCCAAAACCGCCATAAAAAAGCCAGACTACAGTTTGCAGCTGCACATGGGGACAAAGATCGTACTTTTTGGAGAAATATCCTCTGGTCTGATTAAACAAAAATAGAACTGTTTGGCCATAATGAACCATCGTTATGTTTGGAGGAAAAAGGGGGAGGCTTGCAAGCAGAAGAACACCATCCCAACCGTGAAGCACAGGGGTGGCAGCATCATGTTGTGGGGGTGCTTTGCTGCAGGAGGGACTGGTGCACTTCACAAAATAGATGGCATCATAAGGAAGGAAAATTATATATTGAAGCAACATCTCAAGACATCAGTCAGGAAGTTAAAGCTTGGTCGCAAATGGGTCTTCCAAATGGACATTGACCCCAAGCATACTTCCAGAGTTGTGGCAAAATGGCTTAAGGACAACGAAGTCAAGGTATTGGAGTGGCCATCACAATGCCCTGACCTCAACCCTTTAGAAAATGTGTGGGCAAGGAGGCCTACAAACCTGACTTAGTCAGTTCTGTCAGGGGGAATGGGCCAAAATTCACCCAACTTATTGTGGGAAGCTTGTGGAAGGCTACCCGAAACGTTTGACCCAAGTTAAACATTTTAAAGGCAATGCTACCAAATACTAATTGAGTGTATGTAAACTTCCGACCCGCTGGGAATGTGATGAAAGAAATAAAAGCTGAAATAAATAATTCTCTCTACTATTATTCTGACATTTCACATTCTTAAAATAAAGCGGTGATCATAACTGACTGAAGGGAATTTTTTACTAGGATAAAATGTCAGGAATTGTGAAAAACCGAGTTTAAATGTATTTGGCTAACTCCAACTTCAACTGTATACTATTCCATTCTATGTATTCGTCAGATATACTACATATTCTATCCATATACTGTCCATAATGTCTATACATCCCATCACATATATAGAGACATTTATACTCCGGACTCTGATATTTTTTTGTCCTAATATTTCTATATTTCTTAATTTCATTCTTTTACTTTTTGAGATTTGTGTGTAGGAACACAAGCATTTCTCTACACCTGCAATAACATCTGCTAAATATGTGTTTGCGACCAATAACATTTGATTTGATTTAATTTTGACACACACACACACACACACACACACACACAGGAAGCAGGAAGGACCCGCTGGGCTGTTCACTTTAATTAGCCACATCTCAGCGGCCGCCTCAACCTCAGAGCATCGATTCCTCTCCTCTCCCTTAGGGCCAGGCCAGGCAGAAGACACACACACCTGTGGGGGGTTCACGGCTCTGCTCTCTCTCCCCAAAAGTCAGAGACATCCTTTCTACATCGGTTGGCTTTACACACGATTGGCAAATAAAATGAATGGACTGTCAAAACAATCATTCCAGCTTCCATTGAACTGTTAACTGTGAGTAGGTTTTTTAGAGATGTTTTATTTTATTTGAGAGTGTTGTAGGCAATATGTGACCCATCACCTGGATTTGGGCCTATGTAGCAACATTTTAAATGTTTATTGTTTTTAAATTGGATAAAAAACAGAGCTAGAAATGTGTATATCATACACTGCAATTGAGGAACAATGGAAAAGTAGTTCTGCTTTGAAAGTTGATAAACTTGTAACCCCACCTTTTGAGAAAATGGCGCTTGAATGTTTTGGTACACCTACTGGAGAGTTCTACACCCATTCACACCCTTTGTCTACACCCATTCACTCCCTCTTAAGCCTTAGCTCCATCCATCTCTTTAAGGATTCACATGTGAGGCCATGTCAAATCAAAGTTTTTTTGTCGCGTGCGCCGAATACAACAGTTGTAGACCTTACAGTGAAATGCTTACTTACAAGCCCTTAACCAACATTGCAGTTTAAGTAAACAAATATTATTATGTAAACAATAGATAAGTAAAGAAATAAAAAACAGTAAAATGACAGTAAAAAATATATACAGTTGAAATTAAGAAATATAGAAATATTAGTTAGTATCTCGTCTAATTTATTGTCCAATGATTGTACGTTGGCTAGCAGTACTGATGGTAAGTGCAGATATCCCACTCGCCGTCGGCAGACCCTTACGAGGCACCCCGTCTGAGTCCCCTATACCTGCGTCATTGACGCCAATGACGGGGATCTGGGCCTTGTCGGGTCTTTGAAGTACATCATGTGCTTCCCGTTTATTGAAGGAGAAGTCCTCATCCAATCCGAGGTTAGTGATCGCTATCCTGATATCCAGAAGCTCCTGGGATAGGGAGAGATTTAAAATACTTGTAAACACTCCCGCCAGCTGGTCTGCGAATGCTCTGAGGACGTGGCTAGAGATGCCGTCTAGGCCGGCAGCCTTGCGAGGGTTTTACTCACGTCGGCCACTGAGAAGGAGAGCCCACAGTCCTTGGTAGCGGGCCGAGTCTGTGGTACTGTGTTATCCTCAAAGTGGGCGAAGAAAGTGTTTAGCTTGTCTGGAAGCAAGACGTCAGTCTCGGCTACGTGGCTGGTTTTCCTTTTGTAGTCTGTGATTGTCTGTAGACCCTGCCCATATGTCTCATGTCTGAGCCATTGAATTGCAACTCCACTTTGTCTCTATACTGACATTTAGCGTGTTTGATTGCCTTGTGGTATTCTAGGTCGGGTGAACAAAAGGACTTAAGTTCCTGCATGTTACTACAATTATACCATGAGTCATTAATCATGAAACGCACACCTCCGCTCTTCTGCTTCCCAGAGATATATTTAATCCTGTATGCGCGATGGACTGAGAATCCCTCTGGCTGCACTGATTCCGTCAGAGTATCCCGAGAGAGCCATGTTTCCGTGAAACAAAGTATGTTACAGGCCCTGATGTCTCTCTCGAAAGAAATCCTTGCCCTGAGCTCATCAACTTTGTTAATATATTCAGGAAATGGTGGGCGGTGTGCACGCCTCCTAAGTCGAACCAGCAGGCTGCCTCGAGTGCCTCTCCTCCACCGGCAATGTTTTAGGTCGTCCTCTGGTATAAGTTAAATTGCTTTGGGGAGAGCGAACAAAGGATCTGCTTAGGTGAAGTCTTATTCCTGGTCGTAATGCTGGTAGTTCTGGTGAGTTACCGCCGCTCTAATATCCATTAGTTCTTCCCCTGGCTGCATGTGATGACACAAAACATGTCCTGAGCTAATAATGTAAAAAAAATTACATAACAAAACAAAATACTGCAAAGTTTCCTAAGAGCTAGTTGTGAGGTCGCCATCTCCGTCAGTGCCACTGTCTAGACATGTACACATGTTTATGAAATACAATAGATGGCCATAATCACCCCCAGACACACCTGGCTAACTTGATGGGTCATGTAATTATTTTGTCTTTTGTTTAGACATGTAGCTAGCTAACTAGCTAGCTCAACAATGAACCGGCATAATCCCAACTCGTACTACTACCAATAAACATTGTCATAACTGTAGTATGAATCTGCAGGTAGCTTAAGCTAACCAACTTGGTTCAACATTAACTAGCTAACATTAGGATATAACTAGCAATGCAAATGGATTCCTGATTTGAATAATATTACATACAGAGATCATACACATAAAGCTAGCTAGCAAGCCAGCAAGCTAACGTTCGCTGGCTAACAATATGCTTTAACTTGTAATGAAAACGACTTTCTGACTAAATTAGAAACGCATAGTTTCTGAAAATAGAGCTAGACTCTTACCCATATGCATGGATGAACGCTTCACGGTAGACTGGAACCGTTTACCTCAGTTTTGTTTGTAGCTACATCTTGTTTGGCCAGTGTTGTATCAAGTCACTCCGGTTCACACTGACCATGGCGTGTGCAGAAAGTAGCCCATCACAACTTTTTCCAACTGATCTGATCTGTCGATAGCGCCTGCCTAGTTCAGGGCATCAATGTTGTTGAGAAAAGTATCAAAACCTTTGTAGTTCTCGATGGCTAATGCTATCTTTCAAAAACGCTGCAGTAGAAAGGACTTTCAACACATACTGAGCAGCTCACGTTATAGACAGAGACATGCACCATGGCAGACCTATCCAAACTCCTGGCATGTCCAACCCACCCATTATCTCAGCCAATCATGGCTAGCAGGAAGGTTCCTGTCTTTTTCCGTGGCTAACCAACAAGGCTAGTAATTTAAGATGGAATACAATTTTGTTATTATGGCACATGAAATGTAACCAGAAAAATACAAAAAAAGAATTTAAAAAAAAGAATGCCTCTCCTTTGAAGTATTGACGTGCGACATACACCTAGCTTCCTGAAACAGGTCACATTATGGTGTCTGTACATGAGGATAAACTGGATGTTTGATGTTTGTTTATTATACAGGCCAGTCTGAATATGCAATGAATAGGCCTATCTGGACTAGCTGGTTGGTGATGGTGCACAGGAAGGAGAACGGAGGGCGATTCGAAAAGATGTGAGGAAAACCAGTTAACCCACAGCACTCTGTAGCATTTCCTCCTCGGATATCTCTCCACATTTGAACTTTTCAAGGGGGCTATCAGACTCTATTTAAATGTCAGTGGCTCAGAGCATCCAAAGTCTACAGTCTTCCCCCTGCCACTCAAACACTCCCTGACTCTTAGTTGTCTCTATCTTTCCCCTCTCCCTCCTTCTGTATTAGCATTTTGTGTTGCCTTGGCCCTGTGCCGTAGCCTGCAGGGTCATAGGAAAAGGGAGAGCCTATTATAGAGCTTGGCTGGGCCTGGTTCTCTCGTCCTCTCTCTCTCTCTCTCTCTCTCTCTCTCTCTCTCTCTCTCTCCCTCTCTCTCCCTCTCTCTCTCTCTTTCGCTGTATCTCTGCACCTCTCTCTCTCCCTCTCTCTCCCCATCCAAAGTACCACCAAGGCATTGCCTTCCTCTCCCCTGATTGCCCTTGGTAGATCCAATCCGAGCACAATAACAATTACCCTCCACCGGCCGCATTACTCAGCTTCATAAGCCATTAATAGTGTTTGGGCTAACCAGCATAATCTTTTAATTGATTACTTTGGGTCACACAGGTACACTCAGAAAAAAATAACAAAAATACACTCTTAGAAAAAAAGGGTTCAATCTGAAACCAAAAACGGTTATTCGGCTGTCCCCATAGGATAACCATTTTTGGTTCCAGATAGAATACTTTTTGGTTGCAGGTAGAATCATTTTGGGTCCCAAGTAAAACCTACCAGGAACTCAAAAGGGTTCTTCAAAGGGTACTCCTATGGGGACAGCCGAAGAACCCTTTTAGGTTCTACAGTTGTGGCCAAAAGTTCGTAGTTATCACTTCTGCCTTATGGCAAGGTGCTACATCATGCTGGAAAAGGCATTGGTCGTCACCAAACTGTTCTTGGATGGTTGGGAGAAGTTGCTCTCGGAGAATGTGTTGGTACCATTCTTTATTCATGGCTGTGTTCTTAGGGAAAATTGTGAGTGAACCCACTCCCTTGGCTGAGAAGCAACCCCACACATGAATGGTCTGAGGATGCTTTACTGTTGGCATGACACAGCACTGATGGTAGCGCTCACCTTGTCTTCTCCGTACAAGGTGTTTTCCGGATGGCCCAAATAATCGGAAAGGGGATTCATCAGAGAGAATGACTCTACCCCAGTCCTCAGCAGTCCAATCCCTGTATCTTTTGCAGAATATCAGGCTGTCCCTGATGTTTTTCTGGAGAGAAGTGGCTTCTTTGCTGCCCTTCTTAACACCAGGCCATCCTCCAAAAGTCTTCGCCTCACTGTGCGTGCAGATGCACTCACACCTGCCTGCTGCCATTCCTGAGCAAGCTCTGCACTGGTGGTGCAATGATCCCGCAGCTGAATCAACTTTAGGAGACGGTCCTGGTGCTTGCTGGACTTTCTTGGGTGCCCTGACGCCTTCTTCACAAGAATTGAACCTCTCTCCTTGAAGTTCTTGATGATCCGATAAATGGTTGATTTAGGTGCAATCTTACCAGCAGCAATATCCTTGCCTGTGAAGCCCTTTTTGTTCAAAGCAATGATGACGGCATGTGTTTCCTTGCAGGTAACCATGGTTGACAGAGGAAGACCACCCTCCTTTTAAAGCTTCCAGTCTGTTATTCTGACTCAATCAGCATAACCGAGTGATCTCCAGCCTTGTCCTCGTCAACACGTCCTCTGCAGCTGGTCCTTTTGTGGCAGGGCTGAAATGCAGTTCATTTTCATGGCAAAGAGGGACTTTGCAATTAATTGTAATTCATCTGATCACTCTTCATGACATTCTGGAGTATATGCAAATTGCCATCATCAACACTGATGCAGCAAACTTTGTGGAGACCAATACTTGTGTCATTCTAAAAACTTTTGGCCACGACTGTAGATAGCACTTGTTTTTCTAAGACTGTATTTTAACATTTGTTTTCTTTCTTTTATCTTCCTCGCAACCGTCTTTCCATTTCCCAACTAATTATCATCAAGGGAGGAATTATCTATTTTATTTGGCATGATGAAATGAATTCAAAATGCCAGAGGAATATGAAAGGAAGAATAAGATTAAGCTAATCTAAAGGATGTTTCTGTTGGCTTTTTATTTAGAGAGAGAGACAGACAGACAGACAGACATGCAGGTAAGGAGAGCTGATAGACATACACGACAGAGAGAAGGAGAGTGGCCGCTGTAGAGAGAGGAGAGAGAGAGTATTAAATACCAACTGCCCAGAGGTGAGGTCATAATTGAACAGGGCACAACAGGCCATTTCTCACAGCAGGCAAGCCTTCCCTTCCCTCCAATAAGACTCTGGCTTTATCGCTCTTTCTTTTTACCTTCCTTGTTTTCTACTCCATACACAGGAATGTTGAGAAATGGACTGTCACTCACCACCCCTCCAACACATTCCTACCTCTCCTCTCCAGTCCTCGTCTCCTACTCCCTCCTTCGCTTGTTGAACAAATTGATTTGGCTGTTGATTATTCACAGGGCATATTTCACACACTTTTCCTCCGCCCCATCACCCCCCTGTTCTCTCTGTCCTTAACCCACCCTGATCTACTCTGATCCAGGGGCATATTCTAGCTCATTGACTTCCCCAGCTCCGCCTTGCAGAGTGGAATGTGATTTATGGCAGGCACCACTGTCTCACACAGGTCCTATGAAATGTGACTGAAAGGAATAGAAGGAAGAGAGAAAAGAAGGGGGAGAGAGAGAGTTTGAGTTTTTATAAAACCTTTATTTTCTACTCAAGTATTAACACAAGTAACGGCACACTGTGCCTTTTCAGAAATTAAACAACAAATGTGTCATTCTTAAATAAACATTTTAAAAAATATAAAATGTATAAACATTAAAAAACATTTACATTCAACTAATTTCATCAACAAAACATAGTTTCCCCTACTCCACAAAACGTACCGCTCCTTCGTAAGTATTGGAGATCTTTTACAGACGAGAAGAACTCAAAATCCACTTTTATTCTCACCTTGACTAATCCTTTAAAAACACATCTTACTTCCTGCCCATATCCTGTGTCTATCTTATGTTTCCAAAATAATTGACATCTTAGCTTGTCCCAAAATACATTTTATTTTCTGTTGCTTACTGTATTGAAACACCAAAATAAAAACTGTGTTATTGAAAATCTCCCCTACAGCTGTAAACAAAGACTCTAGTATTTCAAAAATTGGTTTTATCCTCTCACACTCCATAAAACAGTGAAAAATTGTTTATCTTATACTGCAAAAAGGACATCCGTCTCTAACATCAGAATTAATGACAGATACAAAAGCATTAACTGCAATGATGGCTTGCAAAACCCTCTATTGCATATCACCAGTACCCTTTTGTAACGGTGGCTTGTACAGTGCTCTCCATGCTGGCTTTACCTTGTCACCAAGGCCCAGTTTTACCCTCCAAGGAGTGTCTTTTCTATTTTTCAATTGATCTTTATTTAAAACGATGACACACCCCCTATATAACTCCTTTCTATTCACCTCATCCAGACCCACCACTTCCAACCCTCTCAAATTCAGTAATTATGCCTTTCTGTCTGACTCTGGGGATATTGGGTGTAATCCCTAGTCTTGGAAATGGGACCTATTCATCTTGTACCTTTTTCTTGTGACTCTTGAGCATAATCCACTCTTCTGCTGACAGAGCCTTCCTGCAGCTTCCCAGCAGATGTCCGACAATCCTTTCCGACCTCACCCACAAATGTTCAGCAACCCGTTCTCCATCCATTAATGTGGGCCCAGCCATGTCCAGTAACTGCCTTAGGTTGATGATTTTGCCCTTCACCAGAATCTTGGAGAAATGTGGAACAGCTTCAGTTGTACAATCCAGTCTTGCACCATACACCAGAGGTTCCACCAGCAGCCAATGCACTGACTCCGCCGTAGTGCGTCTGGACACCTTCATTATACTCCAAACTCTAAAAAGGCCTCTGTAAAACGGAGGTACTCTATCCCTATAAATCTGGCTACTATCAACCAAAAATAAAGTCTTCTTTAAACCTAATCCCCCTACCTTCTGTAATACCAGACTTGCCACCCCTCTCCACACCACATTTTTGGGTCCATAAAGAAACCTTTGAATAAACTGATAGCAGCCCCCCAATGATATTTATCCCCCACAAAATCTACAACAATTGCCTGTATCTTAGCCAGAAGGCCAGACGGTGGCTCTAAACATGACAACCGATGCCACAGTGCAGAGGCAACCACGTTGTTAACAATAATAGTGCAACATAGTATGACATACGAGATAACAACCACCGCCATCTCCTCATCCTCCCTTCCACCATTTCAACCACCCCATTCCAATTTTTTTGGAGTAGTTTCCCTCATCCCCTAAGTATCTTGGAGTGTACCACTCCAAGATACTTAAAACCTCCCTTACACCCTTCCAACCCCCCTAGCAAAGCCATGATCCATCCAGACCATTTCCCAAACTGTAAAGCACAACATGTTTCCCAATTTACCTTTGTAGAGGATATTCCCTTAAACCGAACAACCATGAGATCAAACAATCCACCTCTGCTTGATTTTTCACCAAAATAACTACATCAGCATCGACTGAGAGATGAATAGGAGGAATATCCTCTGAAAGGTTCACCCCTTCAATACGACTTCTAATGCTATTTAGTTGTGGCTCTATATCGATAGCATACAACATTCCGGACAACGAACACCCCTGCCTAATTCCTCTCCACAATTTAAAAGGAGCACTCAAGCCATCGTTAACCTTTAATACACTTTCAATGTCACCATATATCACCCTGATCATGGCAATAAAGCCAGAGACTTGAAACCAAAAGCCTCAAAAGTGTGCCATAGGTATTGATTTTAAACTCGGTCTAATGCCTTTTCCTGATCAATTGAAATTAGACCAGCATCCAACGTAATAGCCCTAGAGACATCCAAAAAATCCAGAATCAGGGAAATGTTATCCCCTATCTGCCTGCCAGAAACACAGTAGGACTGGTGCGTATGTATGATTTGCCCCATCACCTCCCTCAGCCTGTTGGTCAAAGCCTTGGACAGGATCTTATAATCAGTGCACAGTAAGACCACCGGCCTCCAGTTCTTCACCTCTCTATTGTTAACTACTGCTAGCCAATCCTCTCCCAAAATAGCCCAAAAAGTCAAAGGGAAGCCCATCAATGCCCAGTGCCCTTCCATTGTCCATGCCTTTTAATGCAGTGTATAGCTCCTGCAAAGACAATGGTTGCTCTATCTCAACCTGAGCTTCTGCAGCCACCTGTGTGAGCCAATCAAGAAACTGCTCTCACTGTTTTATCCTCTTTGTACTCACACTTGTAGAAGTCAGCATAGAACTCTACTGCCCTCTTTCTAATTTCACCAGGGCTAGTGAGCTCCTGTCCAACAACTGATTTGAGGCTATTATTAATTCTTCTTTGTCCATTCTTTTTCCCTAAACCAAAGAAAAATGTGGATGAGGCATCCATTTCAGAGATTCCCTGAAACCTACTTCTCACCAATGCCCCCTTTGCTCTGATACCCAGCAGGTCTGCCAATGCGGCTTTTTACCTCTTGAGTGCCTGAGTATGGCCTCAATCTCCTGTGGTCTCAACTAACGTCAGGAGTTCCACTGTTTCAGACTCTAGGGCGTTCATTGATCTGTTGATATTTCTGGTGACATTCATTGTGTACTGATTACAGAAATGTTGAATCTGGATTTTACCTATGTCCCACCACTGTTGAAGGGATACAAAACTGGCCTTTTGAGACCTCCACCTCTCCCAGAAAAAAACTAAAACATTTCCTGAAGTGAGCATCACTCAATAAAGTTATATTAAAATGCCAGTATGCGCTTTTAGGTTTTACAGCGTTAATATACACCACCTCATTTATTAAACGATGATCAGAAAATCCCACTGGGGTGATCACACTTGATTTACAGACCTGAGATTGATGCTCAAAACAATAAAACCTATCTAACCTGGCCAGAGAGATGGTGTTCTCTCTCACATTGGCCCATGTGTACTGTCTCCTCAAAACAATAAAACCTATCTAACCTGGCCAGAGAGATGGTGTTCTCTCTCACATGGGCCCAAGTGTACTGTCGCCAAATATGACATAATTAATGTGTTACAATTAGGCGTTTTAAAAAAGTCCTTGAGACCATATGAGGTTCTTTGTGATTTCTATCTAAATCACTGACTGTGCACACTCCTGTTGCTACATAACTTCATTTTCCATATTACTATGCATTTCTTGTAGAAAACTTATGTCACTTCCTGTTCCCTTTATTATCTCTTACACTACGGCTCTTTTTTTAATGTCTCTTGCCCCATTTACATTTAAAGAAGAAAGAGAGTAAGAGACAGAAAACACATACCTTTAGAGAGTTAAGGCTGCGACTGAACTCTTTCATTTCCTTTAGAATTTACCTCACTTGTCACTCTCATGACCACTTTCTTTAGTCTAGCCATTTCTGGGCTTGTCAAACCTCCCCCTGTTATTTTTTACATCAGAAACTTTGCTGATTCAATAAACAATTAACTTTCAGGAAAAAAAATCTGTTACATTATAATCCTGCATATATTTCTTCCCTTTTGTCAAATTCAGAAATTGACATACCTTTTTATTTCGTACCTCCCTTCCACCCAATTTCTCTCGCTAATTTGTTGTGACGCATCAGATGCCTCGCTGTCGTCCACAGAAGTAAACCCCACCATCTCTACAACCTGTTTATCCTCAACTTATTTATTCATCTCTACCTTCCTCTTAGAATTAGAACCTTCCTCTTACTCCTCTGTACTTTGAAAACAACTGCTTCATTTTCCATTGTTTCACTCCCACTCCCATTTTTCCCACCACATCTGCCCACCTTCTCCTGAACTCTTAGCCTGTTTATCCCTTCTCTAGAGGGAGCTGCTACCGGTCTCTGTGCCCCTCTCTTCCACACCCAAAGCATTTCATTGATTCAGTAGAAGCGTAGAACACATAATCAAAACCTCAATCTTGAAGCTGAATCTAAATTCAGTTTGTCAGTATCCTTCTTTAAAACCATGTGCACTTGTTTCAGCAAAGGAGATTTGCATCCAAAAATAACCTTTATTGTAGATACAAGTTGATCATGAGGAGATGAGAAGAGAAGAGATGGAGAGAGATGAGAGAGAATAGAGATGAGAGGAAAGAGAGAGAATAGAGATGAGAGGAAAGAGAGAGAGAGAATAGAGATGAGAGGAAAGAGAGAGAAGAAGAGAGATGGAGAGAGAATAGAGATGAGAGGAAAGACAGAGATAGAGAGAGAATGTGTGAGTGTGTAGAATAGAGACAAGAGGAGAGAGAGAGAAGAGGAGAGATGGAGAGAGAGAGAGAATAGAGACGTGTGGGGGCCACTTACCAAACAAGAATTTGAAAAATGGGACAAACATCCAATTGAAACCCTGCATGCGGAACTTTGTAAGAATATCCTCAGAGTCCAGAGAAAAACTACAAACAACGCATGCAGGGCAGAATTAGGTAAATTTCCCCTTTTAATTAATATTCAAAAACGAGCCACCACATTTTATAACCATTTAAAAATAAGCAACCCCAACTCTTACCACTACAAAGCCCTCCAATACCATTTTTATTGTTACATTGTAAAGTGATAATATTGTTAAGTTGTAACTTTCATGCCAATAAAGCCACATTTGAGAGAGAGAGAGAGAGAGAGAGAGAGAGAGAGAGAGAGAGAGAGAATAGAGACAAGAAGAGAGAGAGAGAGAGAGAGAGAGAGAGAGAGAGAGAGAGAATAGAGACAAGAAGAGAGAGAGAGAGAGAGAGAGAGAGAGGAGGGAAGAGGGATGGAGAGAGAGGGAGGAGGGATGGAGAGAGAGGGAGGAGGGGATGGAGAGAAAGAGAGAATAGAGACAAGAGGAGAGAGAGAGAAAGACAGACGGAGAAACAAGGGGCGAGAGAAAAGCAATAGCGGGGGAGATGGAGAGAGAAAGCAGGGACTTTAATTCTGCCTGCCTGGATTGCTCTGAGACCAGAACGGGAGTGGGACAAATTGTTTTAATGAACACTATTATAGAGTGCATTCCTTGTTACACACACAAACGACAACATGCACACATGTATACACACAGGCATGCATACACATGCACTTCCACACACTTCCTCCACAACACAGAACCATGCCATGGAAAGTCAAGGGGGAGTTAGCCTAGCTAGTGAGAGTGTGTTGTGTTCATTACGCCCTAGCATGTAAATCACACCCAGTACAAACAGGCTGTAGTGTAGCCTATCTCAGGGCACTGGCTTCCATCAAGCCCTGAGGTTAGCACTGCGGCACTGCTTCCAGGCTCTAATAGCCGCTTCCAGGTTTCCCCCCACTCGCATAGTTTCCTGGGTGTTGCCAGTGTTGTTGATTGGGTTTGGGTGGAACTGGAGATCACCCGTGTTTAAGTCACGCACACACAGGCAGGAAGGCACATACACACACACTAAGGAACACTGTCTTAGTCGATTTAGACACAAGCACCTTGTAAGTATGTCTTTAGCTGAAATTAAACACCGTTATGACACCTGTGGAATCCAGCGTTTGCAGAAATGTCCAGTAGTGGATTTAGTTGGCAAGTCTTCTGGGAATGTTTCCCTGTGTGGTCTGAGCTGGGATTGAGAGGGAGGTGAGACTCGTCTGGTAGCTTGATGGAGAGGTGGATGGAAGTGGGACTGCACACGCACACACACACACACACACACATACACACATACACATACACACTGACATAGGCTACACAAGTGGTCACCAACCTTTTCTGAGTCAAGATCACTTTCTGAGTCAAAATGCAAACCGACTTAAAATGATTTAAAAAATATATATATTTCTAAATTTGAGATAGGCTTTACTGGTAATAGATCCGTTGATGTATTATTTGCAAGGTATAGCTAAGTGAGCATACATTTAAATCATTTGCTTTTTTTTTTTTTTACTGGGCTGATGGTGCCTGCATCTGATGGTCAGTCTCAGTGGAGGGAGAGAGCAGCAGACTGAGGGTCCGCCTCTCAACATCCCTCCTCTCCCTTTCCTCCACTGTCACTGACCAAAAAGGCACGCCGTCCTCCAGCTGATGGCAAAACTTGAGTCGCACCTCATGCATAAATTCATGTTGTTACTCCTATGAACAGAGAAAGTTAAATATTCCTTGATATTAAAAAAGATCCAAGCTGCTAATAATAACAACAACACAAGCCAATCGATACACTGTCCTACTCATTCATTATTGCTGCAGTGCTTCTTGCAGCACTGAGTGGAAATAGGAAGAACACGCATTTTATGGCTTATAAAAGTGTTCTTTTTCATTGTTTTTTTTACAGAAATGTTTGGCCATCGACTAGGAATTGCGAATTATCGGTTGGTGACCACTGGGCTACACACTCACACATACACACACTCTCTCTCTCTCTCTCTCACTCTCTCTCTCTCTCTCTCTCTCTCGCTCTCTCTCTCCCACACATACACACACAGACAGAGTCTCTCATTGCCAGCAAGCAGATTGAATGTGCTGCAGGTTAGAGTAGAACTGCAGAGAGAGAGAGAGGAGTGGTGAGTCAGTCAGTCTGTCCACCCTCAGGGCAATACAGAGGTACTTCTTCCACCAGTAAGACTACCACTGATCTCATGCCTAACGTACTAGGATGACGAGTCAAAGTCCCCCTGATGAGAACATCTGGGGGAATCAGGCTTCTTTTAGCTCTCTCCTCTCTATCTCTCTCTCTCTCCTCTCTCTCTCCTCTCTTCTCTCTCTCTCTCTCTCTCTCTCTCCTCTCTCTCTCTCTCTCTCTCCTCTCTCTCTCTCTCTCTCTCTCTTTATTAACCTCTCTGCCCTGCTCTCCCCCTATTTTGTCTCTCATCTTAACCCCCTTCACCTCCTCCCTTCCATCCCTCCATCCAGTCAGTGTCAGACCACACAGTATTACCCCTCTCCTTTTCCTTTAATAAATCACACCCAACATGTTCTGTAAATTGTGTCCTCTGGCAATGGTCGCAGCATCGCATCTTCAACACCTCCCTCCATCCTCTCCCTCCATCCCTCCAGCTCTTAGCCCAGTTTGTCAGCCAAGCAAAACCGGCCCTGTCTCCAGCCCCATCACTCACCTTCACCACCCGACCCCCCCCCCCCCCCCCTCCCCCCCCCAACAATACACAGCACCAGCAAAATATTTCCAAATAAATCCGCAATGTATATGACCTCTCCTGGGGAGAGTTGAGAGAGGGGAGGGGAGCAGAGTACAGAGAGAGGGGAGGGGAAAATAAGGTGGAGAGAGGGGAGAGTAGAGTAGTGAGGGAAGATGGAAGAGGAGAGGAGAGATGTGGGGTGGGGGGGGGGGGTTGGTGGGCAGGGACGTGTCTGGACAGATCCCAGAGACGCCATGTGCAGAGAGGGCTAATAATGAGGAAAGCATGGGCAAGCTGACAGCCACCAGCCACATCCTCAGCAGCCACACTAAGCAGTGTGTGTGTGGAATAGTGCGTGCAGGGAGCTATCTTTACTGATGTAGCTCAGTGTCCCTGTTGCTCCTCTCGTTTACCTCACTTTCTTCCCTCTAGTTTTAGTGTTGTTTTGCCTTTGATAACAGCCACCGCTATGCTGTATTTTACTTTAAAGAGTAATTATTAGTTAGACGTCGGCCCGCAACCCCCATTCTCCCCCCCCCCCCCCCCGCAAGAGGGAGTCTACTGTTTGTTTTCCACACAACATTTGGTGTGTTCGCCCATCACTCATCGTCAGCTCTCTGTGGAATAGAGAGATGAGAGAGAGAGGGAGAAAAGGGAGGGAGAAAAAGAGAGACACTGGAAGCAGAAAATAGTTACCTGGCAGAGGTATAGCGGACGGGAGACGTTAATTAGTCAAGAGAGTGTGGGTGTGTGTTTCTGAGAGTCTGCATGACTGCATTTGTGTGAGAGAGATCGTAGGGGTCGTAATAGCACAGTCGTTGTCTGCTACCACCTACCTGGAGTGACATTTCATTTACCTGATAAGAACAGACCCCTTAAAACTGCAACCTGCAGACACAGCTCTCCCTACTGTTAAGATACACACCCAGGCACGCAAATCACAAATAACCACATATTCAAAAATACAATTATCTCAGGGAAAAATAAACTAAACATTCCCACTTTAATCATCAACAACAGAGTGGCCACGGCACAGAGAAAGGACGATTGTCTCTTTGTGCTGCTAATGCATAATTAACAGACAACGCTGAGAGCATGCTGGGCTGCACACACACACACACACACTCACGCACACTTAACCAGTTCCAAGGTGCCCCTCTCAGCCAATGACAGGGCTTGGCTAATTAACCCAAGGGAAATATTAACAAAAACTAGTCTTCCTCCGGCCTGCCTCCTCCCTGCCTCGGCCTCCCTCCTCCCTTCCTCGGCCTCTCTCCTCCCTTCCTCTGCCTCCCTCCTCCCTGCCTCTGCCTCCCTCCTCCCTGCCTCTGCCTGCCTCCTCCATATGTACTTTGTACTTTTTACTCCATACGTTTTCCCTGACACCCAAAAGTACTCGTTACATTTTGAATGATTAGCAGAAGAGAAAATGTTCCAGTTCGCACACTCAAGAGAACATCCGTGGTCATCCCTACTGCCTCTGATCTGGCGGACTCACTAAACACAAATGCTTTGTGTTTAAATTATGTTGGAGTGTGAACCTGGCATTCCATAAGAAGAGAGAAGGTTAAACTGATCCTAGATCTGTGCCTTCAGGCAACTTCGGAACAATTGAGGCCCTTTTTCCTTTGAACCTCCACCCTCTCGAGTGCTATTGCTAGGGAGTGGGCTAGCTGCTGTTAGCCTAGCCGCGGGAGCAAATCAGAATGCAGGATGCGGCCCAAGGGGTCTGAACTTCGTGACCTGGCCTCGTTTTTCATATTGCTCTTTAAGAAATGCTAACAACCGAGAAAAACAAATTGGTAGAATTTAAGGCCACGTGGCCTTAAACAATATATACAGTTTAAGTCGGAAGTTTACATACACTTTAGCCAAATACATTTAAACTCAGTTTTTCACAATTCCTGACATTTAATCCTAGTAAAAATTCCCTGTCTTAGGTCAGTTAGGATCACCACTTTATTTTAAGAATGTGATCGAGGGGGGGTGGGTTGTTAGAGTGATATTATTGGTGGCGTAGATGCCATCTTGTTCATCTCTGGGCACTTCATTACGCTAATGGAATGGCTGGAGCGCGTGTGCCTCTCTGTATGGATGGGAGCCGAGCACCTTTATGAAGGCTAAAGTGGTTCCATTCCAGAATTCATTAGCTGGGCACGCCGCCCCCACTTCTGTACAGCCACCACACTGCAGTGCACCAAGCCACCAGCTTGTTGTGGTGAAACAGTCTGGACTCGCTCAGGCCAATAGCACCAACAATGACACAGCAACAATCAGCCACCTTTCAACCAAATAGGCTAGGCAGTCTAAAGTAGGCACCGCTTCTGAGGTTTTGTGTGTTTGAGTGGCAGGCATACACCACAGTGAGGCTTACTACTCTTTGCCTCTCTAATCTGTTTTAGTCCAGGCCTAATTGGAGGTGTGCTGTAGATTGTTAATGGGTTTTGTTATCTCAGACTAGAATGTTGGTTAGAATTACTGCTGTTTTCTATGCAGCCATTGCATTGTCTCTGTCTGTCTGTCTGTCTCTCTCTTTCTTTCTCTCTCTCTCCCTTGCTCTCTCTCTCCCTCTCTCTTTCTTTCTCTCTCCCTCTCTCTCTTTCTCTCTCTCTCTCTCTTTCTTTATCTCTCTCTCTCTCTTTCTTTATCTCTCTCTTTCTCTCCCTCTCTCTTTCTTTCTTTCTCTCTCTCTCCATTTCTCTCTCTCTCTCTCCCTCTCTCTTTCTTTATCTCTCTCTCTCTCTCTTTCTTTCTCTCTCTCTCTCTCTCTCCACCTGAAGCCCACATTTTGTCTCAACATGTGTTTCTTTACAAGAGAGATTCCACTGATTCCATTCCTACTTTTATTGTCCAACTCTCTCTCTCCCACTGCCTTCTTCCTTTTTACCCCCCTCATCAGCCCCATCTTTCCTTCCACTTGTCAATGGTGCTTGACCTGCAAGTCTGTAAGGCTGCCATCCATGACCGCCCTACCAATGGTCATAGAGTCCAAGAAATATAGCCTAGGCTAGGGTAGCTATAAATGCCCACCTCAATGTTTGGAGAGGAAAGATTCACTGGCATTAAAGTGAAGATGCTTCCTCTGCGTGGACAGTTACACCTCTAAATCCCTGCTCCTTCATGTATTATTCAGAGGATTGCGTTGCTCAACGAGCACTACAAACAAATAACAAACATTAGGATTTTCTTGTACCAACTTCAACATATGCTCGCTATCCCATTAAGAAGTGTACAGTTGGTTTTCCACGAGCATGGCGCCACAGTCTCCACACACAAGACACCTGTTCGGAGTGCAAAGGTGCACTCTCCCAAGCTGTTCGCCATGCATATTAATTCCTTCACCATTAGCAGCACCTATCAAGGTCGCCGCCAGCGAGGTGTGTTCGGTGTGAATAAAAGTTGTTTTTATTTATTATTTATGACAGCTGGTAATTTGATGTCTTTATAGCACGGCCCCCATTATGTCAGATGAATAGTGATTTACGGAGTAGTTTTGAAACAAACTCACACACCACACTCTTGTGATGTCTTTATGGTAATATGCGTAGAGGGGGTGCTGCAGTCAAATGTACACTGAGTGTACAAAACATTAAGGGCACTCTTTCCATGACAGACTGACCAGGTGAATCCAGGTGAAAGCTATGATCCCTTACTGTTAAATCCACTTCAATCAGTGTAGATGAAGGGGAGGAGACAGGTTAAAGAAGGACTTTTAAGCCTTGAGACATGGATTGTGTATGTTTGCCATTCAGAGGGTGAATGGACAAGACAAGAGATTTAAGTGTCTTTGAACGGGGTATGGTAGTAGGTGTCAGGCGCAATGGTTGGTGTCAAGAACTGCAATGCTGCTGGTTTTTTTACTTTCAACAGTTTTCCCATGTGTATCAAGAATGGCGGACATCCAGCCAACTTGACACAACTGTGGGAAGCATTGGAGTCAACATGGGCCAACATCCCTGTTGAAGGCTTTCAACACTTTTTAGAGTCCATGCCCCGACGAATTGAGGCTGTTCTGAGGGAAAAAGGGGCATTCAGCTCAATATTAGGATTGGTGTTCCTAATGTTTGGTATACTCAGTGTATGTCTCATCAAACACGGGCTAAAACTTTTGTCACCCCTGGGCACTTACAGTATATCTCTCTTTTATATAATAGCGATGACTGATGAGGAATATAGTGATTTACTATGATAGTGTTGTGATGAACATGGGTTTACAATAGCCACCATTGTAGAAATAATAGCCTATAGACTAGACTGTAACTCCCACACAATTTTACCTAGTTTCAGATACCTTTACATAGCATCACCCATCCATCACCTTATAGCAAGGCAGTAGTTTCTGTTTGAAGAATAGTTGGGCTACTGACAATGTCTGAAAGATGGTTGTAACATTCTGTCTCCACCCCCTTCTAGCTCTGACTCTACTGATAGCTACTTTATTGAGGAAAAATTGACTTTCTATGCCTCTGATATGCGGTTGTCCCACCCATCTATCTTAAGATGAATGCCCTAACTGTAAGTCGCTCTGGATAAGAGCATCAGCTAAATTACTAAAATGTCAAATGCATTGAGTTTGGAGATGGCTCCCATTCTCACAGTCAGTAAGACTATGCACACGGACTCGCTCATGAATTTCACACTCTGAAACCATTTTGTCTGCTTCTCTTTTTGTCTCTGTGCACTTCCAGCCAATGGTATCCTCGCATCTATGGTGTTCATGGTGTTCGTTGTTGTATTCTGCAGAGAAGACAACTTTTTAAACGTCAGGGCTTTAGATTTTTATGAACATAGGCCTATAGGCCTAGACTGGATCAGTCCAGTGGCATTTCAGTTTTGTCCTAGCAGCAGTGATATGAATACAGGCTTACCTAAAATAACATATACTACATAAACTACTACTACAGAAAATCAACCAAGGGAGACAGTTATTCTCCTGCTCATGCGAACAATTGGAAAAACACAGTGTATTTGATCTTTCAATAGAACAACAGTGATTGATTGAGATGCAGTCACACTCACAGCGGCAACATGCATATCAGTTCGTGGCTGCTGTGAATGGCTGCATCCCAAATGGCACCCTAGTTCCTATGTAGTGCACCACTTATAGGGAATAAAGTTTATATAGGGTACTATATAGGGAATACGATGCCATTAGGGATGCAGACATAAATGTCTCAGTCCATTAGTCACGTAGGTTGTAAACAATGCAACGTGATACACTCCCTCTAGATTGGATTTCTCCTACTGCAATACACAAACATTCACACTTCTGCTTGGTGTGAAATTGCAACTTACCTTTTCCCATTTTCAGTCTACAATCATTGTTGTATGAAGGGCTCAGCCATTTGAGGATGGTGCAATCGAAGAAATATGTTTTTTTTCCTGATTTGTGTTGTATTAATGCAAAGGGAGTTCCACTTTGAAAGCTGCCTTTGTTACCACAGTGAATTATTATAAAGATTCTAGATAAAGACTGAGAGGCATTTCTAAGATACGGGTGGTGTATGAATGCCACAATGCTGATTAGCTTTGCATTACGCCTACTAACTAGACATGGAATGTACTCCTGTTCCTGTCACTCACGACACATGCACACACACACACACACTGTGTTTTCTCTGGGTAGTGATAGGCAGAGTTCAGCGGCAGTAAAGCTTATACTGAACTCATACTGTGCACACAAAGGACATCTGTCTTCTCTTCCCCATTTCTCCCCCCCAGTTCAGTTTCAACCAAGACTATTTTCCAGGCAAAGCATTCTGGCCACTTGCCTCCTCTCCCTTCGCTCCCCTCCTTCTTCCTCTTCTCTCCCCTCCCCGCCCAAAGGACATCCAGGCAACTTGACACGACTGTGGGAAGCATTGGAGTCAACATGAGCCAGCATCCCTGTGTAACGCTTTCGACACCTTGTAGGGTCCATGCCCCGACAAATTGAGTCTGTTATAGTTTGGTATACTCAGTGTGTGTGTGTATATACAGTGCTGTTGTAACATTGGCTTTGATTCATTTGGTGACGTGTTATTTTATCAAATTCGATTATTCTAACGTTTAATTTATTACATGATTGAATTAAATCAAATCATGCAAGAATTAAATGATTAATAACCTGGGGCACCACTGGAATCTGTCGTTTACAGAGTTACCGATTCCAGGAAATAACTTTTGATATTATATATCGTATAACAGTCAATCATTGACCATACCTCTGATTTCAGTCTCATTCTGATGATCTAAGATCTAAATCTGGACGAATCCCATCTCACATGTTGAATCAGCATACACAAATTGTCTTAATGATTTATTTACTAGCTAAAGAATCACACAGAATTACATATACAGTATACAACAGTATAGATCATACACGTTAGCAATCATGCCATGAAAAGTCCCTAGTGGGCTTTTCCGATATGATGGCTAGTTACACAAAGGAAAGGGGAGGGGTTGGAGTGAAATGAGCGGGAAGATTGAAAGACAAAAGGAACGATTTTCTCTATGGGACCTGGGGAGATCTGCTCACATCAATATCACTCCATATGCACTTTAACAACCACACATTTGGAAAGAGTTACTGTAATTCTGTATAGCACTTTGTGACATCGGCTGATGTAAAAAGCGCTTTATAAATAAATTTGATTAATTATAGATATTTACGATTGAGCTTGGCTTCGATAGATGGGTCCAAGCTGGAGTACTCTGGTTCAGCAGAGATCGCCCTCGTCCAAAGAAGAGTCTTTCTGGTTGTGGTGTTGTAGAGCAGATTCGTTGAAGTACCCTCAGTTTTTAGGAAATTGTTTGTCTTCGTCAGTTGGCTGGTCTAGTCGAAATTCACAATTTAAACTTGGCGATCGTCATCTCCAAGTTATAATTTGCATGTAGATTTCGTTAGATGTAGTTGTAATTCAACCATTAGCTACCTTGGCTCACGCCGTGGTTTGCTTAGTTTGATGTGAATGGCGTCACAGGGGGCTTTTGTACTGGGAAGAAAAGGGGCGTGTTTCATCCTTCTAACCCAATGAATGTTCACTTGGGATGCTTGGGCACAAGTTAGTGTACGACAACAATTTTAATTTTAGAAGACTTAACATTACATTTAATCTTTTCACAAATAGTTTCATATTTAAACACATACATTGTATAACAATTCCATGTAAATCTGATAACTAGAATGTGTAGACTTTCCAAGATACGATTTATGTCGTCCTGTCATCCGATATAATGTTCCAGACAACAACTGATCTGACATCATATTCTTTAAATACTAATGGACACTTTCAATGTCATTACAAAAGGTTTTCTAATGATCAATCAGTGTTTTAAAATGATAAACTTGGATTAGCTAACACAACGTGCCATTGGAACACAGGAGTGATGGTTGCTGATAATGGTCCTCTGTACGCCTATGTAGATATTCCATCAAATCTGCCATTTCAAGCTACAATAGTAATTTACATTATTAACAATGTCTACACTGTATTTTCTGATGAAACAACATATACAGTATAATAGAGGGTTTGTTTAAGACACAGCAGCTTTTGGCTAGCAGAGGCACCAGGCTCTGAGGTGCCCGGTACTCAATTCCGGTGAGCTCCTGCCCAAGTGAAGTACTGGTGTAGACGTTTCTCGCTCAGCAGCCCCATCACAGCACACAGCAGCAGCTCTGTGACAATAGGAGGGGTTCTGACTGAGCGGGTGACATTTGCTACGTTCAGTAGCATTTTATTCTCTCACTGTTTTTTACATCAAAAAATGCTTGATATATTGATATATGTTGATTGATCTAATGGTATACCATCAAGCCCTGGTGTTTTTCCAGACTGAAAAGATTGAATTGCCTCAAAAAGTTCCCCCACTGTAAGTTGGCCTTCACACACAGATCTTTCTGTAAATGTGTTAATTTTACATTATTATTAATATTAGGAAATAAATCCTTACAGTTAACATCATTCAGTGGAAATGGAGGAGACTGAAAATAAAATATATGCTTAAAAAATGTTGCTTCCACTTTCAAAATATAATTTGGTGAATCATGGATGACTCCATCATTTGTAACGAGTTTCTGTAAAATAAAATGTGGGTAGCATTTCTATGTTGAAAATTCAAGAAAGATGTTGAGCATTTTTCACCATTTCCATCCAATTCGCTTTATTTTTGTAATGCGATTCACTTAATCGTTCATGAATAAATACTTCCAATTCTTTTTGTTTTTCCTCTAACCCGTTTAGTGCCTCTATAGTACAGTTTCCATAACCGTCTACCTGCGCTGTTATTAACTCTATTTCCTTTATTAGTCTCTTTTGACCTAAAATGCTTTTGTTTTAATGATGAGTATCAAAGTACATTTAAAAGTGTCCCATACAATAAGGGGATCTGCTGCACCTATGTTGTGCATTATTATTAATTATTTTGTCTTAGTTAGGAACAAATTGTCATCCAATAGGCTTTGATAAAATTTCCAATATCCCCGTCCACATGGAAATTCTGTAAGAGTTATATGGAGGCCAATTGGATGGTGATCCGATCGCATTTGGTCTCCTATTTAAACCTCCCCCCATATCTAGGTATTTTTTCACTTAGACCATCAGAACATTTCCCTGACTCATGACGCACCTTTGCATCCTAAGGCAAACCCTTAGCCACCAATTGGTGTAGGTCAGAGGCAAATATGGGCGGTCCCATGATAACATAATTCAATACTGACACCCTTCACTAACATTTTCAAAGACCCTTAGGTCTATTGTATATATATACAGTATATGAGGGTGCATTTTAAGCGAACTAACCAAATAACATGGAAAACAAGTCAGAAATGTTTTTAGAATAACAATGGTAGATATTAATAGATACAATAACAGTAGAATATTATAAATTCATGCTCATATTTAGAAAGTCTTAGCAAGGCTATAAGCATGTCAGCCCAGCCCAGCCTGCTCAGTTCATTGGATCCAATTGTTGGAGAAAAAAAAAAGAAATTAAGAGAAAACAACCTATAATCAGTTGAAGTCTGATGTTTACATACACCTTAGCCAAATACATTTAAACTCAGTTTTTCACAATTCCTTACATTTAATCCTAGTAAAAATTCCCTGTCTTAGGTCAGTTAGGATCACCACTTTATTTTAAGAATGTGAAATGTCAGAATGATAGTAGAGAGAATGATTTATTTCAGATTTTATTTCTTTCATCACATTCCCAGTGGTTCAGAAGTTTACATACACTCAATTAGTATTTGGTAGCATTGCCTTTATTGTTGAACTTGGGTCAAACGTTTCGGGTAGCCTTCCACAAGCTTCCCACAATAAGTTGGGCGAATTTTGGCCCATTCCTCCTGACAGAACTGGTGTGACTGAGTCAGGTTTGTAGGCTTCCTTGCTCGCACACGCTTTTTCAGTTCTGCCCACACATTTTCTATAGGTTTGAGGTCAGGGCTTTGTGATGGCCACTCCAATACCTTGACTTTGTTGTCCTTAAGCCATTTTGCCACAACTGTGGAAGTATGCTTGGGGTCATTGTCCATTTGGAAGACCCATTTGCGACCAAGCTTTAACTTCCTGACTGATGTCTTGAGATGCTGCTTCAATATATCCACATAATTTTCCTTCCTCATGATGCCATCTATTTTGTGAAGTGCACCAGTCCCTCCTGCAGCAAAGCACCCCCACAACATGATGCTGCCACCCCTGTGCTTCACGATTGGGATGGTGTTCTTCAGCTTGCAAGCATCCCCCTTTTTCCTCCAAACATAACGATGGTTATTATAGCCAAACAGTTCTATTTTTGTTTCATCAGACCAGAGGACATTTCTCCAAAAAGTAAGATCTTTGTCATGTGAAGTTGCAAACCGTAGTCTGGCTTTTTTATGGCGGTTTTGGAGCAGTGGCTTCTTCCTTGCTGAGCGTCCTTTCAGATTATGTCGATATAGGACTCGTTATACTGTGGATATAGATACTTTTGTACCTGTTTCCTCCAGCATCTTCACAAGGTCTTTTGCTGTTGTTCTGGGATTGATTTGCACTTTTCGCACCCATGTACGTTCATCTCTAGAAGACAGAACGCGTCTCCTTCCAGAGCGGTATGACGGCTGCGTGGTCCCATGGTTTTTAGACTTGCGTACTATTGTTTGTACAAAAAACATGGTACCTTCAGGCATTTGGGAATTGCTCCCAAGGATGAACCAGACTTGTGGAGGTATACAATTTATTTTCTGAGGTCTTGGTTGATTTCTTTTGATTTTCCCATGATGTCGAGCAAAGAGGCACTGAGTTTGAAGGTAGGCCTTGAAATGCATACACAGGTACACCTTCAATTGACTCAAATAATGTCAATTATCAGAAAGTATATCTAAAGCCATAACACCATTTTCTGGAATTTTCCAAGCTGTTTAAAGGCACAGTCAACTTAATGTATGTAAACTACTGACCCACTGGAATTGTGATATAGTGAATTATAAGTGAAATAATCTGTCTGTAAAGAATTGTTGGAAGAATTACTTGTGTCATGCACAAAGTAGATGTCCTAACCGACTTGCCAAAACTATAGTTTGTTAACATGAAATCTGTGGAGTGGTTGAAAAATGAGTTTCAATTACATCAACCTAAGTGTATGTAAACTTCCGACTTCAACTGTATATCACAAGATTAGTGCTTTATGTCCATTACATGCCAGACATATTTCATGTAGTCCTCATTATATTCTGTTTTTATTCCCACAAAAAAGGATGAAGGAAAAAGAACATAGATTCTAACGACCGCTAATGTTTCTTAGGCATCACACTACCCATAAAGGAATAGTTTAAGTTTTACTTACAAAACATGTGGCTGTGTGGGTTTGCATGTGTGTGCATGTGCACATACATCCGCACGCCCATACACACACGCATTTGTGTGTACACTGTATGTGAGTGTGTGTGTTTGTATGATGGTTAATTGACGTGTGTAGGCACACATCATGCATGCATATTGTGCGTATCATGTCTGCACAAGTACACCACTTCGGAAGACAATTGCCAATTTCCAGGCAGATGGCCTCCCTCTGTTAATGTTAATGTGAAATATTGATAGGCTTCACATGGGATACATTTTTACCTTCTCTCGCTCATCATTTAGGCGTCCACATACATAGGTTTGGTTTTCTCCTAGAAGAACTCGGCTAGGCGAAGCGATGGGTCTGCGCTCGCTCGCATGCTCCCTAAAGACCTTCTCTTGAAAAAAAAATGAAAAGCACCACTATTACTGTTGTTTGTCCCTCTTGAGCCACCGTAGCAACAACATAGCCAGAAACACTTCCTCAAAATAGTAAGAATGAATCTAAGATAAATCAAGAAATCAGTCATTTATTTTGATGTTTTTGCTGAGGTCTTAGTCAAACAATTTTACATCTAGCTAAGATGTTTAGTGCTGTACTTCTCAAATGAAAAAATGTATATGAAAACTAGTAGTCCACTGCTTACAGTAGGGCCTAGCTGCTGCTACGCTCTCTCGTTGAATGACAGCAAACACTTAATTGAAGAATCTCCATTGTTGACTTTGGCTACCGAACTTCGACTTGCCTCGAGAAAATATTAACTATTGTGTGCGCTAACAGCGGCCCAAGAACCAAAACGAACAATAACGTCACAAAATGTTGTCATAATATATGCACAAACTGTTTAGACTGGGAATCATGTGACAGGCTTCAACTATATTCATACCATTCTCTCGTTACACCTGCATGTCTATTATAGGACACCATTAGGACATTATTGGTGCATCCCAAATGCCATCCTATTCCCTGTATAGTGCAGTACTGTTGACCAGGGCCCATACACCATTTGGGACGCGACCAAGGAAGGGATGGGACTGGGGAGGAAAGCCATTATCTGTAGGCACCTAATGGAAACAATAATGGGGATATTAACAGCTTTGAAAATAGCAACAGATACATCAGGGAAGATGAGCTCTCTGTCTGGCAACATTGCTTCACTGCCGTGACAAATGAGGTCATATTGCTTTTGGTCATGGCACTTGGCTGAGGCCCAATTGAAAAATAAATGAGCACATAGTAATACGCTGTTGGAAGAAAATCCCCACGCCGATAAAATACCAACAGTTGCTAATAAACATCTTCCTTATGTAGACCTCTTTAGTCACCTCTAGCCTAGTTGCCAGATCTGTAGTCATGCAGAGGAGCTGGATAAATCACAAACAGTATACTTTCTTTCCATAGCATAGATACATGTCTTGTGTTTTAAGCCTAGGCTATTATATTTATTTTCTGAAGCTACTCTGTGTGTTGCTGGTCATGGCTAAATGACTTCACCCCTCCCGTGTGTGTGTATGTGTGTGGCCACTGGTGTGTGAAAGCCCCGCAGCCCTCCTACGAGGCTGTCTGGGTGTGTTTGGCTGGAATGAGTGTGTACTGTTATTGATCGATCACACACAAAGGTGGAGAAGCAACACAGTGGGAGTGGGCCTCACGCCAGGGTGTGAGTTCCTGTGAGAGGTAGAGAGGGAGAGGAAGGGAGAGAGAGACACACACAGCTGTGCTATCAGTCTCTTAGAAAACCACAATGGAGAAATGGGATTCAGCAGGATTAGTGGTATGGTGAAATATTGGTTGTTTTTAGGAATGTCACAAGGACCACACTACATAGGCACTACAGAGGGTAGTGTGTACGGCCCAGTACAACACGGAGGCCAAGCTTCCTGCCATCCAGGACCTCTATAAAGGACCGCCTAGTCATAGACTGTTCTCTCTGCAACCGCACGGCAAGCGGTATCGGAGCGCCATGTTGAGGTCCAAAAGGCTTCTCAATAGCTTCTACCCCCAAGCCATAATACTCCTGAACTGGTAATCAAATGCCTATCCGGACTATTTGCATTGTGTCCCCCCCCATCCCCTCTTTTACGCTGCTGCTACTCTCTGTTTATTATCTATGCATAGTCACTTTAACTCTACCTACATGTACATATTACCTCAATTAGCCCGACTAACCGGTGCCCCTGCACATTGACTTTGTACCGGCACCACCTGTATGTATCCTCGCTACTGTTATTTGCTACTGTTATTGTTTACTTTACTTAAAAACTGCATTGTTGGTTAAGGGCTTGTAAGTAAGCATTTCACTGTAAGGTCTACACCTGTTGTATTCGGCACACGTGACAAATTTGATTTGATTTGATTTGATTTAAACACTTAGCTAGTCACTCAACACTGAGTCCCCACCCCAGATAGATCACTCAGCACTGAGGCCCCGCCCCAGATAGATCACTCAGCACTGAGTCCCCGCCCCAGATAGATCACTCAGCACTGAGGCCCGACCCCAGATAGATCACTCAGCACTGAGGCCCCGCCCCAGATAGATCACTCAGCACTGAGTCCCCGCCCCAGATAGATCTCTCAGCACTGAGGCCCCGCCCCAGATAGATCACTCAGCACTGAGGCCCCACCCCAGATGGATCACACTGCCTGTTGTTCTCATTGTTCATTGATGGGCTTGGCTTTTCTCTTGTAAAGGATATGTCTTGCTTTTGTCTTTTTATTGTTCAAATGTCTGTGTGTTTCTTTTTCTTTTTTTGACTGCTATGAAAAAAGTTGCGGACAGAGCCTGTAATTGTGGGCGGTGTTCAAGAAAATAGGACCTGAATCTAAAATACACTATATATATATACTGTATATACAAAAGTATGTGGACAACCCTTCAAATTTGTGTATTCGCTGAGTGCTGAAGTGCATAGTGTGTAAAAATCGCCTGTCCTCGGTTGCAACACTCACTATCGAGTTCCAAACTGCCTCTGGAAGAAAGGTCAGTACAAGAGCTGTTTGTTGGGAGCTTCATGAAATGGGTTTCCATGGCCGAGCAGCCACACACAAGCCTAAGATCACCATGCGCAATGCTAAGCGTCGGTTGGAGTGTTGTAAAGCATGTTGGACTCTGGTGCAGTGGAAACACGTTCTCTGGAGTGATGAGTCACACTTCACCATATGGCACTCTGACGGATGAATCTGGGTTTGGTGGATGAACCAGGAGAGCACTACCTGCCCCAATGCATAGTACCAACTGTATATTTTGGTGAAGGAGGAATAATGGTCTGGGGCTGTTTTTCATGGTTCAGGCTAGGTCCCTTAGTTCCAGTGAAGGGAAAACTTAACGCTATAGCATACAATGTGGCAACATTTTGGGGAAGGCCCTTTCCTGTTTGGGGAAGGCCCAATACCCCGTGCACAAAGCGAGGTCCACACATAAATGGTTTGTCAAGATTGGTGTGGAAGAACTTGACTGGTCTGCACAGAGCCCTGCCTTCAACCCCATCGAACACCTTTGGGATAAATTGAAACGAAGACTGTGAGCCAGGCCTAATCGCCAAACATCAGTGCCAGACCTCACTAATGCTCTTGTAGCTGAATGGAAGTGTGTTGGTGAGTACATATGGTTGTTGGAGAAGATGTACTGTAAATTGTTACTAATGCAGGCGAAGGCTGTTAGTCTTACCCTGTTTATTATGTGCAGTGTGTTCTTGCTCTGATCACTGTCAGAAATGTCCTTACACACACACTATAGGATGTCCATTTACTTCCTTTACCACTCTCATGGCCTTTGGGGGAAGATTTTACTACAGAGCCACTCAGTGCTTCACTCCCACTTCTGTAATCCAGTTTTGCATCCTATTAAGGTTTTATGGTCCTCCGGCCCAGCTTGAGCCCTTAGAATGACTTTATGAAGATGGAAAGAGGGGGTAGGCTGTTAGCCTAGGTATCAGACACACACAGAGAGAACATGGAGGGATATTTTGGCTCCATACTCTGCCTTTACATTTTCTGTTTGCCTCTAGTATAGCCCTGTCCAGTACTATTGGCTGTCAGTCAGTTGCAAAAGCATCTCCGGACTTTGGCAAGAGCTGTTTCCTCGTTAGCAATTTTGTTCCATCATCTTTGTAAAGCTGAATGGGTGGACTCGGATAGAACGGCAACCATTTTGTTCCAGCATCTTTGTAAAGCTGAATGGGTGGACTCAGATAGAACGGTAGCCATTTTGTTCCATGACCTTTGGAAAGCTGTATGGGTGGACCCGGATAGAACGGCAACCATTTTGTTCCATCATCTTTGTAAAGCTGAATGGGTGGACTCGGATAGAACAGCAGCCATTTTATTCCATCATCTTTGTAAATCTAAATGGGTGGACTCGGATAGAACAGCAGCCATTTTGTTCCATCATCTTTGTAAATCTAAATGAGTGGACTCGGATAGAACGGCAACCATTTGAAAATGAAGTGAGGAATTTTTGTATGGAGGTCTATGAGAGTGTCAACAAAAAATGTAATTGCTCATTTGCTACGTGAGGCTTATTTTATCTAATAGAGGTTTTGTAATGGTTACGTTGTTATGAATGCTCTGATATAATTGGACGCATGTGGCATTTCGGCAACAATTCTTTTAAAAATGACTATATCAGAGTTGTGCCTGTTGTCATGGAGATAGATAGAGGACTCATGGCTATAACCAGTTTTAGCATTGACATTTCCATTGAGAGCTTCCACAATTTTAAAGTAGTCAACTGGGTTGGGATTCCTATGAGTTGGGTTAGGGTTAGGGTTAGCAATCAGCAAATAAAATTGACTACTTTAAAATGGAGATAACCTCAATGGTGCTGCCCATGCTGTCACATACGCTATAATGGCATAGGTACAAAAATGTGTCCTCCATCTATCTCTATGGCCTGTTGTTAATTTACATTTTAGTAATTTATCAGAGGGACATTTTGTTTGTACGCGTTCACACGCGCATCTGCCCTCTCACTGGCTAGAATGGTCCCACCTGATCTCACCTCCCTCCTGCCTTCCATCTTTGAGGACATGTACACCTGTGACAGTGTCACATTTTTTGTTGTTGTGGATTTGAAATAATAGAATGACTATGAGGTTAAAGCGCAGACTGTCATTTTAGGGGACCAAAGATATTGGGACAAATTCACTTATGTGTATTAGAGTAGTCAAACATTTTTAGTATTTGGTTCCATATTCCCAGCATGCAATGGTTACATCAACCTTGTGACTTTACAAACTTGTTGGATGCATTTGCTGTTTGTTTCAGAGTATTTTGTGCCCAATAGAAATTAATGGTAAATAATGTATTGAGTCATTTTTTTTGGTCACTTTTATTGTAAATAGGAGTATAATGTGTTTTTAAACAGTTCTACATTAATGTGGATGCTACCATGGTTACGGATAATGCTGAATAAATCGCGAATAATGATGAGTGAGAAAGTTACAGATGCACAAATATCATACCCCCAAGACATGCTAACCTCTCACCATTACAATTTATTTTATTTAACCTTCATTTAACTAGGCAAGTCAATAACAGGGGAAGTTAGCATTTTGGGGGGGGGGTATGATGTTTGTGTGTCTAACTTTCTTACTCATCATTATTCAAGATTCAAAGTGCTGGAGTACAGAGCTCAAAAAAGTAAAATAATTGTCACTGTCCCAGTACTTTTGGACCTCACTGTATTTCCATTGTTAGAGCGGTCACTTGACTATCTTGTCAATATAATAGACACTCTTTGACGGCTATAACGCCCGCCATTTTGTTCCATCATCTTTGGAAAGCTGAATGGGTGTACTCGGATAGAACGGCAGCCATGTTTCATTAGCTAGACTGGGAAACCTTCTTTCCTCTAACCTCTGAAACCAGAGACTATATAGGTTATTTAAAAGGTGTTAGGCTATACTGTAATGGCCCTTTGATATCATCCCAAACTTGTACCAAAGGCAACCTTACTACATAGTGTATTCAAAATGTCTCAAATCATGTAAAAAGAGGAGAGAAAAATATATGAGGAATGAGCCCAAACCTTTAGAGAAACACACAGAACACAGAGTCCAATAAGCCCAGCAGTCTAGGGAGTTCCGAGAGTGCAAGACAGTTATTGCTTAACAGGCTCCTTTTTATGTGACTAGCCCCCTTTGTGTTTTAATGAGCAGCTAGCAGAGAGGGTGAGAAAAGAAAGAAAGAGGGAGGGAGGAGGAGGAGGAGGAGGGAGGGAGGGAGAGAGAGAGAGAGAAAGAAAAAAGGAGAGAGGCAGTGAGAGAAGGCTTTTCAGAGCTTCTCTTCAGTCCTAATTGGGCTTGTGAGTGAGGGGCGCGAGGGGTCCCCCTTGAAGTGGGAGGAATAACAGGCAGGTAGGATTCCTCTCTCTTTATCTCTCTCTTTCTCTCACACACTGCTCTCAGGTGGAGTGCCTATCTCTTTCAGTCTCTAGTGTGAGGTCAATGTGTTCCCACAATATCTCTATTTGCATGGCTTGAATTACAAATCACTCCTCACTACAGCAAATACTGAAACTCTCTCTTCTGCCAAGACAGAGAGGGATGCCTGCACACTGTGTGTGTGTGCGTGCGTGTGTGTGTGTGTGTGTGCATCTTGTGTGTGTGTTAAAGAACATGGATCTACATGTTTTTTTTGTAAATCCTTCATTTACCCTCAGGGCATTCACCCTAATTTGCCTACAACCAGCTAGCAAGTTCTCAGTGTCTCTCTTTCTCTGTGAGTGTCATGGCGTTCAATCTCTCTGAGAGAGAGGGAGAGATAGAGAAAGAGGGAGCGAGGGGGAGAGAGGGGTAGAGAGGGAGAGGGATGTTATGCAAATTTAATTCAGTAGGCAGCACTGTGTTTGAAATGTCAGAAACATCACATTAACCGCGGCATCAGATTTAGCGTGGCTTGGTGGAATGTATTTCTGTATCACTGTCTCTCAGAGACAGTCCTAATGCTGTGACAACAATTGTCAATATCACCTTCCCCCCAGCCCTAACACCTAGGGGAGGAGTTACTGACTAACTAGGATTTGTATACTGCAATTCAGCTTCTAGCTGTGTACATGTGTAAACTAAACTAAATCTCCCTGTCTGGTCCACAGTCAACTCGGGGGACGGCATTAACTACAGCCAGCAAAAGAGGGAGAACATCGGAGACCTGATCCAGGAGACCCTGGAGGTGTTTGAGCGCTACGGGGGCGAGGACGCCTTCATCAACATTAAATACATGGTGCCCACCCACGAGTCCTGTATGCTCAACTGAATGGATGGACACTGCTGCAAACAAACAACATCATAAACTCAATCCTTCAACCACCCAACATAATTAACTCACCCTCAACCCTTCAACCACCCAACATAATTAACTCACCCTCAACCCTTCAACCACCCAACATAATTAACTCACCCTCAACCCTTCAACCACCCAACATCATTAACTCACCCTCAACCCTTCAACCACCCAACATCATTAACTCACCCTCAACCCTTCAACCACCCAACATAATTAACTCACACTCAACCCTTCAACCACCCAACATCACTAACTCACCCTCAACCCTTCAACCACCCAACATCATTAACTCACCCCCAACCCTTCAACCACCCAACATCATTAACTCACCCTCAACCCTTCAACCACCCAACATCATTAACTCACCCTCAACCCTTCAACCACCCAACATCATTAACTCACCCTCAACCCATCAACCACCCAACATCATTAACTCACCCCAACCCTTCAACCACCCAACATCATTAACTCACCCTCAACCCTTCAACCACCCAACATCATTAACTCACCCTCAACCCTTCAACCACCCAACATCATTAACTCACCCCCAATCCTTCAACCACCCAACATCATTAACTCACCCTCAACCCTTCAACCACCCAACATCATTAACTCACCCCCAACCCTTCAACCACCCAACATCATTAACTCACCCCCAACCCTTCAACCACCCAACATAATTAACTCACACTCAACCCTTCAACCACCCAACATAATTAACTCACCCCAACCCTTCAACCACCCAACATCATTAACTCACCCTCAACCCTTCAACCACCCAACATCATTAACTCACTCCAACTTGAACCAACCCCTGTCTACACTATCTTTGTGACCCATTAAATTCCTAATTGCAAGTCATTATTATGTTTCATCTGTCTGTGTTATTTGGTCATGTATATTTCTACCACTACCGTCACACACTTCTCTGTCTGTGTGATTTGGTCATGTATATTTCTACCACTACCGTCACACACTTCTCTGTCTGTGTTATTTGGTCATGTATATTTCTACCACTACACGTGACACACTTTATTCTTTCAAATAAAGAAACGGAACAAGAGGACGCTCTCTCATTAAAAGCAATAGCAGGTCCATATTCTTTCTCCATTTCTATTAGTTTTTTTTAATGGGTTTCTTTTTGGTGTGTAGACTAGAAACTATACAACTTCCTATTTCTACTAGTTCTAGTTTCTACTAGTTCTAGCTAATACGTTTTGTTTTGTTCCTAAGAATGAGAGTCCCTCCATGTTTATTTGACCCTGTGGCCACAACTCAAAAACACCTTTAGATACAGTACCAACTGTTGAAGCAGTCGTTATGCAGCTGGACCTTATGAGATAATTCAAATGATGACCATATATCCTTGAAATTCAAACTCTGGACCTCGAAGCCAGTTCCACTGCTTTTAAAATGTAAATGTTCCCTCTAATCAGGGACTGATTTAGTCCTGGAACACCAGGTGGGTGCAATTAATTATCAGGTAGAACAGAAAACCAGCAGTAGTCTGGACCTCGTAGGGTAAGATTTAAATAACCCTGCCATATATCTTAGCAACAGGTAATGTACTGGTAATAACAGTATGATTGTGTGGTAGGCAAGGTAATCTGCCCCTACTGCTGCTCCTGGGCTGGAGCGTGCCTGAGCATGCTTGGAAATGCCCAGTGGAATGAGGGCCAGCAGCATTCCTGTGTGCTGCTTACTCGTTACCATAGAGCTCCCAGTAACCTGCTCTCCTGCCTTAGAACCGTATCCCAAACGCACACTGTGTGTGTGTGTGTGTGTGTGTGTGTGTGTGTGTGTGTGTGTGTGTGCGTGCGTGCGTGCGTGCGTGCGAATGTGTGCATGTTGTTTACCTCGAACACACACCACAGTGACCTGGTAGGGAAGCAACACAAGTCCTTCTATCTAAGATACACCAACCCTCTTACACCCACCTCTTTCACCCACCCTCACACCAACCTTCTCACACCAAACCTCACACCAACCCTCTCTCACCAACCCTCTCTCACCAACCCTCTCACCAGCATTGTCTCTCCTCAGTCCTCTAAGGCTTGCCTTGTTGGAGTCTAGAATACAGTCATTAATTAGATTCTCACTCAGAGCTTAAAGACACAATAAGAGCATCTCCCAGGCAACAATGGCTGAATTAGTCTGACTGCTGCTCACATCACTCCACGGCGACCCAGCTGAGAAAGCCACTCTAATTGATTTCTGACACTCACAAGGACATTTGCCCAGCTCTCATTGTAACGAATATCTCCTACTGTCAGGCTCTGGCCATAGAGAAGCCTATTTGCTTCTCTATGTAACCATGGTCAGAGTCTGACAGGTCTTTTCTTTCTGTATCTGGTGGTGGTTTGCGTTGGATCCCTAATTAGAGGCAGCTGCTGCGCATTGTCTCTAATTAGGGATCCTACATAGGTTTGTAATTTTCACACTAGGTTGTGGGTCGTTGTCGTATGTTTCGCAAGTCACGGTGACAGTAAGTGTGCTTTTGGTTACGTTCAAATATCGTGTTTTGTTTTAACGTGACGTTTGTAATTCGTGTTTTGTTTAGTAGTTCGTCATTGGTGTTTGTTATACATAGTAATATTAAAATGTCGAACTACTATCCCTGCGCTGCGTCTTGGTCATTCCCACACCCACATCGTGACACCTACAAAGCATTTTTACAGCTGCACAGAGAAAATACGTTTTCGTCAAGAGGCAACTTCATAACTTTGTATTACTTATATGTTTAGAGGCTTTGTATGTCTCTGCCAAAGGCTTATATTTGTTATTTTATTTTGATTTAACCTTTATTTAACTAGGCAAGTCAGTTAAGAACAAATTCTTATTTACAATGACGGCCTACCTACAGCCCCTGGAGCAAAGAAAGGTTAAGTGCCTTGCTCAAGGACACATCGACAGGTTTTTTATCACCTTGTCGGCTCGGGTATCCAAACAAGCAACTTTTCTGTTACTGGCCCAACGCTCTAACTGCTAGGCTACCTGCCGCCCTTACACATTGTTGTACAGTACTGTATGTCTCTATCATTTTCTGATTTAAAATATCCCTCCCCATAACAGAACATTCTCTCCACTATTCCATTGCTGAATCAATTCCAGCAGCTCAATGCTATAACTTCTTATTGCTCATAGGTTTGGATGCTTTATACTGTATGTTGCTCTCTATTATCGTAAGCATAGAAATATCCCTTCCCAGGTCCATTCCCTCCTCTCCATGACTGGATCAATCCACTATGTACCCTTCAGCTCAGTGCTATAATCTATTGAAGTCTATCCATGACTTCCCACTCTCCAGTTTCAACCACTGAGAGACAGACAGTCAGCCAAACACTGAGAGAGACATACAGACAACCACTGATAGACATAGACAGACAACCACTGAGAGACAGATAGACAACCAATGAGAGACATAGACAGACAACCACTGAGAGACAGACAGGTAGCCACTGAGGGAGAGTCAGACAACCACTGAGAGACAGACAGGCAGCCACTGAGGGAGAGTCAGACAACCACTGAGAGACAGACAGGCAGCCACTGAGGGAGAGTCAGACAACCACTGAGAGACAGACAGGCAGCCACCGAGGGAGAGTCAGACAACCACTGAGAGACAGACAGGCAGCCACTGAGGGAGAGACAGACATCCACTGAGAGACAGACAGGTAGCCACTGAGGGAGAGTCAGACAACCACTGAGAGACAGACAGGCAGCCACTGAGGGAGAGTCAGACAACCACTGAGAGACAGACAGGCAGCCACTGAGGGAGAGACAGACAACCACTGAGAGACAGACAGGCAGCCACTGAGGGAGAGACAGACAACCACTGAGAGACAGACAGGCAGCCACTGAGGGAGAGTCAGACAACCACTGAGAGACAGACAGGCAGCCACTGAGGGAGAGTCAGACAACCACTGAGAGACAGACAGGCAGCCACTGAGGGAGAGTCAGACAACCACTGAGAGACAGACAGGCAGCCACTGAGGGAGAGTCAGACAACCACTGAGAGACAGACAGGTATGGCTCCACTTCTCTTCATCACCAGGGTGTAGGGAGTGTATTGTCATTCCACATCCACAAGTTAGAGTAAAGTGACAGAGCGAGAGCCGCTCATGGAAGGGTTAGTGCGAACTGTGAAAAGAGCATGAAAAGAAAGCAAATATGGCGAACAAATAAGGCGTTATTTGGCCTCATCTGAGGCGTCGCAGTAAGACTGCGTCTGATTTGCCTCAGACCCGCTCACTGCCGTGGAAGGCCCAGCGTGAAACGAAATGAGTTGAATGTTTTTTTGTGTGTTCCTCGAAATTAAATGGGCCAGAAAACACCTTCAAAGAGAAACATTCATTTCAGAGACCACTGCTGCTGATCATAACCTAACTTCCCTATTGACGTGTAATGAGCTATTTCTCATTTTGTCACCCTGTGTGCCACTATGAAAACAGAACGCCTTAAAGTTTGTTTCCTACAACTTTGAAAATCGTTTAAACTGCACGGCTTTGTCCTCTACAACTGATAGAATCTGGTTGCTATAAAGTGATTTTTATTTTTTATATTCCAGACGATTTTAGATGGTTTGTTTGATTCACTGCCTATTGTGAAATATCTGCCCGTCGGTTGTTCTGGGGGATAATATTGATCTACACATAATTCAAACGTTTTGCAATATCTCTGTATTTGGCAGTTACTTCAGGTTTTCCTGATACCCAAGATATGTTTAGAGAAGATTAAGGAGATTCTCTGGCTTTGCTAAAATAGCCCAAGCCCAAAATCCAAGGTATGAAGTTGCTGATCCTATTTGTGCCGTTGAAGGCTTCCTCTGATGTTAGCATTGCACAGCTGTCTGTGTGGGTGTGGGTGTGTAAGAAAAACAACACTGAAAATTACAGCACTGATCTGGTTTGACAGACTCCAATAGTTCAGATGTACTGTATGTGTACACACATTCAGCAGATCCATGGAAAGCAAGGACCTGACACTTCTCACTTATGCAATACCAGTGAAGCCTTCCTATTGGGTTCTAATGTAACCGTCCCTCAAGTCTTACTACAGCCCACCATTGGTGTGCCCTTTGCCCAGTGTGTGCAGCATTTCTGCTCTCTGGCCCTCTTCCACCTGTGGAATGGAGTTGTTCATGGAAGGGGTAAATATCTCTCACAGTCACTCAGCGCTCCAGGTTATTATTAGCCTTTTGACAGCTGCGGGCCTACAGAGTGACGACAACCCCCCCCCCACAACAACTGGGCCAGGTAGTGATAATGCTATGCTACGCTAGCTCTTCTGTAAGCTTTTCTTCCGTTTGCTCGCTGGCCGCTCTGCTGCAGAAGGTGACTTTCCCAATGCCGGCCTCCATGGAGCTCAAGTGTGTCCTTGGTGCGTCTTCGTCTCGCTGCATCATAGCGGTGGCAGGCGAACAAAGGCTTTTGTAACGGGTAGCCTACAAAGAGCGCTACACTCTTAGAAAATAATGTTCCAAAAGGGTTCTTCGCCTGTCCTCATAGCAGAAACCCTTTTTGGTTTCTGCTAAAAAGGGTTCTACCTGGAATTAAAAGGGTTCTACCTGGAACGAAAAGGGTTCTACCTGCAACTAAAAAGGGTTATTCAAAGGGTTCTCCTATGGGGACAGCCAAAGATCCCTTTTATTGTGATGGCGTGAATATATTATAGAGAGCCAGGCGCAGGAGGTAGCGTGAACTCAAGGATAACTTTAATATCCAACTCACGCATACAAAGTCCGAACAGGAAATAAGTACAACTGTTCAATACAACACAACGGTGATAACACGTTCACAAATAAACAATATCCGACAAGGACATGAGGGAACAGAGGGAACATATATACATGAAGTAATGAGGGGAAATGAGAACCAGGTGTGCGTAATGACAAGACATGACAAATGGAATAATGAGTGAGAGAGCGGCAGTGGCTAGAAAGCCGGTGACGACGATCGCCGAAGCATGCCCGAACAAGGGGTAGAGGCAACTTCGGCAGGAGTCGTGACATTTATAGTCCTAGATAGCACCTTTTTTTCTAAAAGTGTATACAAAGGCGATGGAAACAGCATGGTTGTGCTCTGTAAACAAATTGGATTGTCTGAGAGAGCAGCCTGGCCTCAAAGACGTAACATAGTGAACGTAAATCTGTGACAGTCAAATTAGTATGATATGTTACGTTTGGTATGGTTATGTAAGACAGTAGGTTAGTTAAGCTAAAAACGAAAGGAGGGAGGTTGGTCGGGGAGCATAGGTGGGTGGGCGTCTAACGCAAACGTCTAGCAACCAAAAGGATGTGTGTTTGAATCACAACTCTAACCCTAACCCTACACCACATCACAAATGTAGCATCTTAGCTAGGTAGCAACTTCACTATTATTTACCACATTTTAACTAACCCTTACCCTAACCTTAACTCCTAACCTTAACCTCCAACCCTAACCTTAACCCCAATCTTAACCCCTAACCCCTAGCCTAGTTCCGCCTACACACACATATTTTGTTGTGGTGGTGTTTCTGCTTGTTACGCTTACAAAGGTTCACCTAAAATGACTACTGGCTGGTATTGCTGAGATCTCAGCCAGTTGTGGCCATCCTACCTACAGTACACTCCAAACCCACTGGCCTGGCTCTTAGTGCAATTCAGTAGAGGAATGCGTTTCAGTGAGCTGCGCTCAAAAGGTAGATTGTTAGACGCAACAATGAAGGAAGGGGAGGGCAGTGCAACCAAAATAAATGGCCCACTGGGAACAATCCATCTTGTTCAAGTCAATCTGGCAGAGGCCACACTCTACCAGGAATCCACTGAGCACATGCGTGCAGGTTTTTTTGCGTGCACAATGGAGATTTATTTATCTCCAACACCAATGCACCAGGTGATGGTTCTGAGGTTTATTTCAAGAGTTGGATAATGGGAACACTTTCAAAGGGAGCTCGTATTACGTTTGCTTCGCAGTACTTTACGAAATGCTTCCTAAATATGAATAAACTGAGACACCACAACGACCAGTTCTATCGCCCATCCTATTTCCTTTCTGACCTACATGTGTAGTAGTACGGTGTGTTTTTCTCATCTGTGTAGAGCAGTCTGTATGTAGATCTCACAGGAGAATTCGCTATGGGATCAATCCTTCTCCTTGGAAAAACGTAATCAATGAGGAGGCTCTTGCCCTCTTCCTCTCCCTCACCAGCAGGTCTTATCACTCACAAACACTCTCCTTCCTCTGCCTCACACACACACACACACATGAACAACACACACACTCTCTCTCTAGCTCTTTCTTATCTGCTATTGGTCCCCTCTTGCCGCCACCATGTTTACAGTTGTAGCATTTGCAGGATTTTCTTCCCTATCTCTCGCCACTCGTAGATCAGACGGGCGAATGAAAGTTGTATATATTTCTAGTAGTTTGTCCCCAGTCTGTCAGAGTGGCCCATGGTTTAGGACACTGTAGGTTGTTGTACTGACGTTTGACGGTTCTTCCAGCTGACTAATGAATGGCAGGCAGGTCCGGGAAGGAGATTTGCCCTATCAATGCTCTCCATGAGGGCTCCCGAGTGGCGCAGCGGACTAAGGCACTGCATCTCAGTGCTAAAGGTGTCACTACAGACCCTGGTTTGATTCCAGGCTGTATCACAATCGGGCCGTCCCATAGGGACCCAGCGTCGTCCGGGTTTGGCCGTCATTGTTAACAGGAATTTGTTCTTAACTGACTTGCCTAGTTAAATAAAGGTTATATTAAAAATAAAATAAATAGAGGTGGCTGCAGCTGTCCGACCAACCTCCCTCCCTCCCTCCTCCCCCTGTGACAACAGCCACGCATGCCATTCCACTGAGTGGACGGACCACTATTAGAACATCTGAGGGCATTCAAACAATAACACTTGTTAGTGGCTGCCTCTGTTAAAGGTGGTCTGTGGATCTGTGGCCTTACATATGTGCACAAGAACAATGAAGGTTTGAGTGTATACATCTCATCTGTTTGCCTAGGCTAACCAAGCACTCTTGATTGGCATTGGCCATTTGCGTGTTTAACAGAACATGTGCAAAACCATGACTGTATTGTGGGCTAGCTTCAAAGGACAAAACAAGCTTGCCATCTCTTCACCAAATCCATCATCAATCTCTCCGGTAACATGTGAGGATCAGCCATGCTTTCCTTTGCCTTGAGAAGGTACGATAGAAAAAGGCAAATCTCGCCTCCCTAGAAAACCAAACAGAGTCCTTGGCTTTACCGCTCTGCTCTCTGCAACCAGCTGTGCTGGCCTGTGGCATGGACAGACGGACAGCGCCTGCCCGGGGGTTTGATTAGAGCGCTGCATTGGTGCCGGGGGGGAGGGAAGTGCCAAGAGTCCTAATCCACCACCACCACCACCTAGACGGATGGAAGGATTGAGCCGCTCCACTTTGAGACTCTTCTGACACCTCCTCCAGACCTGTGCAAGAGTGATAGAGAATAGCAGTGAATTTCAACCCCTACACTCACTGACACACACTAATTATAAACTGAGTGGACAAAACATTAAGAACACCTGCTCTTTCCATGACAGACTGACCAGTTGAATCCAGGTGAAAGTTATGATCCCTTATTAAATCCACTTCAATCAGTGTAGATGAAGGGGAGGAGACAGGTTGAAGGAAGATTTTTAATTATTGAAAAACTGTTGACATGGATTGTGTATGTGTGCCATTCAGAGGGTGAATGGGCAAGACAAAAGATTTAAGTGCCTTTTGAACAGGGTATGGTAGTAGGCGCCAGTTTGTCAAGAACTGAAACGCTGCTGGGTTTTTCATGCTCAACAATTTCACCCTGTGTTGAATAGTCCACCACCCAAAGGAAATCCAGCCAACTTGACACAACTGTGGGAAGCATTGGAGTCAACATGGGCCAGCATCCCTGTGGAATGCTTTGGACACCTTGTAGAGTCCATGCCGCGACGAATTGAGGCTGTTCTGAGGGCAACATGGTCATGTGTTATGTAAAGTATGCCTTGTTTCACCCGCCGCCAGCCTCTCAAACAATGTGCTTACCGCTCTCTTCTCTGCATTTGACCCAGATTCAGACAGCATGTTTGCCTGTAGTTACACAGTAGTATAGCTATAGAACTTGGAACATAAACAGGCAGGAAACTGGGTTTTGTTTCATGCATTTTTTTCCTGGTTACGTGTGTTATAAGGGCCTTTGGACTCCAGCATCACTACTGCTGTGATAGAGAACGTTACAACAATGTTATCTCAACCTAGCGGGAATCATTTCCCTGACTAGCCTGTGGCCCGTGAGGCCAGGAACAGCCCTTTGTCTCTAATTTCCTGTTAGGATCTCAGGGGTCTCTCATAGCACTGCCGTTAAGACGCCCTCTTCAAAATGGGTAAACGCATCTTCACAAAATAATCTGGAGCACTCTTAATTTTATTAATTGTTGAATGAAGCCTGTGTTATAAAAAAAAAACATGAAAACACAGAGGTTATGGGCGCAATGGGGGGGTGGGGGGTTAACACTATATCTCAGCTCTACACTAGCACGCTGCCAAGACACACACTCTCTTTCACTCTCTCTCACACACTCACACACACCACAACCACGTGACCCAACTCAGAAACAGAGCCAGGCGCAAGGTACACATTACTATGCATGCTGATAGAGATAAGAACTAAACCCATTTTCAAAGGTTGAAATAGATGCCAGATATTTTTGATGCCAGAAATGTGTGACTTCTCTCCATCACTCAGCCTGGTCTCATAGACTAGACGTAACATACTAAAATGTAAATATGGAGCACCAAATTAGAATCATATGTTACATTTGGTATGGTTACATAAGACGGAAGGTTATTTCATGCAAAAACTATGTTCATGTTTAACACAAACATCTAGCAACCCAAAGGTTGCGTGTACAAATCTCATCATGGACAACTTTTGCATTTTAGCTAATTAGCAACTTTGCAACTACTTAGCATGTTAGTTAACCATCAGCATGCATGATAATTTGTACCTTGCGTCTGGCTCTGTTTCTGAGTTGGGTCACGTGGTGTGTGTGTGTCTGTGTGAGAGAGAGTGAGTGAAAGAGAGTCCCCTAACCCTAACCCCTTAACCTTACTCTTAGCCCTAACCTTAACACAAAGGTTGCGTGTTCGAATCATGGACAACTTTTGCATTTATCTAATTAGTAACTTTGCAACTACTTACTACTTTTTAGCTACTTTGCAAATACTTAGCATGTTAGCTAACCCTTATCATAACTCTAACCTTAACCCTTTAACCTAATTACTAACCTTGACCCTAACTTTAATCTTAACCCTAACACCTAGCCTAGCTAACGTTAGCCACCTAGCTAACTTTAGTGTTAGCCACCTAGTCACCTAGCTAAAGTTAGCCACAACAAATGGGAATTCGTAACATATCTGCTAGTGTTAGCCACCTAGTCACCTAGCTAAAGTTAGCCAGCACAAATTGCAATTCGTAACATACCATACGAAGTGAATGATGGACATCCACAAATGAATACATACCATATGAAACGTAACATATCATTCTAATTTGAGTGTCCCGGATTTACATTTAGTATGTTACTTCTACCCCTGAGTTCACGTTGCAGCACTTGCTGTATATTCAAAGAAGGGAGGGGTGAATATAGGAAATATAAAGCAAACACCATGAACAATTTCTCTGAGCCACATAAAATAACGGTTTATTTTTCCCTCTTTTTCGTTTTTTTCCTTCTACTCTGCCTAGTGGGTTAGCTCTCCTTGAAGTAAAAGGTACCTGGTTTAGTAATCAATCCTTCAAAAAGAAAATTCCAGACATTTGTGATGTGTTTTCACTGCCAGTGTTGCGTACATTCACACCAGTGCTTTAGTAATTGGAAGAGAGGGGGCACACATATCTTACCCCCAGGCTTTATTCTCTGACGGATGACAACAAAACCATGTGGGGAAATGTCTTGAGATCTGGTACATCTGTGTTAATAATATTTCTACTCTGTTGTCTTGTTCGACGTACCGCAGCTTGAGATGGCTAAATGTAGTAGCTTAGTGTGAGGGACAGCTATTACAACCGAATATTGTTTTGCCAGGTTGTTATGGCAATGACAGAAATAGATTTATATGAATAATATCATGTAATTCTATTTCTATGGGCAACCATAGCACATCTCCCCTCCTGCGTTGAACGATCCTGGCATGAGATATGTTGTTCCTTGTTGATATCTTAAAGTATGTGTGTTGTCTCCTGTGTGAGACACAACAGTGATGTCCTGAAGTGCATCACTGAGGGCTGACACATGACGGCTAATGCAGAGGTCACAGTGCAGCTGGTTAGTATTCATACGCCAAAGCAGAGGGACTACTTCCACAAAGAGAGACTAGGGAACCAATTGAATAGGGGCCAAGGTCAAATTCTCAGATTTAGGCGGGCCCCACTCGTCGACAACAGCTGCCAAATTTAGAACATGACAGGGTTTTATTTCAATTAAGGAACGACCCAGGTTGACGGCTCCAATGTGTGGGCTATTGATAATCTGAATCGAGTTAATCCTCAATGAATATGGAAAGGTCTGTCCAAGGATGGGGCAGGCTTGATAAAATAGCCTAGGCAATTAACACCATAATAACACCATAATATTGAATATAATTATCTCCATCAAATTGAAAAATTAATCATTACCTAAGTGTTGACAGGGCGAATTACCCCATGTTCCTTTACCTCATACTGGTCTTCATATCGTATAAACTAGTTAGCCATCTGTGAAAAGCTTTCTAAACCCTCATCTATCAATGTGGCCTTCAGCAAGGCACTTAACCCTAATTGCTAATTTAAGTCGCTCTGGATAATAGCTTCTGCTAAATGACCAAAATGTAAATGTAACCATGTTTAATTTGCAATGTTTCCAAAGTCTCCTATGTTTTTTAATTTCTCAGCAACTACTGAAATATCATAAATACACTTTCACTGTACTGTCCACAATTGGTTCTAATCTCTGTAGATCACCTACTGGCACTTCACCGCCCTCATGGTGCAGTACCTTGTGCTTATTGGTGATATCACCAGTCCCTTGAAAGCGCCTCTGACCAATAGGGGAAGAGGGGACGAAAGCTTTTGGCGAATACTCGCCGGCGTTAACAGTGGTGGATCGGAACGTCCCTGAGCGCGGAGTAGAGGAGAGTACACGGCGATCAACTCTTTGGGAGGAGATAGTGCTTATTTTTTCCTCTCCGCTCTAACAACAAATTAAATCCGATTTTGTTCAGAGGATCGTCTAACCACAGCAATCGAAACGTGGGAGGAACGAAGGATTTGATCGGCAAGTTTTTCTTTCGCATTTTATTTTATTTTCATTAAAAAAAAAAAAAAAAAAAAGGATTCTGTTGGAGGCTCGCTCGCAATCTAGACGCAAAGATGATGGTCGGAGAGATCGAAGTGAAGGAGAGACCGAGGCCGAGTCCCGACTATTTGATGCAATTGTTAAACGAAAAGAAGCTGATGACCAGTTTGCCAAATCTGTGCGGTATCTTTACACACCTTGAGAGGCTTCTAGATGAAGGTAAAACGCCGTCTGGAGAAATGGGGGTAGTTGGGAGGGAAGGAGTGACTACCGCACTATCCCTAGGGCTCCATGGGCATGCTTGCTGCATAGAGAAGCGCATGCATGGTAGCTACCTAGCTAACAAAGCTAGAGAACTACATTATCGCAAAGAGCAACACAACTTCTTATTTTAACTTCACACATTGAGGACTGCGAGGAAATGAAACTCTTTCACCATTCAACAAGGATATGTATTTCCTGACACCAAACCGCAAGGATTTATTTGTAGTTGGTATGCCCTTTTGTTCTCTGACTTGACGACGAAGTGAAAAGTTTAGTTTTTTTTGCCTGCTGACTAACGTTAGTTAACTTAGCCAGGACCGACAAACTATACTTTTTCTTTAGTTAGTTTGTATACCAGTTGTAGGAGGAAAATAGTTTATAGCCATAATGTAATATTTAAATTGTAGTCTTGTCTTTAGCCTATCAAGTATGATATAAGTGAATGTGAGAGTTTGTGTTCTAGAATGTATTGTTGCCAGGTTCCACGTTCCATGGAATTAAACTGAACAGGATTGGTAACAATCTGGTACATCCTTGCTGTGAGCAAACATGAAACGAACACAACAATATATCTGGCTGTATTCACTCCAAAGCAGCTCGTTTCCATAGCATACAGTATTTGCTTCTCAGAATCGGATTGAATTGCACCACATCGGAATGTGCCCCGGCTGTTGCCTTTCTGATTTTGAAACAATGGGCAGTAGAGTTGTTTGCCTTGCAAAGATGTCCAGCTCCAACGTTTTGCAGATAAATTGCGTTATTAAACATACATATCGCCGATGATTAGGCAGTAATTGTGTAGCTTTGTCTTCACTTGTGTTTTCCTCGAGGCCGTAGTCTCAGCGTCGTTGTTGTCGCAGGATCTTTTTCTAGTATGCCACTTAAAATGTATAGCTTATATAAGGCTATACTACTATTGAGGTCCTTTTCTATTATGTACAATTCACAAGTGTGGTTTATGTAATTGAGCAGATAACGCTAGAGAGCGCCACTTCCCCCTCACTGTCCTTATCTCTGATGTGGACAGCTGACATCGTCACTTTACTGGATTTAGCTGTATTTTTCGTGTATTCTAATTATTGACACAAAAAAAGGATGGGGAAAATATTGCATCAGTGACCCCGAGTTTCATGGTAGATATAGAACCAGATGTAACCCCGGCAAATACTTATCTGTGCACACGTTTTGCTAATCAGTTGAAGTAAAGCAGTAATGTTGGCTCTTGTAAAACACATGTTGTTTACTTCAGTCTCCCGGAAAGGCCAGTTTAGATAAACTCTCAACTACTACTAATCCAGTTAAACATTCCTAAAATGATTACCCTGCAACAAGCTCTATTCAGCCCTTTACCTCCATGCTGTTTTAGTTAAAGCTGAGGAGACTGGACCAGGTTGCACAGTGTGTCTCCCTCTCTCACACTGAATCAGTTTACCCAGGCTGTGCAGACTCAGCTGGCAGCCCGATGTGGCTGCAGCATCCTGGGCTTGTTACTCGGGTGTGGGGGGTGTTTTTTAAGAGGCCATGTCTGGGCCAGATCCTGGGGCCTCTTCCCTGGCTGCACGTGAGGTTTCACAATCCACATGCTGCCTTCTGCTCTCCAGCCACACAGGCCCACCGTTTACTGGGGTTACTACAGCGGCCGCTGGGTGTCTGTGTGAGGAAAATAGCCATGAGCCTCCTGCACTGGGGGTTAAAGCTGTTTGCTTACTCTTTTAGAGTTGAGCTTCCCGGCATGAGCGCACCCCCTCTAAATGTGCAAGTTCAGTGAGAAGCATTACCATAACATAGCAGGATGATGTTTATAAAGTAGAACTCTCTTATTAATCACAGCGGGAAGCTAGTTGTGCGATACATTTGTGTGCCATTCAGGTTATGCAAATGTCTACTGCGGTTTCAGTCGGCAGAGAGGGTAAACATTGCAGCTCGCTGTGACTTCTGTCGGGGACAAAAGCTTGCAGACGGCAGTGATTTTGTTTATTTAACCTCTCGCGTTGTCGTGTGAATAATCTTTGGTTCCATCGAGGCATTTGCAGATTTATCCAGGAAGTAGCTTACAACTCAGGATTCTATTTTGGTAGTAAGTGTCACTATAGGAATCCAACCTGTCTAGTGAAGGTGACCCTGGTTCCTGCTGATTAGTGACTGAATGACAACCAGACTTGGAGAAGGGTATATTGTAAAATACCTGACCCTAACCCGTTCCTATATAAAATGAGCACAGGTTTATTTCGTCTTCTAGGGCAGCGTATGACAGAAGTGAAGCTGCATATTTATTTATTTATTTTACTAGGCAAGTCAGTTAAGAACAAATTCTTATTTTTAATGCCGGCCTAGGAACAGTGGGTTAACTGCCTTGTTCAGGGGCAGAACAACAGATTTTTAACCTTGTCAGCTCGGGGATTCGATCCAGCAACCTTTCGGTTACGGGCCCAACACCATGTACCGAGTTATAGACAAGTTGACAAACAAATAACTTTACTAAAGTGTTGGAAATTATAAGCAGAGGCTTATATAAATCAGGCAAGGACAAAAATTGTCCCTTTTCAAAAAAGTATTGCACCGTCTCTGACAGCCTGCTCACCAGAAAGTCATAAATCGATAGAATGAATGCTTCGATCTCGTTGACATCGGTAAAGTTCTGTCATCTCTGCTTCTTTTGTGGAGCAAAGAAGTTTAGGGACCAAAGAAGGGAAATATTTGCTGTGCAAAATTTCCAAATTACATCGGTTTGTAGGAAATGGAAAGCCGTGAAAAATGACTTAACATGTTTCTGATAAAATTTCAGTTCGGCTTGGATGCATATTTTATGTAGTTGAAATACCATCAGATTTTATGATGCTGATAATGATAGCACCTCTACAGACGGTATCTAACTGAGCATTCACATTCTCTCAAGCTGCTGAATGAAGGTAATCATGTTTCTCCTCTTCCTGAGTCAATTCTGACTACATTTGGTATGATTTTACTGCAAGAAATGATACACTCTGTGCATGAGTTAATATTAATGCTATGTGAGAAGTTATAGACCTACAGTCTGTGTCCACATTTCAGTTTCCATTTGACCTATCTGAACAGTAGGCTACAGTTCCCTTGATGTGCCATAGGCCTATTTGAAATCTCTGTCTTGACTGTCAAATTTGTATAGCGTCTCACAATCACCACACATAACACAGCACATAACTGCTATCACCCTCTTAGCATTTCAACAAATCTTTCCCGAAAATCACTTTTTGGCCCTCCCTGCTCCTTATTTTCAACTCTCTATTTCACAGCTTTTGTCTTATTGAATTAAACTCTGACATTGTCCTCTGACATCCTGTCTGTTCCCAAAAGCGTTTGGCGATTGGCATGTAGGCTATTTGCCGCGCGTACGGTTAGGCCATAGAGCTTAGGCTTACACAGTAATACCAGATAGCCCAAAATAATGAAAGAAAAACCTCAATGTAGCCTAAAGATATAAATTGCACTAGAATCGTGGATTTTCGAAGGTATTATTTTCTCTTTATTAAACCCACCCGCCCTTTTTCCACACACTATTTCATGCCCCTCAACCCGCACTCACTAACACATGTATATAACACATTCTCTGCATAGACACGTATATAACACATATTCCCGCGCCTTCAACTTGGTGCGTGTGTGCGCAGCTGTTTAAAAGGTGGAGGGGAAAGACAACACCATGCAGGTTAACCCCTGTGACCCCGTATGAAACAACTGCTCCCAGTCCCCTGGCTTAGCTCAGCGCTGGTATGCGTGTGTGTAGCCTAGGTCCTTATATCGCTGGTGTGCATTGAGCCACTCAAGGTCACTTTGGTGGAGTTGACAGGCGCTTTTGAAAATCCCATGCGCAGCAGTTGTTCATCTTTCCGAGGTGACAGCCGCCATGTTTATTTTTTTTTATTTTTACGATTGGCCGTTGACATGCCAACAAGAGAACTGCAATATTTTCTGTTGGCAGGAGATGCTATACCATTTTGGAAGGCTGAAGTACAAGCAATTGGTTTAGAGTGAGTAAGAGCTGTACATCAATATGGACTAGTATCAGACGTATGTATGTGTGTGTATATATGTATGTGTATATATATATCTATATATATATATCAACCCACTGACTTTTTACTCTGTTAAATCCTAATCTGTTTTGTTTCCATTTCAGCCCTGTTTTGTTTGTTACTCAAGTCAGTACCCCAAACGTGTTAGAGAGGAGTGCTGCAGGTTGTGCATGGCATAGATTCCTTGTAATGGATAGGTTTTTTGTTTACTGTTTGTAGCCAGTGTTAGGCTTAATCGGACGCTTCCTTGCGATTTGTCACCTTTTAGAGAAAGGAATCTGTGCCAAGCCCCTGGGAGAGCGTCAGGGTTTAGAGTTGGTCTTTAATAAAGATTACAGAAGAAGAGTCTACAGTTCTCTCTCCATATCTATATCTCCATCGGTCTCTGCCGGTTGCTACTTAATTTCCTTCCGTAGGGTGACCTTTTGCGAGCGCCGCCGTAGGGTGACCCTTTGCAAGCCCCGCGCAGGGCAGAGACCTGCACTAACCTTTGACACACAATCAATTTGCCATCTAACAAGATTGAGTGCTGCTCACAAAGTAAGATGGCGCCTGGGGCTTTGAAAGACCTGAGCTCTCGAATAGAGACTATAGGAGGAGAGAGAGAGAGAGGGGGCTCAGGACACGGTTGTTGTGCTGGCTGGAAGCTGTTATGCGTCTCTCGGTCCCCCTCCACACCCCTGCCTCTGCTTCCCTCCCAAGGCACTACTTATAAGCTGGAATTTAATTAACAAGACCCATTCTGTGAGCATCTTTACTGAGCCGCCAGTTGTAAAGGTGAGTTGCGAGCCCGACTCTCTCCTCTCTGATTCTATCTGGTGCCATTGAGATCATTCAGGCTTCTTGCCCGCGGCCTGGTGCAGCTGATAAAGTCATCCTCAGACAGGCTGCACTGCACTGTTATCTCGAGCCACAATCCCGCGAGTGCTGGGCACAACCTCTGCCCCAGTTGTCTGGTTTTGCCTGCCACCCCTCTGCGTTTGGCTGGTTACGAACTGCCTGTCCCCCCCCCCCCCCCCTACTTTTTAATTCGATAAGCACCGAATTGGATGCTGCACAAAGATTCTACGGACTTTTGTTCAGTGTAGTCGTTCTGAGAGTCAGGAGAAGAAATTATGCAATGGCGTGACAGGATATGACATAGTTAGGCGATGTTCTAATAGTAATGTCGCAACAGCTTTCTTAGCGCTCTTATTTATCTATGGGATTTTTTTGTCTTGTGAACCCCGTCCTCCCTAGACTTTGACCTACCCCGTTTCTCCCCCTCCATTTTTTGGATGTGCGAAATATGCCTAACCAAAGGAAGTAACACCCATTTCAGGCAGGAAAGGGCTGCTGAAGTTGTTTGGTTTAGACTCTGGGAAAGACTAGAAGACCAGCCTTTATAAGATGGCTGAAAACAAAGGCCAAATCTCTGGCTGTGCAACGTGTTGTTGTTTGTATGTCTGTCTCGTCTCGTTTCCTGTCACTAATTTGAATGAGAGTTGTAAGAGGCCACCTGAGACTAGCTGCCTGTTTATTTCATTCGCCCCTCCCTCCACATACGCATTCCTCAGCAACGAGGAATAGGGCCTCACCCCCTTGCATTCAACTGTTTCGAATACCCATCCCACCCCTGGGCTAGGTCTGTGTGGAAAGCAGCATCGAGAGGGAGCTGAGATAGATGACTCGAGTAGCGAAGTAATCTGTAAAAATGGACGTTGTTTGAATGAATTACTGTATTTGTTCAGCTATTTTGCTACTAGTCTGTTTGCCTGAAGGATTAGCCCGACTGTGTTATCCGTTTGCGGTTTATGACTAGATTACAAGCAAACACAATGGCTGTTTTGTGCGTTTTTAGTTTTAATTGGGGAAACAAAAGCCTTGAACACCAAAACACAAAATGAAAGCATGAACATTCCCAGTGGGAAAATAATGGGAAATCCTTGTTTCTGTTAGCGCTGATCTCACAATCACCACAATTTGGCGGTATTTTATGTTTTTGAATAATAAAAGTTCTAATTATACTTTGGGTAGTGCATGAAACTAGGGTGGCAACACATTGTGATTTCAATTATGAATTTTTCCATTCTGATTGGTTAATACTGTTCAGTCCATCTTCAAACAAAATCTAAATTCTGCATTTATTTATAGTTTCTGCACTTTTATCATTTCCACACTGTTCCATACATGGCTGTTGGAATCATGGAAATATAATGGTTATTCTAATTCTATAGTGGGCAGCACCTTGGATATATTGTTTGACATGACAACAAATGAATAAGCCAGGGAGGAATAATTGACAGGGTAGGAACCAAAGTGTTGGTTAATGTTTTCAGGGGACCCTCATTAAATGTTACATTCCATGTTTCTTACCTCATATCTAGCTAACATATTAATGTTTCACCTGTTCCTCTGATTTGAAGATACCGTGCTTATCTAGACCAGCACTGGTAACGGGCTGTATTAGCTGTCTACGTTTGCTCTGAGTTACCAAGCTAACTAGCGATTTAGTGGCTACCAAGATTTATTTTAGCCACAACTTGCTAAGAAAAGACAAACTAGCTGACAGTAGTTTGCAGAAAGCAAGATACACAAACTAACAGTGTAATCATAGAACGCTTGTGGAAAGCAGTGTTGTCACCAACATCTTGTTGCGTCTATCTGACTGTGCAGAGTGCAGCAGTGTGGCAGACTGGCAAGAAAGTGTTTGTTTGTGACTCCGTGTTCAAGTAACTTCTCTCTCCTTGAGTGACGGGACGGGGCTTGGTTTGGGAAGAGGCATGCAGCGAGAGAAAGATGACTTGAGTAACAGAATAAATTATAAAAACAAACATTACACACAGTTGAGTATCACATTTAACAAACCAAACATTGATATACCGTTTTGAAGGTAAAATAAATATATGGTCCATGCATCAATACCGGTGTGTATGTATGTATATATATATATATATATATATATATATATATATATATATATATGAGAAATACGGTATACCGCCCAGCCCTAGGCTCTATTGAAGTGCTAGTGTGTTTCTAGGCATAGAGAATTGAAATGGGAATAAGGCCCAGAGAGGTGGCGATGAAGAGCATATGTTCTCTGCATGAGGTCATCTCTTATTGGCCGCCCTTCCTTCCCCCCTCAGTCCCACACAATGACCCCATGTGTTGTAGAGCTAACAGCCCATCTCACCGCTGACACCAATATCACTACCATCGGCATCCACTCTTAAGTAGGGACTGATGGAAGCAGTGGCCCTCCGTAAAGATTACCAACTGTCTTTGTTGTTGTTGGATAAGATTACAGTCTATACGATGCGCTCGCTGTGTGTGGCAGGTGGACGGTCTATACGATGCGCTCGCTGTGTGTGGCAGGTGGACGGTCTATACGATGCGCTCGCTGTGTGTGGCAGGTGGACGGTCTATACGATGCGCTCGCTGTGTGTGGCAGGTGGACGGTCTATACGATGCGCTCGCTGTGTGTGGCAGGTGGACGGTCTATACGATGCGCTTGCTGTGTGTGGCAGGCATGCGTCCGTTTCCGCTGTGTGAGGAATTTGCTCTCCCCAAAGAATTGTAGCATGAATGTTTTGCTAAACATAATGCTAAACTGATAACTGTGCAGAACACTAAGAACAGTATCTAGTTTCCCATGGGAATTGTTAGAGCCAAAGACATGGAGTCGATCTTAACCCATTTAGGTTGGTGTGGGGGGAGTCCATAACACGCCTGCCTTCTCCGGTCTGCCCATGTCGATCACGCTTAATGGCTAGCTCGCTCTCTTCTCTTTCTACTGCTCTCTCGTTCTGTTTTCTCCTCTCTCTCCTCTCGCATGGCAGTAATTCAGCCAGAGGGGTACATTTCCTCTTTCATCTGAAGACCAGTGCTGACATTAAAGGCCTGTAACGGGCCCTGTCTGTTTGCATTAACCCTGGGTCACCCATTCTTCCGACTAGCCTCTACTTTTCTGGCTCTCTCCACCACCCTGACAGACCAGCCTCCACAGCTCTGGGTCTCCACCGCCCAGACAGACCTGACTGGGTCTCTCCACTGCCCAGACAGATAAGATTGCCCTGCCCTCCTCTCCTTCCTCATCAGACACATAGCACTCTGAAGATGATCAATGCCTTAACACTTAAGTAGGCTCAGGAACTCTGATGGCTTTCATGACCCACTTCTGCCATCCCTTTTCAAAACCTGTGTGCTTCGCGTTTCTGCCTGTATGAGTTCAGCTCTGCCTTTCAGACCAGCCTAGCAAACAAACAGACCGGAACAGTGTCTGTTCTCAGCAGACAGACTGGTTGTTTTGCTTACTAGGCTCACTGGGGAAGACCAGACAAAGATCTGAGGCTGGCTTTCCCTCATCACAGCCTGTGATGTATACAGCCACTGCTGAGCAACAAGTTTTGGCAGGTTTTATTTATGACCGGTTATATCAGGGTTGCACAATGATGTCGCCTCCTAGCACAAAGCATGTTATTCTGTGTGAAGTGTACATTAAATTGCATGTGACTTCATGTGTTGAATGTTCTCGTTACGAACAGAGTCTTGGGTTGTTGTCTAGGCACTCCATGCCAGAGGCATCATCACATATGTCGTAGGGGCAGTTAGTTTGTTGCTCTCCGGGTGTAAACGCTCCGTCTTAGCCTGACCTGGTTTTCTGCTAATTAAAGCCAAAGGAATGCTGTTGTGCTTTGCTCGTCTCTCACGCTTCCCAGTAATAGAGGATGAGATGATAAACACACAAAGGAGAGAACCCTCCGCTTCTCTCTCGCCTTCACTACCACAGAGTCACAAGGCCTGCTGTCTGACCGACGGCCCATAGCAAAGGCACAGATAAGAACGCCTCTGTCCGGCTCTATGAAAAAAGCCCAATCGACACTGTGGCAATACTTGCTCTGCTCCACAGTTGAGGGAATTTTCCCCATTAGCTGCCTTTTGTGGAGGCCGTTGGTAGACTGCAGGTTGTTCGAGGTGAGAATGAAGGACAGGTTACGGAGAGGTCTCGGTTTTTTTCTGTGCCAGGATAAGTTAGCCGTATATGACAGGACGGCGTAATAACCCCCCCTTGCATTGGCTGTTGGTGGTGGAGATAGTAGGGTTAAGTGAGGGCGGTTTAGGCTCAGGGAGGAAGCAGGGCATTGGTTATCTGTTCTTGGCACATTGAGAGGGACGTTCCTTCCTTCCTCTTCTGACAGCTGGACCTTTCCTGTCATTGTTGCTTGGCGGAGAGTGTTATGCTGGCTTCCTGGTTTTGTGTGAGAGAGCCTGTCTATTTTCAGCCTGTCACAAGCCAGGACCTTAAATCAATAGAAGACCAAAAAGCCTGCATTCCACCTGGCTTTCCAGTCGATGTCATTGTCATAGCGTACTGTAGATTACCCTTCTCTAAGGTCTGACCCTTGAGGCTCGCAGGAGTCTGGTTGTACTAGTTGACAGGAAGTGTCACCCCCTCCCACAAAGCCTTGCTACTCTGCTCTGGCCAGCACTGAGAGGAAAGGCTTCCCCAGACCATGAGGCGATGGTTCCAGGCCTTCCAGTGAAAACCAACTGGGCCAAGGCTTCTGTCTGCCTCAGACACACAAGCCCAACATCCTGGTCCTTTTTTCTTCTGATCTCATATCTCAGCATACTTACAGCAGATATCCTGTATTCTCTGAAGCAGTCACAATGATATTCTGGTGTGTTTTGTGTGGGTGTGTGCCTGAGGCCAGACCGAATGAAGTGAGGGGGAGATTATTTGTGTTTGTGTGCTGCACGCTTGTCGTGCTGGATCAGCCGTCACACTGAACGTGTTGAAGTGGGTTAACATAAACCGAGGGGAGTGCGTCTAGAGAGTGGAGTGCTCAGTGCAGGTCTCATGTTTGTTTGTGCACAAATTCAGTGGCAGGTGAAATTAGTTACCTTGGTAATAAACAGTGAGTGTGTTTTGAGATTATTACCCCAGTTTGAGATTAATACATATGTTCTTGACAGTGGCTGCCTGTGTTGGTTATTTTTTTATGCTGCTCAAAGGTTGGGTTTTTTTCCCAAGAAGTATCCAAACGGATGAATGGAAACAGTTTGACACCTCTCCCCTTAAAGCTACTCTGTTCAATGACTACTGCAACACTTTCCAATATAACACTACATATCCTATCCTTTTCGATGGGAGCAAAGCCGCAATAAAAATGCTGTCTTTGTTTAGTATTTTAAGAGGTGTTTGTATTAGAATGACTGACTAGTTCCGCTGAGCTGGTGAATTGCGTCATTATCAGAACGTGTTAAGTGGACCATTCGCATTGCCATCAATCTGTATTACTGTTATTCTATATGAATGTTGCCATGTGGTTGCCTATGGGAAGGACTCAATAGTGATGTCAAGGGCAACATGTATGTGTTTTGTCTTAGGCCTATTTTTCCATTACCCACTAATGGCGGCTGGTAGCGTGGAGGGCGACTGGGCTTCATAGCGAGTGATCATCCCAGGGTGTCTTCCTAAATTACCTCCACGCAGAGAGTAATGAACACCTGCCCCCGTTGCGGCCATTAAGAACAAGCCCATTATGCATTGAGCCGGCCCTCCTCCTGAGTACAAGCCGCTCCAACCGCAGACCCCTCTCCGTGCGGGTAACGGGCACTGCCATGCCTCATTGAGCTGATACCGTGCCCCCCACCGGCACCCAACCCCATAAAGCAGTTCCACATCATCATATGTGGTCCCCTGTTCTAATTTTAGTCGCAGGGCTTAATGGGTCTGCAGAGATCCAGAGACTGACTGTTCCCTCTTTAGTTTTCACATCTGGTAATGGGCTTGGTACTGGGAGGAGAGCTCATCTTTAGGAATGCTCACAGAAATGTTCAGGTTTGGGCCTTTTTGTTTAGCAAGAATTGGAGATCTGGCCAAAGCTCCTCCCTTGCGATGACTATTGGCTGAGAGTTTTGCAAAATTACTAAATTAGCACTTCAGTTCTCCTTTAGTAAATGGTCTCAGGCCTATTCGCCTACCCTCTCCTACTCACTGGCTGTCCAGTCAGACTTCCACAGACGCGCCAAAGTTAATCTCATGCTCATAGGAAATAATGACAGCAGCAGGATGCTTTAGTCTGTGGAACTTCACACAGGCCCAGAGATTCTCCAAAGCTGTGGGACCCAAATGCGTGTCAGTGTATTTCTCCAGTCCTCCCGTGTGTCTCTGTCTTCATTGTCTAATCGACACGCTAACTGGCTACGACACATCCTATTGAAATCGCCACGCTGCTGCAACCCGTCGCCGATGCCAAGAGTCACATTAAGCCACATCATGTTTTGCAGATTTTATGCCGCTAGCGCCGGGATCCTGCGTTATTAATAAAGAATGGCTGTCTGACAATTGTGTTAGCTTCCGTCACAACACCAACACACTGCATCTATCCAATTCCAACTAACACAAACCACTGGCTTACTGTCAGAATGCTTCAACTGGGAAGGGGGGGGGGGGGGGGTTTAAACTGGGTTTTTTTTCCTCCTGAAGGGAAAGAGGAGCGTCTCCAAAACAGTCAACAGTTTGTCTAAAATGGCTAGATACTTGGAAACGGTTTACTATTTCCTGGTGTTTTTTGTACTGTTTCTGCTCCGAGGCGATTCACCCCTCTTCTCCAGTGTTTATTTCTGTGTGTTCTGCCTCTTTGGAGAGCCATGGCTGCAAACACAGAAGCCTCATTTTTATTTTTATTTGACCAGTTCTATGTTTTCTGGTTTGGGGAGGCTGTGGAAATGGTCCTGCACAGTACACCGAACCGTCCTGTTTTCGGGTGGTCATTCTCTGCCATTTATAGAAGCAGCTAAGCACCCACTCATTATTAGAGGCCATAGAGCGGAACGTGCTGCTTTTCGGATGTAATGCATGTGTTCTCTACTCCAGGTGGGCTTTGTCCCACACAATTTTTGCAGTCAAACCCCAATTTGTGTGGTTGTTTTTCGTCCTCTTCCTTGGCTCACTCCGGACCCAGGAGGGAGGCGGCGACGAGGATTGAGAGGCCTTGTTACTCCAGTCATTTATTGAGTAGCCTATCTGCTCAAAGACCTGACGCCGGAGGTTTTTACTCTGACTGCTTAGGAGAATCCTGCAAGCGTAAATCTCTCCCTGCTGGCCCGGGAAACTGCAGTGTCATTCATTTCACTGGCCGTTTAGTGCTTTCATTTCATTTAAGACCAGCAATTACATCGGACCCTGACTCAGGGATTGGGATAGGCTGGTCTCTGAGTGTGTGTTAAAGTGTGGGTCTGAGAATGTTGAGGCCTGCCTAGCGTTTCCCACCACCATCATCCGTCTCACACATCTTGCACTATTTATTGCAAGCACCCTGATTTCAACAAAATGTTGGTTTTATATTTGATCTATACGTCCTCATAGCTGGTATAAATTGTTTCCAAAGATGTTTTCTCCCTGTTGATGTTGAAAATGTCTGTCACGAAAATGGGACTTGTACAGTATTGTGCGTTTCGAAAGTTCACCTGAAGAGCACGGGACGTTCACGCATGAACGGAACCATCTGCATATAGGCCGTTAAGTCAGATCATAGAGGAAAAATAGCGCTAAAGGTTTTAATCCACAAGACGACAGCTGTGGGTCCTCGATAAGAGCAGAAATGCATACGTTTTCATGGCTCAATCACCCACATAGTATATTTCTCATGCCTTCCGGCGCAAAGCCTTAACTGTTGCAGTCGAGTGTCTCTTTGGATAAAGTCGTCTTTGGACTGAATAAAGGGAAGGGATTGCATTAAAGGCCAAATCCGTTCACTGCTGTGCTTTGTGATAGCTAAAGTGCGCCACTTCAAAGTGGAAAAACTTGTACCTCAGCGACGGCTCGTCTCGGCCACCAGTGTGTTTTAGTAGCGGTCATGTGCCGTCCTTGCCTCTCTCCCTCCTTATCTGCTCTCGTTGCTCCTGTGTGCACCGGGAGACATGATCTATCAGTCTCCCTCGAACCTATCCCATTTTATTTATTTTTTTATTTCAGAGTAGATTAGGTGAAGCCAGTTCGAGTGAAAGGGCTGCAGAGAAGACCGCCTGTGTCAGAGGCTCAGGTATAATTGTCATTCGGAAGGTGGCATCCCATGACGGTGCCACGTTGAAAGTCACTGAGCTGTTCAGTAAGGCCATTCTGCTGCCAATGTTTATGGAGATTGCATGGCTTGGTGCTCGATTATATACACCTGTCAGCAACGGGTGTGGCTGAAATGTCTGAATCCACTAATTTGAAGAGGTGTCTACATACTTTTGTGTGTGGTATATAGAGATACACTATATTAAACTTACAGATTTTGATGGGGATTTATTTTATTTTAATGTTCCTTAAATTGACACTGGTGCGTCCAAACTCTTAAGGATATGAGGCAAAATGATTTATAGAAGAGGTCTCCCCAAATTTCGACCCAGCCCTATCACCCATACATTTCTCCTGTTGTCTAATGTGAGCTCAGGGGGTTCAGGAGGAATGCTGCAGCAGGATGAGGACAAACCAATTAAAACGCCCCGATGGAACTCTTTTTATTTTGATTGCCATGGCGTGGATTATTATTGTTTGATTTTTTTAAAAAGTGAATTTCCTGCTGTTCTACACATTTTGCCCTGCCTTGCATGTTTTCATGTGAGATCTGAGTGACTCGATCACCTACAACAAAATCAACCTAGTTAAAAAGAATTAATCAGCTGACATGGGCTAGTTGATCGGGACATTGGGCGGTGTACCGTATACTTGGTATTTGGAAAAAGCCATTGAATATTTGTATCTACCTTTTTTAAGTTGATACCTGCGGGCAACTTGAGATGAAGCAGATTGCGTTATACATTATTTTACATTATGAAGATTATCGTGTTGAGCCAGTCATGTGCTTGTTTGCAAATGGCACAACAGGAGACAGTGGGAGCTGGTAAGTCCATAGCGTCCTATATCGGCGAGTCTGTTGTGCTGTGAACACGAGGGAATGAAGTTACACTTGTATGCAATTCACTACTAAATGTTTGCCATCAGATATCTTCTAATGACTTTGTGCCAGATTTCAAAGAGTTCTTTGTGAGTTGTCTCTACAGTTACCATTTCTTTCCCAGTTTTTTCCTCTGATCTCTGCTTCCTTCAGAAAAGCATGCATCACAACTTTGTTCATTTGCACATTTCTCTTGTTCACTTTTGCTTGTAATTGTCCACGTTTGGTAGCTACTAGCTAAGCTTATACAGCGGGTGAAATAAGTATTGAACACGTCACCATTTTTCTCAGTAAATATATTTCCAAAGGTGCTATTGACATGACATTTTCACCAGATGTTGGTAACAACCCAAGTAATCCATACATACAAAGAAACCGAAACAAATAAGTTCAGAAATTAAGTTATGTGAAATAACACAGGGAAAAAGTATTGAACACACTTACTGATATTTATTTAATACTTTGTACAAAAGCCTTTGTTGGTAATGACAGCTTCAAGACGCCTCCTGTATGGAGAAACTAGTCTCATGCATTGCTCTGGTGTGATTTTGGCCCATTCTTCCACACAGTCTTCAAATCTTGAAGGTTCCGTGGGCCTCTTCTATGAATCTTGATCTTCAGTTCTTTCCATAGATTTTCAATGGGATTTAAGTCAGGTGATTGGCTGGGCCATTCTAGCAGCTTTATTTTCTTTCTTTGAAACCAATTGAGAGTTTCCTTGGCTGTATGTTTGGGATCATTGTCTTGCTGAAATGTCCACCCTCGTTTCATCTTCATCATCCTGGTAGATGGCAGCAGATTTTTGTCAAGAATGTCTCTGTAAATTTGCCCATTCATCCTTCCTTCAATTATGTGAAGTTTGCCAGTACCATTTGCTGAAAAGCAGCCCCACACTATGATGTTCCCACCTCCAAACTTCACTGTTGGTATGGTGTTTTTAGGGTGATGTGCAGTGCCATTTCTCCTCCAAACATGGTGTGTATTATGACATCCAAACAGTTCAATTTTGCTCTCATCTGACCACACTATATTCTCCCAGTATTTCACTGGCTTTTCCAAATGTTGTGCAGCAAACTTTAAACAAGCTTCAACATGCTTTTTTTTCAGCAATGGAGTCTTGCGTGGTGAGCGTGCATACAGGCCATGGCGGTGGAGTGCATTACTTACTGTTTTCTTTGAGACAACAGTACCTGCTAATTGCAGGTATTTTTGAAGTGGTCCTTGGCTCTTGGACAACTCTTCTGATTATTCTTTTCACTCTGTCAGAAATCTTGCGAGGAGCACCTGGTCGAGGCAAATTTATGGTGAAATGATTGTCTTTCCACTTCCGTATTATGGCCCCAACAGTGTTCACTGGAACATACAGAAGCTTAGAAATGCGCCTATAACCAATGCCATCATTATGTTTTGCAACAATTAGTTTGCGAAGGTCTTGAGACAGCTCTTTGCTTTTACCCATCATGAGATGTGTCTTGTGTGACACCTTGGCAATGAGACCTTTTTGTAGGCCATCAGTTGGGACTGAACCAGCTGATATTAATTTGCACTGACAGGGGGCTGGAATGCTTTTTAATTACTGATAGTTTTCAGCTGTTGTCTTGGCTTTCCATGCCTTTTTGCACCTCCCTTCATGTGTTCAATACTTTTTCCCTGTGTCATTTCACATTATTACACAACTTAATTTCTGAACTTATTTGTTTTAGTTTCCAACATCTGGTGGAAATTTCATGTCAATAGCACCTTTTGGAAATATATTTACTGAGAAAAATGGTGACGTGTTCAATACTTATTTCACCCGCTGTATAACTTTATGAGCTGGATTTGCTTGTTTGCTATTAGTTTTGTTTTGCTCATTAGCATTTAGCTGACAGCGTCTGTGATTTCGCTATTAGTTTGCCCAAGTTATACGTAGCTCTCTAAGGTATGCAATGACTAACATGACGAGAAAAACCGCTCATGAATCCCTACCCAATATCGAAATCGCAACTTGTGCATTCTACTATTACATATTTCAAGAGTAAGTAGAAAGGCTGACTGAGTTCCTAAAAATAAGTGTTTCTTTATTTTGGGGGTGGGGACCCACGGTTTGGGAACACTTAGTTAGACCAACTAACTGTTTTTAACTGCTGCCCTATGTCATCTTTTCACCTCTGACAAATAAAATGTTCTCCCTCCCTCCTTTAAGCTTTCCTCCTGCAACCTTTTACCCCACCACTACAACTAGACTTGATTGTGTTTTCGCTGGGTAAATAAAGAGAAACTCGCTCACATGTAAAGAACAATCTGTTTTTATTTCCCTTATCCTTTTTAGTCAGAGCCTACTTTTCCTGGCTTGGGACATCAATGGGGTGGTTTGGGTTCATGTGTTGCTGAGAATTTGATCTCTTACCGCTGAGTGATGTGAGGAATTGGCCTGCTAGGTACGAAAGGCAGCAGGGGGAGAAAAGCATTAGCGCCAGCCTGGCTCAATGAGAGGGGGAGGGATAGAGGAAGAGTGCGAGAGAGGAGGGGAGTTTAGGACAGGAGGAGTAAAGCGGACTGTTGACAGTGTGGCACGCTAGCCATCAGCGATCAAGCATTTCCCCCTTCAGGTGTGTGCTTGTCGTGTTGTCACTCTCTCCGTAGTACCTGGGTTAGCACTGTAACACTACCGCTGCCCCTAGACTCTTTCTCCATAGGCCTATGTGGTCCATGCTGCCTCATACACTGATCAGAGTCCAACAGCTAACGTTCTACATAGCTTGCTCCAGCTCCTCCTAAAAAAAGGTATAGTTTCTTCATCTTCCGTTCAGGCTCAACGTAACATTTTGAAAGGAAGGGAAGGCAGCCCGACGCAGACAGACAGAAAGACAGACGGTCATTGATGTGCACCGAAACAAAATACAGCCAAGGACTTGATTTAGGCCTACTTCTCGTCCCATTTGAGCTGTTGGTTGACCAATTCTGTTGTCCTACTCAGGGAAAGTGTTTGAAAGCAGGGTTAGGAAGTTATGTAGGCTTAATTGTTGATGTCATAGTACTGATGGTCAAGCAGGATATCAGTCTGGATGTTGTCAATTCTAACTAGCCCTATCCTAATGCCGTTGGACCTCTCTTTCTCACTGTGTTTTGGTCTTAAACCTTTAACATTAGTTTCCTCCTTTTAACAGTAGAAATGATCTAGCCTTTATCGTAGCTCAAGGAGGGCAGTCTGCTCTGAGACCCGGGAGTGTGACATTTTCTTGGAACCGTGAATGAGAGAAGAGAAGTGCATAAACTGGAAGGCAGGGGGAGCTGAGGCCTAGGGTGTTTTGGAAGCAGTGAGGAGTGTCACGTCAAACGCTGTCAGGAGTCTCCTGTGTGTGTCTGTCTGTGTGTTCTCTCTCATTCGCTGTGACTGTCTTCCACCCACCACCCATGTCAACAGTTTTTTATTTAGTTCCCGTCATATCAGGAGTCGAGAGCAGTCCGCTGATATCCCCTACTGTGTGTTAGGCACTAGGCAGACCTGGAGGGGGAGGGTAGGCAGGCCTTGGAGGGGGAGGGTAGGCAGACTGTTATACACTAAAAACTGAGCTGAGTGCGAGACCGTGGGGGTGAAGGGTGAGACCGTGGGGGGAGAGATGTATTACTAGCTCATTTAACCTTACACACCTACACACAGTTTGTAGTTTCTGATGGCACCGTGCTAGCTAGTGTGGGTGTGCCTCTGTGTGGGACTTAAAAAGCACTGGAGAAACTTCTAGAGAATGTTGCAACAGCTGAATTGCGCAGTCACAGTTATTCTTGAGTGCTGCTCTATTACAGCCACACTTTCTCCTCCATTCTGACTGAATGGTCCTCACACAGTCCCCTCTGCCATTTTGACTAGCCACACGTCTCCGGGGTGGACAAAGACAAATAATTGAATCGCCAGTGCCCAGGAAGGGGTAATTTTAGATGAGCCCAACGTTCGAGAAAAGACTTGGCACAAGGAATTTGGCGACAACAAAATTGGATGTTGTCAAATGTCGCACGTCTTGGGCTGTAGGCCCGGCCTCTTTATTTGAATCTGACATTTTAGCAGGAAATGCAAAGAGAACGTTCTTGTCAGAGCAGAGGGAGGAATGTTACAATTTGTGTTGGGCGGGTTGCCAGTTGCTAAGACTTTGAAACCTTGTTACCTGGCCCTCCTACAAATCCTTACCTAGAGACAATTGGACAGTTCAACTAAGGCCAAAGATTCATTGTTCAACATTGAACTGCTGATTTTAATTTGGCCTGACCTAAGAAGCTGTGTCCTTCCTAACCTATTAGCAGAACAGTAATGCAATGGTTTATTGTATCAGTCATAAACTGTGCACATACACTGCTGCCATCTAGTGGCCAAAATCTAAATTGCGCCTGGACTCCTAAGTAATATTATGGCTTTTCTCTTGCATTTCAAAGATGTGATAATACAAAGAAAAAAAACATGAATTTTTTTATTTGATCTTTTATCTAATGTGTTATATTCACCTATTATTTCCACAAACTTCAGTGTTTCCTTTCAAATGGTATCAAGAATATGGATATCCTTTCTTCAGGTCCTGAGCTACAGGCAGTTAGATTTGGGTATGTCATTTTTAAGTAAAAGTGGAAAAAAAAGTCATTAATAGATTTTTCATGAAGTCATTCAAATGGGGAAGAGTGATGTCATCTCAGCGGTCTGACCTGGGCCTGCACACTCTGCGACCCACGGAGGAATAACATTTATGTTGTAATGGAAGGTTGGGTTAGGTGTGTGTGTGTGTGTGTGTGTGTACCCAGCCCTTCCCTGTGCTTCCTAGTATAGAGATTCTACCCAGCTACATGCCAGATGTGCCTAACCGCATTCGATTGTGTGTAAGAATGTGTGTATTAAACCTCATCGATTACAACCTGTCAATTCCTCGCCGGGGATAAAAATATAAAAACACAAGTTGGTGTTATAACACTAGTCTGTGGTATTTGGTGTTAGCATTCAGGGTTACCATTTGGAGTTAGTTAGGGAGTAGAGGGGATTTCCCTCCCCTGTCATTCGGGGTCAGGTATTGACATATAAGATTCTGATGCGGAGGCTTAAATAGAAGCCCTGCTTTTTGAGGCCCACCCCAGATGGGTTGATATGGGATTTTTTTTGGATCTGATTTTAGAATGGAAATATTCACAAATAACTGATATCTGCCAATTATTATAGCTGGAATTTAAAAAATAACGTTTTTTCTGAATGGATTATTCTTAAAACAGCCCTTCAAAGATAGTAAAGAATATTAATGTAGCATTTAGGAGCACCAGAAAGACCATGTTTTTATGGGTTACTCTAGTGAAAGGAGGATAAATTGCTCAGATTCCAGAAAGAAATGTTGCCTAGAAGACTGAGCTGCCTCATGTTGCCTAGTCTCTGAAGACTGAGCTGCCTCATGTAGCCTGAGCTGCCTCATGTTGCCTAGGCTCTGAAGACTGAGCAGCCTCATGCTAGTGAGCTGGAAAACAAAGACATGACACATTTGTAATGTATTGGTATTTAGCTATGTTTTCATCTGATTTAGGGGCTTTAGCCATTGAATTCTGGTAGTTGCCACTTGAAAGGGACGTCCCAAGGATAGCACTGACCCTCAGGGAATTGTCAAGTAAGCTCATACAGCTAGTTAGCTGGCTAGCTAGCTAGCACTTGTCATGGAAATGGGTCTAGCAAAACTTGAATTTGGATCTGCTCGACACTCACCGTAGAAGCAGTAACGGTTAGTTCACAGTAGTTCCCTCCTCTCTGACTGGTGTAGTTAAGTTGGGGGATAGTGCCCAGTCTTGCTGTAACGCCAAGTTAAGATAGGCTTATAGCCATGTATAGAGCGTCCTTTTCTGGGCAAATAATTATATTGGATCTTATATCAGTCCTTTTTGGTGGATTTAACACTGTGACATGCATCTGTAAAAGGCTATTTTTGTTTTTTTTTAAATGTTGGGGGTATTTTTTAAAAATATTTTATTTTTTTAAATAATACATCGGTCGGCCTTTAGTTGTCTTTCCTGTACTTAATGTTTGTTTGGGCTACGGAACACCATACAGCCATGCCATGCCTCATCTGGCCCGACTAAACAACATGAATGAATGCCTTGTCTCAACATACCCCCTTGAGATCAACTGACTGCATTGCCTTGTGTGTGTCTGTCCCTTCGTTTGGGTGTTATCTGACAGGCTGATCTGAGCTCAAGGCATATCTCCCCCTGAACGATTGGCTCGCTCCCTCTCTCCTATTCTTCCCTCCCCAAAAACACTAACTATTCCAGCCTCAACGGACTACCTGACACTGTCTGGGGGGTGGTTTTAACCCCTCATACACCACACCACTCCCTATACATCCCTTTTTAACATTTTCAACCATAAATATGTACTTCTCAGTCTTTTCAAGGAACATCTGGCGCCAGAATGAATCAGTTGGAAGGGCATTTGATTTCACCTTTTCTTCACAGGACCTCGTGTGTTAATGGGTGGTTATAATGAAGACCAATGGGCAGCTCACTTGTTAATGGGGGGTTATAATAAAGACCAGTGGGCAGCTCACTTGTTAATGGGGGGTTATAATAAAGACCAGTGGGCAGCTCACTTGTTAATGGGGGGTTATAATAAAGACCAGTGGGCAGCTCACTTGTTAATGGGGGGTTATAATAAAGACCAGTGGGCAGCTCACTTGTTAATGGGGGGTTATAATAAAGACCAGTGGGCAGCTCACTTGTTAATGGGGGGTTATAATAAAGACCAGTGGGCAGCTCACTTGTTAATGGGGGGTTATAATAAAGACCAGTGGGCAGCTCACTTGTTAATGGGGGGTTATAATAAAGACCATAGGCAACTTGTGAGTTTCAAGTTTGGGGAAGAGTACAATTTATCCTGCCATTTTCTACCGATTTGTGTGCCAGTAATGATTATTTTTATATGCTTAACTTCCCCATTTCACTCTGCTTAGGTTTGTGTCTAGTGCTGTTGACTTTTCCATAGCCTTTCAAGTGTTTTTTTTTTTTTTTTTTGGTGGGGATAATTCTGCATACACTCTAATTGTGATGTTTGTGTGTTTCAGAGATCAACAGAGTGAGGAAGGACATGTACAACGACACAGCGAACGGCCCTGTAGACAAACACCCTCTGGAATTACCCGAGGCCCTGGGGCCAATCATTCATCTGCAGGAGAAGCTCTTTGTGCCTCTTAAAGAGTACCCTGATGTAAGCGATGTCTCTTACACATTCACACTACATATCTGCACAGACATTTATATACTAGACAGACACACATAGGCTCCTTGTGTACACACACACACAGAGATTTATCCCCATCAGTTGTCTCTACCACCAGCTCTAAGTTCACCTTGCCCTTGCCGTTGATGACAATTCGTCAGCGGCTTGATGGCCCTGCTCGAACAAATGGCCCCTAATGTACCTAGTAAATCAGGAGATGTAGAGAGCTATCCTTGAACCCCTTTCTGTGGTGGCTCACTCTCTCTCTCTCCCTCTTCCGCTCTCCATATTCCACATGCAGAGGGGACCGGAGAGGGGGGTGATGGTCGTTTATACCCTTACATTGTCACTGAAGGCCAAAGGAGACCTCTCTCCCTCGGTTCCCTCGTTATTACACAGAATAGCATTGAAACTTGCTTTACTACACAGAAAAGCATTGAAACCTGCTTTTACTACACAGAAAAGCATTGAAACCTGCTTTTACTACACAGAATAGCATTGAAACCTGCTTTTACTACACAGAAAAGCATTGAAACCTGCTTTTACTACACAGAATAGCATTGAAACCTGCTTTTACTACACAGAATAGCTTTGAAACCTGCTTTACTACACAGAATAGCATTGAAACTTGCTTTAACACACAAAACAACACTGAAAGCTATTTGAATGCTACATATTTGCTCCACCAGTGGTGGTATCATTAAAAGGGAATTCTACTCTGTGGCCGCTCGGCTAAATGAGTTGCCTCCACAAGGAAAACACGAAGCTACCAGCTGTTTACGATTTAGTTACCCAAATGGGCAGAGCAGCAGGTGGGGTGGGGAGGGGAGGGAGAGAAGGGGTCAGGAGAAGGATGGTGTTGAAAACAACCTTTCCAAAAATACATGGGAGGTAGAAAATAGACTCACCACTTGACTCCCTGAATGGCCCTTGAAAGCGGCCAGAGTTGAGACTGGATTGGACTGGACTGGACGGAGAGGATTATAGCTGTATAGAGAAAGGACACTGCAAGGACACAGATGCCTGGGTAGGAGCACAGACTGGCACTGTCATTTCTAGCTGAAGAGGTCAGGGGAGGTGATAGGATTGAGTGTTTGTTTTTGGGGTTGCAGCCATGGTAAAGATGAAGGAGAACGTGTGAGGAGTTTGGCGTGTATGAAGTTTTGCCGGGTAGGTGGGAAGAGCAGCAGAGGGGCCCAGCCAGGCATGAAATGCATTTCACCCTGATGGTGCTGATAAAGGGTGCCAGGGACCCCAACCCCAGCTTTGTCCAATCCCAGCTCGGTCCAGCCATTCCAACTCAACCTCAGCCGTGATCCATTCTTACATTTACCAGATACACAGTACCAGTCAAAAGTTTGGACACACCTACTCATTCCAGGGTTTTTCTTTATTTTTACTATTTTCTACATTGTAGAATAATAGTGAAGACATCAAAATGATGAAATAACACATATGGAAACATGTAGTGACCAAAAAAAGTGTTAAACAAATCCAAATATACTTGAGATTCTTCAAAGTAGCCACCCTTTGGAAAATTAAGACCTTTGGAAGTTTCTTCAAGTGCAGTCGCAAAACCCATCAAGCACTATGATGAAACTGACTCATCAGGCCCACCACAGGAAAGAAAGTCCCAAAGTTACCTCTGCTGCAGAGGATAAGTTAATTAGTTATCAGCCTCAGAAATTGCAGCGTAAGTAAATGCTTCAGAGTTCAAGCAACAGACACACACACATTAACATGACCTGTTCAGAGGAAACTGCTTGAATCAGGCCTTCATGGTCGAATTGCTGCAAAGAAACCACCACTAAAGGACACCAATAAGAAGAGACTTGCTTGGGCCAAGAAACATGATCAATGGACATTAGACCGCTGGACATTTGTCCTTTTGTCTGCTGAGTCCCAACTTTTAAAAACATTTTTGGGTTCCAACTGCCATGTCTTTGAGGTGCAGTTGTTGAACGGATGATCTCTGCATGTGTGATTCCCACCGTGAAGCATGGAGGTGTGATGGTGTGGGGGTGCTTTGCTGGTGACACTGTCTGATTTTATTTAGAATTCAAGGCACACTTTACCAGCATGGCTACCACAGAATTCTGCATCTGGTTTAACCAGCATGGCTACCACAGCATTCGGCATCTGGTTTGTGCTACCCCATCCCATACTTTGATTTGTTGAACACTTTTTCTGATTACTACATGATCCCATGTGTTATTTCATAGTTTTGATGTCTTCACTATTATTCTACAATGTAGAAAATGGTAAAAATAAAGAAAATCCCTTGAATGAGTAGGTGTTCAAACATTTGACTGGTACTGTACATCGATGTACTTGTTCACCCTGGGTTGAGCGGTACATGACCCTGGGTTGTGAAACAACTCTGTGTATGGACGGCACACCCTATAACCCCTAAGCTAGTTGACGTGGGGAGGCTGAATGGCAGCCCTGCCTTTTGCACCAGAGAACCGTCTGGAATGAGGGGGGGGTGTACTTTAAACACACGTCCCGGCATCCTTAGCTGAACTCTAAAGTCCCCATGTTTTCTCTCTCTTTCCCTCTCTCTCTCGCACTCTTTCTGTCTCTTTTCTCATATGAAACACCAGTCAGGCCATTAAGGCAGTAACGTAATAGAAATGTTTAAAAAAAAAGGCTAAAGTGTTGAGGCTATTTATAGAGAACCTGATTGAAACCAGGGGAAGGCCGGACCGACATGAGATTCATCTCTGCTGTAATGGAGTTGCTGCGTTGGGTTAAAGAGTCATTCTGTTATTAGGCGGCCTAGGACTTCTGGAAAACTAAACCGATGGTAGTCAACAGAAGAGCACAGCCTGAGTCACTGACCTCAAACGAAAGCAGAACTACTGTGTAGGTCTGAGTATAGCCTATGTGCTATGGCAACCACTTAGCTTTCCTGTTGCTAGATATTCATTGTTTTGCTAAGGTTTCCTAGAGATTTCATAGCTGCATATGTTAGCGTTTTAATTTTTTTATTTAACCTAGCATTGGCCTAGCTGTTAGCGTAGAGAGAATTGGTATGAAGCTGGGTTGTGTTCTGTGATGCAAGGGCCTAGCAAAGGGGGGTCAAAGTTCGCTCTCAGGACAGACCAGCTCTCCCTTTTCTGACTAAATATTTTCTTGTACTTGAGAGAGCGAGAGAGAAGAAACAAGTCACCATTGAGAAATCCCAGATGTTTCCTTGCCGTTCCGAGGATACTGTAATGATAATTATTAGCCGAGGGAATTTTCTCCTCCCGTTCACCTTTCCGGCTGATTTCCCAAATTCTTCCCCGACTTGTCGAGGACTCAAGGCAGGGGACGTACTCTGTATGTATCTGCGTCTCAAATTACACCCTTTTTCCTTTCATAGAAGTGCGCTGTGTAGGGAAAAGGGTGCCATTTTGCACTCCTCCTCTAGCCTAGCATTTGTAGACTGCTCCAAACACCCAAGACGAGGGTTCTGCTTTTCAAGTCCACCGGACACAGCTGCCACTGAACATTTGTCTTTAGAATTCTCATGCCCTCTTCCCCCCCCCCTTCTCAGACAATTTCCTCCTCCCAATACCAAGTAATTAGATTGTCTTGGTCCTTTGCTGCAGTGCAGCATGTCAATTTCACCAAAATAACTTGTCCTGCTAAGTTCTAATTCCCTTACCATAGGACATGCACGCTTATGTGTGAGAGCTCGATAATGTGTGTGTGTGTGTGTGTGTGTGTGTGTGTGGAGAGGGAGTCGTTTGCTGATGTCATCAGTGCGGAGACTTCAGAAGTGCGGCATCGTCACTCACAGGCGACTGCGGGTGAGGACAGGGTGGGTGCCGGTCCATCTGATAACTCCCCGCCTGCAATTAATCCCTTGCTGCAGCCTTTGATGGGATGGAAACGCCTCACCCTGGAGACGCCTCACCCAGTCTTTCTCTGACCGTCAAACGCAGTTACGTCCCTTGTTTGTTTACTAACACATTTGTTGCACCCACACCCCTGGATCGCCCAAATGGGTTGTGTAGAGTAGGGGGTTGTGTAGAGTAGGGGGTTGTGTAGAGTAGGGGGTTGTGTAGAGTAGGGGGTTGTGTAGAGTAGGGGGTTGTGTAGAGTAGGGGGTTGTGTAGAGTAGGGGGTTGTGTAGAGTAGGGGGTTGTGTAGAGTAGGGGGTTGTGTAGAGTAGGGGGTTGTGTAGAGTAGGGGGTTGTGTAGAGTAGGGGGTTGTGTAGAGTAGGGGGTTGTGTAGAGTAGGGGGTTGTGTAGAGTAGGGGGTTGTGTAGAGTAGGGGGTTGTGTAGAGTAGGGGGTTGTGTGGAGGAGGGGGTTGTGTGGAGGAGGGGGTTGTGTGGAGGAGGGGGGTGTGTGTGTGTGTGTAGAGGAGGGGGGTGTGTGTAGGGGGTTGTGTGTGTGTGTGTGTGTAGAGGAGGGGGGTGTGTGTGTAGGGGGTTGTGTGTGTGTGTGTGTGTGTGTGTGTAGAGGAGGGGGTTGTGTGTGTGTGTGTAGAGGAGGGGGGTGTGTGTAGGGGGTTGTGTGTGTGTGTGTGTAGAGGAGGGGGTTGTGTGTGTAGGGGGTTGTGTGTGTGTGTGTGTGTGTGTGTGTAGAGGAGGGGGTTGTGTATGTGTGTGTGTGTAGAGTAGGGGGTTGTGTGTGTGTGTGTGTAGAGTAGGGGGTTGTGTGTGTGTGTGTGTAGAGTAGGGGGTTGTGTGTGTGTAGAGGAGGGGGTTGTGTGTGTGTGTGTGTAGAGGAGGGGGTTGTGTGTGTAGGGGGTTGTGTGTGTGTAGAGGAGGGGGTTGTGTGTGTGTGTGTGTGTGTGTGTGTGTAGAGTAGGGGGTTGTGTGTGTGTATGTGTGTAGAGTAGCGGGTTGTGTGTGTGTGTGTAGAGTAGGGGGTTGTGTGTGTGTATGTGTGTAGAGTAGCGGGTTGTGTGTGTGTGTATAGAGTAGCGGGTTGTGTGTGTGTGTGTGTGTGTGTGTGTGTGTGGAGTAGCGGGTTGTGTGTGTGTGTGTGTGTGTGTGTGTGTAGAGTAGCGGGTTGTGTGTGTGTGTGTGTGTGTGTGTGTAGAGTAGGGGGTTGTGTGTGTGTAGAGTAGGGGGTTGTGTGTGTGTGTAGAGTAGGGGGTTGTGTGTGTGTGTAGAGTAGGGGGTTGTGTGTGTAGAGTAGGGGGTTGTGTGTGTGTGTGTGTGTGTGTAGAGTAGGGGGTTGTGTGTGTGTAGAGTAGGGGGTTGTGTGTGTGTGTAGAGTAGGGGGTTGTGTGTGTGTGTAGAGTAGGGGGTTGTGTGTGTGTGTAGAGTAGGGGGTTGTGTGTGTGTGTAGAGTAGGGGGTTGTGTGTGTGTGTAGAGTAGGGGGTTGTGTGTGTGTGTAGAGTAGGGGGTTGTGTGTGTGTGTAGAGTAGGGGGTTGTGTGTGTGTGTGTGTGTGTAGAGTAGGGTGTTGTGTGTGTGTGTGTGTGTGTGTATAGAGTAGGGGGTTGTGTGTGTGTGTGTGTGTGTGTGTGTGTGTATATAGAGTAGGGGGTTGTGTGTGTGTGTGTGTGTGTGTGTGTGTGTGTGTGTGTATATAGAGTAGGGGGTTGTGTGTGTGTGTGTATAGAGTAGGGGGTTGTGTGTGTGTGTGTGTGTATAGAGTAGGGGGTTGTGTGTGTGTATAGAGTAGGGGGTTGTGTGTGTGTGTAGAGTAGGGGGTTGTGTGTGTGTGTAGAGTAGGGGGTTGTGTGTGTGTGTGTGTGTGTGTGTGTGTAGAGTAGGGGGGTGTGTGTGTGTGTGTGTGTGTGTAGAGTAGGGGGGTGTGTGTGTGTGTAGAGTAGGGGGGTGTGTGTGTGTGTAGAGTAGGGGGTGTGTGTGTGTGTAGAGTAGGGGGTTGTGTGTGTGTAGAGTAGGGGGTTGTGTGTGTGTGTAGAGTAGGGGGGTGTGTGTGTGTGTGTGTGTGTGTGTAGAGTAGGGGGGTGTGTGTGTGTGTGTGTAGAGTAGGGGGTTGTGTGTGTGTGTGTGTGTAGAGTAGGGGGTTGTGTGTGTGTAGAGTAGGGGGTTGTGTGTGTGTGTAGAGTAGGGGGTTGTGTGTGTGTGTGTGTAGAGTAGGGGGTTGTGTGTGTGTGTGTGTGTGTGTGTAGAGTAGGGGGTTGTGTGTGTGTAGAGTAGGGGGTTGTGTGTGTGTAGAGTAGGGGGTTGTGTGTGTGTAGAGTAGGGGGTTGTGTGTGTGTAGAGTAGGGGGTTGTGTGTGTGTAGAGTAGGGGGTTGTGTGTGTGTGTGTGTGTAGAGTAGGGGGTTGTGTGTGTGTGTGTGTGTAGAGTAGGGGGTTGTGTGTGTGTGTGTAGAGTAGGGGGTTGTGTGTGTGTGTGTAGAGTAGGGGGTTGTGTGTGTGTGTGTAGAGTAGGGGGTTGTGTGTGTGTGTGTGTGTGTAGAGGGTTGTGTGTGTGTGTGTGTGTGTAGAGTAGGGGGTTGTGTGTGTGTGTGTGTAGAGTAGGGGGTTGTGTGTGTGTGTGTAGAGTAGGGGGTTGTGTGTGTGTGTGTGTAGAGTAGGGGGTTGTGTGTGTGTGTGTAGAGTAGGGGGTTGTGTGTGTGTGTAGAGTAGGGGGTTGTGTGTGGTTGTGTGTGTGTGTGTGTATAGAGTAGGGGGTTGTGTGTGTGTGTGTAGAGTAGGGGGTTGTGTGTGTGTGTGTAGAGTAGGGGGTTGTGTGTGTGTGTGTAGAGTAGGGGGTTGTGTGTGTGTGTGTAGAGTAGGGGGTTGTGTGTGTGTGTGTAGAGTAGGGGGTTGTGTGTGTGTGTAGAGTAGGGGGTTGTGTGTGTGTGTGTAGAGTAGGGGGTTGTGTGTGTGTGTGTAGAGTAGGGGGTTGTGTGTGTGTGTGTGTGTGTGTGTGTATAGAGTAGGGGGTTGTGTGTGTGTGTGTGTGTGTGTAGAGTAGGGGGTTGTGTGTGTGTGTAGAGTAGGGGGTTGTGTGTGTGTGTGTAGAGTAGGGGGTTGTGTGTGTGTGTGTAGAGTAGGGGGTTGTGTGTGTGTGTGTAGAGTAGGGGGTTGTGTGTGTGTGTGTAGAGTAGGGGGTTGTGTGTGTGTGTGTAGAGTAGGGGGTTGTGTGTGTGTGTGTAGAGTAGGGGGTTGTGTGTGTGTGTGTAGAGTAGGGGGTTGTGTGTGTGTGTGTGTGTGTGTAGAGTAGGGGGTTGTGTGTGTGTGTGTGTGTGTGTAGAGTAGGGGGTTGTGTGTGTGTGTAGAGTAGGGGGTTGTGTGTGTGTGTGTAGAGTAGGGGGTTGTGTGTGTGTGTGTGTGTGTAGAGTAGGGGGTTGTGTGTGTGTGTGTGTGTGTAGAGTAGGGGGTTGTGTGTGTGTGTGTGTGTGTGTAGAGTAGGGGGTTGTGTGTGTGTGTGTAGAGTAGGGGGTTGTGTGTGTGTGTGTGGAGTAGGGGGTTGTGTGTGTGTGTGTAGAGTAGGGGGTTGTGTGTGTGTGTGTAGAGTAGGGGGTTGTGTGTGTGTGTGTAGAGTAGGGGGTTGTGTGTGTGTGTGTAGAGTAGGGGGTTGTGTGTGTGTAGAGTAGGGGGTTGTGTGTGTGTGTGTGTGTGTGTGTAGAGGGTTGTGTGTGTGTGTGTGTGTGTGTAGAGTAGGGGGTTGTGTGTGTGTGTGTGTGTGTGTGTAGAGTAGGGGGTTGTGTGTGTGTGTGTAGAGTAGGGGGTTGTGTGTGTGTGTGTAGAGTAGGGGGTTGTGTGTGTGTGTGTAGAGTAGGGGGTTGTGTGTGTGTGTGTAGAGTAGGGGGTTGTGTGTGTGTGTGTAGAGTAGGGGGTTGTGTGTGTGTGTAGAGTAGGGGGTTGTGTGTGGTTGTGTGTGTGTGTGTGTATAGAGTAGGGGGTTGTGTGTGTGTGTGTAGAGTAGGGGGTTGTGTGTGTGTGTGTAGAGTAGGGGGTTGTGTGTGTGTGTGTAGAGTAGGGGGTTGTGTGTGTGTGTGTAGAGTAGGGGGTTGTGTGTGTGTGTGTGTAGAGTAGGGGGTTGTGTGTGTGTGTGTAGAGTAGGGGGTTGTGTGTGTGTGTGTAGAGTAGGGGGTTGTGTGTGTGTGTGTGTGTGTGTGTAGAGGGTTGTGTGTGTAGAGTAGGGGGTTGTGTGTGTGTGTGTGTGTGTGTAGAGGGTTGTGTGTGTAGAGTAGGGGGTTGTGTGTGTGTGTGTGTGTGTGTAGAGTAGGGGGTTGTGTGTGTGTGTGTAGAGTAGGGGGTTGTGTGTGTGTGTGTAGAGTAGGGGGTTGTGTGTGTGTGTAGAGTAGGGGGTTGTGTGTGGTTGTGTGTGTGTGTGTGTATAGAGTAGGGGGTTGTGTGTGTGTGTGTAGAGTAGGGGGTTGTGTGTGTGTGTAGAGTAGGGGGTTGTGTGTGTGTGTAGAGTAGGGGGTTGTGTGTGTGTGTAGAGTAGGGGGTCATTGATGCATAGAAGCATCTTGATTTGTTGATATTAATGAATTTAATGACTAGGCCTTGATTCCATCCAGCATCAGTTGTTGGGATTAAATAATTCAGTTCAAGACTGTTCTCTTATATCTGCCACCACAATGTCATTCTAGGATGTATCAAATGTTTATTATTGTCTTCAAATAAGCCTGTCTGGTGTGACCATCCCCAACTCTACTGTTGTCTACCAGGGCTACTGCTGTTGTCATGGTGTTGGTGATGTTTACCGCAGTGGGGAAAAAAATATACCAATTTTATTAGGCCTCTGTGTCTGCGGCGGTAGCAACCAGAGCCGGTCGGCAAGGAAACGGCTGTTTGATCGGCGTGCAGAGCGAGCATACTCTCCCAGTCTTAATTTGCAGGTTATTACCGGTGCATTGGAAGCAAAATGACTCCAGTTGAGCGTCTCAAATGACTTGCCATCTTTTTTTTCTTTTTTTTCTTCAAAAGCGCAATGATATCATCAATTGACATGGGCTCTTGTTTATGCGTTTGAAAGCAGAAGACACTTATTATTTCCTCCCTATTGAGTCCCACAGTGGACGTGTCATAACACCCATAAAACCTAGTGGTCAAACACAGTAATGGTTCCAATAGTTTTTCCACCTTTCCTTTTAATTTTTTTGTCAGTTAAGAACAAATTCTTATTTACAATGACTGCCTAGGAACAGTGGTTTAACTGCCTTGTTCAGGGGTAGAACGACAGATTTTTTACCTTGTCAGCTCAGGGATTCGATTCGGCAACCTTTCGGTTATGGGCCCAACACTAACCACCCAACACTGCCCCATTGTGGATTTCAGAAACACTACACTCGTGTAGGCTTATCCTGGCATGACATTTTAGTAACTGTGTAAACCTCTCTCAGACAAGGTGGCTTCTCTCAATGTATTCAGCTCTATTCACTCAGTTTTCAAAAATGCTAAATTTTATGAAAGTAGATCTCTTGCAGACACTTAACTTCACTTACTTAACATTAGATAGAGATTCTTCCATTTGCCTCAATTCGTAAGTCTCGTCAAGATCATCATGGCCCTGGTGAGTGACGTGACGCTCTCAGCCCCCTATAATTAACAATGGATCAAATGAATGGTGGAAAACCGATTGGAAACATTTCCGTGTTTGACCGCTAGGTTTTATGGGTATTATGACCCATACTGTGGTAGACCATTTGCTCAGATTATTTGGAAGATTTCACTTTAGTCAGTTGTTTTTTGGACTGCTGCCCCAAATGTCAAATTTAGCATGAAAAAATAAATACAATTAACACTTAAATAGTGTTGTCGATGGTTAGTGTTTTGATTTTCCCAATATATTCAATTTGTGTAGATTATGCGTACTCAGAACCTAGCCCCCCCCCCCTTGTAACAAAAGTTTACACTAAACACGTCTTGAAGTAGTCTGAGCTGGCTTTTAAAAAAACAAACGTGTCTCAATTATTTTGCCTCAGTAGAAAACCCATTTAGCATAAATCAACTGGGGGCTACAGGGAAACGCTCTGAGTGATCTGGAGTAAAATAGAGTGCCAGTGTCGTATCCAGTTAAATTGTATCTGGATGTCAGTCCATGTTTCAGCGTGTGTGTGTGTTTGCACAGAGCTGATTTACCTCAACGAGCACCGCTGCTAGATACATTAGAGGCTACTGAGGACTCTTTTGGCAGGTGGACAAGAAGTCTGCCGCAAAACACCTCAGTGGTTTGAGTGTGTGTCTGAGTGAATGTTGCGACAAGTGGGTGTCCTTTATCCAGGGTGACCTGGCGAATAGAATGAGGGGGAGAGAAAATGGGAGGGGGGATTGAGACAGAAGGAGAGTAGTGAGGTTAAAGTTGAGGTAAAAGTGACTTATGGCAGCCTTGGCCCATCCTCTCCGTTGTTACGTTTCCATCTTTTCCTCGGAAAGGGGGGAGATGTCGAGAGGGGGAGGGGAGATGTCGAGAGGGGGAGGGGAGATGTCGAGAGGGGGAGGGGAGATGAGAGGGGGAGGGGAGATGTCGAGAGGGGGAGGGGCGTAATGAACAGTCAAGGTCGCGCTGCAACATTCACCACTGCTTTTCTGCTCCATGGTCTTCACTACAACCTGCAGGAGCTCACTAGTGTGACTGTACAGTTACTCACCCCCTGTATTACCCAAGGCAGCACAAATGTTGACCCCCTCTGACAGTTTTTGTTTGTCCATGTTTCTGTTTATTAAATGTAGTGTAGGGCTGAAGAGCACCTATCCAGCCTCACCTTTTTACTTGGAAGTTTACTTGAAGTTATTGACGTTTTCATTGCCCCTCCATGACTAGTGCTTGTCAAGGGTCCGAGGTAGAAGTGAGAAAAGTGACCCAGGAGGGAGGGAGAGTGAGCGAGTGGGTGGTAGGTTGTAGGTTATCTGGTGCACTGGCCCCGGGCCGGGCTGGGCCCTCTACAGAGAAAGTAATTAAGCTGGCCCTCGTGGGGGGACATGTCATTATTCAACAGATTGGAACGGATCTCAAAGCCCCCAGAAGTCATTAGACATGGCCACGCACCACACTAATGGAACTGGAGATGATATGGGCTGGTAGGGACTGATTTGAATAGGTAATTTTATTAAATGGAGCTGCAGTTGATATCCGTTTCTCATGATGAGGATGGAGATTGTAGATGAGGATTTGTGTACTGTACGTAAAGATGATTAGTCGAAGCCCAAAATATGATTCAAGTCAAGGTTAGTGGGTTAGTTTTTGGTGATCAGAGAAGGCCTGTTGAAAAGAGGGAGAATGCAGTCAAAAGATCAAGGTGAATTTAGATCCAGATCCACACTAGCAGGGATGCAAAGTAGTCACCTTTTTTGGCAACATTCGCCGTTTTGAATCCAAAATAGGTGACCTACGTGATTTGTGTAGATCCAATGAGAAGTTTGGGGTGGGCTTTGGATCACTGTCTGTAAGCGAACGAGTGATGGCTGTATCCAAGGCTCATCCAATTGTTCACATAACAGAATGCACCAAGTGACTGAAGAGAGAAGTTACATCCAATTTGCTAGTTACAGCATACAGCTTTCTCTCTGGAAAGAGACAGCAGAGAGTAGAAAGGCAGTTTGCCTGTTACATCAGCGCTTCCCCTGAACGATAACGAAGAGGTCGGTGAGAAGCCTGACCACGGAGGCGGGGGTGAAAAGGTGATGAAGAGTACTTAACAAGCTGTAACCGAAAAACAACTGGCATTTGGAAAGTTTGAGGTGAGGGAGAACGTGTGGTGGAACAAGTAACATTGGATTTTTACACACAAAGACTGATCATGTAGGTCTTATTCTTAGTTGTTTAATTTGTTAACTTGCATTTCTCCCTAGATTTTTTTTCTGACTAGAGAATGTATGGTTCCTGTGTTATAGACTAGAGAATATGTATGGTTCCTGTCCTATAGACTAGAGAATATGTATGGTTCCTGTCCTATAGACTAGAGAATATGTATGGTTCCTGTCCTATAGACTAGAGAATATGTATGGTTCCTGTCCTATAGACTAGAGAATATGTATGGTTCCTGTGCTATAGACTAGAGAATATGTATGGTTCCTGTGCTATAGACTAGAGAATATGTATGGTTCCTGTGCTATAGACTAGAGAATATGTATGGTTCCTGTGCTATAGACTAGAGAATATGTATGGTTCCTGTGCTATAGACTAGAGAATATGTATGGTTCCTGTGCTATAGACTAGAGAATATGTATGGTTCCTGTGCTATAGACTAGAGAGAATGACACCTAAAATAAACTGGTACTTCATGAGACTGAGGCGACAGACACAGTGATAGACCTATAGAGAGGCTGGGGCGACAGACAGTGATAGACCTATAGAGAGGCTGGGGCGACAGACAGTGATAGACCTATAGAGAGGCTGAGGCAACAGACACAGTGATAGACCTATAGAGAGGCTGGGGCGACAGACACAGTGATAGACCTATAGAGAGGCTGGGGCGACAGACACAGTGATAGACCTATAGATAGAGAAAGGCTGGTTGCGACAGAGGCAAAGTGATAGACCCAGAGGCTGGGGAAACAGAGACGTGGATTAAACATGACACAGGAGTCACTCCTCATCCCAACCACCATCCTGATTGCTGCTGATGGAAGGAAGGCTATCAGCATGCACACAATCATTCACTTACCCTCTGCCCATACACACACACAAACACACACACTAAGCGTATACACACACCCGCGATAAGCGCTCCTCTCTCTCACACACTCCCTATTTACTTATCCTTCACTCATGCACATGCACCCTTCATGCACAAATAAACCCTTCACTGCCTGTAACAATCCACACCCTAAAGTCCTTACCAGTCCCACATGCTTGTTTTTGTTCTGAAAACCATTATAAATCCAGTCAAAAGCATTTAGATTTGTTTCTGTTCCTGTTTAGCTCAGCTAGCATGGTCTGTGAGTTTAGTATTACCACAACTAACTGACATCTCATTCCAATGTCTGTCTGTCTTCCTCTCTGAGATGGGATTGGGCTGTACTGTCTACAGTTCACACTTTGCTCTGTGGCATATTGGGATTTCTCCCCCTCTTTTGCATATTAACGTTCATGAACTCTGCCCTCTGCACCACGCCGATCCTCCATTTTCCTCCACCCACAAACACCTTTGCATGTCAGCCCACTTTCTCCGCTGCAACCCCAAATAAACCCCCCAAACAAAATTATCAAAGGCAACCAGATTAGGTTCTAATTGCTGGGATGTGCTGAGAAGGAAGCTTTGAAGTCTCTCTTGAGCTTTGATGCGAAAATGTCAAGTCTAGAATCAAGTCTCATTTTCACCCCCTCTTCTCCATCCCGCCCCTTCTCTTCTCCATCCCGCCCCTTCTCCTCCCTTCAGACAGAGGTTACAATGTTATTCTTATTTTAAACGTATTCCACCCCAACTTCTATCCCTGTTCGGTTACCCATCCCACCTTAGTCCCCCTAGCCCAGGGTCATGTCACAGGGGCTGGGGGGGGATATTTTTCACACGGTAGAAAAACGTTGTACAACGGAAAACAAAATAATTGCTCAAGTTCCAATCGTACCTCACCGTCTTTGGAGATCAGAGGGGGTTAATTTGATATGTTAGCCCTGGTGGCGCCAGCCCCCGTGTAAGACGTGCCCAGGGCCTGGGTTAGAGAACGAGAACAGGCCTGACTGGCCCAGGCACTGCATTACTTGGAGGTTAATTAGTGATAGGTGGGGTCAGCGCCGTGCTCCAATATCTCTCGCTCTCTCGCGCTCACAATCTCTCTGTGTCTGTCAGTGGAGGGTGGGCTTTATTGGGATGGGAAACAAGTGTTTACTTCGCCAAAGCAAGTGGGTAAAAAAACAAAATGGCGACAAAAGCCAACAAAGCGAATTAAACGAAGACCAAAACATACAGACATTAACAGTAAACATTACACACACATGTAATTTGAGGGAAATGTCTCGTATGGTAGTACATTTGTCAGGAAGTTAGAAGCTCGTTTTCTTCCTCATTTTGTTGGCACGTATCCTGTCTTCTCTACAGAGCCAGGCCTGCCTATAGCGGCCTCTCAATAGCAAGGCTGTGCTCTGTACATGAGTCTGTACATAGTCAAGGAATTTCTTAGTTTTGGTTCAGTCACAGTGGTAAGGTATTCTGCCACTTTGTACTCTCTGTTTTAAAGAAATGTACCATTCTAATTAGCATTTTCTTTGTTGATTCTTTCCAGTCTGTCAAATTGTATTTTTTTTCCCTCATAATTTGGTTGGGTCTAATTGTGTTGCTGTCCTGGGGGTCTATGTGGTCTGTGCTTGTGAACAGAGCCCCAGAACCAGCAGGCTGAGGGGACTTCTCCAGGTTAATCTCTGTAGTTGATGGATTTGTTATGGTAGGTTTGGGCATCACTTTCCTTTTAGGTGGTTGCAGGATTTAACCAGAATTCTGGATTATGCCCAACATATTATTTGGTGTTTTACATTGTACACTATGTTATGAATATATTATGATTATATTCTGCATGCAGAATGATGCATGCAGTCTCTCAATTGGGTGTTTGTGAGTTCTTGGACCCCAGACCTCACAACCATAAAAGGCAATGGGTTCCATAACTAATTGGGAGTATTTTTTTTGCCACAGCCTAACTGGGATGTACATTTCTTCTACTTTTGATGGCGTAGAAGGCCCTTCTTGCCTTCTCTCTCTCTTGCGCTCTGCGCTCCAGTCTGATGGGAGATGTCGGGGCATGGTGCATAGCAAAGCTGAGGAAAACTGATTAATTGAATGATACTCCGGCAAGTATTAACATTTCAGCTGCAGATGAATGAATGAATGATAAAAACCCGAACTGTCACATGTCACCCAACTGTTACCATGTAGTAAAGGAGGAGCTTTGTGAAACCATAATGAAACTGTGGTGAACCATAATGAAACTGTGGTGAACCATAATGAAACTGTGGTGAACCATAATGAAACTGTGGTGAACCATAATGAAACTGTGGTGAACCATAATGAAACTGTGGTGAACCATAATGAAACTGTGGTGAACCATAATGAAACTGGTAAACCATAATGAAACTGGTGTAAACCATAATGAAACTGGTGTAAACCATAATGAAACTGGTGTAAACCATAATGAAACTGTGGTGAACCATAATGAAACTGTGGTGAACCATAATGAAACTGTGGTGAACCATAATGAAACTGTGGTGAACCATAATGAAACTGGTAAACCATAATGAAACTGTGGTAAACCATAATGAAACTGTGGTGAACCATAATGAAACTGTGGTGAACCATAATGAAACTGTGGTGAACCATAATGAAACTGTGGTGAACCATAATGAAACTGTGGTGAACCATAATGAAACTGTGGTGAACCATAATGAAACTGTGGTGAACCATAATGAAACTATAATGCAAAAAAACGCTTTTCACCAACTTTATCCATTCACGGAATCTGTCTCTCTCACGTCTCTCCCAAAGATGATTTATTGCCTCAGCGAACTGACTCCGGGCCGCCCCCCACTTGCCTCGTGAATGACGTCATTACTAGTTAGACAGCACGCACTTTTATAAAAGCGTCTTCTGTGGGAAAATGTTGTTGATCAGTACAATAAAATAAGTCCCGAATGAAGGGAAACTGATTGTCATCTGTAGCCCCAAAACAAGCTTTAACTCAATGCATGCACACTCCTATTGAATATGCATTAGTCTTAATAGGCCTTAGCTACACCTTTATTTATCAATAGAGATTTACCATTCAAATAAATTATTACTGTTATGTAGTTAGATTGGTAAAAAGTCAAATTGATTGATTAATGCATACATGGCTGTCTCCGAAAAATGGACGTAAAAAATGTCAAATGTAATGCTATTGAACTCGAAAGATACCCAACGAGTGAACAGACCAGTAGCTGAGTTTATCTGTCTGGATCAAGTGCCATTCTGTGACTTTGGTTAATATACCTTCTTTTTTGCAGTGGAATAATTTTGTTATTGTGGTAGTATTGAGAATCGTGATACTAAACCTGTTATCGAATTCAAATTTCTGGTACCGTGAAGACACTAGAAAGTAGAAAACCGTTGCCTGTGTGGTGTGATGCCTAATATAAGTGCCAAAGAGTGTTGTCTACCTGCAAGACCTCTGCTTGGTAGGACTCCTATGTACAAGACATGTTATTCTGAAAGTAGGGAGGGAGGGATGTCCTATGGTGTGGTTTGATGGTCACTTCTGCTGTGTTGAGTTTCCCAGTCAGCCAGTCATGTTTCTGAGAGAGATGTCTACAGCGCATGGGGATAGGTTGTAATCATGTTCTCTAATCTGCAATGTAAATATGTTACAACAGACCACAAACTCTTGTCTCCCCTGGTAAGAGGAACAGGCCAATATGTGAGCTATATCAGCCAACTCTGAGCTGTGGAACAATAACCCAGGGTATCTGAACGCTTGGTGGGAAATATCACCACTCGGTACTGTGCCTGAGGTAGACACATTTTCCTGTTGCACTCCCTTCTTACTGTATTAAAAAGGGAGTGTTTCTCATTTACAATCCGCTAGTGACTAACACGTGATTCATATTGCTTTGCTCAGCTTTGCTAAGCCCCCCAATACACTCAGAGACCCTTCGCCATGATCTAATTTCCTCTTCCTTTCCTATCCAGAGCTACGGTTGAGGCAAACAAACATTTGCACATTGTATGCTTTCTTAAAGCTGTTGGTGGAGCCTCGGTAACCCGCCCCTGCCTGGGAGCCCAGGGGAGCCAGTCAACTTCAGAGTGAAGAGCGGGGCGTCGGCAAGTTTCTCTCAGTGCCCCTCGGCCGGCCCCCTCCGCCTGCCGAGTGCCGATAACGGGGTGAACAAAGCCCCTTTAATGTCAATAAGCCTCCTTCCTGGGAGGCCCACTGAAGTGGGGGCCGGTGCAGCGCGGGTGGAGGTGGAGGGGGCAGCTGTGTGCGTGTCGATTCGCAGGGGTTTGAGGAAACTGAGATAAAAGTTGGAGAGAAACTGGCCGCGAAAGGTCCCAGTGTCTCTAATCTCCTAATGCCTTAAATGAGGAAAGGGAATTGGCTGCTCAATGAAGGGGCCTCCGCCGAGAGAGAGAGAGAGAGCTGGCTGAGAGTTCTTGTCGTGTTTGCTAAATAAATTGTTTATGCATGCATTTCATTCAACAGATAAAGAACGAGACGCGGATGAGTTTGGGTCGGAACAGAGGTGGCGGGATGGGGGTTCATATCCTGAATTTGTCATTTGTACAGTTAGTGCTGGTTATATTAACACTTTCTCCGGTGAATCAGAATTTATGCTGATTTATATGGTTGGTTAGCCAGCCTGGCTGTTGAAGCTGCTCATATTCACCATGTTGTAACTAGATGGGCATAGTCTATTTATAGTACTGCCCTGTGGCCAAAGTTACCCGTTGACAGCCATGTTTGATTATTGAAATGGAAGAACTGTGACAAACATGCACACATACTCAAAGACAAGCTGTCTTTACATCAGACTTTGTCCAGTTAAGTGCCTCTTTCTACCAAGGTCTTCATGTGTCAGAGTTCCTGTCAGGTCCACCTCTCCTCTGAAAGCTCAAACATATTTGGCTTTGTTTTGTTTTATACATTCCAATGGCTTACGATTGATTGGTGGTTATCCTTTTAACTGGCATCAGCACCTTCGCTGCAGGATAAAGACATGATCTAGTGTTTGCTGCAGGATGGAGATTATCTGGTCCATGGAGAACAATAAGGGGTGATTAGAAAGAGGGTTGGTTGCGACGCATGGGGACAGTTCTTGCTTCTGTTGAATTGCCAGTTTGAAATCAAATCCTCTGTTCATCAAAGCATTGCTTTTTCTTCTATTCAGCTGAATGCTTTGAGGCTGGTATTTCTGTCCCAGTCACTTGATGTGGCCCCGTGTTGGCTGACATTTTGAGCCTCGTGGATATTTCCCGGAGTATAGAGCGCGGTGACGGCTCAGCCAGACATCGCCAAACATGGCTGCCGCCCACTACCCTCTTAAAAATAGATATATCCCCCTCAGCCCCTTCACAACCCTATGTCCTTGAACCATTCCTATCACCACCCATTTCATGTGTGCCCCGCTGTCCTGCACCTTCTGGCAGTAATTACTGTCTTGTTCCAGTATTCAAATGAGCAATTTCCCTACTTTCCTGCAAGCCCCTGCTCTGTCATGTGCAATCAGCATCAACATATTCATGGTCAGGTAGAATTCACTTCTCCTTCCTATCTGCCTGAGAGCAGTTGCACAAAGGTAAATAATAATGTCCATATCAGGATAGGAACTCCTTTCAAAACCAAGACTCCTCAGATGCGGGTTAGAGATGCTAGTGCAGGTTTTCTCTGGCTGTATCTTGAAATCAACATATAGCAGGGTAATTGTTTGGTAGTTTATAGTATTCTAAGCAAACATTAGTTGTGCCACTGGCTGGGGTTGGATTAACACTGAGCATATCTGACTTTAAATAGCCATATATCCATGTTGAACGACTGAAGAATTCTCGTCTCAGAGAGACATTCGCTCCGGCCAGTTGAGATATTTCCTTATCTATGACGGTGAGTAAGCTTGGGCACACTAGCTAGCTGTAAAGGTTCCGCTTCACCCAGAGACTTTGCCCCTGTTGCCTTCAAGCGTCTCTGAGCGTGTGCTTGTGATGTCAGACTGCTGGCTAATGGCGGAAAGCCCATGGCTTACCGTGGGTAGAAACTGTGCCTGGGAGCTGGGTCCTCTTGTCTCATCTGCTTTCACTGTGATGCAGAATGACAGTTTGCTCCTCCTCTGCCTAATATCCTCGCTAGATACGCTACTGGGTGACCAAAGACAGGACACGTGCCCCCCATGCCCTGCCGTCACACCACCCCCGCACCACTGTAGTGACCAGAGTTCACCAAACAGACGTTGGCCTAGCCTGCCCTCTTGTCTACTCGAGCTCCATAGTAACAGTAACGCCATCCACAGGGAAACGAAGGGGCCTGTCTATGCAGAGCTTGAAAAAGTAATGGAACTCTTACCTGTCACCTGCTCGGCTCGGCACTCTGTGTACTGTGAAAATGCCCTGTTTACCATTCAACCACCCTCCACTTTCCCCATTCTTCTGTTGTTAGTTTGCCGGAAAATGTGGGATTATTTCGACACATAATTCCTTTATCCTCGTGGAAGCCAGTTTTAAGTGGAGAGGATTAAGGTAAATACGTTCCCTTTGGGCCAATACATGTATTCGCCATAATTACATCAAAAACCACAAACGTTTTTCTAGGTTTTGTTTTCCCACGTTTTTAATAGAATGTCCAATTGTGTTTGCTTTATCTAAGTAGAAGTGGTTAAACCACACCAGGAGACCACTTTATATTGGAGGGTATAGTTGCCCATTAATTTCAATTGCGCACCTCAAGAGACTGGTGTTTGGCTAGCAGCTCCATGCAAAACAAATCACCACCGGTTTATACAAATCACCATGATATCATTCTGCCAGGTAAGCCTACTTTGCAGTTAACATTTAGGCGTGAGGGCGGTGTGGTTTATGGCCAATATACCACGGCTAAGGGCTATTCTTATGCACGACGCAACGTTGCGGAGTGCCTGGATACAGCCCTTAACCATGGTATACTGGCCATATACCACAAACCCCCGAGGTTCCTTATTGCTATTATAAACTGGTTACCAACGTAGTTAGAGCAGTAAAAATACATGTTTTGTTGTACCCGTGGTATACAGTGTGATATTCCACGGTTTTCAGCCAATCAGCATTCAGGGCTCGAACCACCCAGTTTATAATAATATTTTGTTCCCTCTCTCCATGTCTCTCTGCAGTATAACTTTGTGGGCAGAATCCTGGGGCCTCGTGGACTCACTGCCAAGCAGCTGGAAGCAGAAACTGGATGCAAAATCATGGTGCGAGGCAAGAGCTCCATGAGAGACCGAAAGAAGGTGAGCTCATTGGTTTATTTGATCTTTCTACCCCCACCCCCTTTTCACTAAACTTTTCACCAAAACAAAAGGCTCTGAGTTTAAGACCCACTTCTAATCGCCTCGTAGTAAAAAGCCCATTTTGATTTGTTACTCTGTGTGAAGTAACATTTTTGCTATAGCCAGCTAACAGTGCAACATACAAAAATAACCTACATAAAGCGAGGGGCTCTCAAGTGGCGCAGCGGTCTAAGGCACTGCATCTCAGTGCTAGAGGCGTCACTACAGACTCCCTGGTTGGAATCCAGGCTGTATCACAACCGGCCGTGATTGAGAGTCACGTAGGGTGGCGCACAATTGGCCCAGCGTCTTCCGAGTTTGGCGGCCTGCATCGCCTTCTCATAACCCCTGGATGTACAGCTACAACCCAAATAGAGGAAGTTCAAACATAACATTGGACTGATCAATGATAGTGTATTGTTGTAACTTTTTATTATGTAGTTCTGTCCACGGTGGAATTTTTCACTTTTCCTCCTTATAGATGTTTCAGAGATTATATTTCAGAGATATTTTTAAAGCAAATGCCAGTCATTTCTACGACGCATTTCAAAACATATTCGGGTGCTTTGACAATGCGGCAACACATTATTTCGAAGCCAGACTCATTTACATTTACACTTTAGTCATTTAGCAGACACTCTGATCCAGAGACTTACAGGAGCAATTACGGTTAGGTGCCTAGGGGAAATAAACCGATTTTCCACCTGGTCAGTTTGGGGATTCGAACCAGCGACCTTTTGGATACTGGCCCAACACTCTTCATTGCTAGGCTACCTGCGGTTCGGTTCCCTCTCTTCCTCTCCCCCCTCAGTGTAGTTAATTTGTCAGGCAGCAGATCTCCATTCAACCCCACCCCCCCCCCCACCCCCCCCCCCCCCCCCCCTGCCTGGAGGCGCGGCTGCTTTCCTGGAAGAGAGAGGCAGCAGAAAGCAAGAGGATTCCCACCGGAGCTCCAAACCTAGAAGCGCCGGTTTATAGCTCTAGGGGTGGATTCCTCTCTCTCTCTCTCTCTCTCTACTTCCTCTGTCATTCTTGACTTATTTTTTTGTATCTCCTTTGGAGTCTGTTCATTATTACAGCACTGGTTAGGTTTTTTGCTTCTTCTGTCTTTTAAAATTTGATTAAGTGAGCGTTTGGTTTCATACAACTCATTTAGAAGCATGGCTCGCCCCGAAGACTGCTCCTCTCGACTAATTTAATTTATCTCTGATTACTTTTATAATCTTAAGGCTTGATGACCCAGGGCATCTTATTTTCCTCCATTTGTCTCTATGGCCCTGAGACCTGTCCAACGCTCGCTGCAATTACAGGCCTATAAACGGACCAGCAGTTTTAACTGCTTCTAATAAATAGCAGTCTGGGAAAGACGAGGGCGATGCTTTTAAGAGCATGTCATACAAAAAGGGGAATAACAAAAGATTCAAAATATAGATGGTGCCGCCTCGTGTTTCAGGCAAAAATGGGCGTCACTGCAGATAAGAATTGGTTCTCAATCTAATTTTAATGGTCACATACACATATTTAGCAGATGTTATTGCGGTGTTCTCCCAGACTTCCCTGGAAACAGAGGGGCAGCCGGGGGGGGGGGGGATAATGCAGTCTTTTTATTCAGGAGCCACTTTTTCGGCTCTCAATAATTCAGTTTGCAGCTCCCTCCAGGGGCTTGCCCAGCCCGCCGGTGTCTGGAGCAGTGGAGCGACAGGGAGAGGAAGAGTGGGAGGCACGTGATAAATGTACTCTCCAGTATGGAGAACTAGGCAGACGGGGGATTCGACGTGAGACAAATGGAGGTAGAGTCGTGGCTGCAAGGGACGGGAGCCCCAAGGACGCCGCTGGGCTGTTGGTGGCAGGTGGTCTCTGTGGCTTAAAGAGCTGTTGCTTATTCAAGGAACTCCGGTTCTGGTAGATGCCTGCGTCACATGTACTGTGTGTAACGTTGAATGGTGTCTAATGGCATACATAGACTCTTTGGCTATACACACAGGTCAGCATCTATTTAAAGGTGTTCAAACAAAAACTAAGTAAAATATCACAAAAATAGTCAAGTCAATTAGAAATGTGTACCAACTAGCCAAAATTCTGAGGCTGCACATATTGACTCCAGCCCCATTTCCCACCCCCCATATGCCTCGGGTGTTGCTAGAAAGAGGACCGGCTAGGTAATTGTACACTTGATAGCATGTACCTTTTTTAAAAGGCAATGCAAAGTTTAACATCTGTTCTCAATAACAAGGCACCTCTTATAGTGTTGTCAGTCATCTGGAGACAATGTGTTCACGCTACTATGATCATAGCCGACTCCTGAACTGCCTTTTTGAAGGTGGGTATGAAAACGGCAGCTCCTTATGTGTACATTTTTTAAAATGGCTTTCAGGGCATAGTTTGCAGTTTCCTCTAACCAGGTCTTCATATGCGGCTCACTGGAATGGCCATTCTGTGATGAGGTGTTGCAAGTCTCCGCAGAATCTGCAAGTGAAGTGTCAGTTCCAAGTTGGATGAATTGTCAGTGGAAGGCCCAGAATTCCAACGTCTTCTGACAGCGTGACTCTGGTTCAGCTCTCTAGATTTGATGCTCAAGCCATCAACTGGATTGGCAATTGATAGGTTGAAGTGCGAGTGGTTAGTTCATGAAAGGAGGAGGAGGAGGAGGAGGTGCGAGTGGTTAGTTCATGAAAGGGTGAGGAGGAGGAGGTGCGAGGGGGGTTGCTTTGGGATTATTTAAGATACTCTTTGAAGAGGTAGGGTTTCAGATGTTTTTGGAAGATGGGCAGGGGGAAGCTGGTTCCACCATTGGTGTGCCATTACTGAGAAAAGCTTGGACTGTAGGGGTGGGAGGGCCAAGAAACCAGTGGTGTCCCGGGTTGGGGTGTAGGGTTTCAGCATAGCCTGAAGGCTAGGGAGGGGCAGTTCCTCTTGCTGTTCCATTGGCAAGTACCATGGTCTTGTAGAGACTGGAAGGCATTGGAGGTTTTTTTGTTAATAAAAAAAAAAAAAGCACCTTTTATTTAACCAGGTAGGTCAGTTGAGAACAAGTTCTCATTTACAACTGCAACCTGGCCAAGACAAAAAACAACAGAGTTACACATGGGAAGTAAACAAACAGTCAATAACACAATGGAAAATCTATATACAGAGTGTGCAAATGTAGTGCTAAATGCAGTAAGGTTAGGAAGGTAGGACAATAAATAGGCCATAAATAAATTACAGATTAGCATTAACACTGGAATGATGGATGTGCAAATGATGATGTGCAAATAGAGATACTGGAGTGCAAAATGAGCTAAAATAAATATGGGGATGAGGTAGTAGGGTGGGCTATTTACACAAGGGCTATATACAGGTGCAGTGATCGATAAGCAGCTCTGACAGCTGATACTTAAAGTTAGTGAGGGAGATAGGAACCTCTAGCTTCAAGGATTTTTGCAATTCGTTCCAGTCATTGGCAGCAGAGAACTGGAAGGAATGGCGGCCAAAGGAGGTGTTGGCTTTGGGGGTGACCAGTGAGATATACCTGCTGGAGCGCATGCTACGGGTGGGTGTTGCTATGGTGACCAGCGAGCTGAGATAGGGCGGGGATTTACCTAATAAAGACTTATAGATGACCTAGAGCCAGTGGGTTTGGCGACGAATATGTAATGAGGGCCAGCCAATGAGAGCATACAGGTCGCAGTGGTGGGTAGTATATGGGGCTTTGGTAACAAAACGGATGGCACTGTGATAGATTACATCCAATTTGCTGAGCAGAGTGTTGGAGGCTATTTTGTAAATGACATCGCCAAAGTCAAGGATCGGTAGGATAGTCAGTTTTACAAGGGCATGTTTGGCAGCATGAGTGAAGGAGGCTTTGTTGCGAAATTGGAAGCCGATTCTAGATTAAATTTTGGATTGGAGATCGTTAATGTGAGTCTGAAAGTAGAGTTTATAGTCTAACCAGACGCCTAGGTATTTGAAGGTGTCCACGTATTCTAAGTCGGACCCGTCGAGAGTAGTGATGATAGTCCGGTGGGCGGGTGTGGGCAGCGTTCGATAGAAAAGCATGCATTTAGTTTTACTAGCATTTAAGAGCAGTTGGAGTGTGCAGGGTGACATGAGAGAACTTGGGAAGGTTGAACACCAGGCAGGCTGCAGTGTTCTGGATAAGTGGCAGTGGTTTGATTGGACAAGCGGGGAGCCCAGCCAATAGCGAGTTAGTAGTCCAGACGGGAGATGACAAGTGACTGGATTAGGAAGGGGGACACTGGAGTTGTCAACCGTTATGGAGAGGTCTTGGAACAGGCAGGCCTTCCCCAGGAGGAAGAGATAATCAGTCTCGTTGTGCTTTAGGTGGTGAGCCGACATCCAAGCTGAGATATGTCAGGCACGCAGCGAACCACATGGGTTTCAGAAGGGGGGAATGAGAAGTAGTTGCGTGTCATCTGCATAACAATGATAGGACAGACCATGTGATGATATGACTGCGCCGAGTGGCTTTGTGTGTAGCGATTCTTTCTTAATTTTTTTACACCTTTATTTTACTAGGCAAGTCAGTTAAGAACAAATTCTTATTTACAATGACGGCCTAGGAACAGTGGGTTAACTGCCTTGTCCAGGGGCAGAACGACAGATTTTGACCTTGTCAGCTCGGGGATTTGATCCAGCAACCTTTCAGTTACGGGCCCAACACTCTAACCACTATGCTTCACATTCCCAGTGAGTCAGAAGTTTATATACACTCAATTAGTATTTGGTAGCATTGCCTTTAAATTGTTCAATTTGGGGTAGCCTTCCACAAGCTTCCCACAATAGGTTGGGATTTTGGCCTATTCCTCCTGACAGAACTGGTGTAACTGAGTCAGGTTTGTAGGCCCCCTTGCACGCACACACCTAGAATTGAGGTCAGGGCTTTGTGATGGCCACTCCAATACCTTGACTTTGTTGTCCTTACACCATTTTTCCACAACTTTGGAAGTATGCTTGGGGTCCTTGTCCATTTGGAAGATCCATTTGCAACCAAGCTTTAACTTCCTGACTGATATCTTGAGATGTTGCTTCAATATATCCACATAATTTTCTTCCTCATGATGCCATCTATTTTGTGAAGTGCACCAGTCCCTCTTGCAGCAAAGCACCCCCACATCATGCTGCCACCCCCGTGCTTCATGGTTGGGATGGTGTTCTTCGGCTTGCAAGCATTCCCCCCTTTTCCTCCAAACATAACAATGGTTATTATAGCCAACAGTTGTATTTTTGTTTAATCAGATCAGAGGACATTTCTCCAAAAATTTGGAAATTGCTCCCAAGGATGAACCAGACTTGTGGAGGTCTACAATTTTTTTTCTGAGGTCTTGGTTGATTTCTTTTGATTTTCCCATGATGTCGAGCAAAGAGGCACTGGGTTTGAAGGTAGGCCTTGAAATACATCCACAGGTACACTTCCAAATGACTCAAATGATGTCAATTAGCCTATCAGAAGCTTCTAAAACCATGAAATCAAGCAGTTTAAAGGCACAGTCATCTTAGTTGTGTATGCAAACTTCTGACCCACTGGAATTGTGATATAGTTAACTATAAGTGAAATAATCAGTTTGTAAACAATTGTTGGAAAAATTACTTGTCATGCACAAAGTAGATGTCCTAACCGACTTGCCAAAACTATAGTTTGTTAACATGAAATCTGTGGAGTGGTTGAAAAATGAGTTTTAATGACTTCTAAGTGTGTGTGTAAACTTCCGACTTCAACTGTATGTATGAGTGGGACCAGTGGACTCCATTTGCTGAGTGATTGAGGAGTGGATGTCATTAACTTTTTCAAAGTGGTTGACAAAATCAGCTACAGAGAGGGAGGAGGGGGTGGAGGATTAAGGAGGGAGAAGGTAGAAAAGTGTTTCTTAGGGTGAGAGGCAGAAGGTTGACATTTAGTGATAAAGTGGCTTTAGCAGTCGATACAGAGAAAGAGAAGGTAAAGCAGAGGGAGTGAAAGGATGATAGGTCCTCAGGAAGTTTAGTTTTTAAAACATTTCGCTTGGCTGCCTGCAGTCCTGTTCTGTAAGCTTGCAACGAGTCACTCAGCCACAGAGCAGGAGTGGAGAGCCAAGCTGTCCTGGAGGAAAGGGGACTGTGCAAGTCACAGGATGCAGAAAGGGAGGAGAGTAGGGTCGAAGAGGCAGAATCAAGAGACCGGAGGGAGAGATGATTAGATAAAAGAGGAGCGAGAGAGTTGACGACGATTGCGACGGCGCATTACCATCTGAATAGGAGCTAAGTGTCTAGGGTTGGAGGAAAGGAGAGAATGAAAAGGAAACAAAGTAGTGATCAGAGACCAGTGAGATTAGTAGGGCGAACCTCCTCTAGTTAAGATTAGTGGGAGGGGACTTGGATTGTCGTTCAGCGTTTAGAGGTGATATGTCTTGATTTAACCCATGCTTTCTCATGCTTTATAAAGCTTGTATAAAATCTTTTAGACTAACGAGAAAAGCAGAAAAGTCTACAGTGCTGCTCTTGGAATAGATGGAGGTGGAATCCAGAAACGCTTGGACATGACGAGCATTTATTAGCCCTTCAACTTTTACTTCCCCATTTTAGTTCCTTCTGACTGGTATTTAAGAGACCTCCGTAAACGTTTAAGTATAGCTCCTTTGTTCCGGCCATAGCTAGCCTTACCTTACTTAGCCTGTCCTGCCCTCTGTTGCCCCTAAGTCACTTTTGGCCCTGTGGCATTTATGACTGAAGTGCATCACCTGTGGCTAGGAGGGGCTATTGAGGAACTACAGCGACCGCTGGCTACAACAGTCGCTTACTTGTGAAAATGTGCATGCCAACACTGTGTTGATATAAATAGTATTTTTAGACTCTCCCAGGTTCAATCTAGCACCAGCTGACCGCACCAGCTACCCGTGTTCGGGGCTACAAAGATTTCCTCGTCCAATAAAACAAACCAGAAGGGACGGATCAAATTAAACGGGACCTGTGGCATCTTCAGTGTTAAGAGCATAACCTTGGTCTAGGATTTATTGAGCTCAAGCTTAGGTTCAGGGCGCCACACAAGCAAGTCATTGCCTTTATAGATGTTCTCATAACTTTCATATTTTGGCAAACTCCATTACTTGGCAGTATGTCTCTAAGCCGGTTTCAGATGTCAGTGAACACAATTCCCAGCCTCCTCCTTCCCAGCATGCCCTGCGGTGGCACCAGGCCCATGCGTCCCACCACTCCTCCCCCGTTTGTCATGCTGTCACTTTCTCTCTCATAGGACACTGTGTGACCTTGTTCACTGCCAGCCACGGTGGGTGAGGTGGCGCTTCGCCCTGCTCCCAGCCTGCCTAACCTTAGCCCTTCCTGGGGCAGGACTGTGAATCCTCAGCCCCCACAGTGCTGGAGCTCTCTCGGTTTAGTGTTCATTCTCTCCTCTCTCTCTCTCTCTCTCGCCTCTCTGCCGCAGTCGCACACACACCTAAAAATGTCAGTTAGCCCCTTTCCATCCCTCCACAAACTGTTGAAAATATATGTATGCGGGGGGTTTAAAAGCTAGGTGTGAAGACTTACATATTGAATTGACCTATTCCATTTTCCCACTCGCAGACTCGCCAGTCTAACACTGGGGCCCCATTGTGCTCAGATTGAAATGGCCCTCTTAAGCCTCCACGCGACTTGATCGTCAGTTTGTGAATAAAGCCTGGCCTTCCTTTTGGAGGAGCACCACTGTCACAATTTAACACCTTGAAGTGATTCGCGTCCTCCTTTTCAGAGTGAGGTAAACGGCTCTCTCAGGGGCCCATTGTTACCTGGGCCCAATTGTCCTGTCTCACCCACCCACCATGTCAATGAGTCGACAGCACAGTAGGTCTCCTATGAAAAGGTTTGTCAAATTGAAAAGCCTGCAGCCCTCTGATATACATACATATTCTCCTCAGATTTTGAATTGCTATAGGGATAGCTTTCACCCTTTTTGATGTGGGGCTCTAATAAAGGCAGTATGTCCTTTCAAGTTTTAAGCTAAATTTCTAAAGGGCCTTGGCATGTCACTGCTGCCCCACCCTCCCCCCATCCACTCAAATCTCTCTCTTCTCTCCGTCTCGCTTCCCTTCTTTCACAGGAGGAGCAGAACAGAGGCAAGCCCAACTGGGAACATCTGAACGAGGACCTGCATGTCCTGATCACGGTGGAGGACACACAGAAACGCTCCGAGATCAAGATGAAGAGAGCCTTAGAGGAGGTCAAGAAGCTCCTGGTGCCCGCGGTGAGTAGTACTGACATGAGGTGTAGTCAATTTGATACCCACTGTGAGTTGTACTGCAACAAGGATTTGTTAGTTCTCAAGCGGGGCAAGGGTAGTTGGAAAGGTAAAACGCTAATGCGCATTCTTACTGAGTGACCACCAACTTGTCCACCCGCAGCAAGTATAATACTAAAATCTGCAGCTTTTCTGCTCAATAAACCGACAGGGAGATGAGGTATGTTGCCAACATCACGAGAATCATCCGATCCGACTATCTAGCAACTGCCTATTTACAAATACGATTACAAATATGAGTACGGCCAGGTCGGAACTCCCCCTAGTCTGTGTTACAATGGGGTAGCTGTAAACGTGAACACAAGTATGCTATCAACTAGGGCGGCAGGTAGACTAGCGGTCAGAGCGTTGGGCCAGTAACCGAAAGGTCGCTGGTTCGAATACCCGAGCCGACAAGGTGAAAAACCTGTCTGTGTCCTTGAGCAAGGCACTTAACCCTAATTTGCTCCAGGGGCTGACCCTGTAGGTAGGCCGTCGTTGTAAATAAGAATTTGTTCTTAACTGACTTGGCTACTGTAGTTAAATTAAAAAAATAAAGGTAATGACCTGTTTTAGTTGGTTCTGTTTGCCTGGATAAAGGACTAGAACAGGGCGTGTCACTTTTATCCTCAACCCAGTGGAAAAGACAGTATGTGCACTGTGACAGTGTGAGTGCCATAATTCCTCTGCGTTCACTTCCTCACATGATGCCGGAGATGGCCATCAGGGGGCAGGGACTGCGCAGCCGCAGTGCCGGTTACCCGCGGTGAACAGACCGGCTGGACAGCTGCATCTCCGGATCCCCTGTCAGGAGGCGAGGTGGAGGGGGTGCTGAGCCGCGGAAATAGGGCCAAAGCTCAGCAGGCCAAGCCGCCCCCTTTTCGTAATCGGGTTAATTTCAGGGGACGGACGGCACTGTTTGGTTACACTCTCCCAGAGCCCTGGCGTCACTTGAATCTCTTCAGTCCAATGGCAACAGAGAATAAAGCCTCAGCCTAACTCCTCCCCCTTTCTCTTTGTTGCTCTTGCTGAGCGAGGGAGAATTTCATCCTCTCATGGTGTACGTGAAGCAGCGATGGTGGCGAGTGACGGTGCTTACTGTGTGGGCGACGCAGCGTGAGTCACTGTCAGCCAGGGTGGGCGGGAGATGAATAAACACGCATGTACACCCAGCTCATCCCATCGCTTCTCCTCAGAAGTCGTCAGCCGCAAAGAGCCAGGCTTAGTGTCACCAAAAATTGTATGTTTTTTCAAGTGAGCAGAGTAGTAATGGCACCTTTTACCACTGGAAAGTTTAGTTAATGATCCATTCTAGTAATTCCAAAATAATTTCCCTATTATACAACCCTCACTGGCGTGGTGCCAGTTCATATCAGCACTGTGACAAGCCCCTTCCATTTCTACTTAGGGTTGCGAAGCTGCCGTGAAGCTCCTGTGCCTAGTATCTTGTTGGCTAAGTGCAGTATTTCTACTATTACTCGTAATAGTCCTTTGTGGCTTCCCAGAATGGCGGCTCATTGGGGTTTATCTCCCCATGAAGTCCCCCGGGGGCTTTCTCTCTTCTCTCTCTAGTGTTGTCATTGTCACCGTGGGTGGGTGGGCAGCCCTGGCTGGCAGTAATGCCCTTTATCATGCTAAACTAAATTGGATTAAAACTGTGGCAATGTCTACCCGGCAATGCACTTTTTAATGAAGGGCATCTTTTTTGCATTTGGCAGCGTGAAATTGTCTTTATTAAATCGTTCGGGGAAACAAATGGGGTCACAGTTTTCGACTTCCTCTTTCAAGGAAATTCTTTACGCTCTCCAACGGACCATGCTGGGATTGTCGTTTTGAGGGAAGGATGAGACGTTGACTAAAGTTGTCTGTTTGGCCTTGTGGCAATAGCTATTTCAGCCATGTCTTGTAAAAAAAACTGACACCCTTTGTGCTGAAATAAGTAATCCTGATTTCTGACGGCAGTTTGAAATTTAAATGGGAGCCTCTGCTAGTTGATTTATGTGTTGACTGATATTGAAACGGGCGTTGTGGGTGTGACTTATGTCCCACCGCTCTCTAGACCACACCCACCACACGAGCCAGGGAGCTTTACTGACAGCAAGGAGAGGGTGCTGATGGGAAGTGGCAAAGGTTCAGCTATTCCACCTCACAGCAGCTCCCGGTCCGTGAACTTTTCAACTCCCCACAAACTCAGAGGGAGAGATGAGAGACCAGAAATGACGGGAGGGGGAGTTTGATTGAGCTGCTCTTTCAAGTGTGGCTTTATACCACTGATCCAGCCCCGCTCCACACCCCCTCCTCTCTCCCCTCAGCCCCACTGCCACCCGCCTCATCTTGTTGCTGGTGTGTGCCACAGAGCCTTGCTCTCATGTCATGTCTACTGGGTATTAAGGCCCTAAACACTGCCTGCAGCATAGCCCTGCTGCACTCTGGCTAACCCTGCAGAGCACCTGCACCCACCCCCTGTGTGATCCTCCTGTTCCTATCGGTCTTTGGCAGGTTGAACACAGGGCCCTCGATCAAATCCAATCCAATCTAATTGGGTTGCACTTCCACACAATGTTTTGGTTTGATACAAATGCATTATGCAGAATTTAAAGCGTTTCTTGCGTATCGGTCTTGGAGCATTGTGACCCGCCAGCTGCCAACTTGTCGTGTTCAGGCTGATAAAGATTTCTAGCTAGACGCCAATACGTATTTTAATGGAAGTGTGGTTAGAATTAATCTTTAAATGACTTAAGTTCTCAAGACTGGCAGGCTGTATTGAGGTATGTTAAGTTTGTAGTTCTCGGGGCTGGCAGGCTGTATTGAGGTATGTTAAGGTTGTAGTTCTCGGGGCTGGCAGGCTGTATTGAGGTATGTTAAGGTTGTAGTTCTCAGGGCTGGCAGGCTGTATTGAGTTATGTTAAGGTTGTAGTTCTCGGGGCTGGCAGGCTGTATTGAGTTATGTTAAGGTTGTAGTTCTCAGGGCTGGCAGGCTGTATTGAGTTATGTTAAGGTTGTAGTTCTCGGGGCTGGCAGGCTGTATTGAGTTATGTTAAGGTTGTAGTTCTCAGGGCTGGCAGGCTGTATTGAGGGCTGGACCACATGCATTAACAGTCAGAGGATGTGCTGAACTTGAGACTATTGAAGTACAGTGCGTTCTGAAAATATTCTGACCGTAAATGTATTAAATTCTTTTTTTACCCCTCATCAATCCACACTGACTTGCCTAGTTAAATAAAAAATTAATTTGTGGGTTCGATTACAGGCTCAAAATGGCCAGAAACAAAACTTTATTCTGATCGTCAGTCTATTCTTGTTCTGCGAAATGAAGGCTATTCCATGCAAGAAATTGCCAAGAAACGGAATATCTCGTACAACTCTGTGTACTACTCCCTTCACAGAACAGCAAAAACTGACTCTAACCAGAATAGAAAGAGTACTTACAAAAGTATGCAGGGATACGCTTTCACACCAAGCTGCTGCCAACTGTCATATTGCCCTAATTTGATCAGTTTGCTCTACTTGACTTATATTTGTTTGCTTAATTGATGGATGGCGCTCACCCGTTAACTATATTACGACCCTCTCCTCGCTGTGCCCTTGCCGTAAAAACGAGGCTTCACTCTCAAAGTCGTCAGCTCATATGCCCAATCGTGACGATCAATGAATGTCTCTCTGTCGCCCATCACTCTGACCATCTGCAACCCACTGTAAGACCCACACACATAATTTCCCATGGAAAATCCGCTCCAAAGTATGGATTTTAGCTGAGATGATTTTCTTACTGCTCAGGGACTGCAAGGAGCGGTTAGAGCGTTGGGCCAGTAACTTAAATGTCAGTAGTTCGAATCCCCGCGCCGACAATGTGAAAAATGTGTCAATGCGGCCTTTGAGCAAGGCACTTAACCTTCATTTTACAGAGTCGCTGTTGATAATGGCAGACCCCACTCTCGTCGGTGTCTCGAGGGGAGTTGGGCTATGGAGAAAAGGCAGCAGCATAGTGTAATTTTTCTCTTTTTGTGTTTTCATGATTGGCCTACCAGACTGTCAGCATGCCCATCACCGCTGGCTAATAGTCAGGCATCAGATGAGGTGAAAATCAGGCATTGCTTGTTAAAACAAGTGGATTCAGGGATCAAGTGTAGCTGGAGCTGGGCCTGGCTTAAGCTGGATGCCACTATAGAGGTTAAAGGAACACCACACACTTTCCCTCTTTCTCACTTTTTCAATACAGTGGATAAAAAGGGGTATGCCAGGTGTACTCTCTGCCTGAAAGAGATCAATTATGCCAACAAAGGGTATCAATGCTCTGCTGGCACATTGTAGAACAGATGTCCACTGGCAGAAAGTGTACAATAATGTGCAGTGTAGCCCAAAGATATTGCGTTTGTTGTGTTGAACTTGACAGTGGGGGGATTACAATATTTACTCAGTGAATGTTATTTTTGCACACATGTATCCTTGTGCACTTGATCCATGTCTACTATAATAGAGCAAAAATAGAATGCCTGTTTGTTTCATTCTATTTCTAATATTTAGATATCTCACATTTTATGGAGGATGTCACACTCTAATTTGACCAAATAATGACTATGCCACTGCATACCTTTTCAAGATTTGACAGAGGTCTTTCCTGTTTGTGTCGCTGCCTTAATGACATGCTTGAGGAGTTCTGGATTCTGACATCATGAGAAGGCGGATACACAGGTGCCATGTTAGCGTGTGCCTGGTCACAATCATTCTATTATAAAGGCTGTTATGGCTAACTGTAATATTAGTGGATTGTTTTTTTTCTTCTCAAGACTTGTGTCATTTGCAGTAAAGTCTAGGCAACAAATAACATTTGATTTGCTTTCTTTACATGTTTTAGCTGTGAGTTAGATTCCCATTAACCACTTTATTTTACACACAGAGACTGATCATGTAGATCATATTCTTTAGTTTAATTAGTTAAAACCAGCATTTCCCCCTAGCAGGGATTCTTTTTCATGTTTTGGTGCAAAAAAAAAAAACAACGTGTCACCTTTTTGGGCCCTCACCAGTTTGTATCCCTGTGTTCAGCGTGTCGGGTGACAGTAGTGGTGTTCAGCGTGTCGGGTGACAGTAGTGGTGTTTAGGGTGTCGTGTGACAGTAGTGGTGTTTAGGGTCTAGGGTGTTACTTGAGAAGAGGTGTTGGCCGATGTGATGGAAGTCAAGGTGACACTGTTGCGTTGCAGAGGTGGCTGTGTGAGGGATTGGCAGAGCATTAATCCTGATTGGCTCCCCGGGCCACTGCAGCATCAATTTGAAGGGCTTTTGGAAAAAATTGACAACCAGTCTCCTTATAGAGACACACTTAACACTCGAAATATACTTTTCCTGAAAATAAATGCGTTTGCTAGTATGTCTCTGTACTATTAATCCTAACTCAGTGGCGGTGCTACTGTAGGCTAAGCGCTTGCTGCACTAATCACTTGTACAGTATTAACATATAAAAATAAGCTACACTTGTTGGCGTGTTACACTGCACTGTTCAGTTTGTCTTTGAGGTTAAAAAGAAGCGTCTGGGATCCAGTAATTTGCATCCTCACTTACGTTTTAGTTTATTTGTTTGTTGTGATGACCCTTTTCCCCGGGCAGTCGAATTAAAACACAAGAGGGTTAGGAGTTTTCATTGAAGTTTCAACTTGGGAGCTCAGGGAAGTTAAAGCCATTGCGTGGGCGCAGCTAGCTGCCATTTTTTTGTTTTTATAGCTTCATTGTTTCGTAATGTTTTGTTTCAACTTTGATGCTGCTCTGAGGCACAAAGTTTAAAAGAGATAGTCAGCCGGCTGCTCTCTCTCCCCTGTCCTCCTGAATTGTCCGGAAAACCATGAAATTCCAGGAAAGGAGGGGTAGAGAAGGGAGGGGGGTGGGGGAGAGAAAGAGAATGCACTGCGCCCCTAAAAAGCTTGCGGCGTCTCTCCCTGAATTTACCCGTCCTTGCCGGGAACAAAGTGACTGTATTAGCAGCTTGAGCAGAGCAGCCACCAGACTGATGCATCATTTGCTCCACAGCAGGGACACTGCCCTCTACTCTATTCTTTTCTGTCCCTCCTTTGTTGGTCTTTCAGCCTTGTACAGTATTTCGGCCTTGGATTCAGGTTTTTAACGGATATATTTTAGTCAGAAGATCAACTCTGATATCTCATACATCTTCATACAGCATACAAGTTGATGTCTCGAAGTATAACACGCTTTTGCAGTTTCTCTCTCGCTACGAGACTTGTTCAGCTCGTGCTCCTGTCATCTCACTAGCTCCAGACTGCACTCCAGATTTGAGACCTCCTTCTCACTCATCCAGCCTAAACTCTTTCCACTGAGGAAAACATTGGGGGCATCTTGTTCTGGAGACAGATGGTCCATAATGCACGCCAGGCGTTGTGGTCTGCAGGGCGTCGCGTGCCACGTCCGCCAAGTTCTTGCCTCCGGCAGCTCGGCCAGGAACACGAGGCACTGGTCGGCCTGGTGGACGCCTGATCACGGGCGTTCTCCGCCATCGAACACATTTTCTTCCTTCTAGCGCATAATCGTTCGCACCTCCCTATCAACCGTGGTATGACAAATGAGTACAAAACACCATCTGGCTGTTTCCATCCATGTGTGCCTCTCCAATTAATTATGTTTACTCTCTTTACTTGCAAATAAGACTGCAGTATTGTCTTTTGGAGAGAATAAAAATTATCTTCCTTGCATGGGATTTCGCCCGCAAGGAAATGGCTGGCATTCATGCAGAACGCGCAATGCATTGTCTAGTGTTATTTTTTTAATATATATATATTTATTTATTTTTTTTTTTTTTTTTTTTTTTATTTTTTTTTGTGACTCTTTGGAACTATAATGATTTGAAGAGGTAGAGGCCCAGTAATGTACCCACCAAAACAACCGGTCTGCAGCTGCATCTCATTCCAGTTTTAGAGAGACGTGTCACTCCGACTCAGGCTCAAACCACTGCCTCTAAGACCTGGAGAAAGGGATCATGGGGAAATGGGAGCGTTCTAGGCCCTGAGCCTCTAACCCCCCTCCCTCCACTCAGTACTGGCTGATGACACGATATTCGCTTGACCGATGAAAGCAGCCGGACGATTTTCCTTCATCTGTGCACATAGAAATGACAAACATCTTTTATCTAGGGACACACTGTAGCTGGCTCAAGCAGGGCTTAAAGCTTTATCGCAGAGTAGATTTCCAAATCCACCTGGCATACTTTCCACTGGCTCTTAATACCCTAATCAAGCTAATTAAGCGTTTGGATTGGATGAAATGAACCACTTGACTCCTCCTCCTGGGAGGTTAGACACAGAAGCCAGAACACTAAGGCTATGTCTCTTTGTCTGAATACGGCAGCATCAAACGTAGCTGGACAGTGCTACCCTGGGGAAGGGCCTGCCCTCTGCCCTCTCCCTCTGGACCCTGTTATCATCCTACTGGTTCGAGCAGTTTCTGTCCTCTCACTCTTGTGCCCTTCTCACTAGCCCCGGTTAGCCACTCAAGACTCACTGCGCCACACTTGGCATCTTGAGATTAAGTGCATTCCAATAAGTGGCCATTTGAAGTATGAAACGTCCTCATTAATTAACTCTAACCGATCGGGTAATAGGAATGGATTGCTTCCCATTTTACAGAGGAAACTACTGGTGCCTTTTGACAAATCTGCCAATATCGATGACTGCGGATACGATAATTGCTCCAGTACCTTGCAAAGGTAAACTTGAACAGTGGTCAGTCACCTCAGGTGAGACAGTTGTTCCCATGTAAATCCCTCCCTTGCTTCCTAAGTGGGATCTGCCCTTTTTCCCCAGCAGTAGATTAGAGATTTCTGGAACCCCCACCTCTCACCGCAGCCCTAAAGCAAACTAAATAACTATAAAAAGGCATTTTCTCTGCACTAGATGCTAATCCATTGCGCGCTTGCAGGGACTGCAAACACGTGATTGATGTCGACTCAAGACCCTTGCCTGGCATCTCTTCACTCCAGCAGATGGAGATAGAGATGGTGGAAAATGCATTCCCAGATTTGCCAGGGTTTCTGTACACACATTTTGCCTGTCCCTCTGCTTCCATGCACTGGGATTGGTAGATGGCAGGGAAGAGGGAGAAACTGGTGAGTCGATAATATCTTTGCTTAGCGTGAATGTGCTGAGTTTATCGCTACAGAAATGGGCTCACATCCAGCAAACTCCCTTCTGTAGGCCTAAACCAAGTTAACCAAGGAGTAGCATATGAAACCAGGTTAGGGGAGTAGCATATGAAACCAGGTTAGGGGAGTAGCATATGAAACCAGGTTAGGGGAGTAGCATATGAAACCAGGTTTTTTCAGTTTCGCACACGCTTTTTCAGTTCTGCCCACACATTTTCTATAGGATTGAGGTCAGGGCTTTGTGGTGGCCACTCCAATACCTTGACTTTGTTATCCTTAAACCATTTTGCCATTTTGCGGCCTTTCAGGTTATGTCGATATAGGACATGTTGTATTGTGGATATAGATACTTTTGTACCTTTTTCCTCCAGCATCTCCACAAGGTCCTTTGCTGTTTCTGGGATTGATTTGCACTTTTTGCATCAAAGTACGTTCTTCTCTAGGAGATAGAACGTGTCTCATTCCTGATCGGTATGACGGAAGCGTGGTCCCATGGTGTTTATACTTGCGTAATGTTGTTTGTACAGATGAACGTGGTACCTTTAGGCGTTTGGACATTGCTCCCAAGGATGAACCAGACTTGTGGAGGTCTACAATTTTTTTTCCGTAGTTCTTGGCTGATTTCTTTTGATTTTCCCATGATGTCAAGCAAAGAGGCACAGAGTTTGAAGGTAGGCCTTGAAATACATCCACTGGTACACCTCCAATTGACTTAAATGATGTCAATTAGCCTTTCAGAAGCTGCTAAAGCCTTGACATGATTTTCTGTTTAACAAGCAGTTTAAAGGCACAGTCAACTTAGTGTATGTAAACTTCTGACCCACTGGAATTGTGATATAGTGAATTATAAGTGAAATAATCTGTCTGTAAACAATTGTTGGAAGAATTACTTGTGTTATGCACAAAGTAGATGTCCTAACTGACTTACCAAAATCTGTGGAGTGGTTGTATAACTACGTCTGTATAACTACGTCTTGTATAACATGCCTCAGTCATGTTTAATTCTATGCAAGGAACATGTTGTTGAACCTGACATTTGCGTGTGGTGCACTGGTGAAGTCAGCCTTGGCTCTCAGTCCCATCACCCTTAACCTGCTGGTTCCGCCTGTGCTGGGCCCATATGTGCATCCGTTCTGATTAGCTTTCCCACATGGGGCACACAGGTGGTAGTGACCCTGGGAAGATGCCTTCCTGTGGAGCAACATGCTGGTCTCCCCACCTCCCTGTGTGGAGGGCCTGCCACTCAGTTGTTATTCTGCCAGCCCTGGTCTCTCACACTGATGGACTTCTGGAACCTGGAGCTAACAGCCAAATCCTCCTCCTTGAGGTTTCCGGAGCGAGGTAGTTCTAGTCAGGAGCTTATAATTAGTCACAGGCAAATTGAAAATGTTGTTTGCCGCCATACAGAATTACATTTTTCTTGTCTTTGATGAAATTTGATCTAATGTGCCAGTTCTTGTGAACAGAAAGTTTAGAAAAGCTCCAGTAATATGAACATAGCCTCTGGTGGTATCTGTGACGCAGTTGAAAGGGTGGCTTCTATTACTGAAGCTTTTCTGAACTACAGACAGACACCGTTTGAGGAGATACTGATATTTGCATGAATGAGCCATAAATCAGAGACACTTCTCGAAGAGACATAACAGCCTTCATTTCCACCCTCCTCGCTGTCCCTGCATCATTGGGAATCTGGTCACGAACTGTGTCAGGGAAAGATTCATATCACAATAATAACGTGGCTGTGTGGCATCAGTCATGTGACCGCTCCACCAACCTGCTGTAACTGACGGATGGGGAGTGCAGTGAAAAGGCAGTCAATTAGTTGTGAGGCCATTGCGCCGCCGCGCCAACTGGAGGTCTCCGTTCCTTAAGTCAGGCTCAGTCCCTAGTCTGGTGGAAACGGTGGAAAGTCACCTCCACTGCGACTTTTAAAAGTGAGCACACCCGCACAAACACCCGCCTGATTTGTCATCCAGTCACCGACCGTAGCCTTTGCATTTAGGTCGAGTGAAGTTTTGGTCCCAAATGAACCCCCCTCACTTTTAAACGTTAGCCTTTATAACCAACCTGATTACACCCCACATCCTTTGAGGGGGGGTTTGTCCTGCACTCTCGTCGCTCTCTCTTTGAAGGTAACCCTAACTCCTAATCCTTTCAGCTGGAGAGACGCTAACCCTAATCCTTTAGGAAAGACTCTAACCCTAATCCTTTCAGATGGACAGACTAACCCTAATCCTTTAGGAGAGACTCTAACCCTAATCCTTTAGGAGAGACTCTAACCCTAATCCTTTAGGAGAGACTAACCCTAATCCTTTAGGAGAGAGAGGAGATGCTGTTTGTGCTGCAGCTGCCGGCTACAGTATGCCCCTCACTGGTGTGTGTGTGTGGTGAGGGGTAATTATCCACCCACACGGCTCTGGCCCGGCCCGGGAACTGCTAGGGCTCGGCTCAGGCAACTGGGGATGCCCTCGGACCCGGCTCAACAGAGGAGGAGATCGAACTCCTTTCATCTCTCGCTCTTTCTTTCCCTCTCTCTGTCTGTGTGTTTAAGCAGGGAAAATGGGATTGTGTAAAGCTCAGCGTTTTGGAGGCCCCCGAGACCCGCTTTAAAATTCAGCCCCCAAATGTGATGCTTTACTTTGCCAGATAACGCTTCACAATCACTTCAACCCCCAGCAGCTTCCCAGTTCAGTCCCGCTCTCCATCAATGCCTGGCAATGCTTTCTGTTGCGCTGCTCATTGAAGTTTGGGCTTGGTATTTTGCGTAGGACATTGAGCAGGCGCCTCCTCTCGGGTAATAAACCAAGCCTTCCGCTTCCAATTGTCTCATAAGCTTGTTTTACACCCTTTATTTTGTCTGAGTGCACCGTTGCAGTTTACTGGGTCCTGCACTCTCTCTTTGAAGGTAACTCTTAATCCTTTCAGCTGGAGAGACTCTAACCCTAATCCAATGTTGGCATTAACATTAGCCGGCCATTGACAGTGGCCGATCCTCGTAATTTTATTTTTTAATTTAACCTTTATTTTACTATTTTATTTTAAGTCAGTTAAGAACAAATTCTTATTTACAATGACAGCCTAGGAACAGTGGGTTAACTGCCTTGTTCAGGGGCAGAACATCAGATTTTTTCCTTGTTAGCTCGGGGATTCGATCCCGCAAACTTTCAGTTACGGGCCCAACACTCTAACCACTAGGCTACCTGCCGCCCCAATGCTCATCACATTGACTTATGACCTTCCACGTGTTCTTGACTACTGAGGGATCACTGCCTCAGAGGTTCGTCCCCGGGTCAGTTTAATAATGGGGGGACTTTGCAGCGGGGCTGTTTTCGCAAATGACTGCCTCGCCTGGTTCAGCAACTACTTTTCAGATATAATTCTGTGTGTTAAATCGGAGGGCCTGTTGTCCGGAACTCTGACAGTCTCCATGGGGGTGCCACAGGGTTCAAATCTCGGGCCGACTCTATTCTCTGAATATATCTTGATGCTGGTGACTCTTTGATCCACCTCTAAGCAGATGACACTATTCTGTATACATCTGGCCGTTCATTGGACACAGTGTTAACAAACCTCCAAACGAGCTTCAACGCCATACAACACTCCTTCCGTGGCCTCCAACTGCTCTTAAATGCCAGTAAAACTAAATGCATGCTCTTAAACCGATCACTGCCCACACCTTTCTGCCTGACTAGCATCACTACTCTGGACGGGTCTGACTTAGAATATGTGGACACCTACAAATACCTAGGTGTCTGGTTAGACTGTTCACTCTCCTTCCAGACTCACATTAAGCATCTCCAATACAAAATTAAATCTAGAATTGGCTTCCTATTTCGCAACAAAACCGCCTTCACTCATGCTGCCAAACATGCCCTCGTAAAAATGACTATCCTACCGATCCTTGATTTTGGCGATGTCATTTACAAAATAGTAACACTCTCCTCAGCAAATTGGATGTAGTCTTTCACAGTGCCATCCGTTTTGTCACCAATGCCCCATATACTACCCACCACTGTGACCTGTATGCTCTCGTTGGCTGTCCCTCACCACACCCACTGGCTCCAGGTCATCTATAAGTCCTTGCTAGGTAAATCCCTGCCTTATCTTAGCTCACTGGTCACCATAGCAACACCCACCGTAGCCTGCGCTCCAGCAGGTATATTGCACTGTTCACCCCCAAAGCCAACACCTCCTTTGGCCGCCATTCCTTCCAGTTCTCTGCTGCCAATGACTGGAACGAATTGCAAAAATTCTTGAAGCTGGGGGTTCATATCTCCCTCATTAACTCTAAGCATCCACTGTCAGAGCATCTTACCGATCACTGCACCTGTATACAGCCCATCTGTAAAAAGCCCACCCCAACTACCTCATCCCCATACTGTTATTTTTTGCTCATTTGCACCCCTGTATCTCTGCCCGCACCAAAGGTATATTTGCATATCATCATCTGCACTTTTATCACTCCAGTGTTAATGCTAAATTGTAACTATTTCGCCACTATGGCCTATTTATTGTCCTACCTCCCTAATCTAACTACATTTGCACTTATTGTATATAGATCTTCTATAGTGTCATTGACTGTACGTTTGTTTTTTTGTTTTGTTTTTTGTCGCACTGCTTTGCTTTGTCTTGGCCAGGTCGCAGTTGTAAATGAGAACTAGTTCTCAACTGGCTTACCTGGTTAAATAAAGATGAAATCAAAAATATATATACAAAAAGTAGCCTACCACCTGATCCCCCTCGGCTCATGGTCCAGGCTCAGCTCGACACGCTGCTGTACCGTAGCCTACCAGGCTCAGCCCATGGTCCAGGCTCAGCCCGGCAGTTGCTGATGTCTTTTCTATCCTCGCCATGTGATGTGACCACTTTGTACCCCCATCCACGATCAAAATGCCCCCTTTCTGGAGTCATCTGCACAATCTCCGCCAGTCCAGAGGGCAGCAGCCTGCCGTGGGGCTGAGGGATAGGGGAGGGCTCTCATCAGCTTTGACTCAATCTCGGAATCTGATGCAAATCCGGCAGTATTTAAACCTCCCCAAATCAACCATGGCCAAATCCTTTCAAGATAGTCCCGGCTCAATTGGACTGCATTAAAGGATCACAGGAACAGAACAATTCAAATGGAGGAAGGGAGAGAATCATACTGACAGCTGTCTCAAGGGGGTTTACAGCATGTTTTGCCATTGGAAAACATGGATCGCTTTAATGTACCCTGTTTTTGTTTCAGAATTATTCCTCTCACTACGTCCTGCTGTTAGCTGGTAATATCTTGTTTGTCGAGGCTGGGGCAGGCAAATACACATAATGTATACATTCAAATTATCTTATCTGTCAATTTTTTTTACATGTATTTATATGTTCCCTCTTTTGGTACGCGTCCTGTTACATAACACTCAGTTTCCGAGACTATATATCAGGATGTAGCTACACTTTCCAGTTTCCTATCCAGTGTGTACTTTAATGGACCTCACATTGGGAGTGTTGTTAGTGGAAGAGACCATGCAAGAACTGCTCACGTGTCTGTGTAGGAAGGACAGTAAGGAGAAAAACATCTCTTCTCTCCTCAAATTCTTCCTCGGTAACGAGCCGCTGTGTATGTCAGGCAGCCCTGAGTGCGGCACGATATTGATGGGGCTGCTGCTGAGAGCCAAGGTTGACCACTCCGGACCAATAAAAGCTCCTAATAAGCCCCATCCAGCCTGCACAGTGACGGGGCCTGCCATTTTGTCGCACAGTTATGCTAATGCTAATTCCCCCACAACTTTCCCTCCAAAAAGTTAGTCACTGAAACATGTGACTGTACTCTGTAGTCTGGATTGGCAGCGGAGGGCCAGAACACCTCTGGTTTGAGTTTCTATTCTGACTAACTGGTTAGGATTCTAATGACTGCAAGAGGGTTTATCATTGCTAATGAGGCTAGCGTTAGGCTAACTTACTGATCTGTCTTTTTAAAAGTGAAGTAGCTGAAGCAGCTTTCTGTGATTGAAGGAAGGGTTTTGTTTAGATGGGCAGCCTAGTGTAGCGTAGTGTTGCAGGCGATTGCGTCGTAAATCTACTGGGAGATGAACGGTAGAAAATTGCCTTTGAAATGTGTGGCACGATTTGAAGTAGGGACTAAACTACTTTCTCGGCTTTTCTCTTAAATTGTACTTTTATCACAGGAGTTTTTCATGTTTCTTGTCTGTGTGTAAGTAGATGGTTGATTGGAAGCTTTAATAGGCCTTTGTTCTCTGCTTTGTATTCTTCAGCTTCATTTTTAAGCCCTAGGGGTTGAACGTGTTGGTGTTTTCAACTTTCAACAAATGTCCCATTTTTGTCACCCTCTTGCTCGCTCTCTCTCGGCCCTCTCTCGGCCCTCTCTCGCTCTCCCCCCTGGCTCGCTCGCCCTCGCGCGCTCTCCCCCGGCCCTCGCGCTCTCTCCCCCGGCCCTCGCGCTCTCTCCCCCGGCCCTCGCGCTCTCTCCCCCGGCCCTCGCGCGCTCTGTGTCTGTCTGTCTCTCTATAGCCTTTTGAGATCTTGATAAGTTGTCTTGGCACAGTGACTAGAGTAATCACTATTCTCCAGATGTTAGTTGGGAGGGAAACCAAGGGAGAGAGAAGGTGGGAGGAGAAGATATGAAAAAACAGCTGGCTGTATTCAGGCTCCCCACCCCCCTTGTTGTGCAACGTGTCATTAGTCCCTCACCACACTCCCCATCCTTTACAGTTCTTCTACTTTCTTTTCCCTTTCATTCCTCACCTCCCTCTCTCCCCTGCCTCAAGGCCGTGCTGGCCAGTCTCTGTTTACTCTTGTGGTAACTGGAGACGTTTGGAAGGCAACATGACCCCGCGCCTAGCCACTCCCCTCTTATCACTGGCAGCTTAGACTAGTGAAGAAAAGCATGGAGGAGCGAGTTTTCTCCCTACAGTCCCTGTCTTTCTCTCTTTTCCCCTTCTGTCTCCTTCTCTTCGCTGTATGTCACTTTCGAGTCGGCACGGCAGACATGAGTAAACACACCCACCGCAGTCAGGGCGCCTTGGTCTGTTTATCTGAGAGGGAGGGAGAGGGAAAGGGTGTGGCCTTCCAAACATTATGATACACTCATCTGTTGCTACAGTGGAGCTGTCCACACAAATCACCACTAGCGAAAAACTGTTTATTTGAAAGTGTTGAGATCTTGTTTCATTTCGTGGGATTTTCCAGTCCCATGATGTTTCAGGAGCCATTTGTCATTGTTTGTGTTTATGGCTCCTCTCTCCCGCTCTCTCACCCTCTCCCGCTCTCTCACCCTCTCCCCCCCCCCCTCCCTGCCTCTCTCTCACTCCCTGCCTCTCTCTCGCTCTCACTCCCTTTCTGTCAGACTGTGTGAGAGCACGAGTGTGATTTGTGATGCCTCTGGTAACCTCCTCCTTTAGGCTGCCAGGCAGGCAGAGGGACAACGCACCTCTCATCCCCCATCCTTCCGATAGCTTTTACCGCTTCACAGATTTAACACATAGGCCTCATTGATTGAATCTGATGACAGTGGATAAAGCAGGTTTATTCTGTGCCTTTACACTGCTAGACAGTGTCTGTCTGTCTGTCTGTGAAGGTCATAGTCCTCAGTGTCTCTAGTCCATGCAACATTTATTTTGGGAATCGGGGAGCCCTTTTCCCTCTCAGATGATGCACGCACGCGTACACACACACACACACACACACACACACACACACGGCATCCTGACAGCCATCCTGAAAGTTTAATGAGGAAACTGAGTGTGTGAGGAGTGTGCTAATTGTGATGGCTATGGTCACAGGGACATCAAATAAATCTCTCGTACCTTCAGCCTGCCACATGAAACATGCATTCAGTCTTCAGAAAACTCTCAAAGTCCTGGCATAGTTCACCTACTGTCTGTAGCCTTAGTGTGACCCAGTTCCATCCAGCTCTCAAATCACGCAATACAACCATTAGTATACCAGTAAGTCATGTTTATAATAGGGTTTCAGTAATGTACACAACATAAGCACTAGCTTTGTTGTTTCTGAAGTGACTAATGCAGTAGAGTAAGTTGACCTGCTTCCATGTGGCCATTAGGAAGGTTTTATAACAGCCTGCTATGAAGAAAGAGTTGTGCTATTAAGTGCTGTGTCAGCTGTATTCCTGAGGGGCTGTGCCTGCCCAGAGTTTAGTTAACACACACACACACACACACACACACACACACACACACACACACACACACACACAAACCATGCTTTCTGTTTTCCTCTCTGACACGCACGTACCACCTTCCTAGCAGCATCTGTATACCCTTCCCTCTACGTTGCTTTGCGTCCCTCACAACAGCACATCCCCTGCTATGCAGAGCCGGAGAGATGTTGATTGTGACACCCCAGTCCCAGGAGCCTATTTAACCCTCCCAACCTGCAAATCCATCATCCTCAGCCCCCTTTCCTGTCCCTGTCTCCCTGCGACTCACACACACACACACCCACACCAATTGCACTCATCCCCCAGCATGCATTGCGCTGTTGAGTCCCGGACTAATGATTGCCCACTCCCTCATAGCCACAGCTCTTTCTCAGTGTTTGTAAGCACCACCACACACACACACACACATACACACACCTAGGAAAACCAGCCAGGCCTCTCCTCCCCCTGAAAGGGTAAACAACTGACAGCCTGTATTTAAAAAGGTTAACAGCGTCATGTGCAACGGAAACTACCCAGTGGTTCTTCAATCTCACCGCCAACCTCTGGCCGCTCTCCAGTTTGCACATTAAACAGCGTTATAAATGTGTTACTGGCAAAACACAGTAGGCCTTTAGGTTAGAGTACAGACTTGGTGACCTTGCAGAAGCTTCAGGTGAATACTGTTATGTGGGTCTCTGTCATTACTGACTCAGTTCTCAAAGCACTGAGCCAGGGACAGATTCTACTCTGCCATGAGATGTCTGGCTCTTCATAAAGGCTATTGTAAAGACTCCTTTTTGTCATCGAAAACTGCATATGTGCAACCGAACACTCGACACGACCTCGCAGTGACTGTCTCTGTTTTTATGTTTTGGCTTAGTCTCTTGTTCTTGTTTTGTCTAACATCAGCCTTGGCTCAGATCCAAACCGGCTGACAGAGTTTGGGGCCAAAAAGCGAGCAGCAAGAAAGAGAACCAGCTGTCTCTTTCCTGAGAATCATTTGCGACTTGGGAGAAGCTCTCTAGAAGGTTATCGAGGTTACAATCTGATTTAATTTGTGATGGTAAACAGGGAAGGAAGGCCGACTATGGAGAATCTAATAGAATGGGCAGCTAAAGATGTTCACTCTACCGCAACCACCTCTGTTTGACAAGTGTTTAGGAAGCTAAAAAGGCCTAACTGGCTCCTCTGACTGGGCTCTGTGTGGAGCATTTAAACAGCTAATTACCAGTGATTTAAGCCCATTTCCAGGTTGAGGGGTCCATGTTAGCGTTGGCCGTTCTGTGCTAATTAGATGTTCTGCTCAGCAGGCCTGGTATTTAGAATGTGAAGTGTCCTCGCTCACCATGTCTGAGGCTGGGGAGGTTGCTGTAAAGCCACTGAATGGGCCTGGATGCTTTCCTTCGATGCAGTGGTGGCGCTAGCTGAATGTCCTGGGGTAGTGGTGGCGCTAGCTGAATGTCCTGGGGTAGTGGTGGCGCTAGCTGAATGCCCTGGGGTAGTGGTGGCGCTAGCTGAATGCCCTGGGGTAGTGGTGGCGCTAGCTGAATGCCCTGGGGTAGTGGTGGCGCTAGCTGAATGCCCTGGGGTAGTGGTGGCGCTAGCTGAATGCCCTGGGGTAGTGGTGGCGCTAGCTGAATGCCCTGGGGTAGTGGTGGCGCTAGCTGAATGCCCTGGGGTAGTGGTGGCGCTAGCTGAATTCTCTGGGGTAGTGGTGGCGCTAGCTAAATTCTCTGGGGTAGTGGTGGCGCTAGTTGAATGCTCTGGGGTAGTGGTGGCGCTAGCTGAATGCTCTGGTGTAGTAATTTACAGTACAGAGTCGTGGAATTATTTATCCACCAAAATAAAAGGTGTTTCTTTTGACCGCCTTTCAATAAAAATCTGTATATAGTTGGAGAAAAGCTTTTGCAGACCGTAGCACGTAGCCTTGTGTGTAGTCTGAAGCCACGGCGGTGAATAGTGAGTCAGAGACCAGACACTGCCACTAATGCTCTCCTCCTCCCTCCCTCCTGTCTTCCCCTTGAAAGGACTCTCTGCGGATGTCGTAGTGAATCTGTTATTCAATGCGTTTGCATGGGCTAATAGCGGTAAGGTCAAAATAAATTGTTCATCAAATAATTGTATATATTTTCGGGATACTTTAAGTTAAATTAAAAATCAAATAGCAAAATGATCCTTTGTATGACCTTAAAACAATTCCATATAGCTTAGTAGTAGTAGTACCCCCCCAGGCTACAACTGCAAAGTTTAGTTTTTTAGGACATTTTACTGTTAGATCAATACATGACTACTAGCAGTGGTTATTATATTTAGTGTTCGCTATCTAGCTGTGTTTTTTTGTTTTCACTTCCTCAAGGTGAATTAACCCCAAAATTACTTAGCCTTTGATATTAGTAACATAAAGGTGTAGGCAAATTTGTCTCTATTGAAGAACAACATTTCCAATATTCTGGAGCTGTATATTAACAGTAAAATATAACAATAGCCTATTGTCAACTCACATTTCATGACAATGACTGGATTAGGTTACACATCACATAAAAATAGCTTGAGTCATGCATTCCTGCTTGGACATATTAGATGAAACAGTGTATTTCTTGAATAGCCTACCATCTCAGTAGTCTATCAGTCTAAAGCACTACCATCTCAGTAGTCTATTACAGTCTAAAGCACTACCATCTCAGTAGTCTATTACAGTCTAAAGCACTACCATCTCAGTAGTCTATTACAGTCTAAAGCACTACCATCTCAGTAGTCTATTACAGTCTAAAGCACTACCATCTCAGTAGTCTATTACAGTCCAAAGCACTACCATCTCAGTAGTCTATTACAGTCTAAAGCACTACCATCTCAGTAGTCTATTACAGTCTAAAGCACTACCATCTCAGTAGTCTATTACAGTCTAAAGCACTACCATCTCAGTAGTCTATTACAGTCTAAAGCACTACCATCTCAGTAGTCTATTACAGTCTAAAGCACTACCATCTCAGTAGTCTATTACAGTCTAAAGCACTACCATCTCAGTAGTCTATTACAGTCTAAAGCACTACCATCTCAGTAGTCTATTACTTTATAACGTGATTACAGAATTGTTTCTATTGCCAGATGCCACAGAGAGAAATTGTCTTGACCCAATCATGAGCCGACTGAAAAAGCTAGTGGCACCAGTACCACCAGGGGAAAATGTTAGTCTGGTGGCCCTGTCTGTCTGCTGCAGCCTTGTCTGTCTGTAGACTCGTCTGTCTGCAGCAGCCTTGTCTGTCGGAAGCCTTGTTTCTCTCTGTCTGCTGCAATCACGCTGGTCCTTCTTTATTACGATCTACCTGGAAAATCACTTGTTGTCATGGTTATGGATTGTTTAGCCGCTTCGGGGAAAAACAGTGGGCTCGCGGAGAGAAGGGGACGGGTGCTAACTTAATTGCTTGCCATGAATAATTTAACTTGCCTAATTTGGGCAATAATGACAGTGACACTGCCTATGTATTTATTTATCCAAACATTAATTGACAGGACTGACATTAGCTGGGCCTTTATCACACATTTGATTGCGGGCAAGGGGGGGATTCCAGTAATTATCTCACTGATAAGGCGGTGGTTTATGCATGCGTTTTCCCTGCCTAATGTCGCTGTCAGCGATTTAGCAAAACATGAGATGATGCAACATGACAATGGTGTTGTAGCTCATTTCGATGCCTTCCGCCCCCATGCATCTTGTGCTTATGGAGAACTAGCTGTGGTGTATTCACTAGGAACCGAAACCGAACAGGAAGGGGCTTAACCTAAATTTGTTAAATAAAAAACGATTTTGTTTCAAAAGGTTTTCCGTTTGCTACGATGTCCTCTAATGATAACACGTCTGGATGTCTGTCTCTCTGTACCCCCCCCCCCATGATTAAACATGATTGAACTTGTTTGTTGATAGGACTTGTTGATTTTGTTTGCTTGTTCTAGGCGGAAGGAGAGGATAATCTGAAGAAGATGCAGCTGATGGAGCTGGCCATTCTCAACGGGACGTACCGAGATACCAACATCAAGACACGTACGGTTTACAACCACACACACACCAGCCACCCTCACACACACTACACAAAGGTTCTGTTTGGATCCACATTGACTGTTACACACCAAGCTTGTCATTAATCATCTTAATCCATCATGTGTTGTTAACCAGTTAGAACCGCACAATAACCAGTTAGAACCGCACAATAACCACAGTGAAGAAATGCTAATGATATACGGTTAACTGTGTGCCTCTGCCTCATGTTTATAGTCATTGCAGTGCTTTTTTATTGTATTTGATCAACGTATGCACTTTGCTCTGAAGTGTTGTCTAACACGTCCGACCCATGTCTACCTACCTCCTAAAAGCACCTGTATCCAAGTAGAGCCGTTTCCCCTCCATCCCTCCTGCTGCTCCCTCTCTCTATATACCTTCGGCGCAACGCAGAAATCACTCGCTCATCTATGCATGACCTAGTTCACGCATCCGTTACAAACACTGTTTAGTTTTCCAATCACCAACGTGTTACCTTCTTTAGAGTTACCACCGTTCTGCACTTTCATGCCTGTGATTTGTATAAATGCATTGCAAAATCAGTCACTTTGGTGGCTGGTTGAAATTTGTCACAATTTACTGTTTGTATTATTATTATTATTATTATTATCATTTTTTTACTTAATGATATTAGTAATGTTTTTCACATTTGGTCTGTCCAAAAAGTCATGGCTTGTTTTGAAATAAAAATCTAATTTGGCAGACATTAGTTTGTAACACCAGTGTCTGGACCAGTGTCTGGCTCTCTCTGCTGTGTTGCCGGACCAGCGATACTTAGCATGAATTATGTCAGAACATTTGCAAAATTAAAACAATTTGGAAAATCTTTTGTCGATTGACTTTGTCGGTCATGTAGAGGAGTGGAGTGTGTCAGAACTGTATTTATAGTCTGGCAGATTTCAACTAGTCCATCCAAAGCAAGGCCTCATAGGCCCAGAGAGTCGTCCAATAGACTGGATTGTCTTTTTTGGGGATTGATGCGATTTTCAGAAACTGGCACTCCATCTCTCCTATCCATGACCACCGGCTCCATTTCTGTTGGCTTTTGTACTTATGCCATCTGCAGTAAGTTGTCATGGTGATTGGTATGCTTAATATAGTCTGCATTGGTGGTGATTGCAGCGGTTTCCCTTTTTATATTTTGGTATGGGGTTCTTTTATTATTGTTTGTTTGCTGGTTCACCGTGATCATTGCATGGACTAATTTTCCTTTTTTTTCGCCCTTCTCCCCCCTTTTCCTACTTTTTGTATTTTCTGACTCTCGCCTTTCCACCTGTGATTTTGGTGGACCACACCACCACATCTCTCTCCCCTTGTCTTGTCTCTTTGTCTGTCTCTCTGTCTGTCTTTCACTCTTGCTTATGGCAGACCCCCTTGCGTTCTCTCTTGCAGCGGCAGCCGCCGCCGCTCAGGGCCCTCGTCTAATGCAGGCCCCGCAGGGGCAGTTGATGGCCCCCCATCAGCAAATGAGGCCCCCCACACCGGCAGGGCCCCCTATCATGAACATCATCCGACAACCCCAAATGCAGGGCATGTTACCCAACGGCACCCCAACCCTGGTGCCTCCCTCGCCGGAAGGCGGCATCCTCTACGCCTCCCCGTATGACTACCCGTACGCCCTGGCGCCCACCTCCCTGCTGGAGTACCCCATCGACCACAGTGGGGTTCTAGGTAAGAGACCCTGGGGCCTGGGCGGCGGCCCCTTTAGCCCCGGACAGGAGGGCAGCTTGTTTTACCCAGGGTTTTTGGACGCGGCTTCGATGAGCCACGGTCAGGACTTGTTGAAAGGTAAATATGTCGTATCCAGCTGGAAAAAAAAAAACTGGGTTGTTATGGTTGTGACCTTATGACCTGACAGCTGAGTAGAACTAATGCACTAACAAAGAAGGGCAAGGGGGACCGGGATTATTTTTTTTATTTTAGCTCATCCTTTTCCTGGCTCAGGTTTAGTTTGACATTTTAGTCATTTAGTAGACACTTATCTAGAGAGATTTACAGGAGCAATTATGATTAAGTGCCTTTACTCAAGGGCACATCACCTAGTCGGCTCTGTGATTTGAACTAGCGACCTTTCAGTTACTGGCCCAAAGCTCTAACCACTAGGCTACCTGACGTTTTCTCTCAGTTCTGCAGCTGCCATTATACTCCCATGCAATATGAGGGGAGTTGCCTTGTCTGAAGACACACTATGACAGGGCCGTGCTCGTGTGCACACTCCTGAGCTCTAGCACTTTTATGCTCTCGCCCCTGGATTTCAGCGGCTTTTGAAATTAGTAGAAATTTTTCCCCCAGCTAGCTCTGCAGCTCTGGCCTTGGTTCCATTAAATTCACTGTTCTCATTTTTCCCATTGGCTCAGTTTTCACGCTCTTGAACTTCAACTTAGCACGATCCACCGACATTCCCCAGTCAATATGTCAGCAGTGGGAATTACATTCCGTAGGTGCGGGTGTGTATGCACACCGGTGGACACGCTCAAAACATTATGCTGCCAAAGAAACATTAAGACGTAACTGACGGTAATATCTCACATTTTATGGAGGATGCCGCACTCTAATTTGACCAAATAATGACTATGCCACTGCATACCTTTTCAAGATTTGACAGAGGTCTTTCCTGTTTGTGTCGCTGCCTTAATGACATGCCTGAGGAGTTCTGGATTCGGGATTCTGACATCATGAGAAGGCGGATACACAGGTGCCATGTTAGCTGACCTGTGTGTGTGTGAGAAAGAAAGAGGTGCCTCGGGGAGCTGTTCTGTAGTACAGAGCCTACTGGATTTTCTCTCTAACTTGGAGTGCAGCTTAGTGCGCTTTTATTTACTTTGCGTATTGATCGGTGCCTTCATCAACGGAGAGCCACCGGAACACAGCATGCATTTCGCTCCCTTCTCAGGACTCTGTGTTAGCGTTAGCGCTGAGGAAACCTGTGTGTGGGCGGGCTGGCTTGGTCATCAACCAGCACTGTGAAACATCACACAGCTCGCCTGCCTGCCTGCCTGCCCTGCCAGGATATATGGATATTAGTCTCAGGGCTGTTTGGCTGTTCCAAATGTGATGTAACCGGCACTGGCTTAATCCACCACAACTCTCCATTCCAGCATGGAAACCTACCCAAGCCTTCTGATCTTAGGGCCAACGTTCTGAGTTGTCTCCTTTAGAGATGCTCACTTGACAACGGGGTTTAGTGGTGTACCATTTGACAGGATGCCCAGATGGTTGTCAGGGTGACCTGTTCTGTCAGGCCACCATTTAGCCATTTTGAAGGGCTCTGACACAAATCTCTTTTAAACGCTCTCTGGGTAATGAAGATCAGAGAAATATGGCGGCCCCAGCATCACTCCACCATCTCTCTGTCCCCGAGATCTGGGAGGCTGTCTTTCCCCGGCTCACTAAATCAGAAATATTGACATAGCCGCATAAAAGCCCAAGAGCTCCGACCCCTGAGTGCTGATATGGTGTCTCGCTGACTGCACTGAGCTCTAGCTAGGCTTTTAGACAAACTTTTTGATTGCGGGACTCGTTGCATTAAGGATTTACCTTGAACACTTTTCAATCTGGGGATTTATTTTTTTGGTCATAGACTAATTAATTGTTTATTTCTATGCACGGTCACAGTTCCTATGCAACCAACATAGTATTTTAGTCCATTTCTGTGTATGATATCAAGAGAAACCACACTAGGGTAATTGAAATGTCTGTCTTCATTTGTGACAAATATTCAGAGAGAAATTAATGCTACTGCCAGTGAGCAGATTGATAATGAGAGATGTGGTGCCAGGTGGTGTCTAGCGCTATCCAATTAGGATCTGAGCTGAGCTGCAGTGGATTTTCACACCTTTCAAAATCATCCAATTGTTTTCTCAACCCCTCTTCTGCGTCCCCTATGGAAGATTTTTTTCTTTTTCTGCTAGACGGCCTTAGTCCCCTGTCCCCCTGCCCACCAGTTTCCACAAATCCTCTGTAACACTGAGTACTGTGAAATTGTATTATCTAATTTATACATTTATAGATATTTCAAGCAAATGTGTTATTTTTTTCTATGTATTTTTATACATGTCTGTATCATGTTTATGTATATTATAATCTAATGTATAAGCAGTATATGTAAATGTGAATATGTATCACTGTAAGACTTGTTTTTCCATCCTAAATTGAATGGTTTCTAACCTTGTGGACTTGTTGCAATCTAGGTGCAATGGCTACTAAAGTGAGACGGCATGACTCGCGGGTCCATCCTTACCAAAGGATTGTGACCGCAGACAGAGGTTAGTTTAGTCTCTAAGATACTTCACTTTGACTGTTAATTGCATTGCCTTTATATTTGCATTATTTGGGATTTCTCATGCTTTTGTGCTTTATTTTTTCATCAAACATCCACACCAACTAAATGGTTGACTGTGGTATGCACATTATGTTTACATACATAGTACTCAATATAGAACTATATTTCAATGCTCAGGCAAAAGCGGTCTTAATTGCTTTGGTTTACATGAACTATGACCCTTTGTGACAGATCAGGTAGCACGCGCGGTGTTCAAGCTAAGTTTTCTGAACATTCCTCTGATGTGAGATTATATCCTAAAATAGGTCAGCCTTGTTCCCATAAATCATTAATTTGTTTAACTTATGAGGAACAGAGTGGAAAGCAACTCTAAGTACTAACTAGAAAAAGTAGACATCATTTTTCCTCTTGGTGTATGTCTTGATTTTAGTTTTCTGTTTATTTTTTAGGTAGGACGGACAAATACCTAATCAAAGCTAGTTAACTTTCTCTCTCCTGTGTGTTTTTCAAGTATTTAAATAAAATTTAAAAATACATGGAAACATTTTTGTATGGTATTTCAGTTGTACACAAGGTACTGTCATTTTATAGTTGAGCATTTTATAACAAATGTATTTATGGCTCCTGTATATACTGATAATAAAGACAAAGAATCTGGAAAAATGTATCTATTCCTTACGTAACCCTAGTTACTGTTATTCTTTGCGTAACCCTAATTACTGTTATTCTTTGCGTATCCCTAGTTACTGTTATTCTTTGCGTAACCCTAGTTACTGTTATTCTTTGCGTAACCCTAGTTACTGTTATTCTTTGCGTAACCCTAATTACTGTTATTCTTTGCGTAACCCTAATTACTGTTATTCTTTGCGTAACCCTAATTACTGTTATTCTTTGCGTAACCCTAGTTACTGTTATTCTTTGCGTAACCCTAGTTACTGTTATTCTTTGCGTAACCCTAGTTACTGTTATTCTTTGCGTAACCCTAATTACTGTTATTCTTTGCGTAACCCTAATTACTGTTATTCTTTGCGTAACCCTAGTTACTGTTATTCTTTGCGTAACCCTAGTTACTGTTATTCTTTGCGTAACCCTAGTTACTGTTATTCTTTCCGTAACCCTAGTTACTGTTATTCTTTCCGTAACCCTAGTTACTGTTATTCTTTGCGTGACCCTAGTTACTGTTATTCCTTGCGTGACCCTAATTACTGTTATTCCTTGCGTAACACTAGTTACTGTTATTCCTTTCGTAACACTAGCTAGTTACTTTAAGTTGCCTTACGACTAATCACACTGTTGGTAATTTTCATTCCAACCTCAAACTAAACCATACTCATTTTTGTACTTTATTTGACTTCTCTTGAGTACTGGGGGCAATGTAGCTCTTTGATTAAAACATTGTTTTAATTCAGTTTGGGGTCTTAGTAGTTGAGATCGTGATGTAACAACCTCATGATTATAACAATATTAGCTAGCTGGGTTGGTCTCTTGGCGGGAATTAGTGGGAATAAGAGATTGCATTCATTTTATTGTTAAAATGATATCATTCCAGTCTCTTCTTGCTGACACTAATATCCTTTCTATCTTTTGTTTCTTTTTGTTTGTTTTTTGTTTCTAACCACCTAGCCGCCACCGGCAACTAACACATGACCTTCTGACCTCTGAACTCTTCACCCAATGACGAGCCGCCCCAAGCCTGCCTGCTGATCAGTTAACTGGTAATTGCCTTTTGCTAGCCTCTCGGAAGCAGTGAGAGAGAGGCTCCTGCCCGTACAGTTACCCTAACATGTTTTAGATTTTTTTTTTTTTTTACATAAAAAAAAAAAAACTACCCAAACACATCAAACCCAACAAAACAAGTACATTTTTTGAATTTTGATTTCTGTTCATTGAGTTGAATTCCCATTCTCTCTCTCTCTTTCTTTTTCTTCATGAATCACAAACTGTGTTGATGTGTGGTATTGTTACTAATGAATCTGCACTGAATATAAATAAAGATCCCAGCTTCCCTTTCGACCACCCCATACCTGCTCTGATTCGGCGACCTCCCTAATAATCACAGAACAATGCTAAACGGGAACAGAACTCAAAGTGTATGCCCCCCCCCCCTCCTCAACCACACACACACCAATGTGCAATGCCAAGTCCCTCGTTCCCACCCCATTCCACACCTACTTGTGGCTCATTTGAAAGAGAAGGAAAGAGAACACACTCTCACACCAACTTGTTAATGTGCTGTCATTTTCACATGTTGTCCTGCATTATGAACCTCCGAGACAATGATGTGCTGACACATTCTGGGTGTGCCCTCCACAGCTGTCCGTTAAGCATGGCTAAATTGACTGCAAATGGAGCTTTATTTTGAAGTTTTTCTTTTGGTTTTCTCGTTAATACATTCTATCTAATTAGCTCTGTTGTGAAGGACTAGCCGGACAAAGCAGGTTCTAAGAACTCAAAAGGTAACTTTTGGAGTTGCAGGCCTATCATGGGCAGTTAGCGGAAGTTGGAGGGGTGCTGGGGCAGGATGGGATGGGGAAGAATTGGAATGAGGAGCGGGGTTTCTATTACTATAATGAAAGTAGGATGAGTTGAGGGCACAGTGGATATATATAGTCAAATAGCTACTGAACCTAACTCTCCTCCTCCTCCACACTGTGTCCAAGTATACAGTGTCTGATGTACTTTAGAAATTATGCGAACTGTGATCTAAAAGACAAAAAAAAGTATTGTGTCCATATTTAGCCAAAGGGTTTCCAGTTGAAATATATCTATATAAATATGTATCTAACCGCAGAGGGATCTCTGTAATTTTAGCGTTTGAAAGGGTTTGATTTCATATCTGCGTAAGTAAAGCTGTAGTTTCCCATGAAGAGCCAAACAAAGGCGATGAACACTAAAGTGGGCTTCTGGTGGGGGGGGGGTCCTCTTCTGGTGGAGGGGGGGTCCTCATAGTGAAGTTTTGTACATGTATTTTCGTTTTTATTTTACCTTTTTTTGTTTTTGGTTGTTTCTACACCCCTGGCAAAAATGCATTCTCATTTTGCGTTTCAGCATTTGGCCAATTCTCTATGCTAGTGTGTTTATGTATTTTTTGTTTTCTCTTTCTAATTTGATAACTATCAAGTAATCATGGTGGAACGGGATACTTGCCCTGATGCAAATAAGCCTATTTGAATTTAAATTATTTGGGTGTAAATTAATTTATTTTTGACCCTCTACCATGTCGAAGTCCCCCAATTAGTGCATCCACAATGTGTCTCCATAAAGGTATAGTCCAGCTCCTGAGCCCATGACTCTTTCTCAAGAACAAAAATAGGATGTGAAAGCCATGCCTGCCTGTTCAAATTGCTTTATACATACCTGTTACACACACACACACACACACACACACACACACACACACACACACACACACACACACACAGATAAATGTAGATATCTGTCATTGCATATTAAAGAGGAAAACAAAATTAAATACTTTTACAGGGTGCTGGAGAAGAAAACATATATATTTTTGGCAATTTTAGCTTTTTATACTTAACTTGCAGTTACAAAATATGAAGAAAAAAAAAAGTTTTTAAAAATAGTATACAGAAAAATGACATGTGGTGAAGATGCTGTGTTACTAATGGCTAGGAAGATAAAGACCAAAATAGTCATACCTAGGAACGTTGAAAGGATGTAAGTGTTACGAAGAGATACATTATTTTTTTTTTTTTTAAGTTAGAAGAAGTGCCTTATCAACGGTTGTTTCTTTTTTCAAGTGTTAACATTCTGTTCAATAATATCCAGCAACAACTAATGAAGGTGAAGAGATTAACGGCTTCTGTATGCGCTCTTGAGTTGAGCAGGGTAGCTCCGTCATTATCGCTGAGCTACTGAAGTTATTCTATGCAAAAAGAATAGCAGTCGTATGACCAGCTAAAATATGTGCCATGGTTCGTCTTCCCAAGTATAAGTTGAGGTTTTTGTTTTTATCTTTGACCCTGTTCTCTGCCGTCGGAACAAGTTTAATTTCTTTTTTTTCCTCTGCGTTTTTGATTTAGCATATTTATATCCCTGTTGTCTTGATTTCTGGTAACTGTGGTTATTCTACAAAGAACAAACTGCCATAGCAACGGAGAAGTCTGCCAGGACATTTATTAATGAGCGGATAAGTACATGTAATATAAAATGAGTAAGAGGGGAAGGGACATCTGTTTCAAAATCTGCAAACTGAAATCTCACTACAGTTGGGGAATGTAGCCAACCCATATTTCTTTTTTTATCGTATGACCTAAAGCCCAGAGATGATTTTCCCAGATGTATTCCGGAGCTCTTTAGATCGGGAGGTATTGATTATAATTGGGCTTGGGCTGTATGAAATCTATTGATTACTGTGCGTTTAGTCAAACGTAGCCATGCCAATTCTGGAAGCGACCAACATACAGACGATGTAGCATCAAGACTAGAAAAACTCCTTGCCTCATTGCAGCTAAAATGATACGAGGCCGTCTGCACTCTTAAGGTCCTTACTACTGAATAGTGTTGGTTCTAGGTGCGACTACTTTAAGAGATGGGGACCCACACACTGTAGGAAAAATAAATGCAACAAAAACGAGGCTTGAATGCAAAATAAAGATGTTTATTAGATCATCATGGCCAAAAAATAATCATAAATGAAAGGGGAACACAAAACAAACATTTTGGCCTTAGGCCATCCTCGATGTAACAAACCATCTCTACAGCTAACTACTTCACAGCCAAGCAGTTTTCAGTTATTGAAACAAAAGGGGTATATCTAATCAAAGAAAAAATACTATAAAAATCAATTGAGACATTATATAGTATTTTACCTTCCCTGGTAGTCTGATACAATTTATTGTTCTCATACATGCTGTTACACAGAAAAGGTCAATTAAATAGTTTTCAGTGTTATGAAATATTTTTTTTTTTTTTTTTTTTTTTTGAAATGCAATATTAATGTGGAGCAAGCGATGACAAGCATTTTGACAGTATTAAGAAATATTCCCTCATACAATGGCACAGCGTGTTGTAAAATTGCAAAGGTTGGTTTAGTCCATCAGGTGTATGGTGAAATCTACCGTATTCTCTGGTCTGCCTACTACGATGTATGATAATGTAATTTACAGCCATTGTTACAGGTTTATAATGTATTTTTCTAATCTCATTTTCTATGTATATGATAAAATCCTTTTTCTTACTTTTTTTTTGTTGATGAAGCCCACTGCAACTTGTTTTTGAAACCCTGTTCGCCCCCCCCTTACATCTTGAAATCTGTCTCTCATGGGGAGTGTTACCTTTCCTAGAGTTAGATTAAATTTTCTTGCCAATTCCTAGCTTGTTTAACTCATTAGCAACTAGTATTTTTACATGCTTGCTTTTAGTTTTCATGGTGTGTGCTGTTATATTTCTTATTTAACCCTTGGCATTTATTTTAATAAAACATTCTTAGTAAGAATTTTACTAACTTGCTGATATGTAATTTTTTTTGTCTTGTTTTTAACAGTTTTAATGAATGTACTACCTTGGTCTGGTTCACGGACTAACACAATTAAAACTGGTGTCTGGCCACCAAACGCTTACACTGACATGCCTGCACACACACACACGCGGACACTCCGCAGCATTCATATTTGCACACACACAAGTAGAATACTCACACAGCCACACACACTGCCTAACTGGAACCTGTGCACGAGCTGATCCGTCCCTCACTCTCACTCACACACACACTACATCTTTACATACTCCCAATTCCAACACCGCTGCTGTTTTGTCTTTCTGTTCATCACCACTCTCTCGTTGTGATGTTGCCCTGTTTTGGAGAACCAGGGAGCTGCTCTCTGTAGCTGTAACTGGATGTGTAGGAGAACCAGGGAGCTTCTCTCTGTAGCTGTAACTGGATGTGTAGGAGAACCAGGGAGCTGCTCTCTGTACCTGTAACTGGAAGTGTAGGAGAACCACGGAGCTGCTCTCTGTAGCTGTAACTGGAAGTGTAGGAGAACCAGGGAGCTGCTCTCTGTAGCTGGAAGTGTAGGAGAACCAGGGAGCTGATCTCTGTAGCTGGAAGTGTAGGAGAACCAGGGAGCTGCTCTCTGTAGCTGGAAGTGGAGGAGAACCAGGGAGCTGCTCTCTGTAGCTGGAAGTGTAGGAGAACCAGGGAGCTGCTCTCTGTAGCTGGAAGTGGAGGAGAACCAGGGAGCTGCTCTCTGTAGCTGGAAGTGGAGGAGAACCAGGGAGCTGCTCTCTGTAGCTGTAACTGGAAGTGGAGGGTTGCAGGTGAAACATTTGGGTCCAACAAATGTTAAACTCAAACCTAATATGCAGATCATCATACAGTATCAGTACAGTATACAATCTGCCTTATGTAGGAGTAGCTCATCTGATTCAATACCAATGTGCCCACCCTCATTTGGTTTAAAAAGGGTCACCCCACATCTGTGCTGAAGAGAGGGGGAGAGAGAGAGGGAGCGTGGAGGAGAGATACTAATGCACGTATTGCTATGACTCCATACAGTTATTAAAACCCATTCAAAATGAACTGGTCCTGCATGTGACTGTTGGAAAGTGGACTGTCATCTGATGTATAGACACAACTGGAGTCACTATACAGGCCATTCGTTGGTATAAAATACTACTATAATTACTCTTAAGTAATTCTACAGGTTATTGACATCCTTCCGTTGATTGTAACGCTTTCACAGGGCTGTTTCACTAAAGCACCAGCAATTATCTGCAGGGGGAGCCAATTGGTCGGCTTTATTTAGGTTATCTGTGCCTTTTGACCATTGTTGGCAATTTTCATATTCAGGTGTGAATTATAGACTTTAGGTAATTGTCTGATTTAGTCAAAGGCTGTACTAGAAGTGAGTACTTGTAGTGCTGACCCATTTTCCAAGAGTCTAAACATATTGTTGACAATGCAAAAACTTTGGGATCAAATTATTATATAATATTTTTCCATTTGAAGATGTTAGGTTCTATTAGTCTTTGTAATCAGACTTCACAGCCAGCGCGTACTAATGTCTCTTTGTAATCAGACTTCACAGCCAGCGCATACTAATGTCTCTTTGTAATCAGACTTCACAGCCAGCGCGTACTAATGTCTCTTTGTAATCAGACTTCACAGCCAGCGCATACTAATGTCTCTTTGTAATCAGACTTCACAGCCAGCGCGTACTAATGTCTCTGTTCTGTTTCAGGTCTTTGCTCTCTTGTCTTTGTGCTTATTTTCTTCACTCATTTGAGGTGTTCAGACTGACACATTTTCTTCACTCATTTGAGGTGTTCAGACTGACACATTCTCTTCACTCATTTGAGGTGTTCAGACTGACACATTTTCTTCACTCATTTGAGGTGTTGAGACTGACACATTTTCTTCACTCATTCGAGGTGTTCAGACCTGACACATGAGCCAAGAATACCTTTATTAATCTCTGTTGATGGTTATACTTTAACCCACTGGGTGTTGCCTCTAAGTTTTCAAAGTATCTCTGTACAAACAACGTCGGCGTTAACAATCTAATTCCATAGTTCCCACAAACAAGCGTGTGAAGCTCATAACATTTAGACTTTCTCTGCTGTCTGAAATGAACAAGTCCTCCCTATCTGATTATCATGGGTGCGTTTCTGTAACACTTGACTTTAGACCAGCAATAAAGAAAAATAAAACCTCAATGGGAGATTGTCAATCCAAACTTTGGCATATTTCCATCAGAAGGGCAATGTTTAAGTAATGCTTGTTGGGTTTTCTAACCTTAAATATTTATACAGTTAATTGTACAATTGTCTTTACTCTGTGCCCCAAAAATTACCATAACTGGAATCCGCCTTTTTAGCAGTGGGTGTCTTTATGCTGTTTGAAGTGTAAGTGTGGCCTTTATTTTTCTGTTGGCTCGTTTCCCGAGTTGAGCTGATGACAAGAATATGAAGTGGCAAGTTATTTGTCTGGTGTGCAATGCATTACAAACCCTGCCTGCAAGATTGCATCTGGAAATGATAAGTGCCTTTTGTGAGAGATTGAAAAATGTATACATGTGTCAGTTACTAGTATCTCTCACTTGCCCAAAGCCTTTTTGTTGAGCCCTAAAATTGTTATTCCTTAGCTATTCCTGCACACTGTAGATTGATAGTTTTTCTTTTCTTTGTTGAACTGGATAATCTGTTTTAATCTCCCCAAACCTTCCATTTCTCGTATGTAATTGGACCACAATATGCATATAATAGCTGTGTAGGGAAGCAGTCCTATGTGATTTGAATGTAAGTGCCTTACATTGAATGCCTTGTGTTGGTCCTGGTATCTGTGTGTTAATGTGTGTTACTACTATCTGACCCCTGTATTGTCAAGAAGTATATTTTTGAAAACATTCCTCAAACGAAAGTCAAATTAGGACAGCAGGTTAACCCATTAACGTGGTCTCAATGACGTGGCACTCAGGGTTAAAGGTTAATGATACCAAACATTTGAATGACGAATGAAGCCCCACTGGATTTTCTTTTGTTTATTTTTTCTCAAAGTGATCTACCATAGAACTTCCTGATGCATTTATAGGGGTGCACTACATCTGAGAATTTGTTTGTGTTACCTTGTTTTGTTTTATAGAGGACTAGAATAGGAATCTGAGGTGAATATAAAACATGTATTGTCAATTATGTTGCTCATACCAAAAAAGGAAGATGTCATGTGTTAATAAAGTACCAAGTGGCCTGTTGACTGCTCTACCTGGCCTTGTCTGACTGCTCTACCTGGCCTTGTCTGACTTCTCTCTGCTCCGCTGATGTTATCTATTTGGAAATCTAGGACGGCAGCATTTTAAGGTACGTTTAGCACAAAGGAACACAGGAAATGACATACCGTCTTGCATTTTTTTTATTTTTTTTATGAAAAGCAAGAAGTCTGGAAATGGATGTTGACATTTTTTAGAAGGATCAAAACCATCAGAGGAATGACTGCAGTTTTACAGACTCCTAACCAACTGAGCTTATTTCTTGAACTGCATTCTTGGTTAAGGGCTTGTAATTAAGCATTTCACGGTAAGTCTACACCTGTTTTATTCAAAGCATGTGACATACAATTTGATTGAATTTAATGTCAAATCGATCAATCAAATATCCTTCCCGACCGGGGTGGTTTTGTCATTTTGAGCGGACTATTCCCTCAAGATACTGTATGGTGCGATCGTTGAATGGGTTTTTTTCTGATGACTTGACAGAAGGCATACTCATCTTGATACATTTTTCCAGTAGTCATCACTAGTAAGCAAGTCCAATGGCAATTCAAATAATACATACTTTACTAGGTTGTATATTCCATTAACTTCTGTGGCTGTTGGTGTTGCAACCGCCATGCTCTACCAGTATAATGGGTTTGATACCCAGGACCACCAATATGTATGAAATGTATGTATGTATGCATGCATGTAAGTCGCTTTAGATCAAGGTGCTTGCTAATTTGCATAATACTGTATTATTACATTGCATCAGTACAGAAATCAATGCTCTTGCCAAGACCACGGACTAGAAGCGTCGCATCCCATAAATCCCACTTGCTACTGATTGAGACATTTAGATTTGAAACGTACTGTAAGCCTTTGGAGTTCATGATGCTAATTTCTAACTCCCTACGGCAGAGGAAGCTGATGGGAGGAGCTATAAGAGGACGGGCTCATTGTAATGTCTGGAATGGAACTGTATCAAATATAGAAACCAATTGTTTGACTCCGTTCCATTTTTATTCAACTTTAACCGTTACAATGATCCTGTCCATTCGCTTCTCCCACCAGCTTCCACTGCTCTGCAAGTCATCTTTGTGTCGAGCGCCACTTGATTTAAGTGAGCCAGTTCCGTTCGTTGACATATTACAGTTGGTGTATGTCTCATTTGGTCTTTTGATTGGTCATTACTATGTGCTAGCAGGTTCAGGGCCCAGTGCTTATCATGCTGTCAGCAGCCTATTAGTATTGTAACGACAAAACAGTTCTTTAGAGGCCACTCAATTGGACTCTCATTTGGACAAATGGACAATGGGAAGTTAAGTATGATCTCTCTCTCTCTCTGTAGAACAGGAAGGTGGGGGGGGGTTGTGTTTGAGGGCTTGTGGAAGTGACTTTTATGTGTCTTGCAGGAGGGGGAGATGGAGAGGAGGGAGTGTTGGTTGCAGGTAAGATTCAGCAAAGAAGCAGTTGTGGGGACCAGTTGGGACTACAATCAGAGGGAAGGGGGTTGAGCGTCATGAGTGACCGATGAACCTGGTTCCTGGAATTAATGTGGAATTTATCAAGAGTGCAGCTGTGTGTGTTTCTCAGAGTAAGCAGTTGTGAGTTTTAAGTCCAGTTAGAATTAAGCCCCATCAATTGTTACTGAGAAAAAAGGCAAATCTATTTGAGTTACATAATCACACAGAATCGTGTAGGCCTGTAACATAACTTTTGTGTACTGTGATATCATCTAGCTGTGGAGCCGACCTCCTTTATCAATCCCAGATAAGATCCTGATTTTCATCAACTTTATCTGTCCGAACTGATTCCTTCTGAATGACACGATGTACTGGGTTTCCCAAACTTTGTCCTGCCCCCCCCCCCAGGTTTTTGCCCTAGCACTACACAGCTGATTCTAATAACCAACTCCTCATTAAGCTTTTGATTATTTGAATCAGCTGTGTAGTGCTTGGGCAGAAACCAAAACGGGGCCCGGGTTTGTGAAACCCTGGTCTAGATGGCAGTCGAGTGACCATTATACTGCTAGTCTGCACAGTAACTGAATGGTGAGAAAGAGAGGAAATGAAAAAGCTGACCCAATTTAATACACCTGTCTCCATGCACTCTGCCCCTTCTCTCACTCACTCACACACATTTCACATCTATATTTGAGCACAGCAGTCCAAAGGTAGGTAGTGCGATTCCACATGGAATATGAACATTACCACGAAAGTTAATTGTCATAAACTAGATCAGTTGATTACAATTTCCCTTATAAAGTAATATTTACTCCAATATTTCTCACTAAGATTTAGCAACCCACATTTTTATATTTATTTCATTTTTTTTTTTTTTTTTTTACCAAGTAGGCCAGTTTACTACTGCGACCTGGCCAAGATAAAGCAAAGCAGTGAGACAAAAAACAACACAGTTACACATGGGAATAAACAAATGTACAGTCAATAACACAATAGAAAATATATGTACAGTGTGTGCAAATGTAAGATTTGGAAGGTAAGGCAATAAATAGAGCATAGTGGCGAAATAATTACAAATTAGCATTAAAACTGCAGTGATGGATGTGCAGATGATGTTGTGCAAATAGAGATAATGGGGTGCAAATGAGCTAAAATAATAAATATGGGGATGAGGTAGTAGTGTGGGCTATTTACAGATGTGCTATATACAGGTGCAGTGATCATTAAGCTGCTTTGACAGCTGATGCTTAAAGTTATTGAGGGAGATGGTAGTCTACAGCTTCAATGGTTTTTGCAATTTTTTCCAGTCATTGGCAGCAGAGAACTGGAAGGAATGGCGGCCAAAGGAGGTGTTGGCTTTGGGGATGACCAATGAAATATACCTGCTGGAGCGCATGCTACGGGTGGGTGTTCTTATGGTGACCAGCGAGCTGAGATAAGGTGGGGATTTACCTAGCAAAGACTTAGACGACCTGGAGCCAGTGGGTTTGGCGACGAATATGTAGTGAGGGCCAGCCAACCAGAGCATACAGGTCGCAGACTGAACTCTATCTGAGAAGTAGTTGATGAACCAGGCGAGGCAGTCGTTTGAGGAACCAAGGCTATTGAGTCTGCCGATAAGAATGCGGTGATTGACAGAGTCGAAAGCCTTGGCCAGGTCAATGAAGACGGCTGCACAGTACTGTCTTTTATCGATGGCGGTTATGATATCGTTTAAGACCTTGAGTGTGGCTGAGGTGCACCCATGACCAGCTCGGAAACCAGATTGCATAGCGGAGAAGGTAGGGTGGGATTCGAAATGGTCGATGATCTGTTAACTTAGCTTTCTAAGATTTTAGAAAGGCAGGGCAGGATGGATATAGGTCTGTAACAGTTTGGGTCTAGAGTGTCTCTCCCTTTGAAGAGGGGGATGACCGCGGCAGCTTTCCAATCTCTAGGGATCTCAGACGATACGAAAGAGAGGTTGAACAGGGGTTGCAACAATTGCGGCGGATAATTTTAGAAAGAGAGGGTCCAGATTGTCTAGCCCAGCAGATTTGTAGGGGTCCAGATTTTGCAGCTCTTTCAGAACATCAGCTATCTGGATTTGGGTGAAGGAGAAGCAGGGCGGGGGGGTCTTGGGAAAGTTGCTGCGAGGGATGCAGAGCTGTTGGCCGAGGTAGGGGTAGCCAGGTGGAAAGCATGGCCAGCCGTAACAAAAGGCTAATAGAAATTCTTGATTATCGTAGATTTATCAGTGGCGACCGTGTTTCCTAGCCTCAGTGCAGTGGGCAGCTGGGAGGATGTGCTCTTATTCTCCATGGACTTTAGTGTCCCAGAAGTTTTTGGAATTAGTGCTACAGGATGCAAATTTATGTTTGAAAAAGTAAGGTGGACGATGATATGGTTATTGTTCATCTTCATCATTACATCTGAGGCTCCAGTAACATATCCAGTGGGGGTTTATATTTATTTTTATTTAACCTTTATTTAACTAGGCAAGAACAATGACGGCCTAAACCGGCCAATCTTGGATGATCCTGGGCCAATTGTGTGCCGCAATATGGGACTCCCAATCACAGTCTGGATTCAAACCAGGTTGTCTGTAGTGGCGCCTCTAGCACTGAGACCACTGCGCCACTTGGGAGCCCAAATCAGTGCGCCGCCCGGGACACTGGTTTGGCTAGGATGAGGTGGGGTACGGTAATCTCCTTTTCCCACAATCGACCACTGTCACATCCCCCCCCCCCCCCAAGGGAGAAGACAAATGACCACTGTCACATCCCTCCCTCCTCCCCCCCACGGGAGAAGACAAATGACCACTGTCACACATCCCTCCCCCCCCCCACGAGAGAAGACAAATTACCACTGTCACACATCCCTCCTCCCCCCCACGAGAGAAGACAAACGACCACTGTCACACATCACTCCCCCCCCCCCCCCCCACGAGAGAAGACAAACGACCACTGTCACACATCCCTCCTTCCCCCCCACGAGAGAAGACAAACATCCCTCCTCCCCCCCACGAGAGAAGACAAACGACCACTGTCACACATCACTCCTTCCCCCCACGAGAGAAGACAAATGACCACTGTCACACATCCCTCCACCCCCCCACGAGAGAAGACAAACGACCACTGTCACACATCCCTCCACCCCCCAACGAGAGAAGACAAACGACCACTGTCACACATCCCCCCCCGCCCCCCCCACGGGATAAGACAAACGACTACATTATCCCTTGACGTGTACTTCCTGTTTGGGTTAATCTCAGTGCGGCAGGTGTAAACAAGGACATGCTTTTGTCTCCGATTAATCTTTCCTTTCAGATTAGCATCCCTTGCTAAACCTGGTCGTGGCATGGCGGGGTCCCTCCCCCAGTCAGCAGTGAGACAAATTACGACAACATGGAGGAAAGATCAAACGCTAACACCCAATAACAGACAGAAACAACCCATCCCATCACTTTTCAGCTTGATGATGCCATAGGCTAGACAGAGCAAGTAGGGCATGTCTCGAATGACAACGGCCGTGTCCGAATACCCATACTTTAGTCTGGGCAGCAGATAGTGGAGGCTATGGAGCTTAACGTGCCCAGCCTTTTTTCAGCCTTCTCGCCAGTAAATCCAAGCCTTTCCAGCCTGAATGAAGATTGTTTTAAGTACGAACCGGTTGCTGGGGGACACAAGTGCATTATTGACTGGGCACATTAGGTCTAGACAATAGTGGAGATCCACATGGCCCACTAGCGTATTCCCAGGCTACCCATACTTGCGTTCTAAATAGTAGGCTGATTGGGTATGCGAAAATATAACATTTTATAGTATGTGAAATTTAGTATGCTTTAAATGCCAGGATGTCATACTCGTTTAAACTTTTCATGTAGTAGAATTAGTAGAATTCGCTGCACTATTGAGGAAGAGAGCAGCATACCGCCCTGCTACCCATTGCTGGCTTGTCCTGAATCTAAGCAGGGTGATGACCTTCACGCTGTCTTGTTGGTCCGTCTGCTTGTCTGTCTGTCTATTTCCAATCTCCTGATTGTCTGTCGGTATCCAACCTGCTCTTTGGCGCAGGCCGAGGTGCTACTCTGCTAGCGACTGACTGTCCATGCAGGTCTGCTCCCTCTCCCAGCAGCTCCAGTCTAATGCGATGTGACAGGCATACCCATTTTTTTTATCCCTGAATTACTGTTGCACTGGAATCCCCATTACACGCCACTCTTCACAGGTGAATTAGGAAGCCTACAAATGATCAAAATTGCACATCTGTGGTGCGGTGCTTTCATCAATATGGAAATAATTGGTGTGGAATGCGTTAATAATTGTACAGCAATTAGGCAAATTAGCGAATGAAGAGACTCCCACCTCTGATGTTGATGCGGAGACATTGTACGTCACTGCAGTATGGAACAATACAGTTCTCAACGTCTGGCTAATTGATACTGACACGGTTTTAGCATATTTTACTGGTGGCCTGGCTGGTTGCCAGGGGGCAGTGTTTGGTGTCCCAAATAGCTTTGAGTTTGCGCTGGGGAGTTGAAAACTCCCCTATGGCTAAGGAGCAGTACCGATAGTGCAGAGGTTAAGTGGGATGCCAGGGCTTTCTCATCTGAAGCCACTGAGGGGCTTGTACAGGTCTGTTCATATCACTCTGACTCACTCACTCAGGTATCACTTCACACCCCCAGGTTCAAACAATTCCCTCTGCATTGTTACCTTCGCTCTTTGTTCCATCATCAGGGGAGATGGTCTTATTTTTCATCCCTTATTCAGAGCTCCACTTGGATCTTCACATCAAATACCTGATTTGTCCTGGTATCGTCTCTTCCATGGCTAACAGTTATTTTTCTATTTTCAGAGCGACAAAGAATACACAGTTATTAATATGATAAGTTAAATGGATTAGCGTTCAGACAACCAGAGTCTTTGGTTTTATTTGCAGAGAAAAGTCTGGATCACCTTGTACACAGCATCTCAATTTAATTTCAATAATGAATGTTCAGCTGTTCTCTTAAGAAGTGCTTCTCAAACCTCTACTCGGGTCGTTTCTCGTATTCACCTATTCCAGAACTAATTCACCTGATTTGTCAATCATCAACCCCTTGACTATTTAAATTACGTTCGCTAGTTCAAAGGGTACGACAAAACTGAGAAACACCTGGAAGTGTGAAATGCTGGTCCAGGTTTTTGAATGTTTTCCATATCCAGTCTGTTATTATCTATTATGCAGTATGCCATATATACTCATGTGTCCTCTGTAAATAGGTCATAGAGGGATGACCATTAGAGGTACAGTACCTGATATGTGTACTTTAGAATTGAACAAGAAGATGGAACTCTGGAAGATGAGAGTATACTGAGTGAAATGTGCTTTCCAATACATAAAACAATGTACTTTAATGTTTCATGACAATACATAAACGTTTGTTACTGATACTTGTCAAAGTACAAACTGAAAATGTTAATAATTAATTAATGCATGCATACATAAATAGATCTGAACAAAAACTGTCGATTGTGCATACACTGAAACCCACCCACCGCAACACACACACACATCTTAGTAAATTAGCAGACGCTCTTATCCAGAGCGGCGTACAGTAAGTGCATTACTTTCTAAAATGAATTTCACAAACACACTCCCAGCAGAAGACCTTTGTTGCATCAGCAAGGTAACACATGGCCAGCATGGGTCGGCCTTGTCTCTTCCCCGTCTCTCTCTCCCCCGTCTATCTTCTCTCTCTCTCTCTCTCTCTCTCTCTCTCTCTCTCTCTCTCTCTCTCTCTTCTCTCTCTCTCTCTCTCTTCTCTCTCTCTGGTGCAGACCGAGGTGACTTTTCATTAATGGTATTACTCCAAACCCATTAAAAAAGGCTCCTCCTAATCTAAATCCAATAACACATCTCCCTCCCCCGATTGGCATCATGCTTTTCTTAATCTAACCCCTTCGTCAAAAGAGAAGATTCATTATCTGTTGTTTGGACAAGGATTATGCTGATCAGGGCAGCTTAAGGCGGAGGATATAAAGAGTCTTAGTAAGATTCTTGAGCCGTGCCACGATGTGCCGTCTAATTTCAAGCTGCCAAGCCCCCCTCTCCCTTACCTCACGCCTCCTATCCGGCCCCCTTTCCAATTCTTCATTATTCTCCTTTGTTGCTTTTCACCCTACTCAGAATGAGGTTCAATGATTCCGATTGGCTATCTTCTCCATAGTTTGACTTGATATTACTTTTAGAAGCCGCCAGAGGTCTGTCTAAAACAAACATCTAATAATCATTGAGATGCCATTTGGTCTCTTTTCTCCCCAGATCATCTATTTCCGCTGTGGGACACAAAGATCTGTTCCAATTACCATTCATAGCAGCTATTAGCCTTCTCACGTGTGTGTGTGTGTGTGTGTGTGTGTGTGTGTGTGTGTGTGTGTGTGTGTGTGTGTGTGTGTGTGTAAAGGAGGAGAAGCCATAATAACAGTGATTTCTCATCTGAATAGGTGACGATGTCCTTCCCTCTGATGATCTCCTCTTTGAGGAGTTCAAGGTGACTTCTGTAACTCAGGCCATGAGGGGATTATTGCATGTAGATGTAGTGTCCATGTATAAGAGATGAGGATTGGTAGATGAGGGAGAGACTTATATATATACCATCACCACAGCACTAAGACGCTGCTGGCCTGCAAATGTCTCTTCCCCATGCTCCCTATTCATCCAATATACATGCAAAAATGGCTGCAAAGGAAATGTGTAATGCATATATGACTATATTCTGCCAGTCCCGAATAGTGTGGGGGTAGAAAACCATCAACCTCAATTGGCAATGATATAGGCTGATGTTGGCATCCAAATTCATTCCCATTCAAATCTCACTTCATTTTCCCAAATGCTATTTGTGTGCTGCATTTTATGAAGACGTTTAGTCATTGTGATATCAGCGTGTGTGTGTGTGTGTGTGTGTGTGTGTGTGTGTGTGTGTGTGTGTGTGTGTGTTATTTCACCCCTGTAAAAGAGGAATTGCGAAAGGCAATTGTCAACTGAATTGTATCAAATAATGCCCCACAGTTAGTAATGGTGCTTTCAGAAATGTTATTGAGATATTTTCCCTCGCTTCCACTCAAAAAAACAAAGACTCTCAGAGCAGTGTTGCTTAAGGCTACAGGTATCATGCTCTTACAGACTTCCATGAGAAGTATAGGTTCAACAACCATGCATGCATACTATGCAGCAATATTTTCCTGGATAATTCTAAATGAATTGAGGAAAAGTAGTGAAGAAAGTGCAGATTGAAGTAAACAAAAGCCATTGTTTGGCCAGAGCTTAGACGGGGGCAGTGATGCCTAGAAATCAGTCTATGGCATGTATGGAGCTGGGCTGAGAGGCTTGTGATCACTGTGAAGCTATGATCCCTTATTGACGTCATCTGTTAAATCCACTTTAATCATTATACTGTAGATGAAGGGGAGGAGACAGGTTAAAGGAACAATGGCGGACATCTTGATGTGGGGACAGCAGACTGGGATAGGGAGAGATTGAATATATCCATAAACACACCAGCCAGCTGATCTGCACATGCTTTATTATGGAGGTGCATTTTTATGGTGAAAATTATATTCCCCAAACTTGAAACTCACCCCTTGTAAAGTGGATTCATGTGCTTAATTGTAAGTTATTTGGCCACTTTAGTTGTGATATGAACCTTATCAAAACAGATAGGCCTATGGGCTAGGCTACATGAGGTGTGCGACTATGATTAGAAGTCACAAAAAAAAGTAATTGTTTCTTGCTGTATGCTGGGCATAATTCACCAGTGATAGGCTAATATTGTCACCCATCAGACTATTCTTGATTCAATCTTGTCTTTACATATACTAAATAAAATGTGTGAAATGTGTTTTGATTTAGAATGTACCATTTATCATACACCTGTATGGAACCGGGGCAGCAGAGAAAGATGCCAGGTAGGCTATTCTCCTGTTGTAAAGATAAGAAATGTGCTTAATATTAGGAAAGTTGAGAAATATATATAGTATGCCTAGCCTATAGAAAGCTGATGGGATCCTCCTCTTTTTAATAGAGGCCATCACTGTTTTCTCACGCAATTGCACAGCCTATAGAAATGTTGCGCAACATGAGCTCATGGGCTCTCATGAAGAGTTTGATTAGATTTTCAATTACATTTGCATTGATGTCAGAGTGATTAGAGGGACAATAGAGTGCTGAGTACAGGCAGTTAGCAAGTTTGGTAGGCTACTAATGACCATCAGCAGCATCAGAGCTTGGTGAAGCCTAATTACCGTGACTGAATGGTCATGTGGAATTTTACTTCCTTCATGACTCGTGACCGCCGGTGTGGCGGTAATACGGTCACCGCAACAGCCATAGGTGTTCCTAATGTTTTGTACACTCAGTACTATACAGTATTATTATTCATCAGGATATTTTCAGAGAAACAAAGACACACAAAGATAGAGGAGAGCGAGGCATGTTGTCACACTTTTCACGCTGTCTAACATTTATTTTATGCACAATACATCACAATGGTATAAATGTCTTGGGCAATTTTTTTTAGTCATTACATATTCATATCTTATTTCAGTACAGAGTTGTAGACCGTTAAATAGTGTGCACTTGTGACAATTTGCCCCACCAACTAATTAATTGTGAATATTGATTTTAATTTAAAATTCAAAACCAAATTCAACTTCATTAAAGAACTAAAAATAAAAACAATCATGCCTAGATAATCTGGCAAATCATGCCTTTCAATCAAAACAATAATGCTGGCAGAGCAACACATTAACTAAGTGGCACCGACCACTTTACTTTGAACTTTGAACTCGACCGTTCTCTGGCAGGCACATAGATCCACGTTAACTGTTGGAATCGGAATGGAATGGAAAGCTGCAGATAACTTGCTTAAATGTTTAAAGTCTTAACAACAGACGCGTGCACTAATGCACAGTTTCTGTAACAGCCTATACGACGTACATCCGTATCTGACTAATCAGACTCCTCTTCAGAGTCACAGTTCGGGCACACAGCTGTCTGACTTTCAACTTCTTCTCTGGCAACCTTTTGACAATACCGAGTCAGAGTACTGTAATTTATGTCAAAATCCTTAACTGTACTCCTAATAGATTTGTTCTGCAACTTCACCTGCCTCACTGCCCTTAACGTTATGGCAGGTGGTGTGCTGCCATTCTCTCAGTCTTTCTTTTAGAATTTATAACCATCTTTCTTTCTTTCTTTCTTCCTTTCTTCCTTCCTTCCTTTCTTTCTTCTTTCCTTCAAAAACACATTTCCTCATTGCAATTACATATTAATTATAGACTTATTACGCCCACCTCCCCGTCTACTATCCTTGTTGCCACAATGCAATTCATAACACCACACTAAATTCATGACACTGTATGAAGTTGTGTGTGTGTGTGTGTGTGTGTGTGTGTGTGTGTGTGTGTGTGGATATACTGTCTCATACAGTAGGCATTTACTGTGTTAGTAGACACACACGCCAGAGCCTGTCTTGTGTAGTCCAGGGATATGTCTGCTGCTCTAAACTATACGTATATATAATAATCCATTTCCATTTAATACTATTCTCAGAGCTGATTACACAATATCACAATTCTTTTTTTGAGCGTGTTCTATGTGTCTGTATAATGACATGTGTGATAATGTTGGCTAAATCTCAAGGTTAGCGCAACATTGGTTTGCAGCTAAATTATCAAAAGACACGTTATTGTCTCCTCTACTCAGTGAAAAATTATAATTTGGAACATTCATACCTAACAAAGTGGCAATTTTCACTTTTGAAGGCGAAAAATAAGAAACTTGTGCTCACCTCAGATTAGTGACCTTGAGCACATGTGAACACAAAGTAGCTATTTGATTTTTGAGATGGCGCCTCTAGTGTTGGTGGTAGGAACAGTTTGAAAACTTACCCGTGTGACAACTTACCTTGCTCTCCCCTAACTTCTGGTAAAACACAACACATTGTCTTACTTTCAAACCTAATAACTATCAGCAGCAGCAAATGCGTTAAATATGACCGTGAAGGAACAGAATCGATATTGCATGTTTGTCTGCGTGAACATAATTTTTCTCAGGAACTACCTGTTCCCCCTGGACAATTAAGCCAAGCCTCTTTCTCTTAGCTCAAATTAATTTAAATATTTAAACAGCCACAATGAGACTTCTGAGCAGACTAACGGGAGATTAGAATAAATCTAATTAAATATTGATGCCTTTTAAATAAACAGTCTAATTTGGTATGCAGCCATAGTTTGCAAGTAAGAAGAAAAAAAATAGTTTCAGATGAAATGTTTTGCTCATTAGTTGTGCAAATATTGAACTTGAGGTGGGGGAATGGAGGAGGGAGGGAGGGAGGGAGGGAGGGAGGGAGGGAGGGAGAATGGAGGGAGGGAGAATGGAGGAGAATGGAGGAGGGAGGGAGAATGGAGGAGGGAGGGAGGGAGAATGGAGGAGGGAGGGAGGGAGGGAGGGAGGGAGGGAGGGAGGGAGGGAGAATGGAGGGGGAGGGAGGGAGGGAGGGAGGGAGGGAGAATGGAGGAGAATGGAGGAGGGAGGGAGGGAGAATGGAGGAGGGAGGGAGGGAGAATGGAGGAGGGAGGGAGGGAGAATGGAGGAGGGAGGGAGGGAGGGAGGGAGGGAGGGAGAATGGAGGAGGGAGGGGGTGGGGGAATGGAGGAGGGAGGGAGGGGGTGGGGGAATGGAGGAGGGAGGGAGGAGGGTGGGGGAATGGAGGAGGGAGGGAGGGGGTGGGGGAATGGAGGAGGGAGGGAGGGGGTGGGGGAATGGAGGAGGGTGGGGGAATGGAGGAGGGAGGGAGGGGGTGGGGGAATGGAGGAGGGTGGGGGAATGGAGGAGGGAGGGGGTGGGGGAATGGAGGAGGGAGGGAGGAGGGTGGGGGAATGGAGGAGGGAGGGAGGAGGGTGGGGGAATGGAGGAGGGAGGGAGGGGGTGGGGGAATGGAGGAGGGTGGGGGAATGGAGGAGGGAGGGAGGGGGTGGGGGAATGGAGGAGGGTGGGGGAATGGAGGAGGGAGGGAGGGGGTGGGGGAATGGAGGGAGGGAGGGAGGAGGGTGGGGGAATGGAGGAGGGAGGGAGGGGGTGGGGGAATGGAGGAGGGTGGGGGCACTAAAGCCGATGTCAATTATCATATTCCTCCCTCTCCTGGAAATTCCCTATTGGCCGGGTGGAGGAAAGCAGTGCTCTATACAATTGCAGTCTATTTCTTGCTTCCCCTGTAAATACCTAGACATACAGTATTATGTCCATTTCCTGTTCTTTGTGACCCCCTTGTATACAGGTCCAGGTTGAGGTATTTTCACTCGCTCTCTCAATTCAGTTCAATTCAATTTGCTTCATTGGCATGACGAAACAATGTACATATTGGCAAAGCTTACTTTGGAGATTTACAAAGTGAACATAATTAATAATAATAATAATAATAATAATAATAATGAATATTGTCAACAGGACAACAGTAACAACAATAACCAAGGTTTAAAATAATCATACATTGAACAATAACAATAAGCAGGTTGTTTGGTCTGTAAGACACTGTTCCTCATCTTATGGCAGGCAGCAATGCACAGTAGTGCGATGCCAACCCACTGCTCTCTGCATCCTTCCCCAACAGGACGGGTAGCCTCTCCTCATCAGAGAGGTCTTTGAAACCTTGAAAAGGGGTTTCAAATTTTGGGAAATGACACTCTCTAATTGTTTTATATATTTTGTCAGGAAATGCAGCTCTGTCTCAGGTTCTGCTGTGGTGCAGGGAGCTAGGTTTTCCTGTGTCTACCCTTCTCAATGGCAAGTCTGTGCTCACTGAGCCTGTACTCCAATTCAATTCAAGGGGCTTTATTGGCATGGGAAACATATGTTAACATTGCCTAAGCAAGTGAAGTAGATAATAAACAAAAGTGAAATAAACAATAAAAATTAACAGTATACATTACACTCACAGAAATGTCAAAAGAGTAAAGACATTTCAAATGTCATATTATGTATATATACGGTGTTGTAACGATGTGCAAATGGTTAAAGTATAAAAGGGAAAAAAAATAAACATAAATATGGGTTGTATTTACAATGGTGTTTGTTCTTCACTGGTTGCCCTATTCTTGTGGCAACAGGTCACAAATCTTGCTGCTGTGATGGCACACTGGTATTTCACCCAGTAGATATGGGAGCTTATCAAAATTGGATTTGTTTACGAATTCTTTGTGGATCTGTGTAATCTGAGGGAAATGTGTCTCTAATATGGTCATACATTTGGCAGGAGGTTAAGAAGTGCAGCTCAGTTTCCACCTAATTTTGTGGGCAGTGTGCACATAGCATGTCTTCTCTTGAGAGCCAGGTCTGCCTATGGCAAGGCTATGCTCACTGAGTCTGTACATAGTCAAAGATTTCCTTAAGTTTGGGTCAGTCACAGTGGTCAGGTATTCTGCCACTGTGTACTCTCTGTTTAGGGCCAATTAGCATTCTAGTTTGCTCAGTTTTTTTGTTAATTCTTTCCAATGTGTCAAGTAATTCTCTTTTTGTTTTCTCATTATTTGGTTGAGTCTAATTGTGTTGCTGTCCTGGGGCTCTGTGTATGTTCCTTCTGATGGCATAGAAGCCCTTCTTGCCTTGTCTCTCAGATCGTTCACAGCTTTGTGGAAGTTACCTGTGGTGCTGATGTTTAGGCCAAGGTATGTATAGTTTGTTGTGTGCTCTAGGGCAACGGTGTCTAGATGGAATTTGTATTTGTGGTCCTGGCAACAGGACCTTTTTTGGAACACCATTATTTTGGTCTTACTGAGATTTACTGGCAGAATCTGTGCAGAAGATCTAGCTGCTGCTGTAGGCCCTCCTTGGTTGGTGACAGAAGCACCAGATCATCAGCAAACAGTAGACATTTGACTTCAGATTCTAGTAGGGTGAGGCCGGGTGCTGCAGACTGTTCTAGTGCCCTCGCCAATTCGTTGATATATATGTTGAAGAGGGTGGGGCTTAAACTGCATCCCTGTCTTACCCCACGGCCCTGTGGAAAGAAATGTGTATGTTTTTTGCCAATTTTAACCTCACACTTGTTTGTGTACATGGATTTTATAATGTCATGTTTTTCCCCCAACACCACTTTCCATCAATTTGTATAGCAGACCCTCATGCCAAATTGAGTCGAAGGCTTTTTTGAAATCATCAAAGCATGAGAAGACTTTGCCTTTGTTTTGGTTTGTTTATTTGTCAATCAGGGTGTGCAGGGTGAATACATGGTCCGTCGTACGGTAATTTGGTAAAAAGACGATTTGACACTGAGGAAATGAACTAGTTTCACTGAGGAAATGAACTAGTCTGCTGTTAATGATAATGCAGAGGATTTTCCCAAGGTTGCTGTTGAAGCATATCCCACGGTAGTTATTGGGGTCAAATTTGTCTCCACTTTTGTGGAATGGGGGTGATCAGTCCTTGGTTACAAATATTGGGGAAGATGCCAGAGCCAAGGATGATGTTAAAGAGTTTAAGTATAGCCAATTGGAATTTGTTGTATATATTATCATTTCATTGAGGATACCATCTACACCACAGGCCGTTTTGGGTTGGAGGGTTTGCATTTTGTCCTGTAGTTCATTCAAGGTAATTGGATCTCTCTTTCTCTTTCTTCCCCGTGGGGAGAGTGTTTAAAAACTGTAGGGGAATATGGCAGGCGAAGAAAAGCACCATTCAAAGCCCCCATAATACCCTATTCATAATGTCTGTGTGCTTTTATCATTTTCTGAAGGAGACATTTCGTCAGAAGCAGAAAATAGCCCTATTTATAAATACTGATTATCTGCAATGGGACCCTTGGGCAAATCAATGGAGTTAGATGTGTATTGTGCAGTTCTTCATATCCCCCATATCCCAAGGGTATTTCTGCTTTACTTACTCCTACTTCATTTTACTTCTGGAGAACTACCTAAACACTGTATGGGAGCCTTTGCTATTAACTCACAGAAAAGACAGGATGTGCGTTCCACTGTCGTCTCACAGAAATAATTATGCAGAAATCAAAGTCATGAAGGCCAAACACAGGTAATGTTTTTTATGTGAACGGTAATCTTGTCATGTATTCAGTGGTACTTAAAAGACCCTGATAGATAGAACGTGTCGATGCAAAGGCAGTAGGTTTAGTTCTCGTATTTTCGTTCATGATAGATTTTTTTTCTTTCTTTTCTCCATTATTTGTTTCGCTAATGTTTTCCTCGTTTGCTAGTTTGCCACCCGGCCCTATTGTTGCAAAATCCAAACCACATCAAAGACGGTTTAATTCAACATGCGATAATGTTGCGTTCACAGTGAACGCCACGCTCTGATGTTCTCTCTCAGCAACCCCGGAGCAGTCAGCATTCGCCATCAACCCAGACAGCAGGAGCGCCTTCTACTTTATAAATAGAATAGTAACACTCTTTCCAGGCACCGAACGGAGAGCAATCAGCGAAGAGAGAGAAATAGAGAGAGATGGGGGATAATTCAAAAAAAAAAAAATTTAAGACGAGAAATACCTGTCATGTGCTGGGCTGATCAAGGCGAAGGCGCTAAATACTGACAATTAAGGCAAATTCATCAGAGCTTTTTCTTTCTGGCTGGCAATGGAAGGTAGCAGCACTGTAATTAGGGGGAGATCAGGCCCGGAGACAGGCACCCATGCTGTAATGTTACCCAATTTAGGTAGAAGGCTTCAAGAGGCCTATAATTTGAATCCTTTAAGCTTTATGTTAATCGTTGACATTGATTGTGTGTGTGTGTGGGTTGGGGGGGGGGGGGGTCTTCCAGCTAATGCTTTAGAGTGTTGCCATGCTTGTAGTGGTCAGGTTGTTTAAGGTAAGGTAGTTAGGCAGTTACGAAAAGGTGTTCTGAGAAACACATAAATGAGCATAGAAGTATGTTTAAGCGTACTTTACATAACTGTTGGGAGTCTAGCTCCCAGGTGCAGCAGAGCTGACACACTAAAGATGCAGCAGGTTTAAAAGGTAAACATAAGTAGGGAACTGGAGTTTTGAGGAAGGTAGAGTGATATATACAGTGGGGAGAACAAGTATTTGATACACTGCCGATTTTGCAGTCTTTCCTACTTACAAAGCATGTAGAAGTCTGTAATTTTTATCATAGGTACTCTTCAACTGTGAGTGACGGAATCTAAAACAAAAATCCAGAAAATCACATTTGTATGATTTGTAATGAATTAATTTGCATTTTATTGCAATGTGATTTTCTGGATTTTTGTTTTAGATTCCGTCTCTCACAGTTGAAGTGTACCTATGATAAAAATGACAGACCTCTACATGCTTTGTAAGTAGGAAAACCTGCAAAATCGGCAGTGTATCAAATACTTGTTCTCCCCACTGTATGTGTAAGGCAGGGTTTCCCAAACTCAAAGATTGATTATGAGTTGATTATTTGAATCAGCTGTGTAGCGCTAGGGCAAAAACCAAAACGTTGACCCATTAGATGAGTTGGTGACTCACTGGTCCAAACTTGGCGTCCTCTGCCTCGTTGGTGTAGTGGCCAGGACAATGAAGTAGAAGCCTGACTCCACCTGGTCAAACGTGTTCTCTCTAATCCCACTGACCGGTCTCCTGAGAACAACTGGAGTGAGAGAGAGAGGAAAATAAGAGGTCAGGAAATGTCACAGACATTTCAATTCGAGCTTGTTTGTTTTAACATCTTAATGTTGCATTCAAGATAACAGTCCATTTTAAGACTGCTATGGCTGTATCAAAAGGCATCAGCCAAGTATGTGACGAAATCGAGTCTCAGCATCACTCTGTTACGGTGGAGTTGCCCTGTACCAATCCACTCCACTTGTCAGTCAGCATGGCTCAGTATTGAACATCCTGCTGTAATTTCATGCCCAAACCACCTCGTGGAGAACTATCCTCCAATTGGTTTTCCAATCATCCCTTACCTACACTACTCGTATTGTTTAGCGATGACTATCACGTACATTCAGTATAGAACCATATTTCTAACCAACAGACTGCAGCTCGTCATCATCATCTCTCTCTACGTGACAAATGTCCTATGCACAATGCCTTCATACAGCTTCAAAGAAAATAGAGGAAATCTCAGTACCGCTAATGATTAAGTTACGGGGGTGATTGGTGAATGTCATGGTTACCTGCAGGAAGTTCTGTGCACAGTAGAGAGCCAAGGTAACCTATTTGGAACAGAATGGACTCCTGTCTATGGATGGACTCCTGTTTCACCACCACATATTAGTGACAGTGGACCTGCATGGAAAGAGCGACAGAGAGAGAAATGGTTTTCTCATTTAGAAAAGAGAAGGTTGTTCTCATTTATTGTAACTGTATATAAACTGACAGAGTAAAAGTTTTCAAATGTTTATTTCAATTAGATTGTATCTCAAAATATGCGGTTAGTGGTTTACAATATTAGCTATTATTTGGTTCAGAGCCTGACCTCTCTTGACTCCCCCTTTTCAATCACTGACCTCTTCCCCAGTGAGGGTCTTCCCTGTCTCTTCTCTCCCTCCTCTTCTGACAGCCAGTCATGCTGGTCTTCCAAGTCCTCCTTCTTTACTAAACCCCTCCTCGACTTAGGTACAATGCTCTTAGTTAAACCATAGACGGTATAGAAAACATAACCACCTTGGCTTTGGTTAGATAACATTAGCTAGTTAGCTTCTTAGCTAGCTGACGTTCACCTAGCTTGCCTCATCAATATACTGCTTTACTAAAAGAAGACCAAATAACTACTTACTTAATTTCTCAATAGTGAAATCATAGTTGATAGCTGCATTTCAGTAGACTGCTAGAGGCTGCATGTTAATTGGCTAGGATTTCCCCGTTATAAAATTGTAGTAAAGCAGCAAGAGCAAAATTGATTTTGGAGAGCAAACTGGAAAATTGGTGTAAGAGGGAGAAAATACATATGCAGTAAGTATTTATTCTGACAAACTACTCCTGAATTAATTTACTGCGTACGGAAATGTAGTTTTGCTCGCCCAAAGTCACACTCGCAAGCTCTCAAGTTTAATTTGCCCGTGCCACTCTGGCCTGTGCTTGCGTGACCTGTCCTATGCTTGCGTGACCTGTCCTATGCTCACTCGACCACATTTCTTCTCTTCGTGACTCAAGTGATTGCTCACACAATGATCTTTCATCTTGCTCGTGCGTGCCATCTCGCACCCTTTTAGACTTTTGAATCAGATTTGACACCATGCTTTCACAATTTGCCAGTACAATAGCTGTCTACAGTAGCTATAGAATGCATTCAGCCAGTACAGTACAGTCCAGTACAGTCAGTACATTAGCTGTAGAATGCATCAATCCATCCTGAGACATTTGTTTAGAATTTATTTTGACTGTTTTTCAATATTTCCAATACTAATTAAAACACTAGAAATATCATCAACTGTTACCTACTACTACGTTGGTAGTAGTAAGGTCATGTTGTTGTCAATATGGCCACCTGTCCATGGTGTCTGTACCAAGTGTTACTTATTAATGACAACAACATCAAAGCTGTTCCTCTAGTTTCAGGTCAAAGGTCAAGAAGGTGCAGGTCACCGACCTTAAAGAACCCTTTGAAATCCACACAATAGCTTACATTCACCATCAAAGCAGGGAGGAAAGCAGTCAATTGGTGCGACCAGGAAATACCAGGTTAAAGGTCAGACAGCCTCACAACTGATGTGACATGGCCGGAGATTAATGAGTCTAGCGTTCTCTCGCTCTCGCTCTCGCTCTCGCGCTCTCTCTCTCTCTCTCTCTCTCTCTCTCGCGCTCTCTCGCCTCTCTCGCGCTCTCTCGCTCTCGCTCTCGCTCTCTCTCTCTCTCTCTCTCTCTCTCTCTCTCTCTCTCTCTCTCTCTCTCTCTCTCTCTCTAATTGTATTATAGTATAATGAATAAGCATTGCCCACTATTTCGCACGACCATTTACCCAGCCGTCTTCATCGTTGGCTGCAGAGACATATAAGGTTCCAAGAGTGCAAACGGGGGTGAGATGAGAAATAGCGAACCGAAGTGGCATCACATTTCTCAATTTTAGCCCCATCAAGCCATCTCTTTCCACCCTGGCTTCTGCTCATTAAGACATCTCCATTCATCTCTGTACAATGGTAATAAATGGAGCAGCTGGAGAGTATTGATCCCTGGAGCCTTGACGCCGACGTCTTTTCTTCAGGAGACTTAATAGCCCTCTCTGGGTTACCGTGCAAGGATCAACCGCTGTCAGACGAAAGGAGAGAGAGACAATGGTATGCCGAGGAGACGCGCCACGAGACGAGGTCAAGACGAGGTCGATAGGAAAACGCAACTCGAATGAACCACTTCAGTAAACATGAGCATACTGCTCATTAAACGTTAAGTAAACCCCCCAGGCTCCCTCCCCTCCCTCCCTGCCTTCAGCTAATGTTACAGTTATAGAAAACAACGTTCCCTTTTCAACAGAATTAGTGTTATTTCGGGTTCTCTTGAAATCAAACACGGAGCTTACATTTTATTAAGAGGTGACGGATGCCGGGGATTTGGTTGCTCCTATTTTCTGGGGCTGAGGTTTGATTAGATGTTGATTGGAAAAGGCTAATTTTATGCTACATTGCAGCTGTGAAATTGCAGTACACATTGCGTTTGGAGAACATGTTTTAACCCAACACCCCCAATCCTCCTTACAACTGTGACAAACT